>JAQFVV010006466.1:685294-1341671 GCA_028023455.1 Epiperipatus broadwayi | reverse complement strand
CATAGAGTTGACAAAGATTATGTTGTGAAAATGGGATGGAATAGCATAATGAAGAATATGGAAAAAATGAGTGGGGAATGGAAAGAAAAGTGACTAACAGGTTTTTCTGGGCATAATAGCTGAGAGATTCCTGACCTTGAAAAAGAAGAAGCCACAGTGCATCACATCACACAATTGGAGAGATATGCTATTCTATGCAAATTTAATAAGAATTGAAATAAACTGTTTTACTTTTAGCAAACCAATGAAATAAAAGAATTATTAATAAAATAATATAGTAATACAATACATCAAAATAAGAACTTGTTAAAAAAGATGACTATCATATCAAAAACAGTATCTATCTTGACACAAATCAACAGCTTCAATCAGCAAAAAATATTCTTTATCAAATTACCACTTACTGATTCATTTGCCATTAGTCTTCATATGTAAAAGATATTTTAGCAATTATGGAGTCTGTTGGTAGGCAGTATAGTATCTAATGCATGATAAATGTTACAAAGAATTAAAATGAATTTAATAAGTTAAAAGTGGTAGGAGTTTAAATCTCCAATTCTCATTACAATCAACTGCGGGTGAAATAGATAAAGTTACTCATTACTATCAGTAATACATGGAATCTATTTCCAGTGTTAAATAATAATACTTTCCATACTGTTGAAACATGTATGTTATCAACAAATACATATTTTAAATAGTATCAGCCATTTTCAAACAAGTAAAACAATTCCAAGAGCAAAAGGATAAGAAGACAAAACATAATAGTAGTGGCTATAGTAACACCACTAATAGTAATAATAATATTTTTATTGTGACCCTAGAAATGGGGTTTATGATGACCAGGCAAACTAATCTGAGACCCACAAATAAGTTCACATATATAAAACACTGATCCATTATACTATTTATTTGATAGTTTATTAAATATCTTTTAAATTCTTTTACAGTAACCTTTCTTTCTTGACACCATGTCTAATTGAAGCACTTCAATGTATAATATTCTTTCTCATGTCACTCCAAAGATAATGATCAACATTGCATTTCTTTAGAATGTTTTTGAGATGCACTTTATAATGAAAATACAAATATAAGCACTTAAATAATAGTCACCCATGACTTTAAATGTTTAAGATATTCTTTCCTTTAATAATTTTTTTTTAAAAACATAACCTACAAAACATAATATAAAAAAATATTTATAATCAATATTTTTGTTTTCGGTAGTTGTGCACTTTGTCCAATGTGGCCGCTCGATGGTGTTGTTTCTATGCAAAAGCACAGAAATATGCTGTTTACACAGCCTAAGTTACAGCCTGTAGAACAGTTCTGTTCATATTAGTCATTAGCAGGCCTAGATGCATTGCACACAAATATTACGGCCCACTAATGAGCTTGATGTTACTATGAATATAGCGCATACTTCGCAGATCGTTACCGTACAATGTGAGGGTGTATGGAATTCAACTGGCCATAACTGTTTTTATGTGCATTCTAAGTAACGATCTTAAAACTTATCTGACGTAGTATTACATACTAGTAATTGTAAGCCTATCACCACATTTCCCTACACATTTTGGAAAGTGAAAAAAATTGCAAAAGGGTATGCGCTGAAATGTAATTTAGAAAATGTTATTGGTTCATATATTGCAGTATGCGCTGAAATGTATAATGTTACATTTCATTATTTTTGCAAGCAACAACATCATCGAGCGGCCACATTGGACAAGGTGCAAAAGAACCTTGTTTGCAAGTTTATAAGAGTGCTTTTAAGAGCAATAATTCCATTTTATTTACACTATTCCAGAACCATACAGTGTAAGCTTGAGTAATTATTGAACACTAGATAGTAATGCTATTATATTTATATTTCCAGAAAACTTTCTGGTTATATTCTTCAATGAGAAATTTAAATTTACTGCATATATATAAATACTATAGCCACTTTTAACTCCATTTTTTTACATTATTCAAACTAAAAGCCTGAAATTTGAAAGCACTCTAAGGTTTTAAACTCAAGTCAAAGACATTAACTATATATTTTGATGCCCTGAATTTTATATGAATTGTAAGATGTTCCTGCATCATCAAATTACCACGATTTTCTTTTTTTTTTTTTGCATTTAACATAGGCTATCACTGGATAGGTAGTTGTGTTAGATCCAAAGCTTTTAATTAAGAAGGCTCTAAGCAATAAAATAGACAGAGGATATGAATATAATAGATCTTCCAAGAATATTCATTGATTACTCAAGGTATCAAAGAAAATTGTTGCTATTAAAAACACGCATTAAATGTAAATAGAAAAAAATAACATATTTTAGTTAATATATGTAAACATATCACACTCAGTGCATATAATTAGTTTCAATATTTGAAGAATTATGCAAAACATTTATTATTTAATTAGATAATTTGTTATAAAAAATGTGCAGCCATATAAAAGAATGTATAAAAGTAAAAAAAAAGCCAATTGTAAAGGTTAGTAATTAGTGGTGAGTGGATATTAGTGCATTTATATCTCCTGAAGATTTTGAATCTATGTTATTCTTCATTATCTATAAATTTTAATATATTTAGTTGACGTATTAAGTATAGACATGCTTCTGCCCTAACTAGGAAGGTCTGCTGCTCTCTATTCTAGTGCCATTTATGTTAAACTTGAAGAATCACTGATTATCAGATGATAGGCATTTAAATCCTCATCCCAAGATTGATTTCTGGCTTTATTAATGAGAGTTGGATGGGAATTCAATGTTGGAATGTCAGGCCTCAAATGCTAAAGCTAAAAATCAGTGTATGGTTATAGTTTTAAATGCATTATAATGTGATAATTATTAACTATTCAAGCTTACAAATACACAGCACTAAAATAGACGCTGTTTTTGTTTTATCATATACTTATCTGAAGTTTTTTATTATTGTTTAGATTCTAAGATTTTTGTTTTCATTTTTGTAACTAATGTTGGTCACCTGATTGATTTTATTTAACAATTGATTCCTTTAAATATAAGACTTAAAAGAAAAAACTTTACTCCAGTCATTGACACCAGACAAGATTAATGCAAAAATAAATTCATCATACATTCTTGTATTTGATACCAGATAAGACTAACACAAAAATAAATACCAATCAGACACTCTTGTATTTAATACAAGACAAGATTAACACAAAAATAAATGCCAGTCACACACATTTTAATTTATTACTAAGAAGCTAACACTGAAATACTTACAAGTCATCAGCTGTTGTACCAAGAGTGATAAATAATATAAATAACCACATGAACTAAAAAAAAAAAAGAATACATATGGGTTACATCCTGATATGTCTAGGCAATAGGGTCCAAAAACTACTAAATACCACTAGATTTATAGTTTCCCATCATTTAGTTAAATAGAAAATTAATATCTGTGATCCATAACATTACATATAAAACACATTGTAAATATATACCTGAAAAATCGAGTTTAAATACATTGTATGTTTCAATAAAAAGGTGGTTTTCTTGTTTGCAAACATCATCTCCAAATCAAACACATGACATACTTTAGCATTTCGCCACAAACATTTTAGGTGCTAGTATTTCTGGAATCATGAGTTTTGACATAAAATGTGGCAAGGCATTTCATTTTTTTAAAGCCACAATGGAACAATGCACTAACGTTAAATTTGTTTTAAATTGTGCAAAACTGTTACTGAAATATACAGTCACAATGATGTTTTGAAGTGATTTGCAAGATTTTGTGAAGGCAAGGAAAAAACTGAAAACTATGAAGGTGTGAAAGACACTGTTGTATTGCATGTTGTAACTTGCTATACAAACATGCTAGCATTTTAAAATTTTCACGGTAACTAAACTTGTTAATTTAAAGATGGCACTATAAGTAACTTTGAGAAATAAAACAGTCAGCTTTTTATTGAGATTTACTGTTATGTATTAATTATAAATGAATTGTATGTCTTCAAAAAGTAATTTATATATATATTTTCAAAATCTTAAAAAACTTCAATGTTTACATGCTTGGATTCAAATGTTTTATTTTCGTTTCAACTGATTTTCTGTCTTTTTCGGAGCTGTTTTTTAATTAGTTTGAATAACTTTGAAATATTAAAATATATTATCAATGGAATGTGAAGCAATGGCTGACTTATATCAACTGTGGATAATGAGTATTAATTATATTGCATAAGATCTGTTGTCACACCAAGAACTTAAGCTGCATACATGAGGGGGAGAGAAATTTAAATCAATAATTATAAGATCTGTTGTCACACCAAGAACTTAAGCTGCATACATGAGGGGGAGAGAAATTTAAATCAATAATTCTTTTATTCAAACAAATTACACAATATTTCTGATGAAGATCAGTTAAAACTATCAACAAATAAAAAATAATCAAAGAATATGCATAAGCATTACATTTTTTTAGTTTTAAATTAATATTAAAATAATACAAAACAAAATTAAAAAAATAGGAAAACATATATGTATATTTGTCCACAATGTTATAACATATATAAATGATAGTTTTCTCATAGCGTGTTGAAACCGTGAGAGGGCATACTTTTTATGTAAATAAACATAAATATAACATTACCGGGCCTTTTGTTTTATTTTTAACTTTAACATTATTTTCTAAAATGGAATACACCTAAACAGCACTTAGCGATTGGCTACTTAGCGATATTTCACAAAAGTGATCATCATCAATTTGTACCCACTACTTCGATTTACAATCGATTATTCACTATAACAACTGGGAAATTTTTTTTTTTAAATTTAGAATGTATAACTTAAAATATATATAATTAATGAATCTATAATATTATATACTGTACATATAAGTGTTGAATGTCTTTAGAAAAATTAAACTTTATTTAAATATAATGTCTTAAAATATATATAATTAATGAATGTAAATAAATCATTTTTTTATTTTTTTTATAGCGCAATGTTTGTAAACTGTAATATTTAACACAGCATTACGCTGTTGTACATGCGCTTTGAAGATTTTAACTATAAATGAATGAATACTAACACTCAACCACATGATAAAGTCTATCTTTTCCAAAGACTTTATCATGTGGTTGAGTGTTAGTATTCATTCATTTATAGTTAAAATATTCAAAGCGCATGTGCAACAGCATAATGCTGTGTTAAATATTATAATTAATGAATCTATATTATATATTGTACATATAAGTGTTCAATGTCTTTAGAAAAATTAAACTTTACTTAAATATAATGTATAGTACTTGGATTATTTAAATAAAGTTTAATTTTTCTAAAGACATTAAACACTTATATTGGATGATGAAATAGTCCAATATATAAATACGGTACAGTATTATGTAAAAATAGTTGATTTGGTAACTTCGTTAAAAATGTTGTTTATACTCAAGTGGTTTCAAATCAAAAGAACAACATTTTAAAACACCAATGTTGAATTAGAAAAAAAATTAGAAAAAAAAACAAACAGATTGCATTTAAAATAAGTGTTAATGAATATTTTTTTAATATGTACTTTATTCCTAAGTTAGTGTAATTTTTTAGCTTTAGGAACCAACTAATTTTTTTCCCATAGGCCCCCATTATAAATACGTATTCTGTATATGATATTCTTGCTTAATGATGAGTTTTGGAGAACTAATTGCCATCGCTACGAGGGATAAAGGTGTAATTACATTTTAAAATTACATTATACATTTTAGCATCTTGTGACATTTTGCAAACTATTTTTAAACAATTTACGAAACATTATTTTGTAAAAAACATTATTTTCGAAAATATAAATCAGCCGAAATAAAATTAAAATGAACAACTATTGTTATCGAACCAGCTTTCATCTCCATTGGAGACCTTCTCAATTATCAATAGTTGTTTATTCAATCTTATTTAGATTGATTATTTAGTTTATAGATGTATAAGATAATATTAAATGGGATCAATTTAAAAAGTAATAATTTGTAGAAACCGATGAAACTACCATCGCCCTTTATATTAATTTTAATTAATTATCTTTCCTTATGTTATCATTTAATAGATATAGCAGATAAAAATGAACCACATTTTTAAAACTCTTCACTGTTAGGATGGCAAATATGACCAATGACATTCATGGGATTCAACTTAGCATTTATGGAGATGTACTTTCAGCCAATCATAATGGATCTAATTGTACTATTACATATTTATGATGAATTGTTAATTCACATAGATATCAAAAAGAATACTTTGAGGTTCCAGCTTGAGAATAATACTTGAGGCCAATTTGATTCAGGCCATAAAGTTGAACTGTTTAAACATCACTGTTTGAGTTTGAAATTCTAATTAATACTGAGGAAGCAAGTGGGAGTAAGGACTTCCTTTTTATCTGCTGTGACTTATATAATGATATAAGTTGAGTTAGGTAATTACAAGTAATATATACAACACTTGGAGATTTTATAAACTTTTCAAAATTATTATACATGTATATATATATAAGAAATTGTAGTTTTTGTGGTCATCGTTCACACTGCTCTTAGTAGTAACAAAAGATACGACAGTTTGAGAATTCTTTTCATCTAACTCTCATATGAATGATGCATAATCTGATGGAAGTTAGGTTTAGTGATTCTGAAAAGTTTTCTTAGTCAAATGATATATTAGTCATGGTTCTTCATTAATATCAAGAGACTCATCAATAAACTTGTACAGTATTCATGTCTGATTGTCTAATTTTGTCAATGTATTTTTCATTCTTTATTAAAACTTTTCACTGTCAATTTCTTCATTCTAAATTTTAAATCTTACATAATTTCTAGTTTTTATAATCCATGACCTATGCAAAAAATATTTACGAATACAATTTTTCCTTCAAAAATTATTTATCCTTAATTTGTTTTGTTTATCTCAATTCCTCATTCCAATAATAAAAAATATTATTAAAAAGTAGGTATTGTTCTATTAGTCTGTATAATCCACTTGATTGCATTGATGCCATACAAATGCACATCATCGGACCTCGAGACTGCAGGTTTCAAACATCTGAGAGACCCTACAACAGGTGCCTACACTCAGAACAGAGAATGGCTTTGGGATCTACTTAAATGGCGGAACAAGAAGCAGCACAGCACAGCCAGGCAGTCCCTGGACAACTACCTCAACAAGTTAATGTGGCAATGTCTCCATAAAGAGAAAGATCTGTTCTGGGCCATATTATCAGAGATGATTATCAGTAAAGCGCCCGAGATACGTGAAGTTTAACGTTTGACAAAATTTGTAGGAACTAGTTAAAGATGTACATTTTTGTTGTTTTTAAAATTGTTATTGAATTAGTTTGTAAAGTTATTTATTAAGGAAATAAATTAATTACGTTAAACACATCTCTTTGATTATTTCACAAATAATAGGTTGGGCTCAGTAATGTTATATTTAATGTGTATTTGTATGGTATCAATGCCATCAAGCAGATTATACAGATTAATAGAACAATACCAAAAAGTATTTATTTATTTGGTTTTATAGTGACGACAGAGCATGCCAAATTTAATCCTGGATGATAGAGAAAGCATCGAATAAAGCTTTACAATGACCACAAGATTAAACGCCCAGTTACAAGTCATTCAAAATTTGAACTGCATGACAAAAAATGTATTAATGACTAGAAAGATTAATGAATTACTGCAGTTCAATAACTCACTATCAGCATAAATAAATTGTACAATGTAATTGGCTGATCTGCTTTGATGGAGAACCAATTATATTATTGTGTTTGTCTCAATGTTAGCAATGATATTTTACTTATAATTATAAACTGTGGTATTTCTATCACTCAGAATTAAATATTAAAAGTTTTAAAAAAATGTAAACTTTATTTAAATTTTTCAAATATATTCAACTGTTTGTAATAACGAGGTTAGTATATAACACAATATTTCAAGTAATATTATCCTTATCTCTTCTACAGATATTTCTGGATTGCTGACCTGACCATGGGAATCAAAACTGGGAATTTTAGACTCATGAATACTGAATTGAAGGCGACACTCTAATCAACTAGGAAAGATAGCATACTGAAGTTAGATTGGTCTCACTTTAAATTCAATGTTCATAAATCTAAAGATACAAGGTTCAATTCCCATGCTAATACTATTAATGATAGAGTTAGCAACACCTAAAAAAGAGAAGACCACTTGAAATGTGTTAAATTCTAATCTGTGTGTTATTAGTAAAAAGTAAATGCATTTGACAAGTTTTAAGTTTGAATTTTTGTTAAAAGTATTTGACAATTAATTCTAGATGATTGAAACAATCCAATATATAGTAATGACCACATTACCATCCCTGAATAGAGACCCATTAGAGATATTAGTTGGACTTGATAACAAATAACAATTTCTCATTGGAGGTGTTAATTAGTCTCAACAAAAAAATAAGTTATATAGAGTTGACATTATAAAAGATAATTTTTGTTTTTGATATTATATGGATATCCATCTTTATTCCTTCGTTTTTTTTTTAATATCTCAATTAATTTTTTTTTTTAATTTTTAATAGCAAATCCATTTTTTTTATTTATTTTTAATGTTTTTTATTTATTTACTATTTTTATTATTATATAGATATAATAAACACCTCCATACTTCCCCATTCTTTTTAAATTCATTTAAATAATAATAAAAGACAAATGCTTCCCAAGATGCATTTCATCTTGAACTAGCACTCGTCAGTTGGCCCAGGTCACTATCTCTCATATATATCTCTATTATATGAAAAATATCTAGAATAAATTATTACATTTTCATTTACCATTGTCAAACTTCCTCCACTCACAACTTTGACGCCATCCATTTCAGATAAATAGACTAATGACTATTACTAATCATTTTTGAAACTAGAGATTATCTCTAGCACAGATATAAACTTTAAACCTCAGTTAAAGATTAATATATCTGATTTTTTATTTATTTTACACATATGGAGTTATTAACTTTCTCTTTCCTGTATGTTGTTTTTTTATTATATCTTTATTTAAATGAATTTAAAAAGAATGGGGAAGTATGGAGGTGTTTATTATATCCATAAGATATTACATATGGGAATAAGAAAGATTAATAACTCTGTGTGTGTAAAATAAATAAAAAATCAGATATATTAATCTTTAACTGACATTTAAAGTTTATATCTGTGCTAGAGATAATCTCTAGTTTCAATAATGATTAGTAATAGTCATTACTGTATTTATCTGAAATGGCTGGCGTCAAAGTTGTGAGTGGAGGAAGTTTGACAATGGTAAATAAAAATGTAACAATTTTTTTATTATCCTTACTTTTATTTTTTAATATCTGAATTTATTTCTATCTACTTATAACTTTTAATATAATATTGTTTTTTTTTAATTAATATTTATCTTTTATATTACTTTGTGTATTTTTACTTTATCACCCATCTTAATTTCATTTACGATGTTATTTATTATTTACCATCTGATATTAATATTTATTTTATTTCTATCTACTTTTGTTCTTTTTCTATTATTTTTATCTTTTTTTATTTCTTTCTTTTTACTACTTTAATTTTTTTTTTCCTTGCTAATACTTATCATTATTTACCTATTATCTATTTTATTTTTTTATCTTAATATTTTCTTTTCTATCTCTTTAAATATATTTTTACATTTTTTTTTCTTTCCTTTGTTTAAAAATCATAATCAATTTCTTATTTACTTATTATGCCTTATTTGCTTTTTAATATCTACCTTAGTTTTTTTTTTTTTCTTTTTAACAAACATTTTATTATTTTTCTTCTTACTACTGTATTCATTTTATTTCTATTAACATTTTTAAATATTTTTTCTTTTATTTTATTATTAATTTTATTCTTGTTTAATATTTAATTTTTTAAAAAAATTATTTTAAATTTTTTCTTAAATACCTATCTTATTTTTTTTGTCTTTTTTTTTTCTTTCTCATTTTTAATTTTTATTATTATTATTTTTTTAATATCTTTTTTAAAATTTATTATTTCTTTTCTTTCTTGTTTTTAACATTTTTCCTTCTTTCTTAATACCTTAACTTTTTTATTGTATATTTTCTTTTTCTAATGCATTCTTAATTTTTTAAACTCTAATGTTTCTTTTTTTAAAATTTATATATATATGTTTAAAAATTTTCAGATAATTTATATATTTAAGATGTAATATGTTGGACTATTTCCATCATTTATGAGTGAATATTGAATGTATAGAAAATTTTAAACTTTATTTAAACTTTTCAAATACAAACAACTTGTTAGTAATAACACACAAATAGACAATACAGGTTAGTAATTACACAACATTTCGAGTAGTATTATTCTCCACTCTTCTTCAGGTGTTGCTGGCCTATATGCACAGTGACAATATTCACTTAGAAGTTGAACTCGCACCTTTAATGTATAGAAAATTTTGAAAGTTTAAATAAAGTTTAAAATTTTCTATACATTCAATATTCACTCATAAATGATGGAAATAGTCCAACATATTACATCTTATAATATACCATCATTACAAACCTTCAGACAAATTTATATATTTTTTTCTTCCTTAATATATATATTACATTTTTTAATAAACTATTTTATTTAAATTATTTCATTATAATATTAACATATTTTTAATATATTAAATTAACCATAATTTAAAAGCAACTTACACATAGAACTAATCCCATAGGTAATAGCCATTTTGGAATGACACAATAAAGAAACTGTGTATAGTTAATAAAACCATCATCTGGTTGGCAGTCCTTTGTAGTCTTAACGAAGAAACATGAATCATTTCTGCTTACATGGTGGATAAAATTACACTGAAAAAAAAACAACAAAAGTTTAAATAAAAATACACTTTTGTTTAATCACTATATAAAATGTGGTAAAATAAATGTTATATAATTCAATGTTTGTATACTAGAGGTCACTACAATTCCAAAACAATCATAGCGTTTTCATATAATAAATATGATGTAGCTAGAATTACATGGAAAGGAATTGCAGTAGCAGGTTAACATATGGTAATGATGCATTATATGTTAGTAATGGGGTATTAAATTACTTAGAAAAAGTTCAGAGGGAAGTAGGAAGACATGCATTGGATGCAGTTGTATGGACAGCAAGGGAGGCAATTCAAGGAGAAATGGGATGGTCAAGTTTTCATATGAGAGATGCAAAAAGTAAAATGCAAATGTGTGGTATATTGCAGTTTGTGGATAATAAAAGAATAACTAAAATGATATTAATTGGGTTATGAGTAAAGGGCAGGTAAGATGGTGAGAAAGGTAATACGGTATGCAAAAGATTTGGATAAAGAATTTATATCAGTATATTTGTATAAAAGATTGGATGATTGTGTTAGGAGGATTGTTGAGTGTTATAGTGGTAAGGAATGGGATAAAAGAATAGATTTACTAATAAAAAATAGGGAGTTAGAGAGATGGAGAACTAGTATGGAGAGTAAAAAGAGTTTAAATATATATAGAAATAAACAGAATATTAGGTATGACTTAATTTATGATAATAGTAAGGAAAGTAGTTTATTGTTTAAGGCTCGAACAGGATCTTTAGCAACAAGAGAATATACACATAAATGGAAAAATACGGCTGATTTAGTCTGTAAATTATGTAAGGAAGGAATAGAAAATATTAGGCATCTGTTAATTGAATGTAAATGCTTGAAAACAGACAGGGCACATATAATGAAGTTATGGGAAAATAAAAATGAAAAAAGTGATTATACAGAAAGTAGATTGTTTTTTATGCTGGGTTTGGAAAAAGATAAGGAGAATTTAGATATAAAGGCTGTAGAGTTGACAAAGATTATGTTGTGGAAATGGGATGGAGCAGAATATGGGAAAAATTAGACTGGGGAATGTAAAATTAAGTAGCTAACAAGTTTTTCTTGGGAGATTCTTGACTTCGTTTATGGAGTAGCTACAGTTCATCACATCACAATGCAGTAATAACAAAGGAATAGTAATATAATATGTCACATAATTCAGTGTTTGGATCTATAGTTTCAGAATGGCAATTATACAGCAGAACCAAAGGAATAGTAATATAATAAGTAAATAAGTTACGTAGTTCAGTATTAATACTAGAAGGCCCTACAGTTCCAGACAATCATTAAATAACAGAATCAAAAAAATAGTAAATAAATCAAATCTAACAAAATTTACAAAGTCTGACTACTTCAAATTATTGATTCTGCATTTGCATCCACACATAAGCAAAATAAAATTTGAAAATCATTATCTTTGTACTACCCAAACCATACAGATGATTTACAATGAAAGATTTTAGTTATCTCAATCCACTTAGCAATTGTTTCTATATTACTATTAAGAAGTGGACATTAGATGCTAAAAGTATGCTTGTGCTTCCACCTAGTATTTAATGCTTACATTAAAATTATTGATGTGGTGTATACTGTAGGAGTTATGTGCATTTCATTCAGTATGAATTTGGAGAATTGAGTTTTTGATAACTAAATCAATCTATTTATTTTTTCCCCAAGATGCCACAATAAAATCCAGACCAAGTGAAATTTCAGTAAAATATTTTTGAATAATTGTTTTGTTTTTTAAAATAAATCATCATTAACCTTTTAAAAGTATAATTAAAAAATGCAGGAAGATGTAACATCACCAATCAAAACATTGAATTAAGAATGCTTAATAAATCACTCATGGGCAAGATTTTGAACATTATTCATCAATGCCTTTGGTGCTTGACATATATGGAAGTAAACATGGATTACAAATTAAAACAATGATACAAACAAGTTTAGAAAAAAATACAGTATTGGGAACTACAATGAGATAAGCATGAGAAGTTAATGTCTTCAATCCCCAACCTGCTGCTGCTGGTAATAACAATGATGATGATTATTTATCTTATTGACGATACAAAACTACAGCATTAAGCCAATTACAGAATGGTATCACAATTAATATACAATAATATAAATAAGCAAGAATAAATATCAAATTATGAATGTCTATATGTCATATTTTCTTATAAGATTAGTAACAAATTTTTTAAAATCTAATAAAAAAAGATTTCCAAAAGCATTAGCGATATGATCATTTATTGTTAGATTAGTTTCAATTGATATATTAGGTAAAAAAAACATGTTACGCAACTAAAACCTTATTTATATCATTAATATTTTTTTTTATATAAATATTCTTTTCAAATATGCATGCAGCTGTATAAAGCACTAAAATAGGTCTGTAATTATTTACTAAACCATGTTCAGAAATAGTTATAACTTTGGCAAGTTTAAGGGAGTTGGAAAAAATAGTTTTTAATGGAACAATTAAGAATGTACAATAGGGGAATGACGATGAATTCTGCAACATCCTTTATAAATAAAAGGTATATTATCATAACCTAAACTTGAATGTAATTTCAGTTCTTTGATAGCAGATGTATTATTGGAGAAACAATCACCAGAAATACTAACATTAAAACATCTATACTCAGAAGACAATTGAGAATTTCCATACAATTCAGAAAAACGAACTGAAAAATCATTAGCACTTAAAGAGGAGTTATAGTCCATTTGGGACTTATTTTTGGCAATGCCAGAATTTTGAGCAAAGAACCAGTGCCAGAATTTTGAGCAAAGAACCAAAATTCTTTAGGATTATCTGACATGCTGAGTTCAATACATTTTTGATAATGAATTTTCTGAATAGTTTTAACCAATCTTCTATAATTAACAAAATTATTATAAAAAAATAAATTCTGAATTTTAGAAAATTGCTTATTATGACAAGATTTCCTAATAATTCTCTTAAGTATTGCTGAAAACCAAGAAGAAAAATAGTTATGAACAATATGCTTTTTGGATATACGATCATTAAATATTTGATTAAATAATTCCATATAATTGTCTGGTGAGGAATACGAGCTCCAATAAAAATTGGAAATTGCCTTACACAGATCAAAATAATGCCCTTCTTTATAATATCTTTTAATATTCAGAGGAAAAGAACATTTAAAATAATTTATACTAAACAAAAAAGTTAATAGATGGGTGATGAAGATCAATAGGAAAAGTCAGAGATGAAACACAAAAACATATTAATCTCAGATAAATTACTTAAAACATAACCCAATATTAGATTGAGTATTAAATAAGAATTGTGCACTTTAAAAATTCAAAAAATTAAAAACTGGGACATCCTATATGCTTTAGATAATAGCGAAAAAAAACAACAAAGTAAAGCATCCAAATCAGAAAAAAACAAAACTGGTCTGATATAAATATTTCCCAAAAAAATTTCATATGATGATAAAGGGAAACCTCACACCATGTGGGTTCACAGTAGGTAAATTCTAAAAACATAGGCTTGTGAATAATTTCTTTTTAATAGCAATGAGAGTACCCCCACCTCTTATATTGCTTTCATAATATCTATCTGTACAAAAAACTATATTTATCATCCAAAAATGTGTTACCATGAATTTGAATATTACGCGAACTTTCAGTAAGGAAAATAAAATCATAACATTCTGAACTAAAAAAAGGTTTAATTAGTTCTCATTCCTCTAATGTTGGCATAAAAACAAGAAAAACCATCCATAGAAAAAAAAAAGTATTTTTCTTTTTTTCAGAATACTATTATTATAAAATCAATCAAGAAATATTAATTTATAAACCAAATAACAATAAAAAGAAAAAAATATATCGCGAGTCCAAAAATCTAATGTAATAATCTGATATTTAATATATAAAAAAATAATATTGACAAAAGAAGTTAATCAGAAAGTACTAATGAACTGGCCAAGGAACCGTAACAAAATGTTAATGCAGTGCTGCACAGCTATAAATGATTAGAAATAAACTCCCAATGCTTATATTGGGGATTGAAACAAAAAAGCTACTAGTATTAAAGTTAACATGTTAATCCTAATACATATTACTTTAACATGAAGCGTTTTCCACAAATCTCTTCATATCAGATTTAATATCTACTGCTAAATTTGGAATCAAATATTTATATTTATCATTATCTTTCATTAATCATGAAAGGTTACTATTATTAGGACCTCAATTAAAAAGATTTTCAAACTTAAGCTCAGCTACATCTTTAGAAATGTTTTGTCGAAATTTAGAAGAATGATTACAATTTTTTTTTTCATATGTCAAAGCATTGGCCAGGAAGCGTACCCGCTAACCCGGGACAACTGCTTGTAAGACAGTTGTGCTGACCATTCAGCCACCAATGCTTGACTACTACAAATATTATAAAATTTACTTAAATCTCATCTATGTAATATAGGGAGCATAACAAAGTCACATTATATGACTTGCTTTATTATTATATCTCATCTAAAAGTTATATTATTACAAATTTGACATTTAAAAAAATCATTATCAACTGTTTGAAAAGCATCATATTTAGCAACTTTGTACAAGAAAAATTAAAATATGTCCAACATAGACCAGAATGCTTTAATCCTCAAAGATGTATCAGCAATAATCATAGAGCAACTATGGCAAAAAGAATGCCTGGAATTTTATTTTGATCAGGGCTAAGCTGATTAACTATATTATTCACAGAAGAATGATCTGAATAAGAAATTGGTGGAATTGAAAGAGATAATTGAGGGTATCATCATCATTAAGAGGAATTTTACAATAATCACAAAAACAGTCTCAATAAAATCCTTGTTATTTATGAAATTATAACAATCCAAATATTTCAAACCACAAGGCCCAAAACAAAGATTTTTACCTTCCACAGATATCAGATTGTCATCATGATCCTCATCATCATAATATTAAACCAATAAACATCACATGATCACCATTCTTTATGTTTATAAAAGATTTTATGCACAAATCTTACTGCATCTATTGATTGCTCTGGCTTGCATTGAGTGGTGCTGCTGTTTGGAGGAAAGTGGTAAGAAGAGGGGATGGAATAGGAGAAGTAGAAGAAAAAGTAGTAGTTTGCATGACGATTCTCTGAATTTAAACCTTTGAATTACTTGCAACTCCACCACAAAAGGTAATTTAAAATTATTTTTAAAAACAAGAATAAAAATAATTATATAGAATAAGTTTACGAATATCCGTATGTATCTGTAAAAGAAAAAAACTAATATACTTAATTTACAGCATCAGCAAAAGATAGCATAAATGACTGCCACACCTTTAGTATTTCATAACGCTAGTGCAAAAACAAGCCTAAGAAATAATGTTATTTTGACATTCAACAAAAACAACAAGCTCTAATTGAGTCCAAAATCTTCATCATTCGCTTACTAAAAATCTCAATCTCAAGCAATGAATTAAAAACAAATCCTGAGGAAACCTATATTTACACTAGTATATCAACAGATAATCAAACCTTCCTGCTTAAACAAATCTAACAAAACAACTCTTAAATATTTTGATGCCAGTCCTGAAGACTTTAATTTAGAGTCATAGATAGACTTTAGAAACAAAACAAGAAATGGAAATTTCAATCCAGTCTATATAAAACAGCTTATATTCTTAAAACTATTTTTCCTGTTCATTTACATTCAACATGAAAATAAAGATGGGAGCTTTCAATGTAAGAGGTCTAAACTTAATTTTAAAAAAAAAACCTCCAGCTAAATAAATGGATAGCCACACATCCTGGGTCTGCTTGAAACAAAAATAGTTCTCAGACTGACCCCCCAATCTATCTAAGAGCCCAAAGCTTTTATGATTCAAAGATTCGTCATCACTATCAAATAACATTGGTTTGGTCATCACAAAAATCTGCCAATTTTCATTCTTCAAAATCACACACACACATATATATTGATTCAAACCTACTTATAATCATTTTCACCACCATACTATTGCAATCTAATTTTTATTTGCATATTTCCTGGAGCAGCTAGGATCTAAAGATTATTGCTTACCATCAATTCACTATCATCAACCCATTCCAGTTGTTTTACTGGGTGATTTTAACAAGTTATCATGTTTCAAAGTGGCTACATGAAAATCTGAATGCAATGCAAATATCAACAATTCACTTCATAAAACAATAAGAATAATTCTCCCTGCACATACTTCTGAATTTTTGTACTCTGACACATACATCATGCTACTTAAACTTAGCACTATGCAACTCGACCCTGTTGCCTTCATCAACATTAATCAACTACCAGAACCACCCTCAAGGCTTCTAACATTGGATGAGTTACATAAAAGGATATGTGCAAATCTGCACCAGACATCTATACACATAAAGACATAAATATATAATAACACCTGCAACATTCTAAAATAGTATCTTGCCACAAAAAATAAAAATCTGTCTAACAAAACAACACACCTGGACATGAGGGTATATTAGATGAGCTCTGGGATATTCTTCCACTGTCAGAGCTCCAGAAGCACTTGAAGACAGGCGACACCAAAGCTGGACACAATATAATAGAACCAATATACAAATAAAAACTGCAATCACATTGTGCCTTCGCACTACATGAAGATCCCATTGGCCAACTGGAGTTAGATAAACCATTCCATACTATTGATTTCATGCTGAAGTTAACCACAATATCAAACTCTTGCCATCTGGGGCCACATGGAATCCCTAAATTTGTGTTCTCACATCTTAGTTAGTTTACCATTGCAAACCTGTGATTTAGCAAATTATCTATCACAAAGGTTACTTAACATAAAAGAACTATATCCAATCTCCTTAGTTCTTTTCAACAAAAACCAATCTTCAATATCCAATCTATCTAATCTGCGACCAATCTCCATGGAGCACCATGGTATTAAAATCCAGGTTTTAAAAGATAAAATAAAACCATATTTCCACCCTCTATTAGCACCTATGCAATACATACAAAAAGGCTTCTCAATAGGCCAAGCTGCCCTCATTACCAAACCATCTTAAATTCAGTTCAAGAAGAGAAAAATATGAACTAATGGCTGTTCAAACTGATATTGAAACTTCTTTTGACTCAGTTCCTATTGAGATTTTAATTCAGACATTTGCAGATACCAAAATACCTTGTTCCCTCATATACCCACTAACCAATCTATTCCTTATTCGAGAAATCCTTATTACAATTAATGATAGATCACCACCTTCATCCATCCCTAGTCAATAAATTGATTTATTAATAATAAACAAATAGGGAGTTAGAGAGATGGAGAAATAGAATGGAGAGTAAAAAAGAGTTTAAATATATATAGAAATAAACAGAATATTAGGTGCGAGTTAATATTAGTAAGGAAAATAGTTTACTGTTTAAGGCTCAAATGGGATCTTTAGCTACAAGAGAATATGCATGTAAATGGAAAAATATGGGCGATATTTTTGTAAATTATGTAAGGAAAGAATAGAAAATATTAGGTATTTGTTAACTGAATGTAAATGCTTGAAAATAGAATGGGTACATATAATGAAATTATGGAAGAATAAATAAAGTGATTATACAGAAAGTGAATTATTGGTTTTTATGTTGGGTTTGGGAAAAGATAAGGGGTATTTAGATATAAAGGCTATAGAGTTGACAAAGATTATGTTGTGGAAATGAGATGGAACAGAACATGGGAAAATTTAGAGTGGGGAATGGAAAATAAAGTGGCTAACAGGTTTATCTGGGCATAATTGCTGAGATATTCTTGACTTCGTTTAAGGAGAAGCCACAGTACATCACATCACATGTTCTACATTAACTATGTCATAAACAAAATACAACTGAAATTAAAACACTCTGGACTATGGATGACCTTACTGTTTTTCTTATTTCCAAAGAGCAACTACCAACTCTGGATAAAATTCTTTATGATTACACATTCAAATATAAACTCAAGGTAAAAATTAACTTGATTTCTCTACATTGGCCAGATATATATACAAATTTATCATGGTAAACAAACTAATTTTTTCAGATTTCCTTTCTATCTAGGGCTTTTTGGAATGAGACAAAAGATCCAGAAAAAACGATGCACATTGCATAACTCTCTCCAAAAGTACGTTTCTTTATATGCAAAAGTATGCCTTTTCAATCAGCTTGTAATTACAGATAGTTTCCACTCATCAATCATATACTAAATGTTTCACTTCATCCGTTTACTCATTCTGCAGCAAGTTAATATGGCACAGAAAGTAGTCTCCATTTCTGTAAAATGCCTTAGTCTCCCATCAACCATAAATAAATCGTCTTTTCTCCATCCAGATTTTTCATATGCAAAAAAATATTAATCTTCTGGTTGCAGTGATAAAAGTTTTCCCGCTCTTGAATACATCCTACAAATAACACCCACTACCACCTTCACATTGATATTTGTCTTTGCTTGTAAACCAACTCTAGTGCATTTATGATCAGGTGTGTTTTTTGGGTGTTGGCAGATGCACCTAAACAATGATAAATATGAACAACGGTCTATTGATGCGATTCACACAATGATCATTGGAACCCAAATTTTTCGACTTTCACAGGGAAGAAATATAATAGCACTTATTCAGGACAGCTCTGGCAAATACCCAAGAATTATGATTATCACATATAGACAAAACAACATCACATTTGATAACCTAATAGACACTCAACAAAGACTCAACCCAAGCAGCAACTTTTTGCTTATATACATTGTGGTACAACAGATGTAATTTCTGCTTTGGAAACACCACCAGAAGGCACCCAGCCACCTTAATCTAATAAACTTGAACAAATGAAGGCCAGAGATGGTAAAATTACAAACCCAAACATTTTTGTTGCTACATGGTCTCTTAAAAACCTGAACCAGATCTGTAACCTCAAACAACCAAATGACTACTGTAATAAGAAGTTTACTTTCAACAATCTTTTAAACACTATATCTGTTGTGTATTAAATAGTCCAAAAGATATATTTAATTCAATCAAACAAAGTATTTTTTTAAATAGATGAACTAATCTCTCAAACAATGAAAGTAGAACCATAGGCAAAAACACAGTTTAGAAGTCTACATTTATCAGTCACCTGCCTAACAATTTATTTAGACTGTACCAATGTCTATTTATTTGTTCTGAAGTTATCTAGTTTCCAACCATTTCTAACAATGTTAATTTTTTATAAACAATAAAGTTTGATTTGAAGAAATAGTAGTAATAATAATAATTGTAATAACTTAATTTATTTAATGTATATATCTACAGCATTAAGCCAATTGTAGAATGTACAATGAACCAATATATGCAATTATTCATAAAAAAGAACATAATGTAAAAAAAGCAGAAAAAGAATAAGCAAAAAGCTGATATGCCAAATAGATGCCAAGATAATGAACTATTTAAAGTCTACACCAAACACATTAATAATAATTCAATATTTATTAAGTGCATTTCAACACTATCTGCTTTAACAGAAATATACTATTTAAAATCCAATTATTACAAAAACATGTCATATACATATCATTATATATATATCATACTGAATTATTTTCAATTCTTTTTTAATGTTAGTTAATTTTTGATTGTATTATGTTTCCATCCTATTAATGGACGATTTGTTTAAAAATGAATTACTACTTGTTTTAATATTAAAAGTATGTGTTTCTCTTAACAAGTGAGTATACATTTTTAATTCTATTATAGATATACATCCACTAATATTAATTTTTCCATCAATTTTTTTAAACATTATCTGTCTTTTAAATATTCTTCTGACATTTAATATTGATTCAACATTTTTTATCCCTTTATTAATCTAAATCTTTTCTCCATATTATCAACTCTAGATTTAATATAAATCCAGATTCCATACAATAAACCCATATTCTAACACAGAAATAATAAGAGACCAGAATAACATATTTAATACGAGGAAAGATCCTTCCCATATCTCAAGGTATATTTCATTCATTTATAAGCTGTATTTATATGCTTTGTATGTGCACTAAATGTAAATTGCTTACAAAATAGTATCCCTGAATCAGAAACAATATCTTTATATGCAATATAATTTTCTATAACAATATACAGACTTATTAGTTTTATTAATATAACATTTCTTTTGCTTACATTGATGATGTTATTAAATTTATACCAATCGTTAAAATGTTCATATCACTTTGGAGTTTAATATGATCCTCATAGATACCAATTGTGTTTAAATAATTTAAAATCATCAGCATGAGTAAGTACTAGGCTTTCTTTAATATTTTGACAAACATCAATATAAAGAGTAATGGAGCCAACACTCCATCTTGTAGTATCTCTATCACATTTTTGAAAAAACTTAATTTTATTTATATGCTCTATCAATAAGATAACTTTTAAACCATGCAACTAAATAAAAAATAAATTCTGGCATTTCAAAATTTATAAATTAACTTATCACATGACATACTATCAAATGCCTAAAACATATCAAAATAGACAGCATAAAGTTCAGACTGGTTAAATAATACGTGGCAATATGATCAGATACCACCATTAAAATAGTATAGATTTTCCTGGTAAAAACCCATTCTGAAAATCTGGCAATACTTTAACAAAATCTGACATTATTATAAATATCACATGAACACCATCTCATACTAGCACATAATTGTTATTAAACAAGGCAAAACTCTCTATACAGTAGTACCTAAGATCTAGGTGCAGTGCTCTTAGATCCAAGGCTCCTCACTGATGAAGGCCACAAGCCAGAAACTAGTCTGGGATATTGGATGAGTAGGCACTAGATAGGGAATTTATGCACAAGCCTTCTGGCATCCATTGATTAGTGTTTGGCACACGGTCGCACTACTGTATAGAGTTTTGCCTTGTTTATTATTATAAATATATCTCTCATAAATTCTAGCAAAAGGTGACAGAATAGAAATAGGGCACTAGCTGCCAGGATCACATTTACCCCTCCTTTTTTAAAGCTATTTTAAGAATGACAGGAATAATACATTTATTAATAAATAAATATACTGTAAAGAAGCTACTGAATAGTCAGAACAACTTTTAATAATAAAGTTAGGAATCTCATCACAATCTATAAAAAAATTTGATTGAAGTCTGAGAATTGCATTAATTACTTCAGTAATGTTCATTTTATTGATATTTATACTTCACTTACATTATTAATCCAAGCAGTCAAAACATCCGATGGATTTGAATAAACATTTGGAAAATGACGACTTAAACTATTCGAAGGCGGCTGATAACTACTTCTGCAAATTTTATCATCAGTAATTCATACATTTTTAATATAATTCCAAAACATTTGAGGATTCTGTTTAATATCTTTTTCAACATTTAAAATATTAGTATAATCTCTCTTCACAAGAGGCTTTGTATAAGTACACTTTATATTAAATCTCTTGTATGCCATTATCATTAGATATTTTATATAATCTATATTTGTTCAGACGTCTACATAATCCTTTAGAAAACCATTTAAGTTATTTATTATTGTTACTCTGTAAGTACCTAACTGGAATATATTATTCCAAACAATTTTTTGTAGAATATCCATAAATTACATTCCAATCAAAATCCCTCAAGACTAAATTTATAGAATTACAATAATCCGTTTATAATCTCTAATTTAATTATAATCTGATATTTTAATAGCAGATGTGAATTAGATATATTTTTATCCTTCTTTTATTCAATCAGGTGTCTGTTAAAATAATATAATCATGGAATAGTAATTTACTTTTAAAACCTATTGTTTTGATACCAAGTCCACATACATCCTGATAATAGCAATTTACTGAATCCTATTTGCCACATATTAACTCAATATGAATTATCTCTTGTATTTCTATATTATTTCCATTAATATTATTCTTCATATCCTTTATTTAGTTTCCAAAGAAAATATAGCAGCATTTTCGGACTATAAATTCACATGAATCATTTTATCATCAGGAATGGAAACATAATGCATAGCAAGATTCTATGGCATACCACTGAAACTTTTGATTCACTTTCTAAGTTGTTTTTAATCTCTACTGAAGTTGTTGGGAAAAATCTTGTTACAAAGTAAAATATTTTTTTAAAATGAACTTTAGGTTTAATAATTTTTAATGTGCGATTAGAATCAATGCCAATCACTGGTTTTTTCTTTTTGCTTTATAGTAATAAAATCACAATTCAAATTTTCATTAGTTAATTCATTTGTAATAATTCCAGCATTTATATTATTCTCAGAGATAATAGATTTAACTTTTTTGTACTTTGCTTTTTATTATCCCCTTTATTTTTAATCAAAATATCTTGTAAAAAGATTGAACTTTTTTTTTAAATTATAGATTCATTGTCTTTCTTACCTTGATTGGGAGGTGCCTTTTTGGCTATTTTTTAGATAAGTCATCAATTCCTAAAAAAATTTGGCCATAATCAGGTGTGAAAAGAGCATTTTTGATTTATCAGAATGTTGCAAAATAAATGATCTTAAAAAATTTATTTTCTTTTAATTTGTAAGTTATTAATGTCATTTAATTTAGCTTAATATATCGTTATCATAGCAGTTTATATCAGAAACTGCATAATCTTTTATAATTAAATTTCCGTTTTCTGATTTTTTTTTCTTGGTTTACTTTGTATTATTTATAATTATAGTTTCCTCCTCACAAAAGAATTAAGACTTAGAAAGTTGCTCTGAATCATTAGACAAATTTGTTAAATCTTGTGCCAGGAATCACAATAAGAGCAATTAAAGCATTTGTAATAATTTTTACCATTTTCAGCTAACAATTGTAAATCAACTTTTCTTAATGTAAAACATTTAAGATGAAATTTATTATGACAAATGCCATCACATTCAATATCTTGTTGATTTTTATGAAAAACAGCTTATTTCAACAGATTCAGCTGATAGACTATTTTGACTTCTTTGTTTACATTACTATCATATATAGATATTTCAGAAAAGAAACAAAATTACCTAACCCAGTTACTTCACACTGAGGATCAGAGCAGCATGAATTTTTTGTCACAAAGTTCGTAACAAATCCTTTCTCGTCTTACAAGTAGCAACTTTTCACAATGAACACGCTTTTCCCATGACCCATTTTAGCAACCTTCATTAAAATAATGTTTTACTTTTTAGTAATCCAAGAAATAGAACACACAAAAAGTGTAACACTGTATAGATAAAAACTTCCTGAATACAAATATGATAACAGGCACATTAATAAATCAAAAATATTGGCATAACATTAAATTATTCTAGAGAAGATCTAAACAAATAATAAACAGCCACTCAAAAATGAGTATGGCTATTCCAATTCAAAAAAAGAGGGGGAAATCTACTCTAAAAATGAGTTTTGCCATGACTATAACCACAAATAAATCCACATAACATGGTGATCCATTTTATTTATTTGATATTTTGAGATATCTTTTAACTACTTCAATGGAATTCTTTTTTAATTTTTTCAACACTATATCTAATTTGTATCTCTTCAATGTATCCTATTCTCTGCTATATTTTCTCATTGAAAACAACTGAAATTACAATTCTTTAAAATGTTTTTGAAATAATGTTTATAACATAGATGGGATCTATCTCTCCCTAGATAACCATGTTCAAGTTCCCATAAAACACCCATTTGGTAAGTATTGTAATATTTGTCCATTTTACATGCCCAATCAAATGAACATGTAATTTTAAAACAGTACACATTCTAATATCATATCCCAACAAATTGACGAGCACATTGATTTTATAATCGTCATTGTATTTTTAAAATTTTACAGAACATTTTAAAATAAAACTTTCCTCATGACTTTGTATTACACCAATAAAGACTCCACGTTTCACTTCCATACAACAAGTTTGGCAATATGACTTAGTTGCAATAGTTATTTCCCTGTGATGAAATACTTATAATCTTTTAACTGGCAAAAGCATCCATAGCACCACAATAACGTCTATGTTGTACCTTAGCATTTACACCTTCCTGCTTATAAAACTACTAAGGTATTTAAACTGATTTACATTCTCAAGCTAGTAACTATTAAAGCTAAAAATTGATGATGATTTTTTTCCCGTCTCTGGCTGATAAAAAAATGGAGTCTTTTGAGCAGCAATTAATAAATCACGATCTTTATAATTTGCATTTAATACATTAAAACCATTCTGTAAATTGTATTTTGAACTGGAAAAAATAGCACAACCATAAGCATACTGTAAATCCAGAATCCAAAAAAGAAGCTATTATTAAGATTAAAACATGAGCACTTCCGTAATCTGGTTCTATCTACTATACATTTGAGTAATCAGTGATTATCAGACACTTTATTGTATTCAAATTCTTATCCTCATGTTTCTGGATTTAGCCTTTAACAATGACTTTGGATTCAAAGTATGATGCAAAGCAGTCATGAAAAACCTTTAATTTTATTTTATTATTCAAGTTAAAACCTAAAATCACACTAAAATTTGAACTAGAGTTAACCAGTTTGTCTAGTAATCACAGATTACTAGAGATTATGACAGATGGCAGTACAGTAGAGTGGCTGTTGTTATACCATATTGTTTAAAACCTTTTCACTGTCATGGCAGCCATATTGGATATTTAAAAAATTGTGTTAAACCACAAATTTTATAACGTAAGTTTGTATTCTTCAAAAATGATATAATATATATTGTTTGAAACATATAACAAGGAATGTAATCTTGGTGAAAAAATATAGCCATTGATATTCAAAGTAATAATAAAAAGAACAAAATTTTAATATTTCTAAAAATTATTTTCATATTATTTCATAAATTCTAAATTTTCATGGACAAATTTTAAAACTATATCTTTTGTTAGTAAGTTATTTGCATTCACTAAATTTCCAATAAATTGATGTACAATATAACTTACCTAAGGTAATCCATCTCTTCAAAGAATAAAGATATTAGTACCTTTCACTTTTTCCTAGTAGCCCCTTCAAATGTTTTTTCACACAGGGGTTTGCAACGAATATACACCTGGATCTCTTTTTTACGCGGACTTATTTAACACGATTTTGAAGTTACGCGATTCGTGTTTCACCGGAAGTGTGTTAAATAAGTCCGCGTAAAAAGAGACCCAGGTGTATGAACTCCGATAATGCGCTATTACTTTAAATAATAAATTTCGTGCACTTAACGTTATATTGAAAGTAATAGCACATTACTGGAATTCGACCTTCATCTTAGTAATTTCAATATTTTCAGTGCTTTATAATAGTAAGATTTTATGCAATAATGAAATTAAAATCATGATTTCCACATTTTATGTATACACACATTAAATTTTACAAGATTATAATGTAAATTTGTTCAAACATTGTATGTGATAATTTTGCATTTTAAATCACATTCTGTTTTTGCTTTTTAAAAAAGAACGTAATCAATTATTAATCATTTAGTGTCCACAAGTTTATTTTTAAACGGTCAGTAATAGCAGTGGGCATAATTAAATTTGACAATTAAAAATTAAAATGTGATTTTTAATTGTAATTAACAATTGAAAAATTACTTACTGCGACTTGAAATTAATGTGAAATTTGATTTTTAAACCGAATTGAAAATTAAAGACAAAAATAAAAATTTAATTTTTAGTTGTTAGTTTCATAAACAATTAATAAAATCATCTCAAAGATTAATTACTAATTACGTTGCCACCAGAAAACCACTGTTACAACATGAGTGTGAAGTTGGCGCTAGTTGTTTGCAAACGAACATGTCTTTCAGCAAATAGCTATAATAATTAAAACATGTATAAAAAATGTAAATTACTGTACTGTAAATTGTGCATAAAAATATATTATTTTGAATAAAATTAAATGTTATAGTTAAAAAAAGTTTGTCTCGTATCAATTTTTTTCAAATTTGAAATTTTTTATTAGTCATATTTTATTTCCTTATTTTTTTTTTTGCGCGAATTTTAAAGTAATTTTACGTTGGTGCTTTGCTTTCACGCGAATTTTGAAAAATCACAGACCGCATCCCCCCATTTTCAATGTAAGTTACGTCTATTTTTGCGAGATTTCGTTTGCGCGTGTTTTCTGAGGAACCTATCTATCACGTAAAATGAGACCCAGATGTATATCCCTGATAACAAATACTTAATACCGATCAATAATTAGTATAATTTGAATATTATAATAAATCACTTCAATAAAGCTTGTAATTTATTAAAAAATTAGTCATTAATTTTTATATTAGAGAAAAATAAGAGAAAATTAAAAAAAAAAACATTTTTTTTGTAAATAAATTTTTTTATTTACTAATGATATGGTGATTACTCCTAAAATAGTCACTATATACAAAATAAAATAATAAAAATAACATATATAAAACAAAAATAGGGGATAAACTAAAAATGAAATTGTATATACAATTATTAAAAAAAGCAAACAAAATTTAAATTATACATAAAATTTGTGGGAGGAAAAGCAAATCAAAATAATAAATTGATAAAAGTGATTGATAAAGTGAATGCTAAACTCATTAGTTAAACTTGAGGTACACAAGTTGCTAGTGACAAAAGAATATCTACACTTCACTTCAGTGTATGGCACTCAGATTCCATACTTGGTGCAGCTAAACAAAAAAAAAAGGTCTAGAATCAGTGCAATGTAGTATATTAATAATAATGCTCTTTATTATTTATCCTACCTGTCAGCTTATGGCAAAGACTTCATCTCATTAGAATTTACCTAAAATATAAAATGAAGTGATTACTACAAAATGATAACTTCCAATTAAAATAATACTGCAACCAAATGCGAATATGACTTACTGATTAGAGCTACTGATGAGCATCTACATGGGGAAATCTTGGCCGAGCTGGCATGCTAATCGACACTCCAGAAGTGTTGTGGTATTTGAGATGTGTCACCTATCACCCTTTCACTATGATAAACAGCAAAGCAGTTTCTCAGAGCACTTTGGCAGAGTGTGACAAGTCCACACTCCACACAACCAAAAAAACTTTCATGCCTTAGCTTCTTTTTTAGACAGACAACACAATTTTTTCTTTTAGGTATATTGTGTTTGCGAAGATCAACTAGATCATGTTTTCCACTGGAACGATGAGTGAGATGTGGTACAACATGATATGCTGTACGATAACTTATTCTTGAAGAAAACCCATCGATTAAGCTATCAGATAAGGTTTTCCGAAAATTTAAAAGTGTTTCGGCTTTCTTATGTTTTAGAGCCATATACTCTGTGTACAGAATATGTGCATTTGTAACAGCTGTATCAAAGCACTGCCAAAAAGGACGCATTTGCCATTGGTTAGACCTTTTCTTCCAACCATACTGAACTCGTTTTTTATTGGCCATGTCTACTCCACCCATGTAGCAGTTGTACATTTTTATTGCAGGTGGGCATGGATATAAATGAACGGTCCCATCTTTGTGTTTTCTTTTAACAGCATCATTTCCAGAAGGTGGATAAGCATTGGTGAGCATTAGAATTGGCTTCTTATCCATCCAAATTAAAAATTGAAGACCACTGTCTTGATCAATTACAAAATGTGAGTCTCCCCTATTCATTTTTTTATAATTTTTATTCATTTCTTTAATGCTATCTGGGATACCTCTTCTATTTGCATTTAGTGTGCCACAACAGTAGATTTGGTTTGCAGACAGTTCTTTTGCTAACTGTACGCTTGTAAAACATCTATCACAAAAAATAATATGATGCTGATTGGATAGATATGGTAAAACAACTGAAAGCACAGCTAGAGTACCCAGACCTTGGCCAGCATCTGAAGTTGCACCTTTGCCTGTATACAACTTCATATGGGACACATATCCATTATGGCTATCTGCACACACCCACCATTTGAACCCTTGCTTTATAGGTTTTGAGAGCTCATATTGCTTCATGCTATTACCAGTAAATTTAATAATAACTTCATCAACTGCCACCTCTCTATGCATTTGATATGCAGCTTTGAAATTTTCATTGCAGTAGTCTATAATTGGCCCAAGTTTATATACTCTGTCAAAATCTTTACTTTTAGCATTTGGCATATTATTATTAAAATGCAGAGAAGCCAATATAGAATTAAATCTAAACCGTGTCATAATATTTGCAAAATATGATTGTCTTTGTCTCATATCAGAACTCCAGATATCATCTAATTCATGTACTGGACATCTGGAGGAAATGCCCACTATCATGCCAAAAAATGCAGATAATTCGCGATATGATAAATTTACCCAATCGCGAGCTTTTTTTTGATCAGCGTAAGTGTTAGTTTCAATAATAATTATGTCATATATTTTTTTATCAAATAATAACTGAAAAAAATCTAAAATTGAATACTCACTAGTGGTGGAAAGCTTGGGTCCGGGAGACTTAGTAAAATTTGACCCAATAATGTTCATTGGCAACTCGTTCAGATCTGATTGGGAAGATTGGCCTGGAGTAGGCAGAGCTGCAGCACTTGTATCCACACATTTCTTGTTTAGTCTTTTTTTTTTTGGTACCACATCTAATACTACTTCCGAAAAATTATTGGCAGACAATTCATCAAAAGAGCTGCTACAAGAAATATCCGAGTTCCAAGGCTCACTTATTGGGAAATTACTGTCCTCGCTAGAATCGGTATAATCTTGCATTTTTCCCGATGTAAATTTCTGGGCAAACACAATTCCATAAAAATGAAAAAAGTGTGTGAAAGACTAAAAAATTCAAGTTAGTTGATTACGAAAATTATCATATAATTGTCTATTTTAATCGCAGAAATTACTGTAGTCAAATAAAAATGGAGACGAAGAAATGAAATGAACGCATGCGCAGTCCGCGTATGTTTTCTAGCAATTTTAAACTGAAACCGGATATTGTTAATTTGAAAATTCAAAATCGCATTATGCTTCCAACTTTGAATTGTAATGCCTCATCAGTAGAGAGAAAATTCAGAACCAGTCTAAGGAAAGAGATTTAAATATAACAAAGTGACTGGTAACGATTAATTATTTAAACTTATAGTAGATGCCACTAGAATAGAAAAATAATCCAACTTTCAGCATAATTTGTAAGTTGGAGAATAAATTGCTTGTTGATATTTAAGTTTTATAAACATTTGAAGGCATTTTTAAAGTAGTCCTAATGGTAAACTCTAGCTGATTAATTAAAGATACGCTTTATTGATACCAAATAGTGAAAACTGATCCATATGGTACAATAAAATTCTTCAGTTAAGGTTTTAGTTTTTCCAGTCATTATTTAATGCTACTTTTAAGACAATAATTTTATCCATTCAGGAATTCTCTTTGCTCTGCTTCAGAGCCACCTATTATCAGCTCAAGTAATTAATGGCTACTAATACATCCACATTTTTAATAGTTTCCAACTGATGATTTTCAGTCAGTAAATCTGGAACTAATGTATATACACATTAATCAATCATTTTTAATACCTTTATATTATCAAGAGGGTATTATTACATAAATCTAATACTATCCAGTAGCCAAATATTTTAGTAATCTCCGTTATATGTTAATTGTAGGTTGTTTTTTTTACCTTTTGACTAGGATTGTTTTTATCACAACAATATCACATGATCTTTTCTCTTCTTATTTTTACCCACACTTAAAGTTGATGGATCTAAAGTAGTAGTAGAAGGACTTTCCTTTATAGCATACATTAAGTTTTGTTGGTACATTTTTATGTACCATGCCACTCATTTATTATAGATATTCTATTTAAAATAATTCTATATAAAGCATCAAAAGTAATCAATAGTTTTGGTTTTCTAAAACCATCTTATATGAATCATCTTAAAATGTCTCTGCTTTAGCAAAAATAGTATTATTAGTGATTAGTTATCATCACCCTATTCCAGAGCGGATTTACTGAGACATTGAAAAACTAATGGATACCAGATGATGTAATGCTATAAATCCCCATTACCAGATTGACCAGTTTCTGTTTTTAGTCTTCCATCACTTAAAACTAGAATTCAAAACTGGAAACAAACTTATGCATCTAGAAACCACTTCTGAAACATTTAACCTATTCAAGCAATAAACTGAAATTTAAAATGCTTAAGGTTTCAAATACAAGCCAACTCGCTTACATAGTTATGTAGATTCGATTGATACCAAATCATTTTTATATATATTTCTGAGATCTCAATTCTTTAACAATTTACAGATTCCTTATACTATTTAGCTAGGAAGGTTATACCAACAACAATGTCCCATAATCTCTCATGCTTATTTATGGGTTTCCAAGAGCAGTTACTTTCATTATACTTTGTGAGACATCTACTGTAAACTTAAATAATCAATGGATACCAAATAGTATTAAACTTCTCAATCATTGTTTAGAAAGAGTTGTTTAGAAAGAGTGTACAGTTATTAAACAAAGGTCTCAAAAATATTTAGAAGCAAATTTGGTGATCTATATATACACACACATATGCAAGATAATTCACTTACATGTGAACCTTAGAGATTTTTATATTTTCAGATTATTAGCTTGGATAGTATAAAAGAATAAAAATGGCTCTTTGATGCATAAGTGCATTTGTTCCTGATTTGAATTATAATTTTTACTGACACTGGCAAAAGCTATAAACTGGCCAGCCTGGAGATAGAAACTTGACAGCACTATATCACTTGGTATCCATTGATTACTCAAACTTACAATAGATGGCTCTAAAGTAGGATAAAGATGATTGCTTTTGGAAGCATATGAGTAAGCATATGAAAGATCATATGATATAAATATTTAACAGTTAAGCAAATGTTCTGTTATATATATTTCTCAAAATTTGACTAGTTCTTTCGAAAATTATCTCAAGTATTTATGGAGATCCTCATCTACATTAATCAACCCTGACTGATGATGATTGATCAGGCTCATTGAATTCTGTAGTATGCTTTGGATATGTGTGAGTATACAGTAATATATTTGTGTACTTATAGATGCACACAAATGTCCGCACAGAGATAATTTGAAATCTTTCTGTTTTCTAAAAATCTACAGACCTCAAAAGTTAAAACACATCACAACATATTGTTTTGAACAACTGTTTTTTGAACATTTTTTACATAAAACTTTTATTATTATAATCTTAAGTCATTTTATTAACCCTAAGTAATATATACTAACTGGTTTTTCTCAAAACAGGTTTTGCTTCTCAAATGAAGAGATTGGAACTAATAATAAAAACTATCCCTACTATCAATACAATGATAAACATTAAATAAATTTTCTAATGGGACTACGATGGTATCAGAAGACATTTCACTCCAATCTACATTTAAAAAATATCTTCTTTAATACAGTGTACATTTACAGACAAAAGGTTACAAGTATTTATGAAAACCTAATTATACTAAATAAAAAATATATAAGGGATATACTTTTCATTCACACAAATGCGTTAAAAAATAAAAAATTTCATCAATTTTTACAATATTCTTCGACATTATGCAATAAAAAAAAAGCATATAGTATCATGTTCTGAACATTATATATATATATAGGGGATTTGAACACAGTCTTTCAAGCTCCTGCTATCCACTCTATCTCATATAAACAATACACATGACAACACATGAAAAAGATAAATGATCTCCAATATTTGTATTTCATGCTAAATCAGCACTCATCAGTTGGTCCAGATATCATCTCCCACATATATATATATAATCAATGCTCACTATATATTAAGATAGAAATCTTCACACTTTAATGGACAGCTTTCAATCTACTCCAACTCATCAACGATCCATACCATGTGTGTGGTCATGTGCATTGATTATATGAGATAGAATGGATGGCCAAAGGGAACTTGAAAGTCTGTGTTCAAATCCCCTATATTACATCTAGATTCTACATGTATAAAATATACTTGTATTTAAAATATTATACATATGTAAGCATACAATAACTTCATTTTATATAAGTTCATCGATAAATATCCTTAGAGCCTCGAGCAAAGTAGGAACCATTTTGTTTGACAGTTTGATGCATAAATTTCTGCAAGATTTTAAATAATGCTTCATTCATGACACTTTTATATATCATTACATATACCTTTACAAGTATTTATAAAGTATTTCAAATATATATTGCATATATTAATTTCCATAAAATTATAAAAGCTAAAAACATTCAATATGTGTGTAAAAACATTAAATAAAATATAATAATAATGATATAAAAAAAACAATAATATATAATTTAAGAACTACTTTCTATTAGTTAGATTTAAATCATCAACTGAACTTATGCAGATAAGTTCAGTTAAGAATGATTATAACTTAAGTGATTAAAAGTATTTCTATATAAGTTATGTATTATGACTATTTGCATTTTATTATTATTTTAATGTAAAATGAACAACGTTAATTTACACAGACACAAACACACATACTTTTTATACATATAATTAAGGATTAACAAACCACTGTCCCTCAGACTATGAATAATTAACATTCTGTATATCTAGCAAGGATCAAGAATAGAAGGAATTTGATTTTGGTATTTATAAGCTTACCCTTGTCATCATTGGTAGAAATTCATAGTCTAAGAGAGATTGGTTTATTCTCTTTAAATAGTTTCATTAAATTATGCTAATTTCATATATATAAATGTTATATATATATTTATACATTCACTTATGCAATATTTTATTATATTGCTATAATCAAATCATTCATTAATCAAAACTGTTTTAGAGAAATTTAATAAAGAATTATGCAAAGTGTTTAGAAGGAGTGTAGTTTTTAAAAACGATATAAGCAATGCAAGAAGAGAGGATGTGATATTGAGTATCTTGAGTTCACATTATTAGAATTAATTTATAAAAATGTATAAACAAAAAGATTATGATAATACAAAATAAACAATGCTATTACTGGAAACAACAAACATAGTGCCTAAATGCTACACTGAAATACATATTCAAATATCAAATCATCACCATCGTTAAGAAATTCAGCACTTTCCTCTTGAAATAAATATATTAAAATCCATATTTCAAAATAGCAAGCCAAAAAAACCATTGAATCCAAATAATATGTAAATTATAGATGGCATGCCTTATGTTAAGACAGAGTCCATATTATACACACACACTTTTAAAATTAAAGTTTCACATTGTGAAGATCCATATTATACATATACCTTCAAGATTAAAATCTAACATTATGAAGAAGTACAAGATAGTACTTGAGTATTAAAGCTGCAAAGTAGGGGAGATAGAAGGCCTTTTCACACCCACAATAAATATGTAATTTCACGATGATGTCAAATTGAAAGAAAATAATCCCTTGTGAAAGTCACATTTTTTTTGGAAACTTGTTAATGTTGAAAGTTGTGCATATTTGTGAAAATTGCACTTATTTTAAATGTTCTTAAACGTTTTTTTTAATGTAAGTTTTACTATTTTTTTACTTTTACTTATTTTTAGTCCTGCAATAAGGAGCATATATTAGATCTACTGCACCTGTTGAAATTTGTATCAACCTCCCGCTTTGTAATTCTTGTCAAAATACCATGTACAAGATCTGTGTACATGTTCTTTTTTTTGCCGAAGAAAGTTATGTATAGGATCTGTGTACATGTTATTTTGGTCAGATTATAAGATTACAAAGTTACCAGTGGATTGATACAAATGTGAACAGGCACAGTAGATATAACACATGTTGCAGCTTTAATACTCAAGTACCCACAAGATTGATTATATGCATAGTTATACTCTTGGGAAGACTAAATCTCAGAATTGGGCTCTGTCAAATTCTACCATAATCCACATTCTCAAAATTTGCTTAAAACCCATCATAAGTAAGTCTCCTCTTTCTTTCATGAGATCAAAATTGCACTCACAACTCAAGCCAATGGCTAAATGTAAAAACTTCTCTAGTCACATTCTTATTGGAAATATTCAAAGCAATACTTGAAAGTCTCCAATCTTTCACCACACATGCATCCAAATAATTCTCAACCATATGTTTTTAAAGATAGCAATACTTTACATAAAAATACTCAGTCATGTCAATAAACCTATTTAGATGACACTATTTTACATGTAGAACTATGAAGCCTGTCTGATGCGAATAATTGCATAATCATTACTACTCAAATTTTTCTGCATAGTTTGATGCAAATTCATGGTTTATGGCCTAGTCTATTATTCTGATACATGGATTTCCTATTGACTACAAAGCAATATAACACTTGATATATATTTTTAATCCCAATTTTATTTCATATTATTAAAATTAGGTCCTCAATAATGATGATGATTTAAAATGGCAACACAAAATGTTTTCTTATTATTGTTATTAGGAATATTTAATTCTAAGACTTTATGTAATTTATTAACTGAATGTTTCTTATATACATATATATATAATTAGAAGGATTTGAATCAGCATTTTTCAGTCTATGTATTCTCCAATCCATTTCAAGGAAATAATACACATGACTATGCACATGCGGAAAAGATTAATGATTTCCAAATACACATTTCATGCAGAACCAGCACTCATCAGTTGAACAAGATCTTAATCCCCCACATATATATACAATCAGTGCCGAATTTATATTAAGATAGCAATTTTGCAAACTTTAATAGACAAGCTTCAATCTTTTCACCTTTCCAACTATTCAATCATCCATTTCAATGAAAAACCAACAATGAATGCTCAAAGACCTTATTGGATTTGATATTGTAGTCATACTCATATAGACCTTAGATTAATTTAACCCAGTATATTAGCAGAATATTATGTATAAAGAGTTCAAATCCCTCTACTTACATATATAAGAACAGTCAATATAAGCAAATTACATACTGCCTTAGATTTACATATTATTTGGGAAATTTGAGAAATAGATTACTACTTAGTACAGCCCATCTCTAGAGCTCCTATTGGTCCAATAATACAAGGGGTTATATTGATGAAATGTCTATATGGGTATGACTACAATATCAAATCCAATAAGGGCTTTGAGCATTCCATTGGCAATTCTTCAATGAAATGGATGGTTGAATAGTCAGATAATTGAGAATATTGAAGACTGTCCATTAAAATTTTGAAGAATTGCTACCTTAATATAAACCAAGCGCTGACTGTACATATATGTGGGAGATTATGATCTGGCCCAACTGATGACTGCAAGTTCTGCATGAAATACATATATTGGGAATCGTATCTTTTTTTCATATGTATGGTCATGTGTATCAATTGCATGAAATGGAGTGGAGGATGACTGAAAAATCCTGAGTTCAAATCCACACAATTACATATATTAGCAGTATTATAGTCGTCATAGGGCTAATCTTTTTTGTCAACTGACATTCCCTTGTCTTTGCATGTCATATGTAATTCAGGTCATGTGTATCAATTGCATGAAATGGAGTGGAGGATGACTGAAAAATCCTGAGTTCAAATCCACACAATTACATATATTAGCAGTATTATAGTCATCATAGGGCTAATCTTTTTTGTCAACTGACATTCCCTTGTCTTTGCATGTCATATGTAATTCAGAGTCCATATTTCAACTGCTATGAAGATTTTAAAACACGCCTATCAGTATTACCAAAGTTTTATATTTTGAGTTGTAGAATAGGACTTACTAAGAAAGTTTCTATGTATCATAAAAACAACTCTAATAAAATAATTTCAGCTCTGCATTTTTAATGATATTCATTACATTCTCTTATATAATTCCAATAATTTCTATAATTTTTAATAGATATATATATATTAAGATTCTGCCTAATAAATACCTTGATCTACTATAAATGCAACAGTGTCATTATATAACAATTGCCTCAAACTATGAAGCAAAAACAGCAATTACCTTGACTACAATGCAAAATCACAATAGCCTTGAACTATGATGCAGAAATAACAATAACCTCAAACCATGATGCAAGAATAGAAATAGACTTGAACCATGATGCCAAATAGCAATAGCCTTGAGCCCAGATTCAAAAGCAGCAATAGATTCAAAGTATGATGCTTGTATGACAATCACTTCAAACAATAATAGACTAAAACCATGATGCAAAAATAACAATAACCTCAAACCATGATGCAAGAACAGCAATAGCCTCAAACTATAATGTAAGAACAGTGATGGTCCCAAATTCATGTTCAACTTTAAAGATTCTCTTCTTACAAATGGCTGTTTTTTTTATTTTGAAATTGAAATATGTTATAAATCTAACAAGTATTTAAGCTTGCATTCAATGTGCATACTACACAACCAACAGGGAGAGCGTGGCCATTTTATTTTTCCTTCATCACATTGAAATTGTCTGCTTAAATGCATCACTGGACCAAAATTATGTCATTATTTATTAGATTGTTAAATACATTTTAGAATTTTAAAAAATGAGAGGTGGGTTTTTTATTCTGTGTAATATTATGAACGGGAGCATTTAAGTACCCTCGTTTAACTAAGACATAAAATAGGAAATCTATATTATGTCAATATGGTATTCATGGAGCTAAGTTCTGGCAAATCCTCTTCATCAATTATGCCAAACAAATGATAAAACATGCAGCATTGAAGGCATAATAAAGCCACTAGTGATTCTATCAGGCATCTTTATAAGTTCTTTCATGATATTCTGATGCTAATTAAGATACTTAAATATATATATATATGCTAAGTAAATAAAATATGAACAGGTGAATGTATTTAAAACAGGCAAAGCTCACTAAATATATTTTGCCACCCACAGCAAGCTAGAGTAATCAATGGATCCAAGGCTCCTCACTGACGAAGGCCAGAAGCTAGTCTGGGGATGTTGGATGAATAGGCACTAGATGGGGATTTTATGCACAGCCTTCTGGCATCCATTGATTACTCTAGCTTGCTGTGTGTAGCAAAATATATATAGTGAGTTTTGCCTGTTTTAACAACAGTTATACACAAGCATAAGAGATGGTCATGTGAACGTATTTAGAATAATAATCAGTCTATTCTAACATTATGTTATTATTGCCAATTAAATATTTGTTCTCATATTGCAACATCAGATATCAAGTAAAATTGCCTTATGAAGGATGTATAAAAAGTTGTAAAGTAGATCAGACTTGCCAAAAATTGAAGATATTGCTACCTAAAAACTCATTTCAAATCATGATCCTCTTTGAAAATGATCAACTATCAATCTACAATCAAATAATTGCAGTATAAAAATACCTATGAGGTCTCAAACAAATCTCTTTTTTCAAGTTTACCTGGAGCAATCCAAGAGCTTTGTGAATATATACTTCATAAATATATTATAACAATCAATGCCCCATGTAGATATGGATAAATTCAAAACTGAATCACATGATTAATGACTGTCAAATGTATAGCTATGCTGGAAGAATTCAAAGGTTTAATAACGCAGTTAAAAAATTTATCTCCTGGTTGGCTTTACATATTTCTTTATGACATTATGAAAATAATTAGACTGAAAATTCCATATGCTAAATGAATGAAAGAAATTTTCAAATTAGAATGAAAGATTATAAGAATAGTCCCCAAGTACTATCTTGTTTTGATCAAGATTTGGGGTTTAAATACAGACTGGTAAAATTTAAAAAAATTATCAGGATCTATCAGGTGTAGGATTTTTCATTTGTATTCCCATCCCACAGCTAGCTTTGTCCATACTTCAAAACGAATAAATAAATGAATATCTTAGTTAGAAATGAAAATGAGGGTGGAACTATCACATTTGCGGCAGTGTAATAAGCAATACCTTTTTATTTATGGTTTTTCCAGATAGTTCTTGGAAAAGCCTTTATTTAGCAGCAGGCTGCTTATAAATATTCTACATTTTTTCCTCACTAGATTATCACCCACAAACAGGAGTAGAACAATGATTTTTCATGTGCATTGAAAGGAAATGAGTGAGCTGAACAAATATGCAGACCAAAAGCAAGCGATTGAACATGATTTTAAAAAGAATGTTGATGATAAAAAACTAAAAGCTGTAACACAAACATGGTTAATGTGGACATGAAACAAAATGAAGGAAATTGCAATAAATATATATCTTACAGATCAAGGATTTCATTTCCTTTAATAAACTAAGCATCTTATCTGGGATCAAACACTCAGAGTTGACATAAATAATGTTAAAAAGTATCTAGTTTCAGAATAAAAAAGAACTAATTGAATTTTATTTTTCAAGATTCCCTAAGAATTTGAGCATTAAAAGTGACAAAGGAGAATGCTGAGGCACAGACATTGACCTGCAGAATTGACATGCAGAACTAACCTCTTTATCATGTCACCAACCCATGCAATGCTCTTTCAGAATATGTTAAATCAGTAACCTTCCTATAATTAAATATATTTTGGGCTATTAATTTGAAAATTTTCTAACCAGAATAATGACTAATTATCCAAAATATATTTGTGGAAGTCTGCAGTCATCCAGCAAGATAACATGATCACTCAATAAATGTAGCAAAAGTAGATAAATCCACTACAATTATTTTATAAGTTTTGTTTTATAAATCTTAAATTATGAATGATTATAAAAGACTAGGCTTTTCCCCACTTTTATGAACCTGTTGCTCAGTAATCAGAAAATTGATGTATTTTGGGTTGAAAATTCTTGTTTCAGTCAAATATATATTACGAATACGTATTACATCAAGAAAAAACTAAAGTTCACAATTGTTACATTTTTGATCTTATTCCAGAGATAAGAGAGACTGAATAGACAGCTGATATCCAGATGGGGGGGGGGAATCCTGTTTATTACATTAAATGGAACAAAATCTATAAGACATCATGACCTCTCCCTGCATTTTTCTACTCCAGTTCTGCGACTTATGCATCTTTGAATTATCAGTAGATACTAGATAGTAGTACTTAGTAAATTCCTATTCAGTCTATTGCAGGATTAGTTTCTAACTTCCAGCTTTCACCAGGGAAAAGTTTTGGAACTGGATCTAGTGTGCCTGGATTTTTTGAATCTAAAACATCTTTCCTTCAGTGACTACCATTTATTCTATTTTTACTATGAAACCACTACTAAAATTTAAAATCTCCTTAATATTTAAATTTAAGTCAACTTGCTTGTGTAGTCATATAGATCTAACACCAGTTTAGTATCTATATATTTTGGTGTGTTCATAGCGATCTGATAGTTTGGTAGTAAAGTAAAGAATAGATAATGACTGCTTAAAAAAATGTAAAAAATTCAGTTACATTGAATTCTCACCGAGAACACAATCTGAGAATATGGCTAAAATACCATTGGATAAGGATTTATTAAATACTATTGACTAAAATCTATTAATTGCCCGAACTTACACTAGATGGCAGAAACAGGTGAAGAAATAAATTTGCAAATTAAATGGAGCTATAGAGTTTCCAGTTGCTTTTGTTCTTCGTCGAACATTCGACCTCCCCCAAACAATTGATACAATAATAATAATAAATCAATTTTGTTAAAAATAAACTCAATACTGTATATTGTTTGAGAATTAAAGTTTGTATATACAAAGTTCATGATAAGAATCAGAAAAATGAATAAAAAATTATTTGTACGAAATAAATTTAAAATTCAAAGAAAATTGGGGTGGGGAGCTTGCTTGTAATTTGGTACCTTTCAAAGAGTAAAAGAAAATGATTGTAACCAATGCAGTATTTAGATTCGAGTTCAAGGTTTCCCCACTAAGATGAGATCTTGATTAAAATTTTTGACTTCACTATCAGTGGTTGTGACTGATATAATAAATCCCAGTGCATAACGCTATACTGAAATAAATATACAAATATTAAACATTAAATCACTCCACATGGTTAAGGAATCCAGTACCGTTCTCTGTGAACTAATATATAAATACATTAGAGTTCATATTTCAAAATAGCCAGATCATATACGAACTCTAATGTATTTATATATTAGTTCATAGAGGGCGGTACTGGATTCCTTAACCATGTGGGGTGATTTAATGTTTAATATATATATATACTCAGTATAGTCTTGCTCTGATGAATATTTATCAAAATACAACAGCATTACACAGTGACAGACCAAGAAAATTAACAATAAAGAGGGTGTAGGAGAGGGTTACTCCCAAAACTTTTTACTGCAGTTTTTCAAAAAGTATTTAGTGGATTAAAATGGTAAACTAAAGAAATAAGAGTAAATAGAAATAATTTAATTAAGACATGCAGATTTTACAGATGATGTAGTTATTTTTGCAAATAATGTTGGCTTTAGTAAATGTTGCAAGAGTCATCTTACATAAAAGTAAGCAAATAGGACTAAAGATAAATAAATGCAAAAAGAACTATTGTGATTAGGATAGAATATAAGTTAACTATAAATACCATAGTCAGGTTATTAATATTGATGAAAATATAATGGATGAAATTAGTCATAGAATTCAATCTGGATGGAGTGATTTTGGTAGAAATAATTTAATTTTAAAAGGAAATATGATTACATATTTGAAGAAGGAAGTTTTCAATAGATGTGTTTTATCAGTTCTTACTTATTGGATATGAGATTTGAACACTTAACAGAAACATCAATTTCACTCAATAAATCATAGAGAAGTGTATGGGAGGGGCTACAAAAAGAGATTGAAAATAAAATACATCGGTGAGAAAACAAACAGATATCACTAAACACCATTAAAGGAATTAAAGAGACTAAATGGGGTTGGATATATTGCTAAAGAAATTGAATCCCAAAAGATTATTAAAAAACCTAGAAAGAGACCATGGAAAATATAAGAAAGTTTATGGATGTGCTGTGTAAAAGTAAGATTGTGGATCAGAGAAACTGGATTAAATTTGGAAAGATTTTTATCCTGCAGTGGATCAAGAATGGTTTGAAAATGATAATGAATGATATATATATAACACAAAAGTTAAGATGGATAAAAAAGACATCAATATCAAGTACTTCTCTCAAATAATCGATTTTTCTCTTCAATCATTTTAATTCACATTTTGTTATTAATATTCGATCTCCATGGTATAGCTTATATGAGCATAATAACATTGGATTCAAGATATAAATAATTAATTTCAATAATGAAAACTTTAAAACAAAGTTTAATGAATGAAAGTAACACACACAAAAGTGATTATAATCAACAAATAAATATAAATTTATACAAATATATTAATGGAAAAAAGCTTACTCATAGCTATTCAAGTTAATCCTCAAGACTTACAAAATAACAATAAAGCGAGACAACATATTTAAAAGCTCTAGAATCCATTATATGTCCAGAGAGGTGTGAGTTTTGAACTGAAGGGTTTCTATCATCTTTTTTTTTTGGATATTCGCATCTTCCGTCTGTCGATTGATTCTGGTCAAACTAGCTTAGCTATGTAATTTTTATCTTTTGTTGTTGATTTTTCTTGTGAATTATTGTTTGAAGTTTGCTATTTTTCCGATTCACTAATAAAATTATTTCTAATTGGATTAATGTGTTTTTTCTCCTTAATCATTTATTTCAGAGTTAATAGCTAAACAATTTATTTAATATTTTTCTACAAGTTAATTTTTTTTTAACTTAATAATTTAAATATAGATATATACAATATTTATACACAATTATTCTCGTGTAAATAACAATTAAGCATGTACAATACATATATAAATCATATTTAAGCGATATATTATGCCTATATATTTTTATATAATTACTGTCGCGTAAGTACAAGTATATGCATGTATATGTAAGTAAATACACATCAGTTACATTATAAACATTTATCCATCAAAATGATGTAAAATTTATGAAGCGACTCTAAATACCGAGTTGCAGAATAAGTTAGGGTGACTCATAAGTGGATGCCCGCTTGGTCAGCACTCTATTAACCTACTTACCGCAACCCTGTATAGAAAACTTAGCACAAACTGATTTGACAACCGGTAACATTAAACCGGATGTTAGTAGCCCCAAGGTGCTCAAAAATTTTTAAACAGTGCTCTTAAGCAGTTACTAAGCAATTTAACATAAAGCAAGTCAAACCTCAATTTCAATGCCTACCAGGTTAATAAGCATGAACTCCATTTTGCTGACCCCCTCGCCTATATCTATACGGCTAATGAACTTTTTATATCTTTACTTCTATACAATCAGCGTTCAACATTCACCTTTCATTAATAATTTAATTTATTACGGTCACCTTTCATTAATAATTTAATTTATTACGGTTATCAACAGACAGTATTCACCTTAGAATAACTATCTAATGCGCTTGGTTTCCATCGGTGTAAAAAATTAGGCTAGTTTGAAAAATTTAAGTTGTAATATAAAGCGAAAAAAACGGGGAAAGTTTTCAATCTTTTGACATGCCCCCCCCCCCATCTTTTTATAAATAGAATGGAAAGATTGTAGGAACAAATAATAAAATACTTAACATTTCACATACGTGAGCGCTTTCATTGAAGTTATAAGACAAAACCATAACTCCCGATATCGATAGTTAATGAGTACCCTGTCAAACGCTCTTCAGAGGACTTAGCGTTGGATATGAAAAATTCGAGAGTTCGCGGCAAGATGTCAACGACAAGACAAACAGATAGATCCTACCTCCATCTTTTAATATCCTTTGTCTCATTGAGGGAAATAAGTCCATCTTCCCTGTTATAAATCTAGAAATCTTGATTTAGAATTAATTATGCTCAGTATAGGTCTTTTTTAGCCTTGACTCGGCTTGTTCTCGATAAATCACTGTTTACCTCGAGGGGGTCAGAGGTGGAGTGCTACAGCGCGCGAGTAATATATTGCGGGCTATTGATATGTAAAAGACTACACGGATTGCAAAAAAAAATCAAACCGCTCCAGAAAATGATTGATTGCAAAGATGTTTTTAACATCTTAGTTAACATTTTGCAATCTTAAGCACAATTAAAATCTACCAGTATATTATAAATAGCAATTCCAGTTGGATTAGCAACGGAACACAACAACCGCTAGATGGCGCATTTAGTTATATTAAAGAGAATCAGTTTTTTCGAATAATCTGATTACGGTTTTAATTACTAGAAATCAATACTGCTAAGTTTTTGATTACCAATATTTTAATGTCTTCCATCTCTTCCGTAATCTCCGGTAGAACATGCTGAGCGAGATGCCGGAGTGCTGCTAATCCAGAAGTGGTGTTGAATGGGTTAGGCTTAAAACCAGACAAATGGCCATAGGATCGAACTAGGCCTGCCGAATGTAACATAACTACTTTCTCTTACTAAACCATGTTAAAATAGATTATTTGTTTACTAAAGATGGCACGTGATTCAAAGGGCGAATAGAAGTAAGCATTGGCTTATCATATGATAAGTTTAGTCAAACATTGCAAATTAAATCCTGACGCAACCAAAATATTGAGTAAAAATTTAAAAGGGCGGATTAGTAATTTGGCTCCGTCAAATCAAAGTTCAATAAAAAGTGATTCTAATCTTATCTTAACTGAATCGCTCTATTTTCTGATATTAAATTGTAATTTCAAATAATTAGTCAAAGCATTAAACAATAAAGAAAGTAGTGTATGCTCTCTAAGATATTTCAAGACGAATCTGGTCGTTGCTATATTTATTCATTAATAGATTAGGCTGAAGAGACTATTATTATATATTGTTTAGATTCGTTGTTGTATTAACAATGCGTAAAGTCTGATAATATATATTTTAGATGTTGTTGGTACTATAACTAGCACATTAACGTGTTATTAATGTAACTTCTAATATGCAAATCTTTTTTCTCATTGTAACTAAATGTAACTTTGAACTCGGGTGGCTTGAATTATTATTTTATTTAAGATTGAAAATTGTTGTGTTTATAAATACAATTAAATATTTATTTTCGTATATATAACGGGCAGTATATAACCATATTGCAGAACACTCTCGTTCCAAATATATTACTCAAAATTATTTTGCAGGATGTAATGTCTTCGCCCCTAAATTTTTCAGAGGGGTAGAGAAGAACATACAATCTGATATGTAAACACAAACGAGGACAAGAAATTTAGATAAATATATGGAACTCGGCTACACGGCTAAACACCAATTATTAAACAGTTGTGACGCAAATAGCTACTAACAGCTTGATACACGTATCCAACTTCTGGTAAACAAAACTGTAACAAGTGCCCAATATTTTTCCACTTGCAGTTTTTATATCCCTCTGTGTTCTTTTGTTTTAGTCTTATCTGCTACATCTCTCCACATTCTTTATCACATGTTTTCCAAAACCCCGTTTTTGATTGTTCTTAACTTTTAATCTCTGCGGCTTTGTTTGGAATTATAATTATTTCTATTATAATTATTTAACTTTAATTAGTTATTTTTATCTTTAATAAAAATAAATGGCTGTAGTTTTGTTTGGAATTATAATTATTTCCATTATAATTTTTTGACTTTACATTAGTTATTTTTATTTTCAAATAAACTAAGAGAAAACTTCTGGAGTAAATTGTTCCTTCGCTATTTATTTCTCAACAAACGAATACAACACAGGAAGATTCTTAACAAATCATTTTAAATAAACTTACTTTTTATTTATCAATGTCCAGTCAGTGTAATAAAATGTGATCTCCAATTATATATATTGTAAATAAATTAACATTGATATCCAAAAAGGCTAGTTCACAAATTAATCAAGAAACCTTAATGTTTCATACATTATTTTAAATTAAATAGTACTAATTTCAACAGCATGTAAATGATTTTTGACAGTTTTTCTCTTTCACGTTCTTTGCATATATATATATTGCTTATAACAGTTCTTTCATATACATTTTAATGCAAACAAATTTTCTTAAAGACTTCTTTATTTTTCTTACAGTTTCCTTACAGTTTTTTTTTTAAATTAAAGCAATGAAGCATAGAGCTCTGATGAAGACTGCTGATCCGTTGAAACTGTAAGGAAAATAAAGTCGTCTTTAAGAAAATTTATTTGCATATGAAAGAACTGTTATAAGAAATATATATATATTTGACAGTATTAGCATAGCAAGCGAACTTACATTTTTAGATTCTTGAATATTGAATTTTAAGGCAACAATCTAACCAATTGAGCTGTTCAAATTTGATTCAAATCTTCCTGATCCATTTTTTTTAATAATTAATATATTTTTCTCAGAGTGAAGTTAATTAGAAGCTTACAAATGTTATGTATTGCTACAATGGATTGAATTTTAGATTATTTGCCATTGTCATATGAGCAGCTTCTTTGAATTTTCTTCTTTGCACCTTTTTCTTTCCAATATTTTTTTTATTTTCCCAGTTGACCATATGTTCATTAGTACATACATGGTCTGCTAATGTAGACACTTCTGTTTTTTCACTTTTAACCATTAGTTTGTGTTCTTTCAATCTCTGTTCCACATTAACATTGCATTTCATAAATGCAGGTTTTGTTTCTTAGCATTTCAGTTTACTCTTTATAGAAGTTAGAATTTTTTGAAGTATGGTATGGCTTGGGAAAGCTGTTAATGTCATATTGACTTCAAATTTTCTTTAATTTGTCTATCATTCCTGATATGTATAGATACACTTCAGTACAATAATTATTTTTTCTTTTGGTGTTCCTTTTTGTTTCTATTAAAGGTTTTACTGATGACAGCTGATGGATAACCATTTTTCACGAGAATTTGTTTTATATAAATCTTTTCATTTTCCAAATCACTGGTTTGTGAACAAACTTCCTTTGCTCTATTTCATGATGATAATATAATTTCATGTTTAATGCTTATAGTATGATTGTATATATACGCCAGTGTGTGTGTTGTAGAGATATTTTATAAACACGATTCAGCCATACCACAAATATATCATCAACATAGTAAAGCCACACTTTAAGTGGAAATAAGTAATATTTATGGCTGTATATTTTCAGTTCTTCCATATAAATATTGGCTCATGACCATGCCTTGATTTTTCTGGAAAAATTCTGAGTTATATTGAAAGTATGTTGTTGTTATGCAGAAGGTTAATAGTTCCATTATAATATCAATAGCCAATAAACATCACATGAACACCACTTCTTATGCTTGTGTATTACTGTTTTAAAACAGGCAAAACTCACTATATGTATTGCCACACACAGCAAGCTAGAGTAATCAATGGATGTCAGAAGGCTTGTGCATAAAATCCCCATCTAGCGCCTACTCATCCAATATCCCCAGACTAGTTTCTGGATTGTGGCCTTCATCAGTGAGGAGCCTTGGATCTGAGAGCACTGCACCTAGATCTTAGGATCTAATGCAATCCTCCAATAGCCATCTTTTATCTTCATTTAACAACAGAACTATGAGTCTTAAATTGAAATCACCTTAATGTTTTCAATCTACACCCATTAGCTTTAGATCTAGGTGCAGTGCTCTCAGATCCCAGGCTCCTCACTGATGAAAGCCACAAGCCAGAAACTAGTCTGGGAATGTTGGATGAATAGGCACTAGATGGGGATTTTATGCACAAGCTTTCTGGCATCCATTGATTACTCTAGTTTGCTTGTGTGGCAATACGTATAGTGAGTTTGCCTGTTTTAAAACAGTAATAAGTGGTGGTCATGTGTTGTTTATTGGATTAAAACCAATCCTGCCTAATAGAATAGTGGTGGCTATGGTTATTGAAGAACCAAAGACCCCAAAATGTATGGGTACTGAATTGGGTTCAAACCCATATGACTATATAAGCTAATGGGCATGGATTGAAAACATTAAGGTGTTTTCAGTGTAAGACTCATAGTTTTGTAGTTAAATGGAGATAAAAGGTGGCTGCTGGAGGGTTGCATTAGATCGTAAGATCTAGGTGCAGTGCTCTCAGATACAAGGCTCCTCACTGACGAAGGTGATAAGCCAGAAACCAATCTGGGGATGTTGGATGAGTAGGCACTAAATGGGTATTTTATGCACAAGCCTTATGGCATCCATTGATTACTCTAGCTCGCTGCGTGGGGCAGTATGTATAGTGAGTTTTCCCTGTTTTAAAATAATATCAATAGGTAAAGTTGCTTTAGTTTGTAGACTATTATCATCATCTTTTCCTTAGAATGGACACTGCTTCATCACATGGTTCATTTATAAATAAATGTTCCACATCAAAGCTTACCATTATATCAGTTCTTTCCATATTTGTGCCCCTGATTAATTCTACAAAGTGCTTAGAATCCCGTTTTGTCATGATGAATTTCCAGAACTAATAATAGGTCTTAATGGATTTTAGGTAGTACATAAAGATGAGGAATTTTGCTGAAATATGAAGTTTATTTCGTTTTTTTTTCCGAATAACTGAAATACCCACAATGCTTTGAGAATAGTGCTTGTAACTTTAATTCTGTACACTTTTTTGTTTGGCATGCTGTGAAAAATTCTTGTATTTTGTTAATCCTACTCAGAAACAATTTTTGGGTGACTTCCTTAGTGGCTGCCATTATATCCAATAATAGGACAGTAGATTGTGTAATGGCAAAATTTAAATCTTTTTCAAGAACTGATAATTCAACATCTATAAGATGTTTAGAACTAAGACTTTTAACTGACAAAGCTGACAGATTATTTGTTACAATATGACTTTTAACATAGTCATGTAGATTTACAAGCTTATTCTTCTGACATTTTTTTTATCCTTCAATGTATTTTAGAATATGATCTTCTCACTTCTTGACAAATTCTTGAGAAGACTTCATCTGTGAGTTTATTCTCTAGACAACATTTTATATTTCTAATGGAACATAAGATTTGGTACTCCTTTGTTCTCTGGACAAATTGCACACCTTTAAGAATAATACCCTTCTGATTTACATTTATTTAGGAAAGATGTGATGAACGTATGTTAGATGTGATAATATATTGGATTACTTCCAGCATCTATCATTAAAATGTTGAATGTAAAAAAATTTAAACTTTATGTAAACTTTTTAAATACAGACAATTTGTTAGGAATAACATATAAGTAGATAACACAAGTTAGTAATTGCACAACATTTCAAGTAGTATTATTCTCTACTCATCTTCAGATACATATCATACCATTTACACTTTCTTAAACACTTTATCAGTACTATGTATATCAAAACTAACAGTTTCGACTATCCTGCAGTCATCATCAGAGCTACAATATTCAAATATATAATTAACACACCTATACACATATTCACATACTGTACATAATTAAATACACAAATAAATTAAGTGCATTGATAAAATGTTTAAGAAAGTGTAAATGGTACGATATGTCAAAGTAGAAATCAATACACAGAAAAAGGAAGGAAAATATGTTACTTCATCTTCAGGTGTTGTTGGCCTGACCAATGACAATATTAGCATAGGAATTGTACTAACATCTTTAGATTCTTGAATATTGAATTTTAAGGTAACACTCTAATGAACTGAGCTATTCTTTCAAAGGCAACAATCAGTAGAAATTTCATATACTTATCTATGAAGGTTGGTTCCAATTCTTCTGAGTCCTTCACATGTTTCAATACTTTTTTCTAAAAGCCAAGTATCCATTACATATTTCTAAACTGACTTGGGTTATATGATTACTTGTCATTGTCATATGAGCAGCTTGTTTGAATTTTTTTCTTTACCCCTTTTCCTCTTCATCCAATATTTTAATATTTTTCCAATTGAACATATCATTATTACATACATGGTCTGCCACTATAGACACATCTGTTTTTTTAACCATTAGTTTGGGTTCTTTCAATCATTGTCGAACAGGCTGACAGTCTCACCAATATACTTTTCACATTTACATGGTATTTTGTGGATGCAGTTTTTGTTTTTCAGCATTTTTAGGACACTTTCATTCCTATATGTGCTGTTAAAATTAGTAGTATATAATGATATATTTACAAATATATACAATAATGTTTGCTATACTGTATGCCTGTTACATTAACTTTGATATAGCATTTGAAGAAAGGGTCTCCAAGTTTCTGTCTAGGTTTACCTAACATTTAAACTCACATGTAAGTAATGGGGCACTTCAAATTGATAACAGTTTGACAGCTTGCCTCAAATCTAGTTTATGTTCTAGCAGCTTCCAATTCTAGTGTGAATTTGCCTCACTGTTTTAGCCATGCAGTGGACAACATGTGTATTGTTGTTTTACTTTGACAGTTAATTTGTTGTTTAATCTTATTTGGATGATTATTTTTAGTCAAATACCCTTCCATAATGAGAGCAATAAGATTTACCGATCATCATTACCTATTGGCCCATTTCTGTTACTGAATATATCTTATATAATCATGTATTCATTGTCTGTACTGATGAATGTCCAATTCTGATCAAGATAAGATGGAATATGAACTAGTCCCTTAGTTCAAGATAAGTTAGTCATAACAGTTACATTTAGAAGACATGATTAATTTTATGCTACCAGGCAGGTATCACATGTCAGATCAATTTCTTCAAAGCTTTGACCTTTCCTTTATCATTCTAAATATCTTCATGACAATTTTCTTTTTTAAAGTTAATAAAATATCTAAATTCTTCTCCACATGTATATAATTTTAATGTAAAAACAACACAACAAACCCGATTTACTAAAATAAAAAAAAATAATATATTAAAAACAAAAAATTATTAAAATTTAAAAAAAAAACTAAGGGATTTACATACTATTTTCTTCTAATAATGAAAAAAAAAAAAGAAAAAGGGGGGGGTGTTAGTATAAAATAAAATATGTTGATATATATAAAAAAAAAAAATCCTTCCCAAAATACCTTTCTTGTAAAACAATGCAAGCTCTTTTGCCAGGAATCAAATTATTCTGTTGATCCTCCTATGATTTACCAAATGCATTAATTTTTTTTTTGTTCTAAATTCATTAAGTACCAAACTTAATTACCCAAAATTGAATTAAATCCTACAAGTGTCATAGGTTACACATATATAATTCTTTTTTTCTTGAATGAATCATGCAATTTAAAACTTAACAAAAAATACCATATGGACACGTGGAAGGACTGATGTCAGTTTCGAGGGACACATGATGAGATCCCTGTTCTGTGATGAAATATTATATAATGAGAAAATCTTTATTGTTTTTTTTCTATTCATTAATAAGGATGACTAAATTATTTATTCACATATTTGTGTGCCATTTTATTAGCCATATTTATTACATATTTAAGTATGTTTGACTTCTGTCTGGGATATTTTTATTTATATCTCAATATAATTTAATATATCAATCACACAGTTCTTCTTTCCAAAGTAGTTCATAAATATCCAATATAGAAATAAAACAAACTTGCTTTTTATATGACTATAATCATGAAAAAGAAATCCAATGATTCGACTATTTTATATAGTCTTTTTCAAGGCACACTAAAATAATATATATATATATAATAAATATCACATATTCCAAAAAAATAATAAATAAAATTAAATTACAAAATATATTCTTAACCAAAAATTTACCTTATATCACCCCTTTCCTATTACAAACAATCACAACTTAAACACAAACAATTTCCTTTTTTTAAAAAAAATAAATAAATCTATATATATTCTTTAAAACATAAAAACCTATTATTTTCTTTTCTCTTTTTCTATTAACATCCTATTTAATTCTGGTTTTATTTCATTAATGTACATACCTTCATTTATCATTCTTTCATTGTATGACTTAATACATTCCAAAGGCTTTATTTCAAAATCCCTATGCTTAAATTTATTCATATGAATGTAAACAGCAGAATTTTTATCACCTAAATGCTGTTTCAATCTAGTTTTTAATTTATTCTTACTAGTCCCAACATATGCCATTTCTACATTCTTTCTAGAACAATTCAAACATTTTATCTAATAAACTGAATTCATAATATCTAACCTATTGTAGTCCCCATTATTATTAATTAAAAATTTTAAACTTGCTTTCTTTTTATAAACTGGACAAATTGAAACATTATATTTTCTATTAATCATTTTAACTAATTTCTTAACTTTAATAAATAAATCTTTAATTTAGGAAAGGTTATTCATGTTGGTTTTAATATATCTAAAGATTTATTTATTAAAGTTAAGAAATTAGTTAAAATGATTAATAGAAAATATAATGTTTCAATTTGTCCATTTTATAAAAAGAAAGCAAGTTTAAATTTTTTAATTCATAATAATAAGGACTATAATAGGTTAGAGATTATGAATTCAGTTTAGTATCAAAAACAGGTTTATTGAACTATGTTTACAATAAAGAAAAAATTATAAAATAACATTAAATTTGGCAATACATTTATAAACCATTAAATTACTTAATGTCCAATATTAATAAGATTCCATGTGGAATTTGCTATTAGGTGAGGAGCTAACTTCAAATCTCTTTCTTTGATATCTTTTAATTTTTGTAAAAAAATTAATGTTGGATCAGATATAACAGACTTGAAGATTAGGAAACATCTGACAAACCATAGACAGAAAGTGATGAAAGTTACACTTCTTATAATTGCAAAATCCCCATAAGCAAAACCTTTTATGAGTGTGTTGATAATTGGATGTTTTGGTGTATAAATTTTATTAATCAATATTCTACAGGCCTGAAGAGAGGAACAATTGTTGAAAATGTGAAATATGGTATCATCCTCCCTATGGCAGAGTGAGCAAACAGGGTCCAAAGATGAAAAACCTCTATACATCACAAGAAAGTGGCTTGTTGAAAGGGCATTGAGATTTAGCTTTAGAAGAAAATCCAAATATTTTGGCTCTAGATTACATCTTTTATATTTCTTTATAATGGCAAAGTTTGTACAGGTGAGAATGCTATGATCTGGGATAATTGTTGAAAAAAAAAGAAGATAGGCATCCCAATAATGAAGTTTCATTGGTTTTATTTGAGTTATAGGTGTGAGAATTTTTGCAATGTCAATTAAGACTTGTGTCAGCGAACCATCATTAATTGGAGGTGGAGTATCTGTAGGATGAAGAGATAGAAAAGGCGAGTCATCAGGAAAAATCCCATTAAGTCTTGTAATGAGGTTATTTGATTTCTGTAGACAAAGAACATGAAGTGAATGCAGTGACAAGCCATTAAGTCTTGTTGGTCTCTGCACTCTTCTTAAGCTAATAGCAACAGTTTTACCCTTCCACATTAATCTAGAGCAAAGAGAGTTTATATTCTGGATAAATTTTGATGAGAATTTAATGAACAGCATGTAGTAAGCAATTCTGGGGAACAGTAACATGTTGAGTAGGGCTGCTTTTGCAAATAATGATGTATAAACTTTTGAAAGTGAATCAATTATTTTTCTTGCAGAATTCATGATAGTGTCTTGTATTAATTTCCTCATTGCTACATGAGAGAGACTCATTGGTAAGCCCAAAATTTTTTGTTTATTTGATAAAATGTTTGATTTGTTTTAGAAAGAATATAGAAATGACATATGTTTGGACTAGTAAGAATAAATTAAAAACTAGATTAAAACAGAATTTATGTGATAAAAATTTTACTGTTTATATTCACATGAATAAATTTAAGCATGGGGATTTTGAAATAAAGCCTTTGGAATGTATTAAGGCATACAATAAATTTTGGAAAAAAAAAGAGTCATGCAATAAAAAGATAATGAAGGAAGGTATGTACATTAATGAAATAAAATCAGAATTAAATAGGATGTTAATGGAAAAGAGAAAAGAAAATAATAGGCTTTTAATTAAATGTTTTAAAAGATATATATAGATTTTTTTTTTTAAAAAAAGGAAATTGTTTGTTTTTAAGTTGTGATTGTTTGTAATAGGAAAGGGAGTGAGATAAGGTAAATTTTTGGTTATGAATATATTTTGTAATTTTAATTTATTTATTATTTTTTTGGTATATGTGATATTTATTATATTATTTTATTTTATTGTGTCTTGAAAAGGACTGTATAAAATAGTTGAAACATGGATTTCTTTTTCATGATTATATTAATATAAAAAGCAAATTTTTTTAAAAAAAGAAGTTTGTTTGTTTTATATCTCAATATGTGATATTTATAATAACATATAATAATCATTTATATGTAGTAATTAAATTCAGAGAATTCAGTTCCTAGTTTAAAATCCATATCTGGATTAGAAATCTGATAATTTCTAATGTATAAAATATTACATTACACTGTCACATAACTCCAGCCTATGAACTACTAGTTTAACAGTGGCCATTTTTCTTTCTCCACTAAAATGTAAGCTGGAGTCAAGTGAATGAGTCATGAGTTATTTAATTGGTTTATACTAAATCTTGGCCATAGGGTAGAGGTGATTTTAGTTATTAAAAAACCAAGGACAGCAGAATATATAGAAATTGAAGTAGTTTCAAATTTATATGACTATACAAACAAATTGGGTAGGATTGAAAATATTTATACAATTTTTCAGTTTGGGCTGATAGTTTGATAATATAATAGGTAGGTAAATGATGGTTACTAGGAGGAAAATGCATTGGATCCTAAAGATCCAGATATATTGTCCCAAAATTCAAAGCACTTCACTGATGAAAATCATAAGCTTTAAAACTAATCTGGTGAGACTGTATGAGAGCACAGAATAGGAATTTATTAAGCATTATCATCTGCCATCTATTAGTAAAAGTTTCAGTAGATAGCATATAGGGAGTGAAAGAAAATTTTCTAATCTATTAAAGGTGTCCTTTTTTGCATTAACAGCCTTGAAACTGTCCATTTTTAGATAAATATAGTAATGATTACTAATCATTTATTAGACTAGATATTCATATCATTCCTAGCCAGATGTTCACTTGATTTTGTTTTGATTAAATATAAACATGTGGGAAAAATTCAACATCAATTTTTTCCCCACATATTATAATTGATAATCTCTAATTTAATAAATGATTAGTGATAATCATTAGAAAATTTATCTAAAGTGGACGGGATCAAAGTGGTGAGTGCAGAAAGTTTGACACTTTTTAATCAACCTGTAGCAATTTGATATTGATAAATAAAGAACAAAGGATGAAAATGTGCATAAAAAAATTGCAACTTAGGTTAACTGAAGAATTTATTTATTTTTACTTTCAAAAGTAACCTTTATTAATTAAAAGATTACAAAAATTTTGGGGTACACATATCCGTTGAGGATTACAAAGTGTACAATGTTACAAGGTAAAACAATTATCCAGGTTTTTAAAAAGTACATACACTCAATAACAATTGCATCCATAAAAGGGTTATATAATTTTGTTTATATCCATAAAAGTTATATAATTTTGTGCAATGTGTATCTGTACATGGGTCTACATGGTCCAACTACCAAGAAGTTATCCATCACCCAATGACCCCCATCCCTGGGGCCTCAAAAGTGAAGACCCAAATGCTTCAGCTGAATAGGCAGATATCCAGCATTGCACCAACCACCACAACAGGCAGTGAGGTCCAAGGCCATTAAACATTAAATTCTTGACCACAGCTAAGCCCATTCCAGGTACCTCTGTCTCCCAATTCAACAGTCCAAATGGGCAGGGACCACTTTCTGTCTACCTGCCCAAAATTGAAATGCCAACTGTGAAAAAAATTAACGAGCGATGAGCACATATCTGCACTGCTCAAAAACAATCCATCAAGGGGGTGCAGCAGCCTATCAGAGTGAAAATGGTGCTGAAAACTTTGATCTTATACCCTCCCAGCAGGTTTTCTGGGTAGTGGTAATAATTGTCAACAGCCTGTACCCATAAACTGACCCCCAACGACCACCACCATCGACCCCTGAGGAAATGAGGAGTGCAGACCTGTGCCCACAAATATTACAACTAAACTATTAATGTTACAAAAATGATATTTCTACATGGAATGTCTAGCATCCAGTGTGGCAAATGAATTTGTCTGTGGTTACGATCTTGATAAAAAAAATTGTTCGCTTTTATTCCTTAAATTTCTCAAGCCATATTAAAAGTTATTCATTGAGTGATTTTGGTAACCCAGTTGATTGTTCATCTTTTTCATCTATTAAATCCAATATATTATCATAAGCCTCTTGCATAATGGAATTTACCCCATACTTCTATTTCCTCCAGTTTTTACTGCATTTGCATAGCTTTTCATTTTTGATTGTAATGCCTCTTCATACTTGAATTCTTGGTTATTAACATTAAATAATTTGTTTGACTTCTCTCATTAGTTTCAAATCTAGATTTTATAGTTTTATTCTTATTAATTGGTTTCACTTTTTAGATAACAAAGATGATATTTCTAGCTGGAGTGTCTAGCAACCAGCGTGTCAAATGAATTTGACTGTGGTTATGATCTTGATAAAAGAATTGTTCGCTTTTATTCCTTAAATCTTAGGAGTCATTTCCATTTTTTTAGATGTTTTTATTATGTATTTCAGGAATGGATAGGAGAGTGGACAGTTAAGTATATCTAAAAAAGTTATTAGACATGGAAAAATCAGAGTGAATTGGACTAATGATACTATGTGGTTATATTTATTAAAAACCAGATATATTTATCTTTACCTGGGTTCAAAGTCTATATCTGAGCTAAGGATAATTTTTAAAGTCCACCCCATATGTTCTAGTCATTGCACCTGTTATTACTATATGATTATTCATACATTATGTTCTGCCCACCAACACATATCAACCAGTATGGTAAGTTTGATGACAAAGGCACCCAATGATCTTTATTTCTACTTGCCTTATAGTTCTTAGCTGAAATACTAGTTGAGTTTAAAAAAAAACAACAGAATGAATATGTATATGAATGAACTTTTTTTTTAAAAAGATATTTTCAATTATAACAGACCAAACTAAATTATGAACTTTAGTTACCAGGAGAGTATAAAATCATTCGCCAAGGCAGCAGTTGGAGTCCAAAGGCAGAAGGTGTTAAGAATGCCCTGATTGTGGACCCAGGCATCTGTAACTGTGGATCACTTTCAAGTGAAGGAAGATTATATGGAGTGGAAGAATTGTCTGATATTAAATAAGATGTTATTAACCTTTGTGAAGTTCAACAAAAAAGCAAAAATACAATTGGCTTTAAAAGTGAAAATGTACTTTATTAAAGGCATAATTATTGGAAACACACGAGAGGAATTCATTATGAATAAAAAGTAGTATGAAGATTGTTGGTATATCAGACAGAAGGACAAGATTACTTACTCAATTGAATAGAAGGTATCAAATTTATACAATCAGGTTTATGCCCCAATAAATTCGAAACAGATGATTTTTATACAGTTGTACAAAATGCTTTTGGGCAGATGAAATATATTAAAGTTATCATGAGAGAATTTAATAGAATTGTTAAATGATTGAAAGATTAAAGTGATGTGGGTAGGCTATAGACTTATGGAGTTCATAGATAAACAGTATACAGTATTATGAAAATGGAAAATGATGTGGGAAACATTCAAATGAAGGTATGGTAGAATTGATTATAATTTGACTATTAGAATATAAAAATGTATTTCAAGATTATAATGTTCTTAACAGAGTCAGAACAGGAAGTGATCATTGATTAGTGAGCTGTAAGATAGGCATTGATGCAAAACTAGGTATAGAAATGGTGATCATGTGATGTTTGGTGGTCAAATACAGTATTAATGGTTGATATTCCTAATCTTCAGAATCTTTCCAGTAAATGTAAATTAGAACCTGGAAATCGTCTTAGAACATTAATATAATTTGAAAAAGCTTCAGATTTGAATGAAGTCAAAACAGCAAAGATAACTAGTACAAAAAAGCAGCAAATTGCCAGTAAATTTTCTACTGAGACAATACAATGTATAATGAAAAGAAGGAATGTGTCTTTTCTTTTTTAGTGATGCCTTAAGAAGAATTAATAGATAAATCCTGCACTAATAAGCAGCTGAAGAGACTTTTTTCCAGTTAAATAATTAAAATACGGCTGAGTACTTTCGAGAGTTACAATACTCTCATATTCATAGCCGGGATAAATTATTAAATGATGGAATGAGAGTGTGCATGAGTATATATATATGAAAAATAAAAACAAGTTAATCACGTAACCTGCTATCACTTGTTATTTATGATCAATAGATGGCGTCTTTACCAAAACCGCCGAAACAAATGTAAAAAATTTTTTCATAAAAACAAAAAGAGAGAGAAAAAATACCTCTTTCTTTTTTCCCCCCCCCCAAAAGCGGTTTAAAGGGGGTGGTTTGTGTTGGGGAGGGGAGGGGAAAATTTGGGGGGGGGGGGGGGTGTTGTGGAAATTCAAATTTATATAAAATTAGTGAATGTAGAGAAGTAACAGAATCCACTTTCTGTTGAGGGGGAGAATGAATCTTTACGATTAATAGCATGAGTGGAATTGGCTATGTATTATGCTTCCCTACTTTTTCACCTCGAGTCTTCTCAAATTACTGAATGGTTGCTGAAGACAGATAAATACACTTCCAGTTAATTTTTGATGCTCAAAAAAGCCTTAATTGCAATCCACTTTGGTAGTTGCCATCTTATATGTATATTGGTGCTGTGACAATTGTGTAGCAAAGACGCCCGAGAATCACCAAAATAAATAGAATTGCATCCAGTGTGGGAGAATTTAATTCCATAAACAGTGAAAAAGGGTAAGCTGTTTCAAATTTGAGTTATTTAGTCTATTGGAGGAAAGGGTGTGAGGAAAGTAAGGCAATATCTAGGTGAAAATATTTTCTTGAAAGTTTTGGTGAGAGTGGGGATATATGCAAAACGATATCATAGCAAGTTATTGGGGTGGATAGAGTTAATTTTTCCGTAAAAGTGTTTTTTTTTTTTTTTAGAGGCTGTGTTTAAATTCGACAGATATGAGAACATTGGATATAATTCAATGTTAGTTTTATGGGAAGATTTGTACTTTCATAAAAATTGTTTATGAAATACAATTTATGAGAGCCTGCTAGCTTGTGATGTGGTGGATTCTGGATATGTGAAGCCACATATTTCTAATGATTTAATATGCACAGGTGGAGAGACTTCCTGTGTATTACTAAATCAAGATATTGAAATATTGTGAAGAATCTTCCCATTCCACAGTAAAACATAGTGCAGATTGGCTTTGAAGATTCATTTTAATTTTTTGTATACCTGGTTCTGGATCAGGAATAAAAATGTCATCTATGTAGCATCTATATATAACGTCTGATATATACTCAATGTATGGTGGGATGACTTTTTTAAAGCGGTTAACATATAAACTGGAAATGACTCCACTCAGAAGGAGACCTATAGGCTAACCATCGAACAGTGGCTGCTGAAAGTAGCTGTGTTGTTATTAAGCCAAGAAAGAAATGCAATAATAAAGTCTATCTGTGGCTAGAGCTAATTCACTCTATTTAGTTCATTTTTAATGATATTGATAGATAACATTATTAATAGAACCATAAAGGTCTGTAATATCCAGAGAGATTATTTTATATGGAAGTCTTAATGTGTGAATAAAGTCAAAAGACGACTTGATGGTGTAATTACCAAATCCAAACTGATCAATAAACCACCAGTTTATCATTTTAACTGATTTAAAGTAATGCGAGCAACTTCTTTTCAGCTGCGTATTAATGCGCGATTTAATCTATTACTTTCATTGAAACGAAATATAATCCACATATCATTAAGAATAGAATATCTAAATTTTTGTAAAATAATACGAAAAAAAGTTGACAACTATATAACAAAATATAATTACAACTTGGTAAGAACAAAAGTGTAAAACAGCATCTTGAGAAAATTTATTTCTGCAATAAAGAGAGATAAACTATTATTAAAAAGAGAGATGACGTCTAAAATGTATGGAAGAGTTCTATAAAAAATTATATAGAGATAAAGAAGCAGATAAATTATTTTAAAGGAAAAAATGAAATATATAATTAAGTCTACGAAGAAAGACAAAATTTCAAAAAGTGAAATAATTATAATCGATATTTAAAAGATGCAATTGTAGAAAAATTATTGGCAATAAATAGTCAAAATAAGAGTCGTAGATCACATGACTCTATTCTCTTAAGCGTGTAAGTTATAAACAATGAGGATTGCCAATTCCTCAACAAGCTTTGTGATAAATGCTTAGCCGAAGCCTACCCTGGCACCTCTCTGAGGAGTGCCAAAGCATGAAACCATGGTCAGGGGTTTGGGGGGAAGGTTCCTGATAGAGCTGTTTTAAATGCTGGCTCTGGCTAAGCATTTATAACAAAGCTTGTTGAGGAATTGGAAATCCTCATTGTACTATATAAATGTTTAAATGGAAAAAAAAAGATGTATCAGCTGATTGGAAGAATGCAGTAATAATATTGATACTTAAGAAAGGTGATGAAAAAGGTATTAGAAATTATAGACATATTACTCTTTTATCAGTTCCACACCAACATAATTACAATTTATTTATAGCTAAGTAAAAAAACAAGCTGGATTTAAAAGTGGTTTTATGACAGTGAATCACATTTAAATACTGGGAGAAGTTATAAAAAGAACTAATGAATATAAATTACCATTATGTTTTGGATTTGGAGATTATGAAGACATTTGATTTTAAAAGCATTTCTACAGTAATTAAAGAATTAGATCAATATATAAACCCAGAATATTGTAGAATATTTATCAAAATGCAACAGTAATGATTATATTATATTTGAACCAAGGATAATCTCTAGTTTAATAAAAGATAAGTTATCATTATAAAAATAATTATCTCGGGTGAATAGTTTTAAAATTAGAGGTGTTGAAAATTTAACACTCGTAAATCAAATACTAATATATTTTTTCTCACTTTTTTTAATTGCCCATGTTTATTCTCCATACAAAATTACAAACCAAGCAAAACTTTAACAATTATTTAACTTTCTTCACATCCAGAGTAAAAGCCTGTTTCCTCGTGATAATTCTTACTGTGTTAGAGTTATTTCAGTTAACTTCTTTACTAATCTGTGATGAAATAAAAACCACAAATTTTAACTTGGATGGCTATCAATTAAGAATGTATGCCAATTTAAATATCTAATGTGATGTTTTGGAGTGAAATGTGGGCACTATCAGTGGAGCATAAGGGACATTATCTAAGGTTCTGTAAATTTTTTAAAAATACCTTGGTGGAATTATAAAACCAGTCAATATTTTCTTCGCTTAAAACTAAAAATCATATTATAAAATTCACTATTGTATAAATCACCTCTTCATTGCATTGGACATAAATAAGAGCTTTGTGGTAAACTTAAGTATAGTTTTCATGAAAAAGGTAGTCCATTTATAATATAAAGATTATCGCAAAGGTATTCTAAAGAAGTGTAATGTTGATTATTTCTATTAAAAAAAAAGTATAGCAGATAATACATTGAAGAACTGCAGTTAAATATGATGTTAAAGTATGCTGCAAAAGAAATTAAAACACATACTTACTAAATATAAAATAAGCAAATTAATAGATTCATCCAAAGGATTTTAATCTATCATAAATTAAATCAAACCTGTATTTGCTTTGTAATTTTTCTTACCAACTTGCCTTTTCTAGTTTTATAAATCAATTCACTGTTTATCCTTTTATTTAGATTTCTATCTTCCATTGAATTACTATTTTTCCTTTTCTACTCATTATTAACCTAAAGCTTTTTTTTAGTTACTTATGAAATTGGAATCCTATCCCTTATCCAATAGACAGTATGTTCAACTTTTTATCTTAATAATAAAAAAATATTTTAGTGATTGGAATATAGCATATGATTACCATCATGCTATTTAGAAATAACCATAGATCATTAAACATCACATGATCACTATTTGTTATGCTAGCACATTACTGTTATTAAAACAGGAAAAACTCTCCATACAGTAGTGCCACTCAGTGCCAACCAGAGTAATCAATGGATGCCATAAGGCTTCTGAATAAAATCCCTATCTAGTGCCTACTCATCCAATATCCCCAGAATAGTGGAGGGTTGCATTAGATCCTAAGATCTAGATGCAGTGCTTTCAGATCCAAAGCTCCTCACTGATGAAGGCCATAAGCCAGAAACTAGTCTGGAGATATTGGATGAGTAGGCACTAGATAGGAATTTTATGCACAAGCCTTCTGGCATCCATTGATTGCTCTGGTTGGCACTGAGTGGCACTACTGTATGGAGAGTTTTGCCTGTTTTAACTATAGATCATAGCTTATCATTGATGGCCATATACTAATTTTTAGAAATAAGTACCTATTTTGGAAAGATGACTGGCACATACGAGTACTTCACAGATAGATTCATTAGCAGTTATATATTGCTGTTGAATATTATCCCCATATATGGAGATGAAATGCCCACACTTAACTTCTAATGTTTAGTTAAATATTATAATGAAAAATCTTACTAGTCCACTCAAGTTTACTTCTTTGTAATGGTGTTTGACTCTTTACACATTTCTTCACCAGATCTTAGAAGTTGCTTCACAAAAAAATGAAATTACCAATAACTGAAAATAGTTTTGCAACCTAAGACTTATCAAGATGTCTTCTCTTGATGTTTAATCAGGAATCTACAATCAAAAAATCATAGGATAAAAATAATTAATGACCTTGTTTCTGAGTTGGCAATGGCTTCGGTTCAAATTGTTTCTTGAAACTTTCAATCACTTAATTAATATTGTGCTACAAAGTACTCAGGATAATATTCCTTTCCCTTGAATTAAAAAAAAGTGATTTTGGAAGTCAAGTGGCAAAGACGATTACCCAAGTGATAATAGAGGTTGCCCATAACTAATAGAATTACTTGATTTGATTACCTTCTGTAGATAGCTGATTAAAATTTATAGCAATTGAAATAGTTTATGGTGTATATAACTGAATAAGAAAACTACCTGGCATTTAAAGCTTGTGAAACTTTCAGAGTGAGTTAAAATAGAATGTTAATACATCCAATGATGATTACTTAGTCAGAATCAAAATGATGTTTAAAGTTGAAACTATTCAAACAAGTCCAGAATTAAAAGATTATGAATGCCATTTACCTTTACTCATGATTGATTATATTAATTTGTAATTGTAATAATATATATCTGCATTCTATATATATATATATATATATATATATATATATATATATATATATATATAGACTCAGACAAATAGCACCTAACTATGTATCTTATATATCTAATAAGATATCTGCATTCTATACAAATTTCAGTTAATATTGAGAATTCCAGTAACAGTATAAAATAAAATAATCAATTGACTTTATTGGTTAGGAGTTTGAGCTCTGAAAGTGTCAAAATTGGAATTGATCTGAGAATCTTCAGCAGTAGTGTTAATATCTAATGTGAAATTATCCTTAAAGCACTTTATGCATCCAATAGGATATCTCAGCGGTCCCCAACCTTTTTGCACTTAAGAGCACATTCTACAATACTCGCCAGGTGGCGGGCACCATTTATATTTTCAATGTAAATTTATAGTTGGATATTGTTAATAATACACATAATGTACATATATATTTCACAAATAAAATTTTAACATTTGATTACAATATAATACAATAATTTATAATAAATTGTAAAAATTAAATTTATTTGTATCAGATAAATAGTTTTTTATCGTGTTCGGACAGAGGCGGGTGCACATAAAATGGTCTGCAGGTGCCATGGTGCCCGCGGGCATAGGGTTGGGGACCCCTGGGATATCTGTATTTTATGGAAGCTACTGCTAAAATAATTGAGGATTCCAGTTTACTAGCACAACTGTGTCCAAGTCTTACTATTGTTTAAACAAATATTTTCACTGTTTTGATATGCATAAAAAACTATCTAAATTGATGACTTAGATTGATAAAGAATATGGGTTTAAATCAAGTTGCAAGTTAGAAAAATAATTAAAGTTCTTTTGGAGACTTTTACTGACTCTAAAAAAATTAGGCAGAACAAAAGAAAATGGTTTTGTCAAAGCAATCACAATTTCCTCCCTGGAAATGTTTATAGTATTCATAAATTTTTATTATTAAAAAGGCTTTCCGTTTTTCCAGTTATATTTAGGATTAGGATTTTTTTTTAAAGCAAAAGTGACCTTCATCATATATCAGAATAAGTAGAGGCGTCTAATCTTCGAACAGAAAGGTTTTTGTGAAGCTGATAGTATTAAAGTCGAAAATGGCCAATAGAGATAATGGGAATTTATTACTAAAATAATTGATAAATTCTGTTTGAGCTCATTTAATTTGCAATTTTTTTCATCCTTTCTCTCCCTCTCTCAATATATATATATATAATTATTCAAAACAATACAATAATTAATACAGTAAAACAATATTTAAAAAAAAAAACAAATATATACCAATTTAATAGAAGTACTTTCAACTATCTATGTAGTCGTTGTCAACTGGATTCAAATTGTATTAGAAAAAACCGTTACAAATGTAAACAAAAAGTAATACGTCATACATCAATTTTCCCACAATTCATTAATTTTTATATTGGCGGCCTGTCTGTTTATCAACTGTTGCTTTTCACTTTTTATTAACATAGCTTCTTTAATTTTGCGTTTATTATTATTTCTTTCAATACACAAAATCTTAACTTTATTAAAATCAAAATCAAAACCATAATTACATGTTACATTATGATCAAAAAATACTGATGGTGATACATCATCATTTCTAACATTCTCTTGTCTTGATTTTTGCACTCGTTTATATAACAACAAATGCTAATAATAAACGCAAAATTAAAGAAGCTATGTTAATAAAAAGTGAAAAGCAACAGTTGATAAACAGACAGGCTGCCAATATAAAAATTAATGAATTGTGGGAAAATTGATGTATGACGTATTACTTTTTGTTTACATTTGTAACGGTTTTTTCTAATACAATTTGAATCCAGTTGACAACGACTACATAGATAGTTGAAAGTACTTCTATTAAATTGGTATATATTTGTTTTTTTTTTAAATATTGTTTTACTGTATTAATTATTGTATTGTTTTGAATAATTATATATATTTTATTATAATTGGAATACAGACATTGATTGATTAATAATTTACACACACACACACACATATATATATATATATACTATTAATAAATAATTTAAATGCTCTCTAGTTGCTGTGTTCAATAACTTCTAGAGTAAAAAAAACAGTTTTTTTTACTGAAATCCCTTTTACATGGAAAGTTATCTTAACTGTAACCACAAAGACACAATATATTAGATCAGCTGAAATATTTAATAGAATTGATTTGAAATGATTGGTATTTAAATTTATAAGCAGAACTATTTCTACTCATTTTAAAATTCTACAAATAAATGGACAAGTACCAAATATGTAATGATAAGTACTAATTATATTAATTAAAATTACTCCAAATCCAAAATTCAAACAGACCAGCCAAGAAATAATAATAAAACACAACCAAAGGTTTCACTGCTACAAGCAAACTTCTCAAGTGTAAAGAATTACAAAAACTACTCCATATATATTATTAAACATTATCCACAAATCCATTTACTTCCCATCCACCTTTAATATTAAAAGAACTCTTAAATAAGTTAATTGTTTCAGAATAATAAATTTTCAATCACAAAGATTCTTTAATTCTTCTTTTAATTTCATTTCTCTGAAAGAAGACAACCTTAGCTCCATCAAAATCAATAGTGTGGCCTGTATCATTTTCATGGACACACAAAGCAGAATTAAGATATCTATTTCTAACTCTACTTTTATGAATTTTATTCTTTCATTTAAACTCAAACTACTCTGACCTATGTAGACCTTCTTGCAAAAACAAGGGATAAAATATATTACACCAGGAATAGTCCTCCTATCAAAAATTTCCTTTGTATTATTTAATAAATTATTCAATGTAATACCCCTTTTCCAAGCAAAGGTTAATTAGTAAAGTTTGCTTTTATTATTGGAAGATTCTATGTATTTTACTTATAAAGGTAATTTTTATAAAATTAAGGAAGGGTAGAAAATAGGTTTTATTATTTCTCCTTTGGTATGTTCAGTTTATATTAATTATATGGAGGAAATTATTAAAAAGAATTGTTTATATTTAAAGTTATTTGTTAGATATGTAGATGATTGTTTATTTGTAGTTGAGAATGATAAATTGAAGGACTTTGTAAATGAGTTTAATTGTTTTGATCCTTCTATAAAATTTGTGTTAGAAGGAGGGGGGTTAGATTTTGGTAAGTTAAAATTTTTAGATCTTTTGGTGATTAAAAATATAGAAAGTAATTGTTTATTATGCAGTCATTTAGTTAAAAGTAAAGAATTAAGATCTATAATTAAACCTGATAGCTATCAGTCTGTATCTCATAAAGTAGCTGCTTTAAGGAATTATTGTCATAGGGATATTAAATTAAATAATTCTAGTGGGGTAGCTTTGTTTCAGAAATGTCAATTTTATAAAGATTACCTGAGGGTTGGTTACTCTGATAAATTTGTTAAAAGTATTTTATTTAATAGTAATATTTGTAAGAATAAAGAAAAATATGATTTTATTTCTTTGCCATTTAAATTGTCTTCTTATAAAATTGTAGGTAGGAATAGCAATTTGTTTGGAAATAAGAAAATTGCTTGGAAAAGAGGTATTACATTGAATAATTTATTAAATAATACAAAGGAAATTTTTGATAGGAGGACTATTCCTGGTGTAGTATATTTTATCCATTGTTTTTGTAGGAATGTCTATATAGGTCAGAGTAGTTTGAATTTAAATAAAAAAATAAAGGTTCATAAAAGTAGTTAGAAATAGATCTTATTTGTGCTTTGTATGCCCATGAAAAAGATAGAGGCCACACTATTGATTTTAATGGAGCTAAGGTTGTCTTCTTTGAGAAAAATTAAATTAAAAGAATTAAAGAATCTTTGTTATTGAAAACCTTGAAAATTTATTATCCTGAAGCAGTTAATTTATTTAAGAGTTCTATTAATATTAAGGGTGGATTGGAAGTAAATGGATTTGTGGGTAATGTTTAATATTATATATATGGTGTAGTTTTTGTAGTTCTTTACACTTGAGAAGTCTGCTTGTAGCAGTGAAACCTTTGGTTGTGTTTTATTATTTCATGGCTATTGGGGTAATTTTAATCATATATGGACTAGTTTAGCTTTATGCTTGTAATGTTTAATACTATTAAATATATATAAAAACCAAATAATGATTTTTCAAATATTAATAAATAGTACTGCTCTTTAATAAAAAATTGTCAGTTGTATGGAAAGTTATTTTGATTTACAATTGTTTGGAGGAATGTGTTAAATCTACTGAAATATTTGCAACTTGATTTGAAATTACTGATATTTAAATTTACTTTGCAGAACTATTTCCACTCATTTTTAAACTCCACAAAGAAATAGACAAACTTTAAATATATAATGATAAATAATAATTGTACTTAATTAAAAGTAAAATTGTAAATTATTGAATATAATAGTGGACTTCAATTATTTATAAATCATTTGATTTTACATTTACAATAATATATATGTCCATTAGGTTTCAAAATTAATAATTCCAACTGATCATAAAAACAGGATCCTATAATGACAGAAACCTATAAAGTTGGTTTATACTTTTTGTTATATATGTATATAGAGTAATAACAATTGATAATGGTTATAGATTGTCAAGCTGATTTCTTAACTAAAACAACTAGCATATATAGAACAAAACCAAGTCAGTGGAACCCAGATCTAACATCTAACAGATACAGGTTACCAAGTACTCCAGAAATAGAAAGAAAGAAAATGAGACCGACACACAACAGGTATAAAAACAAAAGTTAAAAAAACTCTCGAAGTCTTTTTCCTGCTACAATGCTGGCAGGTGTGTTCAAGAGGGCTTAAAATCCCAGGTAATCAGTGTCTATAGGTAATCCAGCCGACTAGGACCTTAAACAAATCATACTGATCTTTTATTATTTTACAATGCCCAATTGGCCTCTTTGTGGATAATAAATTGATGCCCGTTACAGGTAGAGTGAACTTTACTTATAAACTTTTGGTATGCGGGGAGCATTAGGATATTAAGATCCCCAACTCTTGTAATTAGTTTTCCATATTATATTGTATGTTAGCTATTTTATGTATATTAAACTATTATATTCCATACCTGGTCTCTGTTTACTAAACCAAAGTTAACATTACTGATCACTGGAAAAAGCCAGGACAAAGCACTTTTAAAGACATTTCAAGCACACAAAAAATTATTTATACAAATGGAAAAGTTATTGTAAAATACTATCTATATCTTATAACACTGTAGCCTGCAAGTGTTCAAGTATTAGCACACTTCAAGACATGAATGTGAGATAACTCATTCTTATAAAAGAAGCTGCACTATTTATTGGCCATATGCAGTTGTTTTATTCAAAAAAAGTTTTTACTCACCACTAAGCTTCAATATTGTTTCTCAACTTATTTTTTCCAAAGTCAATTATTCTTACCTGCCATCTGGTAAAGAACTGCAAAACCAAAAATATTAGCAATAAGCTATCAATCTGGTTACATTTTATATCCAAACCTTTCATGTAGTTTACAGCAGGAAATTGGAAAAGTTAAAATTTTTGGATTAACGTCAATGTATATGTTAGTTTAAGTTAAAAAAATATAAACTTTTTTTAATGCTTTTATTCATTTAAATGCACAAAAAATTAAAGATAAATATTCAATTTTTGTTCCATTTTCTATCAATTTTTATGGGCTTCTTATCAAGCAAGAATATTTTTTTTATTTATGGAATGTTTCATAAAAGCAGAAGAAATTTATTTTCTACTTTTTACTTAGACTTCCAAACTCCCTTTATTTATCTCCTCCATCTTATATAATCAATACACCTGACCACATACATATGAAAAAGAAATGATCTCCAGTATACATATTTCACGCTAAACCAGCACTCATCAGTTGATCCGAATCATCACCTCCCACCCATATATGTAATCAGTGATCAGTTTATATTAAGAGAGCAACTCTTCAAACTTTAATAGACAAACTTCAATCCTTTCCATAACTTCAGCCATCCATACTATTGAAAATCTGATGATGGAATGCTCAGTCTTTGTTGATTCCAATATCATTGTCATACCCATAGTCGATCTTAAGTCAATATGAATGGCTCAAGGGGATTGAAGCCTGTCCATTAAAGTTTAAAGATTTGCTGTCTTAATATAAACAGCACTGATTATATATATGTGCAGGAGATGATAATCTGGACCAACTGATGAGTGCTGGTTCAGCATGAAATATGTATATTGGAGATCATTTACCTTTTTCACACATATGTTGTCATGTGTATCAGTTATATAAAATGGAGTGGATAACTGATGGGAATATACTCAACACTTGTATTCAAATATGTTTACTTTTTAGTGTATATATTTGAATAAAAGTGTTTCTTTAAATATTTTTAAAATATTTATATTTTTTGGTTTATATATATACTGAATTATCAAAATGAGGTGAATTTATACTTGAATTATGTTTTAAAAACATTGACCTAAAATTGAATAATTTAAAATTAAAACTTTAAATTTTTTGCTAAAATAGTTTGCAAACTCAGAAAAACTGTACTACCATAAGGAATGAAGGCAAATAAAAATTAGCTGATCCGCTTTTCAACCAAAATCCAGTTTTAAATACAAGGATGGTATTAGACACTGCTAAAATTGTTACCTACAAAATTTAAAAATTTTCTGCCAAAATTTTTTTTACAAACTCTAAAAAATTAAGTGAAAATTATGTAAACTTCCTATGAGATAGTAAACTTATACACAACCAGCAATAAACAAAAAAGAAAGAATAAGCAGTCCACCTGAACTTTAGTTTAGACAAAATATAAGTATTCAATTCATAGACATGTCACAATTTAGAGCTCAAATCTCAGTTCAACCTTAAGCTATTCTGCAATCACAATAAACAATCAGAGAAGAAATGAGCCTTGTATTTAACAATTCCTGAATATTAAATGAAACAATTAATACATGTAAATATTAAATAGTAGATCAAATATAGATGAAATTAAAGTGGAAGTTATTGTAAAACCCCAGCAAACTCTATATCAACCAATACAAATTCTCACAGAATAAACTCATCTGTACTTTAGCTTGGATTATATGTAAGCATTTAATTTACAAAAACTGTATCTATTAGTGACAATTCTCCTAAAATACTTTCAAACATTAAGCTACATAATGAAAATTATCCTCTTTGCTTAATAATAGATTTAGTGGTGCATTTTACTATAACTCCACAAAAAACTAGTGGTTAATCATTCACCTAGAATTCTGAAAATTTTTAATAAAATCCTTCCTTGAAGTGGTAGTATTATCAACAGGCAAAAGTCACTACATATATTGCCACACACAGCAAACTAGAGTAATCAATGGATGCCAGGGCTCTCAGATCCAAGGCTTCTCACTGACAAATCCACAAGCCAGAAACAAGTCTAGGGATATTGAATGAGTAGGCACTAGATGGGGATTTTATGCACAAGCCTTCTAGCATCCATTGATTACTCTAGCTTGCTGTGTGTGGCAATACATTGTAAAGGGTAGCTTACAATGCACACATTCCTAAAAAGATCAAGCATATTTATTGAACCCAATCTATTTGGAATTTATATTAATAGTGGGAAGATTATTATTTGTTATTATTATTACCTATATACATATAATACACAATAAATTATTATATTTATAAAATAAAATACGATCAGTATTTTACAAAGTAATATTGTATATATATATAAAACTAATGTATATATATATATATTTAATTTAAAATTGAATATTAATTTATAGTTAAATGAATTTGGGATGACCTGAAGTTAATTAGGTGGGTAGATGTGTGTGAAAATAAAACTGATTTTATTATTATTTTTTTTATTTATAATAAATCTAAATGTATTTAAACAATAGGCAGTTAAAGATATCAGCGTTCTTGGAAATCTACACGCACGTGAAATGTATAAAAACAAAAGACAGTTTACAAATCATTCTTCTTATTATTGTTATAGCACCTGTAACAAAAGACAGCAATTAAAACTAAAAATTTAGAACGCTAAAATGGAGTTTTATTTTTTATTTTAGTTAAATTATAAACATTTTAAAAGTCAAATGCTGTAACTAAAAGTTTATCAAATTCAAAGGAAAGAAAGTGAAATAAGAAGTAAGAATAACTGATAAATTCTTAAATAATTAAATCATGTTTTAAAAGTTGTTGGAGTAAATTTGAATATTTTAAATATTTTCAAAAAAATAACGAGAATTAAATTTGCTGGAAATTGGAAAAGTAAAAAAAATGAAATAGTTTTCTTAATATATATGTAAGCACTTCAATACTATTCAATAAAAACATATGATTATAAATAATTAAATTGTACATTAATATGAAAATGGGCTAGAGCAAAACATGCTATTGTGTGTCATGGTATTTCCTGCCAACTGCATTATATCTCTATATATATTTCTACTTTCTTGTAAACACACAAGATGCCTACAGTCAAAAGTAAACAATGATTGGAATACTTTATTGGTGAATCAAATGAAGATCAAGATGTTTACCATTAAACACAACTACAGGAGACACCATTGTACCTATCTATTCTTGCTAAGGAAAATGATTTACAAAGTGAAACTGCTTTGAAGAACAACTTGCCTAACTATCAGCTACTACTACTTTTATTATGATGATTTTTATGAACTTTATTCCAATTACAATTTTTAATCAAAGAATCAATATTGTAAATTTTTGGGTTTTTTTTATTCATACTATCTGTTGTATTTTCACACTCTGATGCTGAAGCCTCATTTTTCAGAATTAGCAAAGAAGAAAAGGGGGGGGGTATTCATTTTGATATTTTTTATATTTTCATTATAAATAAAATTTATGTAATACCACCTGCTTCACATCAGGTTATCCACATAAATATTGAGGTAAGACTCTCTAAATTTATATTTAGGTTAAATTACAACACTTATACAGAATACATATTATATGTTTTATTTTGTGATTAACCGTGTACGTATATTTTCAAGTATGTTTGACTAATCAACTGGTAGCTGTCTCTATCATATATATAAATTGGGGAAACTTGTTAAATAGATTAACATTTGTAAATATATAATTTAGCTAGCCAGCATCTCAATTATATTAAATAACTAAAGTTTATTTTTCTATATAATTATGATTTGTAGAGAATGAGTGACATAGGTGGATTTCTACCATGGGATATAAGAGTTGGATCTAGAGGATAATTAATTAGTAAGTTGATAGAGGTTCACTTGTGACACATGTACATATGATGATTATTATATTTTTTTATCATTACTATTGTCATTATACTTGATATTCATTATTGTTAATAAATGTTTGAGAGTTTGTATTATTCCGGTCTCTGGTTTATTGAGTTGTCCTGACATTCCACAGTTTATAAATAATTATACATACACACACATCTATTTTTCTTATTATATAAAAGCTTGAAAATAAAATAAATATAATAAATGCTAGTTATAACCTATATATAGGTGCAGGAGTTGCTGTGTATATCTATTCATACCTGCTAAAAGAGTTAAAAGCAATATTCTCTCTGGGCTTGAATATTAGGGCATAATGGAAATTTAAAAGGGGAAAGCAGATGAACTAACCTAAATTGCAGTTAATATTATTAAATAGGGATAGAATTAGTCAATTAAAGGGGATGCAATCATTGGTTAAGCATTTCATCGGGTTCTCATTAGTATTCTATCAGATGACCCACAGTCTGAACTTGAACATAGTTGGATGCAATTTTTTTCCCCTTCTAAGCCTGGTAGGTCTTTGCAAATTGTTTCCATTAGTGGTAATAAATTAGAGCATATTAACTTATCCCCACACCATATTACTACATCTGCATAGTAGTACAGTTTGCAAGTTAGTTGACTATCCATTACATCTGGTGTTTGCAGTGTTTGGGATTAGTTGTAATCATTCCGTCCATTATATCTGGCGTCATCAACTTTTGGGGCTAGTGGTCATCGTTCATTCCATTATATATGGCGCACAATGTGGATGCATGATGTGTAGTGGGTTTAGACACTGCTAAAGATCGAATTAGCGACTGGTGTGACCGGTATGATAGGTATTAGGGGGGATGTATGATGAGAATCATTCATTCCGTTATATCTGGCACCAGCAATGTTTGGGACTCGATAGATAGATGTATCATCACATAAATACTTTGTGTAAGTTGGTCACACATTGTGATTGAACCAGCTGATTGTTGAATCTGATAGATATAGCCAAGTGCTAATAGTTCATTCCATTATATCTGGTGCACAATGTGGTAGGCATGAAGATATTACCGTCAATAGAGGATAGTATTTACCAATGGTTATATCTGACACACAATGTGGTAGGCATGAAGATATTACAGTTGATAGATGTATCTAAATGTATATCCAGTATGTTAGGTATGAATATACTCTAATTGTAAAGGAAGTCCAGCCATTGGACTGGTGTTTAAATTTTTTTTTAAAAAAAAGTGTTAAAGCACATTTCATTTTATATTTTTCTATCAACATAAACCCATATGAACTTTTACACTGGCAAACAACTAGCACTTTCATTAAAAATAACAGTAATAGGGATAATAGATCACATAAACTTGAATCAATCTTCAATAAGAGATCTAAAGTATTGAGTGTAAATTGGAAATATAAAGGATTGGACAATAAACAGAGATTGATGATAAATAGTTAAATGATTAATAAATGATAATAAAATAGTAGAGTTAGGCATGTAAAAGGATTTAGGCTAAAAGTAGATCTATTATAAACTAAAAAAAGAGGTAAAAGATAAATGCAATGGTTGGGAGTGGCATGATGCACTGTGGCATGTGATTATTTATAGTTTTATAAATAAATATTTTATAAATAGTTTGCAAATAAATAAATATTTAATGATAACCAGAAGTGGTAAGCAATTAAGTAATATGAAATCAAAACATTTGGAGATAGGGAAAGATAGTAGTGACAGTGAGATGGTAGATGATACTACCAGTAATAAGATAGAATCTGTGATGATTCAGATACCTGGGGGGTCTATTCTGGAAGTGGAACAATCCCCACAAATGCAGGAAGGAAGTCAAACAGTTTCTCAAATTCAGATGATTTTCCCCAGTGAGATTGTTCAAGTGCCTGTAGTGGGAGTAACTCAGGCTATGCAAGACCCTACAGCATTGGCTCGATTAATCCACACAATCATGGAGATGAAGAGTGATATGGCAACCAAGATGGAGTATATGAAAAGTGATATAAATAGCATTATGGAGAATATGAAGAGTGATATGAATAATATGAATAGCAATATGGAAAATATGAAAAGTGATATAAATAGCAATATGGAGATTATGAAGAGTGATATGAATAGCAATATGAAGAATATGAAAAGTGATATAAATAGTAAGTTGGAGAATATGGCAACCAAGGCTGATATAAATAAAATAAAAGAAGAATTCAAGAAGGATGTGAATGATATGAAAGTACAAATGGGAACAAAAATTGATAATGTTGAAATTAAGCTGTCTGAAGATATGGAACAACTTTCCCTTAAATTAGGAAGTGTTCAGAAAGACAATATTGAATTGAAGCAAGGAATGTTAGAGATGAGGAATGAAATTGATGAAAAGAATACAAAATGCCAACAGTGAATAGATGATTTTAAATCTAGTGTCATGGAACAATTGAATGCAAAATATGATGAGGCATGTAAGAGTCAGGAAACATTAAAACATGAGGTGTGTGTGGAATAGGATAAATTCCTAACTGAGGTTCAAGATGAATTTCAAGAAATTCAATCAAAAATAGAACAACTTTCCATATCACAAAATAATCAGGTTGAGTCATGCAACAAGATGCTGGTAGATTTGGATCAACATCTTAAACAAGTTGAGGGTAGAATAGTCAAAGGAAGGATGGACATGACCGTAGACAAAGCGAATTTAGAAAAGTTGGTGGGAAGTGCTCATGAAATAAGAGATGAAATCAATAGAGTGGGTGAAGTGATTAATCAGAGATTTGTAGTGCTTGAATCTCAACTGTGCCAGGAGATGCCGACCAGTGGTGGAAAACATGATGAAATTGATGTAAGAATGCACAGTAGTAATAAAATAAGGGATAATAGGACTTATCACCTAGAGATGGCCCTTAAGGACCCACAGAAGATAAGTGATCTTTCTGAAGAAACTCTCCTCCCATGTCGCATTCTGCCTGAGGCAGAAGATTATCCTCCTAATTTTAGTTTAGAAGGTTTAATTCCAGATAGTTATAGAACACACTATGATGATCATGCATTGACCCCACCTGTAAACACTGCAGAAATCAACAAGACACTTTATCATCCTGCACAAGTGAATGCTATTAACCAATTTGTCAAACTAAAAGTATTCAAGGGATCTACTAACGAAGCTCCCATTGAACACATCCGGAGTCTGAACCTTTATTTCTCTGTAAACAGAAACTTGTCAGAGGGTTAAAAGATTATTATTGCATACAGCCATCTGCAAGGTGATGCACTGGTGTGGTGGGAGTCATTGTTTCAGACCCCATCTACCTTTGATAAATATCAGATACTGCTGGTGATAAATTTCTGGAACAAGGACAGGCAAGAGGCCTTATTGTATCAGTTATTTCAAAAAAGTATAAGACAGCACCTGGAGAAACCTTGACAAAGTTTTTCCATCATTAAGTTACGAAATTAAGGACGTTAAATATCTACTGCCTGAGTGAAAGTCAAATTATCAGAATAATAAAGAGAAACTTACCACTCAGGATTGAATAATCGCTATTGTGTACTAATGTTAGGACCATAGAACAGGTGACAGAACTGTTAATTAATATAGATATGAACAATGCTAACCTGTCAATTAGGGCATCTGAAAAAAGGAAAGAAGAGGCTACTGTTAATGCTATTTTTTATAAAAAAAGAAAAAATAATAATAATGCTAACCATTGGAAAGGGAAGTCCATGCAAAGTAATTCACCCTATGTATGGTCAGGTAAAAGGAACTGTACAAATAGTAGCAAAATAGAAATAATCCTCTTCATAGTCCCAAAAAATCCCCAAAACCAGGGTGTAGTAATTATACACCAAAAATTCAACAGAATCTAAACTAGAAGGGTACTTGAGGTTATGTTCCTCACCTCAAGAGACCGAAAATACCCTGAGGAACATGAAACAAACCCCAGATCGAGAGATCACTAATATGATGTGTTCATGGGAAGACAAAGCAGACTAGGCTTTGCAGAGCTGCCCCATGATAGAGGTTTTATAAGTTAAAGCACTGTTAGATTCTGGCAGCCAGATTTGTTATCTCAGATAAATTTCACCAGGGAATTTTGATTAAAAATCCCCCAAAATTAAAACCTTACCATTGAAATCTATTCAGGATACCATGGGTAACAGTAGGAAAGCAAAACTTGTACAAAAGCAAATATGAGTTGAACTGAAAGTCGGCCAAACAATCCTTTATCATGTGTTCCTTAGATTGAGTTGTTTAATCCATGATGTAATTCTTGGGTCAAACTTCCTACACTTGAACACTTGTATTATTGATTTCTCTAACAAAGTGGTTAAGATAAGTGATGAGGTCTTGGAGATGACATTCTTCTGAGATATGGTCTCTCTGAAGTTGACTGTGTTATATCTAGTATCCCGGAGGCACTCCTAGATAGTAAGCTTGCAAAGTCCAAGGATTTCAGCAAAGAATAAGATTAGCACATGATGAACCATTTCAATCCAGATCATATCCTATTCCATAAGTATCGGCAAGAGATAAACAAACAAATTAACAAAATGCTAGATTGAGGGATCATTTCCAAATGCTCTTCACCGTACTGTAATCCAGTCGTAACTGGGAAGAAGAAAGATGGGTCAATGAGATTTTGTTTGGATGCTAGACAACTAAACAAAATTACTGTTCCTGACAGAAATATTCCACCGGGACACAAATTATTTGTGAGATTTGGAAACAAGTTTCCATTTTCGATCTAACCTCTAGTTATTGGCAGATCGAACTCCATCCGAATGATCGCCAATACACCACCTTCTGATATGAGGGATTTACATACCAATTTAATAGGATGCCATTTGGATTGATAAATAGTGGTGCTGGTTTGATACGATGTTTAGATCAGACCTTTTCTCCTGAGGTAAAGCAGATCATTACGATATATGTGGATGATGTGATTGTCGCATCTATCACTGTTGAAGAGCATTTTCAACACCTGACTATGTTTTTCCAGGAATGCTTCCAGAAAGGCATCAAGATCAACTTCAAGAAGTTTCAAACCAGGTTATCTTCTTAGGTCATATCGTAGGTTGTGATGGGATAAGACCTCATCCAGACAAGATCAATGCCATTCAGAACTTTCCTAAACCGACTAATAAGAAAACGAATCTGATCATTTTTAGGCTTATGTAACTTTTACCATCGTTTCTACGAAAAATTCTCTGACCACACGGAACCATTATTAAAATTAATCAGGAATGACGAGAGATAGAAATGGACTAAGGAGCAGGAGCAGGCATTTGAGAATATTAAAATAGGGTTTTTAGAGCAAATCATTAAAACAGGGTTTTTAGAGCAAATCATGTTAGCCTTCCCTGATTTTAATAAACCATTTATAGTCCAGATGGATAGTAGTGGTTTCGGATTGGGGTAACATTATCCCAAATCCAGGAGGATGGTCAACCTGGGGTCCTCTACTTTATCAGCTGACTCCTGAAAGGTCCAGTACTAAATTATACAGTAACAGAGAAGGAAGCACTTGCAATAGTGTGGGCCTTCCAAAAGTTTCGGCAGATGGTTCTCAGGCCTCGAATTCCTGAACCACAGTTATCTGACCAACAGCTGTCTAGTTAGATGGAGTTTGCTGCTGCAGGAAATCAATTACACCATGCAGTATTGCAAGGGATCCGAGAATGTTATAGCCGATGTGTTAAGTCAAAACCCATGTGGATCAGAACAGAGCCATTTATCGGTAGAGAATGCCTACATTACAAATGTCAATATGATGACTGATGGTAATGTAGAGAATGATTTGGAAATACTGGCTGAATTGCAACTTAAAGATGATAATTTAAACTTAATCATGAAGAGCTTTGAAAGGAGAGAAAGTTTTGAATGTGCCAAAAGATCTTGGATTTTTATAAGATAGAAAATGAGGTCCTGCTATAGATGAGTGGAGGGTAGTAATCCCAAAAACAATGCATATCCCACTCATAAAATATATTCATTGTTTATATGAAAATTACGGTGCCCATAAAACAGAGCATACTTTGAGAAATTGGTTTTGCTGGCCTGGTATGTATAAAGATATATTAAGGTCACTTCAAGATTGTTTAGTGTGTCTTCGAGCCAAGCCAGTAAATCAAAATTACTATAATGCTGCAAAATCAATATTACCTAAAGGACCAAATGAGATCTTGGTGATCGATTATTATGGGCCCTTACCCCCATTTAATAAACAAAAATATCTATTGGTCGCTTATGATCTCTTTACTAAATATGTTTCTGCTTACCCAATACCCCAAGCTAATTCTAGATATACCATCAAGGTATTAGATACCCTCTGATTTGTGAGGACAGGAAAACTGAAAACCATTTTAACAGACCATGGTACCCCTTTCCTATCCAAAGAATGGAAAAAATGGATGGGAAGATCACAAATAAAACATGTGCTCACATCCATTAGGAATCCACAGTCAAACCCTTGTGAACGTGTAATGCGGGAGCTCGGTTGTTTGTTCAGGATTTACCTAAAGGATGAGCATAGAGGGTGGGTAAGACAGATAGACCAGATACTTAATTATATCAACTGGAGGGTGAATGACTCCACTGGATTCACACCCATTGAACTACATTTTAATCAATCAATTCCCATGTTGTTCACTAAATATCAACCTATATACTAGATATCAACAAAGTAGTATGGAGAAAAATGTGCAGAAAGCATATCTTCAGTTGGTAAGTAAGGCCAATAAAAGGAACAAAAATAAGACTGGTACTCCATATACTTTCAAAATAGATCAAGTTTTAATAAAAAAAAAACCTCATATTAGTAAGCAAATTGAAAATAAGTACAGTTTTACCATCTTTATGAATGACCTTACACAATAGTTAAACAATCGAGTCCTAATGCATTTTGGTTGGATATGGAAGGACAAATTAGGGGCACATATAATACCTGAATTATGAAACCATATTATGGACAATCTTAGTAATTGTAAAATTGTCATACTCAACTGATGTGTAGAAAAAAATAAGAGATGAATGCTGATAAGTAAAAAAAAATAGATATTATGAAGTTAGGTTAAAAATTGTGATGAGAGTATTCCCTAATGGATGCTAATGCAGATATTAGGATACTTTAGAGCCACTTTATTTAAGAGAGTTAAACCACATTAAGTGATGGTTGCTCCAATCTTCTGTTAGTCCTCAAATGAAATCCAATAAGATTCAATAGGAGCAGGATAGAGGAAACAAGGAATAAAAAATATGTGCTATCTGAAACAGAAACACATTTTTATTAGTGTGCTCAAAACATAACCATCATTAGTTTAAAAAAAAACCTATGTTTGAACCCCACCTTGAAAAGTATTTCATGAGAGTGAGCAGAGAAGGATAGAAAGTAATTTGTGTAGATGAGTGTAGAAAACAGTAAAATAAGGTTTCACTACCCTTCTTATATTTGTTGGAAAAAAAACCAGTTAAACTTCAAATGCAAACCTTGTGTAAGTGTTAAAAGTTTCATTACATATTAAAATTCTAACCGTGTAAGGAGAGGGGGTTGTAAAGGGTAGCTTACAATGCACACATTCCTAAAAAGATCAAGCATATTTATTGAACCCAATCTATTTGGAATTTATATTAATAGTGGGAAGATTATTATTTGTTATTATTATTACCTATATACATATAATACACAATAAATTATTATATTTATAAAATAAAATACGATCAGTATTTTACAAAGTAATATTGTAAATATATATATATAAAACTATTTGATTAAATAAACTAATGTATATATATATTTTAATTTAAAATTGAATATTAACTTATAGTTAAATGAATTTGGGATGACCTGAAGTTAATTAGGTGGGTACATGTGTGTGAAAATAAAACTGATTTTATTATTTTTTTTTATTTATAATAAATCTAAATGTATTTAAACAATAGGCAGTTAAAGATATCAGCGTTCCTGGAAATCTACATGCACGTGAAATGTATAAAAACAAGACAGTTTACAAATCATTCTTCTTATTATTGTTATAGCACCTGTAACAAAAGACAGCAATTAAAACTAAAAATTTAGAACGCTAAAATGGAGTTTTTTTTTTAGTTAAATTATAAACATTTTAAAAGTCAAATGCTGTAACTAAAAGTTTATCAAATTCAAAGGAAAGAAAGTGAAATAAGAAGTAAGAATAACTGATAAATTCTTAAATAATTAAATAATGTTTTAAAAGTTGTTGGACTAAATTTGAATATTTTAAATCTTTTCAAAAACAATAACGAGAATTAAATTTGCTGGAAATTGGAAAAGTAAAAAAAATGAAATAGTTTTCTTAATATATATGTAAGCACTTCAATACTATTCAATAAAAATATATGATTATAAATAATTATTAAATTGTACTTTAATATGAAAATGGGCTAGAGCAAAACATGCTATTGTGTCATGGTATTTCCTGCCAACTGCATTATATCTATATATATATATTTGTACTTTCTTGTAAACACACAAGATGCCTACAGTCAAAAGTAAACAATGATTGGAATACTTTATGGTGAATCAAACCATTGTACCTATCTATCCTTGCTAAGGAAAATGATTTACAAAGTGAAACTGCTTTGAAGAACAACTTGCCTAACTATCAGCTACTACTACTTTTATTATGATGATTTTTATAAACTTTGTGCCAATTACAATTTTTAATCAAAGAATTAATATTGTAAATTTTTGTTTATTTATTATTATTATTTTTTTTATTCATGTTATCTGTTGTAATTTCACACTCTGATGCTGAAGCCTCATTTTTCAGAATTAGCAAAGAAGAAAAGGGGGGGGGGTATTCATTTTGATATTTTTTATATTTTCATAATAAATAAAATTTAGGTAATACCACCTGCTTCACATCAGGTTATCCACATAAATATTGAGGTAAGATTCTCTAAATTTATATTTAGGTTAAATTACAACACTTATACAGAATACATATTATATGTTTTATTTTGTGATTAACCGTGTACGTATATTTTCAAGTATGTTTGATTAATCAACTGGTAGCTGTCTCTATCATATATATAAATTGGGGAAACTTGTTAAATAGATTAACATTTGTAAATATATAATTTAGCTAGCCAGCATCTCAATTATATTAAATAACTAAAGTTGATTTTTCTATATAATTATGATTTGTAGAGAATGAGTGACATAGGTGGATTTCTACCATGGGGTATAAGAGTTGGATCTAGAGGATAATTAATTAGTAAGTTGGTAGAGGTTCACTTGTGACACATGTACATATGATGATTATTATATTTTTTTTATCATTACTATTGTCATTATACTTGATATTTATTATTGTTAATAAATGTTTGAGTTTGTATTATTCCGGTCTCTGGTTTATTGAGTTGTCCTGACATTCCACAGTTTATAAATAATTATACATGCACACACATCTATTTTTCTTATCATATAAAAGCTTGAAAATAAAACAAATATAATAAATCTAGTTGTAACCTATATATAGGTGCAGGTGTTGCTGGGTGTATCTGTTCATGCCTGCTAAAGGAGTTAAAAGCAATATTCTCTCTGGGTTTGAATATTAGGGCATAACGGAATTAAAAAGGGGGGAAGTGGATGAACTAACCTAAATTGCATTTAATATTATTAAATAGGGATAGAGTTAGTCAATTAAAGGGTATGCAATCGTTGGTTAAGCATTTCATCGGGTTCTCATTAGCATTCTATCAGATGACTCACAGTCTGAACATGAACATAGTTGGATGCAATTTTTTTTTTCCCTTCTAAGCCTGGTAAGTCTTTGCAGATTGTTTCATTAGTGGTAATAAATTAGAGCATATTAACTTATCCCCACACCATATTGCTACATCTGCATAGTAGTACAGTTTGCAAGTTAGTTGACTATCCATTATATCTGGTGTTTGCAGTGTTTGGGATTAGTTGTAATCATTTCGTCCGTTATATCTGGCGTCATCAACTTTTGGGGCTAGTGGTCATCGTTCATTCCATTATATATGGCTTGCAACGTGGATGCATGATGTGTAGTGGGTTTAGACACCGCTAAAGATCGAATTAGCGACTGGTGTGACCGGTATGATAGGTATTAGGGGGGATGTATGATGAGAATCGTTCATTCCATTATATCTGGCACCAGCAACGTTTGGGGCTCGATAGATAGGTGTACCATCACATAAATACTTTCTGTAAGTTGGTTACACATTGTGATTGAACCAGCTGATTGTTGAATCTGATAGATATATCCAAGTGCTAATAGTTCATTTCGTTATAACGCATAGTGAGTTTTCCCTGTTTTAACAATAGTTGTACACAAGCATAAGAGGTGGTGTCATGTGATGAGTATTATCAACACAGTATAGATCGATTTAAAACTGTAGATTGGCATTACTAGACATTACCGAATTATATGGTTTGGTCTTATGTAGGCAATATATAGACATTATTACATCTATAGACATTATACATCATGACAATCGAGATCAGAACACAACTCTCAAAAATGAAATTTTATAACAGGTATGATTAATTGAATCGATAAAGATATCATTCCAATGTTTGATAATGAATTTTATAAAATAGAAAAGTCATGTCTAATAGGTCTACCTACAAGTAACGTTATATGCAGTCTAACACTACTCAATGCCGAAGAACGCATTATAGCCAACTTTAAAGGAAAAAATCCCAATATTATAAATAAATCTATGTGGATGACATATTATGTGCTCCCTGAGAAATCATCACACAACTACGTGAATTACTAAAACAAAAAAGACCTCAAATTAACAATTGAACAAGAAAACAGATCCAGAGGTCTGAAATATTTAGATGAAATAATAATCAGTTAGATTTCAAAATGACCATAAAGTGACTTGAAATTAGCAGTACAATTTCCACTCATTCTACCACCCTATGACACAAACTAAAATAAAATGCTAGACTTTGCAAATATGAAGTGGATAAAAAAGCAAACATAGATATCTACGTAAACAACTTATGCAGAATATGATATAACAGAACACTTTACTAAATGCAATTAAAAAAATCTATAAAAAAATAAATGAACCAATCCAATCCCAGGAGAAAAGCAAACCATGAGTAAGTATACAATATATCTCAAAACTCACACACAAAAATCTGTTCTACATGTTTCAGAATCCTCCCCCCCCCATCATAACAGATTATTAAGCAACATTAAATATAGATTACCCCCCTGGACCAAACACCTCAGATTATGTACAAAATCGAATGCAGCAAAACCACTTGCAAAACAATATATTATGGGAAATCGAGGGCAAACATCACTACAAGAATCTCGCAACATTTATACAAGCTAGCAAAAAATAACTCCGAATATAAATCAGTTTTTTGGGAGCATGAACAAAAATTTGACCATGTTTTCAACCCAATCAATATCAAAACTGTTTGCATGTAGTCAGATGACATAAAAAGTGAAAGATGTGTGGCATATTGCTAACAATAACCACATCAATAGAAAGGAAAACAGTATCAACTCTCAATTAAATGGAATATTTAAATAGCTATTCCATCAATAAATAGTGCAGCAGACCCCCAAATGCTATGATTCTGGTTTTCTTAAACCAAAAGTGCCCTCAGTTACATTTAATAAAAAAATACATATAATAAGCCTTTTCTTTAGCCAGTGTTTGAAACATTTCAGCCAATTTATTACAAGCTCAGTACAATCATAAATTATTTTGCATCCACTATAAACAATCGTACAAAATAAAAGACAAATAACTTGCAAGATGAATCAAAATGTAATAATTTACTGCGAGGGTAGCTTAAGATCGCACCCACAATATGCCTTAGCCACCTGAAATATTGGATTGTTTTTCCTTTAATTAGCATGTAAAGATCAAATAAATAATAAGTTTTGCTAAAACACTTTAAAAAATATATAAATAGTTATAACAGTGTACTAACTACATATCAAGTACTGGGAATGACGGGTAATTTAAAGTAAAAAACACATATATATATATATTAGTAATAAAATTCTAGTGTGTAAGCAAAAAATTTAAAGTTTGATAAAAAGTCGTACAAATTTATATATATGTGTTGATAATTGTGTTGGGTTGATTATAATAAATATAGACAATGACTTAAACAATCAAAAAATAATCATAGCAATAATAAAAAAATCAAGTATTGTACTAGATACCTGAATGTAAGAGATAATATTATTTTATTTTTAAAAATAAATCGATAACAAAAATATTTTAAAAATGCAACAATAGGCACGCGCTAGGTTTAAGCAATGGAAATAATGCTGGGTATAAAAAGGAAAACAAATAAAAATCATTGTTCTTTATTATTCTGCATTTGATATGAAAAGTAAAGTTTTATTGAAGCAATTATTTTAGTAATATTTTTCTGCAAAATGGACATTTTTTAAAGCAGCGTCTCAACAAATGTTAATGTTTTTCTATTTATTTGCCTGTCAAAAAAAGTTAAGGAAGCAAATAGGAGATTCTTATTCTAGCTGAATGATCAGATAAGTTAAAACAACTTATAAATTTTTTAAAAAAAGTATTATGATTTTTTTTTAAAGAAACTAAAAAAGAAATTAGAACGATTTATTCAGTTTAAAGTTTATATAGGCAATAGTAAATATATTTTTATTAAATGCAAATCACATATATATTTATATTAACCTATGTATATAGTTAAAATATGATATAATTTGCCTGGAATGATTGTCTTCAGGTGAAGAATTTTTCCATTATGGCCATGTAAAAATTAATATTTAACTGACTACAATTTAAGTGCCTGATAAGCTGGATCCACACAAGATGGAAATCTACATGAGGAGTAACACAAAACCACCCACTGCCAATTTAAATAAGTTCGGAATGTGCTATTTAAAATCAATCAATTCTCAACATCTATAATAAAAAATGCATAAATTGTAATAACTGTTTATGTATAGACTCTGATGATGAATTGTGCCTGATCATATCGATTCATGAAATATTGTAAAATTGTTTTATTTTCTTTTGTATAGATCTGTATTTTTATTTTATTATCTCAGTCTTATATTTGGGAAGTACTAATAATAATTCAATATGGAACAGTCCAATATAAGAAAGTGTCAAGAGAGTAAGGGGGGGGGATTAAAGTCTTTTTTTAAAATTAAAATCTAGGTAATTTTTCTGCCAAAATACTTGATTTTTATCTATGAATATGAAATTGAGTGCTCAAACAGAATACTTAAACGGTAAGAGTTTTTCTCTTTTAAAGTCACTAAAATAACCAATGCCACATGACATGACTATTTGTAGTTTATATTATGTTTTACTAATAGTAAGATCTTTATAATGAATAAATGATTAACACTTTTAAATTAATATTCTTTATAATTATCTTTTCTATCATATCATGTGTTGTCTTATTAATATTTTTTTTATACGATATCTAGATATGCAAAATGATTATTTTAGATTAATCAATTTCCACACTTAAAACTGCATCTGGAGTTGCATTTAAACTTTTAATTTAGTTAACAATCTCACTTTTATTTAATAAATTTTTCATTATTTTGGATATATAGATGTCTATATTATGGGAGTCTATTATGGGAAATAAGGGTAAATAGTTTTAAGTTACTTAATTAACAAAATGATAGATACTCATCATAGACATAAAAACTATAAGTACAGAAGGATATATCCAAATAATTTAGTTGCACTTGTAAATATTTTTTTTTTGGAATTTTTTCTTCTATATTTATTGATAATTTGTTTTGTTTTGAATATATTTTGTTTTTTTTTTGTAAATAAATATTATGAAGTTTGTTAATTGACAAGGTCTCAGTAGTTTTGTTGATCCAGCATTTACAGTAAATCCTATAACCAGTATCTTACACATGCACACACACACATTATTGTTTGATAAGCATGAGAGAAATGTTAAATAAAGGTTATTTCTTACTAATAGATAGGACGAGTTATTTTAGTTGATTAACAGTTTGCATAGGTACACCCCTGTTAAGAGAGTCGAACACGAATTCTTCCTGAATGCGAATATCTGAGGCAACGGTTCTGAAAAAGTGGCGAGATGTTAGATGAACTGATTTAGGTTACATGTAATTTGATAGATAATGCTTAGACTAGTCTATTAAGGATAGATGTAATCATGAGTCAGGTATTTAATCGTGTTATCTCTAGCATCCTACATAAAGACCCTAGGTCCGACAGTAGTTAGATGCGATCTTGCTCTTTCCCCTATATACATGGATGGATCGGACCGTTACATTTGGCGCTATATATGAAAGATAGGTGTACCAGCACATATAAACTTGGTGTAAGTTGATTACATATTGTTTTCGAACCAACTGATTGTTGAAGTTGATCTATGTATCCAAATGTATTTTCGGACCGTGACATTGACAACTACTGTATATATGATAAAGATATATATATGACTAATGATGACCAGAGTCAATTGATGAGTGCTGGTTAAATGTGAAATGCATCTTGAATCATTTGTCTTTTTATTGTGTCTTTATTCGTGTAAAAGAATGTGTGATGGTGCGGAGATTTTTAATACATTTATAAAAAGATATGATACATGAAAAAGAGAAATATTAATAACTCCATGCGTGCTTAATTAAAAAAAATCAGATTTATTAATCTTTAACTGAAGTTTATCTGGGCTGGTTTGATAAATAACTAATGATGATCATTATTATATTTATCTAGAGATTATGTTAAAGTTGTGAATGGAATAAGTTTGACATTTGTAATTAAAATGTAATAATTTACTCTTGATAAACATTGTACATATGATTAAGATATTCCTTCTATTGTAATATAATCTTCAATACTTTCTCTTCCTCTTTCCTTCTTTATTTTTGCTTTTTTTTATATAACATATAATAACATTTCACTCTTCTTACACTTTAAAGCAAAATATATTTGTTTACTCTTTACCATTTCGATTGTTCCTAGCAGTCATCAGATCTTATTCTCTACTTTTACTCTCTCTCCTCGACCATAGAAAAAATGGTGGAGAAAAGAGAGAAAAAGTAAAGAATAAGATCTGACGAAGACTGCTAGGAACAGTCGAAACTGTAAAGAATAAATAAATATATTTTGCTTTAAAGTATAAGAAAAGTAAAGTGTTGTTATTATATGATTAAGATATATGAGAAATGGTGATCTGAATCAACTGATGAGTGCTGGCTTAGCACAAAATCACTTTGGAGGTCATTTGCCTTTTAATGACTTTATTTATATGTTTTCAAAAGAATGTGTGATGGTGTGGAGGTTGATTTAATACGCATTTAAATATTATATATATTTAATCTTTGACATAAAATATATAACTAGGTTGAAGAACTATGATTTCTAGCTTTAAAAAGATAATGATTTCAATAATAATCTATGGTAGTTGTAACTTACGCCCCATGTGACCGCAAGAGGTGCTGTTTCCGTGTTAACCACAGAAATATTCAGAGTAGGGGACCAAAAGCAGCGATGCAAGTTCCAGCCGCTGGGTGGCACTGTTCACAATGTGTGTGCACAGGAACCTTATGCAAAGTAGCTGCCAGCACTACTGCCCACTTGGTGGCGCTGATAGCTATAGGTAAACACATCTAGCTTACATCGTCTGCTACCAGCAATCTAGCCCACTACGTGGCGCTGTTTCTCTATGCTACACATGAAAAACCTGCACCGTTTACAAGCAATATTGATACTTGCTTGGTAGTGTTGTTTTATATGCACGTTCTTAAAAGATATTGAGAAAATAATTAGAAGACGGAGAAGTTTAAAAGGAAATGATAAATAAATTATCAAATAGCAGTAAATTATTGAAACATTTTAAAATAATACTCAGAATTTCATCAAAAAGTGCTTTATTTATGCAAATTAGAATCACTGATTTGTCTAGAAGCTCCACAGAAGGCAAATTCATTCATTAAGACCAATTAAATAATTATCAATAGTTCTGATAACACAAAGTAGCCTGTAATTAATTCTCTACCTTAGTGAAATATTTTACAAATGTAATCTATTTTGGAATATCTTATATTGTCTTAAGTGTGTTGTAATTTCTAAAGATTACACAGAGTCAAAAACATTTGAAGTTTCGAATTTTATGAACATAATATAAAATAAAAAGTAAAAATAGATCGATGACATTTGAAAAGACAGGTTTTAAATAGGACAAATGAATATGTTTACAATCAAATAAGATTTCCAGTTGTGCGCTCTGCGACCCATGTAACTGCTACCTTTTACGTTCACCTTTTTGAGTGCGCTTTTTCTCTTTATCTTTTCTTTCTTGATTTTTTTGTTTCTGTTGTTCTTTACTTAGTTTATCTTTCTCTTTCTTCTTCTCATGGTCTGCTTTGGCTTTCTCTCGTTGCTCCTTCTGGTTCATAGCCACCAACTCCGCATTTATGTTTTTGACTAAGACTGAAAGGACGTAAAAGAAAACATTTTTTATAAATGATATTCTAATTCACACGTAATTCAAAATATTATATGATAACTTCACCCACTTCTAGAATCAAATAGACTTTCAAACTCCCCACTTCCCCTGCTGAAATGAAAAAGTTGGCTGGTTCTCTCCAAACTGCGAGCAGCAATTTCTCAGAATTAACCAAATGCATTAATAGCAACAACTTGGCTACTTGCCATTAAAGTTTTTAATATGTCCAGATCATGAAATGTGAGTGTGTTTTGTAACTGAATCAATAATTGAACAGTGCACTAACATTAAATTGGGCAAAACTACTACTGAAATATCCAATCTGTATATGGCTCACAAGAATGGTTTCAAGCAGTTTGTAAGATTTGAGGATGGCAGGGAGAGAGCATTAGAAATGATCTGTGAGGGTAAAGGAAACACACTGTTACATTTTATATTGTAATTCATAATTTTAAATATGCTAGTGCCTTAAAAGTTTTGTGATGAATAGTTAAATTGCATTGCCATGTAATATATGCATTGATACAAAGATGGCGCTGCAGTCAGCTTGAAGAGAGAATCGGTCACTTTTTTCCCCTGGGACACATTGAGTATATATTTGTTTTAATTTACTATCTAATAATAATAAATAGTCACTTCTAAATAAATATGGGCATTCTGAATCTAAAAAATAAAAATAAAAAATTGCTCCAGAAATTAGTTTGCAACGACTGTACAAACCAATCTCTGAAACACAATACATCCAACATACAGAACAAGCCAATCTATTTTCTTGATATTCTATGACATCTTTTAATTTCTTAAGCATCACCCAAATCTATTGTAGCTCTACAATGTATGGTATTATCTCTCATATCTTCCTAATGGAAACAAATAATATTGGACTTCTTTAGAATGTTTTTGAAATAATTCTTATAAAAGGGTCTACTTTCTCCAATAAAAACCAGGCTCAAGTTCAGAATAAAACACCTTTTTAGGAAGACTTTCACTGTTCATTCATTTTACATGTCCAATCCAACAAAGGTAGTAGACTATAGTATCACACCCAGCAAATTGAAAAACATATTGGTTTTAATATCTTCTCATTGTATTTTAAGTGTATTTTAAAAAATAAAATGACAACTTATTTTCTAAACCTTATTAAATCAACTTTAAATAAGGCTTAAAGTATCCATCCATCCGCCTCCTGAATGAATAAAATTATTTCAATAAATAAAATGAAAGAATTTATATTTGCCATACCATGTATCATCACATCACTGAAATTTTTCTATTTCCTCTACTTTACATAAACATCATAAGATTTTAAATTTATATATAAACTAAATAAACATTGGCTATTAAATATGTAGCGCTGAGAATATAATATTCTTATGGAGAAATGAAATTCCAATGTGCAAACCATACGTCAGACTCCAACAGTCATTTTGACTAATTTTTAAATAATGCCCACTTTCTTACATCCAAGCTAATTTATTAGTTAGATAAAAGATGATCCTAATATAATAATAACTCAAAGTTAGACCTCGATTACTATTCCAGTTTGCACATCAATTAATTTCTCCATTGATACTAAGATACTGTTTGAATATTTTTGTTTAAATATTCCACTTAATAATGAAAACAAAGCAGATGAGAATCTAAAGCTATTGGTAAAATGAGGAAAAGTTCAGCATTGATTTGGTCTGATATCTAGTGGCAATTAGACATAATTAGGTCTGTGCAGCTCAGATGCAATGGAAGAAGATGGAGGCAGTGCTTGTAGAAAGTTACTGGGCATCACTGCCCAAAAGATTAATGTAGACTACCTCACCTTAGAATTACCAGGAAAAGGTAGAACCCCCAAAACTTGTAGAGCAATTAATGGTCAGTAGCAATGATAAACTTCACGTGTTAGTTGAACTTGTAGAGCAATTAATGGTCAGTAGCAATGATAAACTTCACGTGTTAGTTGATACTGAACCTCACTCATTGCAAATCAAAGCATGAAAGTCATGGAGAAATCTAACACCATAAGTTTGGTAATGAATCACAAGTGAATCTACAGTATAACAGTCATTAAGTTTTCATGTTTGCCACAAACCCTATTTATCTATTTTCTATAAGCTATACAACTCCACCAGGTGTCCTGCAAAGCTCTCAATAGCTGAGATTGATGTGTTATCAGTTATGATAGCCAGCTTACTATATCTTGTTTAACCACCAAGTGTCCTTATACAACACTCTCACTAAATACAGCTAAGATTAACAGATCGCCTCATCTGTTATGATAGTTAGCTTACTACATCTTGCTTCCCCACCAAATATATTTTAGAAAAATACTATTAGCAACAATAACCAGCTTACTATATTCCTGTTTCTCCACAAGTTGTCCTTGCTTAGCTCTCTCAATAATTATAACTAAGATCAACAGCTGTTTTCATTAGCTACGATAGCTGATTTCTCATCAGGTGTCCTCATATAGGATGCCATAGCCAGTTTACTATACCTTATTTCTCTATTACGCATATTCTAATAGCTCAACATTTGATTGAAATTTTAGTCAGTTTTGTTGCCATTTGAAAATGATTAGCATTGCCTATTTTCTTAGTAACATAAATTAAGGCCACATGGCATGCATTAACATTTGTAGATTGTTCTCATGTATGGAACTTTATTTGGACAATGCTTACAAGTATCCTCTGAATGACTGGAACAGCCACAGAATTAAAGGGTCTGGTAACTACTGAACTATCATATGTCAGAACATTTCGATGATTTGATGACTGTCTGCAATAGCATGATTCCAGTTTCTACATCTAATTCAATTTATTGCTTTGAAAATAGAATACATTATGTGGCAGCTCTCATATCTTCCCTATATCTAGCCGAAATGTTCATTGACAACATAGTAGTATATTTACTATAGTTTTAGTTCATAAAATTATATATCTAAAAACTCATAAATTTGTAATCCAAAGCACACATGTTAACATGCTCTCATCATCATAGTAGTGATCATGATTGTTCACAGCCCTTCTCCATCTCATTGGTCTTGTGCATTCAGTGATCTGTTTCATAAAGTCCATTCTGGTTAAAAGTGTTCTATGGGCCAAACAAATGAATCTATTGTCTCCAAAACTTTCTGCTTCTTATTCAATTACTTAAATAACCACAGCTATTTCCTGTGATAATTTTTTTTCTTTTCTGGTACTTTTTGTTGTACTTGCTACTCTCTCAGCTTTTGTTTATTTTGTGCAATTCAATTTGTTTCATATTTTCCTTAGTAAATCTAATTATTCTTCTCTTATTCATTCTTTCTCAAATTCACAATTCTAAAGTCAACAATCTTTACCTTCACTATTCCTAATTGTCCATGTGTCTGCTCCATTTAAAAGTGCATTTTTTTCTGTTATTAGATCTAATTTCATTTAAATTTTTTCTGTGATTAGATCTAATTTTAATTGAATGCAGAATAAAATCTTTTACTTAATATAAAAATATACTTAATTAATTAAATCTTACAATTTATTAACTGTTATTTCCATCGTAATTAACTACCTAATATTCAGAAGTTCTAAATTCTTCCACAACTTCCTGTATATCTTCCCTACTTGGCAGCCAATTTCATAGATTTATTTTTATGCAATAATTTTATCACAAATATTCACTAAACTCTACCCAATCTATGTAAAGTTTTATTAAACTTATTCTCTTGCCTGTTATGATCTCATCAGCTTATCTGATACAATGAGCCCCCAATTCCTTATGCTAACAATTCCCTTTCCATTTCACAATTGTATTTCCATAGACATCACCACTAAGCCTTTTCCATTCCATTTTACAGAATTCTGCATATTGTAAATTTTGTAAACATCTTTTGATTTTTTTTTTTATGTTTAAGAAAAATATAATATATTGTAGTGGCATGGAGTCTTCGGGGTTAACCTGGAGTGATGAAACTCATCATCATCATCCCCAGTTACTACAAAATTTAAATACAAAAATTAAACACAAATGAATAATGATGAATGAATATGAGGAGCATGAGAAAGTTCACTAGAATTATACAAAAGACATATAATAATCATTCATCATCATGAATGATCAACAGTAAAAATAAATCAACAGTCAATCTTGTGACTAAATTTGAAATTGGTCTACTACAGACCAGGCTAATTATTAAGCCCTTGCCAGCTTGGGACAGATTATTTATGCAATAATTAGGATGCACAAACTTAAATGCTAATCCATAAGAATATGACAGTATAAAAAAAAATGCTGGGATACTAACAAATGCTGATAATCATCAATGCTCTGGCCACTTCCAAACATATGTGGATGTTCAAATCCTGATAGGTATAAATTCTTATATTCCTTCTCATTAATTAATCATTTCATTTTCATATAATTTGATAATACTTTATATCTTGTTTTAATTCCTTTACATTTTTTAAAAGATATATGTATTTAATTATTATTTTGGGGGAAAAAAAATTGTAAATTTTTTTTTAAAACTTAATTATAGATATGAAAAAATAATTTATTTAATTGAATGTAATATATAGGGGGTTTGAACTCAAGACTTTCACATGACCCTCAACTATCCATGCTATCTCATACTGCTGATACACTTGATCACATACATGTTGAAAAGATAAATAATCACCAATATATGTATTTTGTGCTAAACCAGCATTTGTCAGTTGGTCCAGATTATTATCTCCACACATATATACAATCAATGCTCACTTTATATTAAGATAGCCAATCTTCATACTTTAATGGACAGACTTCAAACTACTCTACCCCACAACTCTTCAGCCAACCATTTCATTGGAAATCTGATGATGGAACACTTAAAGCCCACCTTAGTGCCAACCTTCTCATCCAACCTATGTTGACCACAAGTCACTCTGACCCATCAGGTACAGGACATAATCCATATACATGCATATACGAGGGATGGGCAGACCTTAAAGCACTATATTTTGAAATATGAATTTTTTTCTACAGTACAGGCTTTTTCATACCTGCACTTCTATATATGTAATATATAGGGGGTTTGAACTCAGACTTTCACACATAGAAAAAAAATCATATTTTAATTGAATTTGTAAATTGTATGTATATGTAAAGTAAAATATGTTAAATTTATTTATATGATTATAGTATGTAAGTATATGTTTTAAAAAAGTGCAATTTAATGTAAATAATGTCCAGTAGATGGCTATGTGAATCTTGAAAACGTCTCAATGGAGATGAAAGCCGGTTCGATAAATATTATAATATAATTATTAATATTGCTAATTTCAATCTTATTTTGATTGATTATTTATTTGTGTATTTGTGACAACATAATGGACAAATAAACTGTATTGGATATTTGACTTTTATAATAATTCTGATTTATTTTACTATTTCAACTGATCCACAGTCTTCATCAGAGCTTTTAAAATTTGTTTGACTTTTAAAAACTCTGATGAAGACTGCTAGATAGTCAAAACTGTCAGAAGCATCTAAATAAAAAGCATTATTGAAAGAGAATAATTTATTAGTTGTATCCCATCCCCTCTAATTAAAATAATGTTAGTAAATTTTATTTTATGAACAATTGTAGTTATTAAATGAAATGCAATCCAAAGGATACGATCGGTGCTGCTCTTCGTTGCCGCAGAATTGCATGGAACATCATCATCTGAGAGAGTGATAAGTTAAAGACAATTGAAGAAATGACTATTGACAGCTGAAATTACATTATAATAGCAACAAAAAAAAAACAGTTTAATCAAAACATGACACAAAAAATGTCTGCCTAATCTCAAAATCTTTTTCATGTTCAGCCTCCATTTCTCCTACCCTCCCGATCTTCTTTTACTGAAATATCACAGATCACTTCTAATAAGATAATTTTCAAATAAAATCCTCTTAAATATCTAACATATCTTAAAATGTGAATTGCCAGAGATATAAGATAATTATAAATGATTATGTTATACACTATCAAGATAGCATATGCATGTGTTCACCAGCAACGGGCAGATCCCGCTAAAATACTGCATTAAATAAATTCTAATACTTTTGAAAAGTACAACAAAAATATGCAATTATAAATGTCACCAAGTTCTTTTTTAGTTTTTATTGATCCCTTATCTCAATTCCACTATACTGCATACATACCCAAACAGCACAGAAACTCAGATTGCTCCCTCTCACTGTGCATTCCATAAATAATTTTCACTCATTAGGTAAGTTGGAGAAAACCGAATAATTAAAACTTCACACTTATGTTGAACAACTCAATATTTTTCTATTATACTATTTTCTTATAAGATAGGCATTGGTTTCTATCTATTTTTATCCCTTACAAAAAGATAAATCGTTTCATTGTATAAATATTTTCAATTTTTTTTTTATCATTACATCCCTCATTTCAACTTGAACATATCACAAACATTCACCAGGGAGTCAGACACACCTCTCTCTCTCTCATTATGCATTCATTTCGCAAACAACTTTCATTCATCAGGTGAGCCAAAAGTGTTAAACATTTGAATCTCTGGGCCCGTCCCAACAGCTCAATATTTTATTATTATACTGCTCTTGTAAATTTGGCCATTTTAATAAAGTACAGGGATTATTAGAAATGTATTTCTAAATTACAAATATCTAAATCATGTTGAGTAGGAGGGACAAGAATTATTGATGATTTTGTGTAATAACATGTTGATAGCTCATAATAACATGAAAGCTACCAAGTTTACGATGAAGTTTTAAACAAAGAGAATAGCTAACTACTGTAAATGATAATTAAGTTTGGTTGCTGGATCATAGAATCTTGTTTCTTAGTCACTAACATCGGATTTTAGGCAAAAGACTTAATATATATGCTCGCAATGCCAGTTCCCAAACTTACAGCCGTAGTTGTGATAGTTTATAACGTACTTTCTGGTTTTTAAAATTCCTTTGTAATTTTTAAGCTTTAAATTTTTAGTACTTCAAATATATACATATATGTCATAAGACTTCCACACAAATCCAATTACAGATCATCCATATGTCGAATGTTATTAATTTTTTTTTTAGTCTGAACACACTTGAGTTATGTGAGATGAATTGCAAATATTTTCATCAATTTTTTTTTAAAAAAAAAAGATCACATGACATCTGCTTTACTTTTTTTATTTTGTAATCATGTAATAAAAAAAAATAAAAATAACACATACTGAAAATAGCTAACTTCTGATTTACTTAAAAAAATAATTAACAATTCTCATTAAAAATTCTTAATGATATATATATTATATGTCAGACAATTGATTTTTTTTCAGAAATTTTCCCTTGTATATATAAATATAGTATTAAAAAATATATGACATAAAATATGCAAATAATTCTTCAACCACCACATAATGTTAAAAATTTCATAGGAACACATGTGAGTCTCACTTTAGTTGAAATTTCAACAGTTTCAATAAGGCTTTGTTTACATCTATAATAATTAAGTCAATAAACATCACATGATCACAATTTCTTATGTTTCCTTATAACTGTTATTAAAACAGGCAAAACTCTCTACACAGTATTGCCACCCAGTGCAAGCCAGAGTAATCAATGGATGCCAGAAGGCTTGTGCCGTAAGCCAGAAACTAGTCTGGGGATATTGGATGAGTAGGCACTAGATGGGAATTTTATGCACAAGCCTTCTGGCATCAATTGATTATTCTGGCTTGCACTAAGTGGCACTACTGTATGGAGAGTTATACTTGTTTTATTATCTATAATGATTACAATTTCATTCTAACACTTAACATTGCCACAAAATTGGCTTCCCATATAAGTCTTGTTTGTGTGGTGATTGATGAAATATAAGCTCTCAATACATTCAAATGATATACATTTATATATACATATAAATACACACACACTCCGGCTTGCACTGAGTGGCACTACTGTATGGAGAGTTTTATCTGTTTTATTATCTATAATGATTATAATTTCATTCTAACCCTTAACATTGCCACAAAATTGGCTTCCCAATAAGTCTTGTTTGTGTGGCGATTGATGAAATATAAGCTCTCAATACATTCAAATAATATACATTTATATATACATATAAATACACACACACATAGATATTCTCTATCCAAAGCACCATCTCTGCTTCAATCTTTCAAAGTGTATGACTTTCTTTTTGGTTTTTACCATTGGTGAAAAGTTTTTGAAAACATTCCAAGCGTAAATAATCAACCAATAAGAAAATTAGAAATTCTGCACTTGATTCGTTCTACGTGAAGATAAACCATGAATGTAGAATTATAATATCTTCCTGACCGAATAGTGACGCCTTGATATTAATATATTTTTGTCTTTCACAATCTGCCCATCAACACTCATCTGGCCAATCTGGATTAACTTGGGACTGCATTCATGCTAAGAATTATTAGATACCCATGAATTATATGGCTAATTTGTGTGACTAAAGACTGTTTACATGAAAATAAAAAATTTAAAAATTCTCACCTATCTAAAAATAATCTTCATTTTGTTTAATTTTGTATTTCTTCCATGGTTTGTCTTGCCAAGACGACTTGCTAAGGTGTTGCTAAAAAAAGTGTTTCTACATAAAAGAAGTTTACAATTGGCCAGAGAGATGTGACCTGTGATAACGCAATTTATTGTTGTGAATGTTCAGAGGATTCCTCTTAGCATCAACATCACCTCCAATTACGGAGTCACCTTATTTTTCTAATAACATGCAAGACACAAATAGAAATTATCTTTTGACAGAGTATTAAATATCCTTAAGAAATGCTGCACTTAGCCCAAGACTGTTTTCCTTTTTTTTTTTTTTCATATGTCATAGCATCGGCCGGGAGGCGAACCCACAACCATCTGCAAACAACTACTTGCTTGCAAGGAGTCTGTGATGACCTCCCGGCTACTAACACTTGACTTCTATTTGTATGATCATTACAATCACATAAAAGGAAAAATGACATATTTATTTCAGACTGAAAGGTAAATTTGATGATAATTTGACTTTCTGATTCTAACAAAAACACTTTATCTGCCTTAATTCATTCTATTATTTCCTTACCCTCAATCTTCATGAGAACTAATTGGACATAGGTGGCAGACGAGCACATTCTTGTAGGCTATCATCAGATAAAAAGTACTATTACATTCACAAGCTGCTATCTACATTTATTATGATATCGGTATGAAATTTTAAACATCAGCAAGATTTTTAGTCCAAGCCCATTTGCTTATATAATTATACAAATTTAAATCAACAACAGCACATTTGGATGTTAAGAAAATACAGGAAGTTTTTAATCTTTCCTATTTAATAAACGATATGGTGATTGTTCATAAACAAAAAAAGCAACTATACTGGTTATCGTAAATAAGAAAAGCTTCTTTGGACTTGATTTAAATTAATAATTAGTTTTTAACCTTACTCTCAATTACATAATATCTACTTTCTTTAACTGATCTTCAGCCATTCATTTAGATATTTACAGCTGCTATTATAATAAAAAAATATAGAAACAACCAATATCAAAGATTCTTCTTAGCATTTAATAAAATGCAATACTGTATTATATTCAAACTACCAAAACATAATTAAGTTTCAACTGATCCTTAGTTTTCTTCAGAGCTTTTTCCAAGAAAAAAATATGTTAGCTCACAATAAAAGTAATATAAACAAGCAACAACAATACATTTTCCTATTTCAAAATAATTATTAGTTTCAAAGCTCTTTCTATTATTTAAAAATAAAAAAAAAGATTGCTCATGTTAACACATCCCCCTATTTCTGTTTCTAAATCATACTAATGAATCAAAAATGTAAGTTTCAAAGCTCTTTCTATTATTTAAAAATAAAAAAAAAGATTGCTCATGTTAACACATCCCCCTATTTCTGTTTCTAAATCATACTAATGAATCAAAAATGTAAAATATAATAAAGGATATTCATCAGCCACTTCACCATACTGTGCTAACAATGCATCCCGTTTGACTTTTTCTTCAGAGCTGACGGTACGCTCTTTGACCACACATTGAGCTTGCAGCTCCATGATGCTGGCCAATTTCTGATCAAGATCAAAATAAGTACCTGAAATAGTACACAAATAATAATCAAGGTAAGTTAGAAGCATTTTTCAACAAAAATACATATATAATAATTATTTTAATGGGCATAAATCATTTTACAGCTTATCAAATACCAAGGGTACAAACCAATTACGCAGAACAAATAAATCCGAATATATTTCTAAGATTATTTATAAGCAAGATCCCCGAAAGAATCATTTAAATAAACCTGTAAATAAAGCCCACCTTTATATCGATGCAAATCTATTTTGTCAAATAAAAGCATCTTTTTTGTGACATTGGTATAACAAAAGGTAGATATTATCTAGAGATTTATTTAAATAATCCTTTGGGAATTTTGCTTATAAATTATCTTATTAGCACATTCAGTCTTGTATGTTCTATGAAATATAGATATAAGCAGTCTTTATACACATTTTAATAAACTTTATCGCTCACAGCTTGCATGGTTTGGTACACGGCAGGGTGGCAGACTCTAAAGTTTAAGATCTGTGGATCGTGGCCCAGCCCTGTCTCTTCCAGAACTCAAACTTCTTATGAATTCCCAAGCAATAGTCCTTTGATTATTACTTATAAATATGAATAATCTAGTTTATAACATCCCCATTTGTGAAAAACTTAATTATATGACATTATGAGATTGACTTATCATTTAATTACATAAGAACAAATAATATAAAGAAGAGAACAAACCTCCAGACATGCTCTATTACAAACTTACATGCACTCGCCCATGAGCATCATTTTTCATAAGCATAATGTTCACAGGTGAGTGCATGAAAATTTGTACATGTGCATGATCGGAACTTTGTTCCCTTCTTTATATTACATACCTAATCAGCACTGTATAAATAATAGACACTATTTATAAGAGCAAATAAATAGATTGGTAATTCCAAAAGATTTGTTTAATTTAAACATTCTTTCCATAAACAATTTTACAAGCAGAGGGTGATCAAATTACCCAAGAGTGTTTCCTCTAATTTTTCTTACAATTGTGTGGTGCAGAAATGTATTAAAATAAAAGCTTTCCAACAAGATTATATGTAATATTTCTCCAAATTGTTTTAATTAACCCCACACATACATACTGCATGCAAATGTGTGTGATTAAGAGGATGGGATATATAAATGTTGAGTTTATCTATTACACATAATTTCTACTATTTTTATAACAATAAACTCATCTTAAAATCATTCAACATACACCACTATCACTACAGTTCTTTATATTTTTACGATATATATCTGAAAATAAAGGATGTGGTAATATGCCATCTTTTGTTTATCAGTATCATGATGTGGTAAAAAATTAATATTTAAAAGAAATCAGATTTTGGACATATAGTATATATGCAAAAACCCTGTCAGCAGAGTTAAACAATATCTCCTTCTAAAACTCTTATATACTATAATAAACTTTTCTATATTTTATTCCTTAATACTCAATAATTCTTTTCCTGATTCATTCCCCCCCTCCCTTCTTATCCCATTTTAATAAAATCTGTTTTGATAGTACCATTATCTTGATTTCATATTCCTAAACTTTACATCACATGATCACTATCTCATACTAGCACAATAAACAATTCAAAATACAGCAAAACTCTCCATATAGTAGTGCCATCTTGTGCTAACAAGAGCAATCAATGGATGCCAGAAGGCTTGTGCATAAAATCCCTATCTAGTGCCTACTCATCCAATATCCCCAGACTAGTTTCTGGCTTGTGGCCTTCATCAGTGAGGAGCCTTGGATCTGAGAGCACTGCACCTAGATCTTAGGATCTAATGCAACCCTCCAGCACCCACCTTTTAACTCTATTTAACTACAAAACTATGAGAATGAAATTGAAAACACTATTAATATTTTCAACCCAAGCTCAATAGCTTATATAGTCATATGGGTCTGAACTCAATTCAGTACCCATACATTTTGGTGTCTTGGCTCTTTAACAACCATAGCCACCACTATCCTATTAGGCAGGATTGGTGTTAAACCACTAAACATCACATGATCACTATCTCATACTAGCACAATAATTGTTATTAAACAATTCAAAATACAGCAAAACTCTCCATATAGTAGTGCCATCTTGTGCACTAGATAGGGATTTTATGCACAAGCCTTCTGGCATCCATTGATTGCTCTTGTTAGCACAAGATGGCACTACTATATAGAGAGTTTTGCTGTATTTTGAATTGTTTAATTCCTAAACTTTGTTATAAATACCTAAACAAAAAATTAAATTTCTATCTTTCACTCCCTTTGCCTTTAAATTTCTCCCACTCTTCATTCAATCTATTCCAACTCTCTTTCAACACCCTACACAGAAGTGCAAAGATAGAGAGAAAAGCATTGGCATGGTAACCATTTATCATCCCTGTCTCAAGTCCATGATCTACAGGTTTATTTGAACATTTGTTCTATTTAATTTATGATTATATATAAATTCTATCATAAACATCTAAAACAATGGAAATGATTTGATTTTCTGTATACTAACAAAATCACTGAACTGTCTCTATTTGTAAGAATGTCCACAAGTAATAAATCAATAATTTACACTTGGAATCACAGATATTAAAGAGATAAACTTTCTGACAAACGATGTAATTCAGAGTCAAATTTAAATTCACATCAGATGTAAATTAAACTTCATTTAATAACCAACAAATACAAGGTAAAAACATTTCTTCCTAATTTAAAAACTTATCATTAAATAATGATAAATGGAATATTTAATTATTAAGAAATATAATACTTTCAAATTAGATGTAAGACTAATACAAATGATTCTTTTTCCATGTGTTATCGATATTGTTGTATACATCCTTTACCCACAAGTATAAAATTATTTTGTCTTGCAATCTAAAATATTATAGAGACCAGTTTTCTGAAAAGTATTATATTGTAATTCAGACAAATTTCTGATCACAGCTGACGTAAAAGAAGTTTTGTTTAGGAGTCAACAAATAAGTGATGACAAATCAAATATTTAAGTATTAATAAATATAAACTAAATATAAGACAGTGGAAATGCTTTTCTTTTTCCAACAAATAATCAACAGAAGGTAAGAGCTACTTAAAAATCTTACAATTAATTAACGATAAGTCACATAAATATCAATAAACATAATACTTTCAAATTAAATGTAAAACAATGAAAATATCTTCTTTTTCTGCGTGCAGTATTTCAATATGATTGGACCAACCCTGGTTGTTATTCTGACAAAAATGACAATACAATGATACTGAGAGCATACAGAAAATATTCCATTATCAAAAAAACATTAAATCTGTAAAGATCTTTATTTTTTTTGCTAGGAAAAACTGCCAAAAAAAATTGTGTGCTTATATTTTGTTAAAATTTTTAAATTTTTATGGAAATCGTAGTTCTATAGAATCGCTGGTCCAGGAACGTCATATCAATGTGTTTTTGCTTAGCATCAACACCATCAAATGGCTGACACGATAGATCAGAACATTATTGAAAAAAATTACTTTCCCACAAAAAAATATTGGATAATTTTTATAAAGCATAATTAAAGTGAGATTTTATCTCATTCACAAATGAGAAATATAGAACAGGAACAATGAACTTAGATTATTTTCACAAATATATATATATATAAAATTTTATTTGTAAAGATACTGCCTTTGTATGTGGAGAACTATCAAATATAAAGTTGTTTTGCAACATATTAAATTTCTGAGAATAGATAAAGAAAAACAGATGGGAATTCAATCTACCCTATGTTCATTTTTCTATTTCTAAATTATACTGTCTTCTTCTAAAGACTGTACTAATATTTAAAATAGTTTTAACATTTTTACTCTCAATTTATTTCTAAATGAAATAAATTGATAATAAACAATTAGATCTTTTTTTTTTTTAATTAGAGAAAAGCTTCGTTTGGAAGGTTAAGTTGTTCTATACAGTTTTGGTCTTATTAATTCAATTAAGATGGCACAGAAGACAGAATTTCCTGATAGCTGAAAGGCAAGAGTAAAGTTATTATTTAAAAGAAAGGGCAAGGACCATAGAAAGATAAACAACTATAGACCAATAGCAGTAAAGCTAGTGTTATATAAAGTTTTTGCATATATGGAGGCTGGAAGAGCGACAAAAAGGATGGAAGAAAATAATATAGTGGAAGAAATGCAGGGAGGTTTTAGAAAGAATAGGCATTTAGGAGATAGTTTATTTGTAGTCACACAACTTATAGGTATGAGTAGGAATACAGGTATACAGTTATATATGATCTTTATAAATATAGAGAAGACATATGATAGAGTAAATAGAAATAGATTATGAGTAAGTTTAGTAAATTTGGGAATAAACGAAACTTTAGTGGAACTTATTAAGAGATTGTACAAAAATAATTACTATACATATCAATTAGGAAATACAAAATCAGTTGGTTAAAAATGGGGTGGACTAAGGCAAGGATGCTCTATGTCATCTATTTTGTTTTTGTTATATTTGAGAGAAATGGAGAGAACAATAGAAAGACTAGGAAAAGGAGTAAAGATAACATTAATGGCAAGAGAGTATATACATTATCTGGTTTTTTATTTGCTGATGATATCTTTTTGTGCACAGCAAGCAGGGAAGATATGGAAGTTATGCAAGGGTTGGTAAAGAAATGGGTATTAAATTTAGTAAAAAAAAAAAATCAAAAGTAATGATGTTAAATGCTGGGGAAAGAGAAGAAAAAGAGTTTTTATTGGGGGATATAAAGTTAAATGTGGTGAATAGGTATAACTTTTTGGGAATCAGCTTAAGTAATCGGAGAAATTGCTTGGATGAATGGGAGAAAAAATTGATAAATGAAGGAAAGAAAGGGACTGATAAAGAAATTAACAATATTTTCATATAATAAATATGATGAAGCTAGAATTATATGGAAGAGCGGCAGTTGCAGGGTTAACTTATGGTAACGATGTGTTATGTGTTAATAATGGGGTGCTAGATTACTTAGAAAAAGTACAAAGAGAAGTAAGAAGACATGCATTAGATGCAGATGTGTGGAGAGCAAAGGAGGCAATTCAAGGAGAAATGGTATGGTCAAGTTTTTTTATGAGAGATGCAAAAAGCAAAATGAAAAAGGTTGATAGATTTAATTTATGAATAGTAAGAGAATAACCAAAATAGTATTTAATTGGGTTATGAGTAAAGGACAGGCAACAAGAGAGGTGAGAAAGGTAGTATGGTATGCAGAAGATTTGAATAAAGAATTTATGTCAGTATACTTATACAAAAGTTGGGATGATTGTGTTAGAAGGATTGTTGAGTGTTATAGTGGTAAGGAAAGGGATAGAAGAATAGATGCATTAATAAAAAATAGAAAACTGAAGATCTAATATGAGAGAAAAAGAGTTTAAATATATCTAGAAGTAAACAGAATACTGGGTGTGAGTTAATTTACGATAATAGCAAGGAAAGTAGTTTACTGTTTAAGGGTTCGAACAGGATCTTAGCAACAAGAGAATATACACATAAATGGAGAAATGTGGGTGATTTCGTTTGCAAGTTATGTAAGGAAGGCATGGAAAATATTAGACATCTGCTAATTGAATGTAAATGCTTACAGGCAGAGAGGGTACAAATAATGAAGTTGTGGAAAAATAAATATAAACAAAGTGAGATTATACAAAAATTGGATTCTTTGTTTTCATGCTGGATTTGGAAAAAGATAAGGGGTGTGTGGATATAAAGGTTATGTAATGGATAAAGATGATGTGGAAATGGGACTGAGCAGGATATGGGAAAAACGATGGGGAATGGAAAGGGAAAGTAAGGTGGCTAACAGGTTTCTCTGGGCATAATGGCTAAGAGATTCCTGACTCCGGTAAAGAAGCCATAGCATGTCACAAATGCTTGATTAAAGGTTAAAGATACTGGCAGTTAACTCACCATCAGGATTGGAGCTAGCTTAGATTCAAAATTTTCAAGTCATTAAATAAAAATAGATAGTCATTTGAGAAAGACAAGCCTCCTAGAGATGGTAAAAGAAAGACGATCCCTAGCTAAGCAAGCATTAATGAGACTATTATATATCAGTAAATAAGTTTTATTTCCCAAATGAAATTTTAATTTTTTTCAGATTTATTTTGTCTTAATTCAATATCACCTGAATGATGACTACAGAAATATCATCCTCGAGATGGTCAGTTATTAAGTTCTCTAATTAGAAGGCTGCAAAACATTTGGGAACTTTGTGTTCAACCAATTCTTCATTTCTTAAATAATTAAAAATTATCAATTTTTCTATATCTTATTTGCAATTAAAGATCAATTTTAAATTAAAGATTTGATTATCAACCTACGGGAGTTGAAAATAGCCTTTTATAAATCTAATTTATTTTGATATAAAAAAAAAACCTACAACAAAATTTTGCATTTATCTAAAAAACTTATATTTCATTTCCAGATAGTTCATGAAGCAATTCATTGGCTTTATATTTAAGAATGACTACTGCCCCCCACCTTTCCAAAACTCATCTGGGTAAGGCATGGCAAAATTTAGACAATAAGTGTATTTTTTTATTTAAGTTAAAAGTTCTATTTGTCTTTTTATGTCAAATCTTGTAAGGTGTTAATGTAAATCTATTAAATGGTTTCCTTCAAATTTTATATACATTAGATATCACCAATGCAATATAAAATTGAAATATTCTAGGATTGTCCAGCCATTAAGACAGTCTAAAAATATTGGTGGGCTGAATTTCGAAATGAGATATATTAATTCAATAAGTTTTTAGTAATAGATGGCGGTATATTTTCTTTTAAAAAGTATGCTTTCATTGAGTATTCATTAAACAGGGTCTTTATTCATGTGATTAACGTATATGTAGTAAAACGAAAGTTATAGGTACATATTATACATGACAAAAAACGGAATAGAGATGGATTATTTAATAATAATAAGTATAATCATCTTTAATTAAAGTGTATATATGAGCATTTATTAATAATTTTAATTGCAAACCAATGATTTTTACTTATGATCAAATATATAACGTTTAGAAATATAAATACTTCATGGAATAATCACATCTGAAGGACAAATTGCAAGCAGATTAAGGAACCATTATTAAATAAATTTTCAAATATATTTACTCTTTTGTATATATAAAAGAATAAATATATTTGCAAATTTATTTAATAATGATTCTTTAGAATCTGCTTGCAATTTGTCCTAGTGACATATTCGGGTATGATTGTTTTGTGAAATATGGGCTATTTAATAATCTTTAATTAAAATTTAAAGTGTGTGTAATAAATGTTTAGTAATAGTCATGAGGGTATTTATCGGGGGTGTTGCAGTATAATATACCATCTTCACAATAAATTGTAATAATTTGACACTGATAAACAGCAACATAAATGCTAATCATCACAAAAATTTTGAGGTGTTAGTATATCTGGATCGTGAGTTAGGATATAAAATGTGAAAGTCTATTTCGCATTTTAACCCATAAAATGCTGATGAATGAAATTATGTAGAGCATTGAAGCCATGATTTACAAGAACATTTTCAAATGATATGCAAAATTTCATGACAGCTGGGATTATATTGGAGATGTTCTATGAAGGTATGAAACATAGTTCATTTCATGTTGTAATTCTTTACCAGACATGTTAATATCTTAAAATTTTGTCAACAGTTAAGTTCTTTTGCTACATAACATATGCAATAATTCAGAGGTGGTACTGCAAGTAGTTGGAAAAAAAAACAATCACCTTTTCATTGGGGCACACTGTGCATGTGATATAAACAGATTTCAGTTATAAAAAGTGGTTTTGTTTTCAATTAATAAGAAGGTTGTTCAAAAATAAGTTTCTTGAATCCAATACAAAAGTGACTATGATATAAATCTTTATTCAGACTGGGAAAATAAAAGTACTTATGAAAAGTATAAAACCAACCATAGTACTAGCATTGGCAGCAAGCATTTGGTAAAAGTATAAGTGGTTATCAATTTGGAAAAAAAGGATGGCATACATGATAAACAAGAAACTAAAATTTGCAAGAAATCTTCCAAACTATAAAAATACTGTCAGTTTTTGCAAATGGTGTCAAGAATTGAATGAGGATGACTAAACTCTCTAATGATTTTCAATCTTGTAATTCCATGGTGACCATTGCAAAAAATTTCTCTTAAAAAGATTTGAGAAGTGGAAAAAATTAATTAGGGCATCTTATTTAATGTTGAAGGTAATAATCTATTACCAAAAATTTAAACTGCTTTCTTCTTATGATTATGTTTGATAATTGTCTAAAGCTTAAACATGTCTTTAATTAAATGCCAGTTGGAATTAAATATTAGAAATCTTACCATTAGCTTTACGCTCTTGAAGTAGCTTTGCTTCGATTCTTTCCCACTCCTGGATAATCTCTGTGGCGGCCACACAAGGATTGTCTTCCTAATGAAAATAAAATACTCTTCTATAAATTATATCAGCAAATATTATTTACTTTGTAGAATTAAAATATTTTCAAAAACTAATTACGAAATCTATTTGAACAAATTAAATTTGAAAAAGATTTTATATATCATTATCAGATCCTTGATCAGAACCATGCTTTCCATCACTACAGAGGATTATTGGTATCACCCATGATCTTTTTGGCTCACTTTCCAAAATAAGTTGGATCTAATATTTACCCTGTTACATAGAACTGTTCTTGTTCATTTTTGTTTCACGCTCTTAAAACTGTTAACTTTAGTTCAAATTAACATCACTAATCTCTATATTATTTTTGTATTAAAGTAAACATCAAGTTCTTCTACGTACCCTTTCTTTTTCTCTCCTATTTATAACTGCTAACAATAAAATTATCTTCCTTCTTTTTCTTTCTTCAGCTAGAAATTGATTAAAAAATCTTTAGCTTTTCAACTCTGATATTTTACCAACATGCTAAATTCTTGCTGTAAGATTTAACCCAATCATAGAATAATAGATTTAAAAATTAAAGTTCCTGAATCATTCCCAATTAAGACAGATTAACAAAAATTTCTCTTTTGTTGAAGTCAAATCATTATTATATGTCTATCTCTATGGTATTTGAATGCCATGATATCCTGAGCAACTGAGCACACAGTTAAATTTATGTAATATAAGATGAATACAAAAATCAGTTTATACTATAAAATATCCATCTTTAATAATTTTTGTTCAAACTTTACTACAAACCAGCATTACAAAATCTAGATAATTCCATTTACTTTTACATTTAAGACAGTAAAAGTAAATGGAGATTATTTAAGTCATCTAGATTTTGCAGATGATGTAGGTGTTTTTTGCAAATAATGCTTTAGAGCTTCAGGAAATGTAAGAGTTATCATAAGAAAGTAAAAAAATAGGACTAAAGATAAATGCTAAAAAGACTATAGTAATGTTCAATGGAAAGTCACAAACGAAGAAAATTAAGATTAATAATCATGAATTAAAAGAAGTTTACAACTACAAATATCTTGGTTAGATTGTTACTACAGATGGAATCGATGGATGGAATTTATCATAGAATTAAACTTGGTTGGAGTGCTTTTGGTAAGGAAATATGCTTATGTATTTGAAAAGGAAAGTTTTTAATAAATGTATTTTACCAGTTCTTACTTATGGATCTGAGACTTGAATACTTAACAGCAGAGCAATAGAAACTTCAGGCTACTCAATGAAATATAGAGAGGTAAGTATTAAGAGTATTAAGAAGAGATCGAAAAGGAAATACATGAGTGAGAGAATAGACAGGTGTTACTGAAATCATTAAGAGAATTAAGAGACTGAAGTGGAGTTGGGCTGGACATATTTGTAGAAGAGATGATAATAGACAGGCAATTAAAATCTTAATTTGGATTTCAATTGTAAAAGATCTAAGAAAAGACCACATGTGAGATGATGAATGGAAGAAATAAGGAATTTGTGCTGGAATGATGTGAAGAAGAGAAACTAGAGATTGGAGATGAGCTGAATTTGGAGAGACCGTCATCCTGCAGTGAATCAATAATGGTTGAAAATGATAATGACTATTATGAGAAATCAAAATAAACCTTAAAAACTTATAAATGATCATATTTTTATTTTCTTGTCTCTTTCAAATAATACTAAAAATTCCAAAATAAACTGGTCAACGAAAAGCAATAGATAACACATTCAATTTATAAATTAAATATTATTATAACAAATCACTTTTCCAAATCAAAAGAATCTTAAATTTATCAATTAGTTATCCAACTAATGTTTCATGATGTCAAAGCAGTGTTATATAGATTCAATATGAATATAAAATGGAATGTAGATACCTGAGTATATCAATACCCAAATATGGCCATTTTAACTCCAAGAAAAAAAAAAGAAGAGAAAAAACTGCTCTAGAAATGAGTTTTTGCAATGATATATACAAAACAATGTGTAAACCACAAATATGTCCACATATAAAACATGGTGGTCAATTTTCCCATTTATTCACTATTTTAGAATGATTTTTAATCTCTTCTGCAGAAAATTTTCCTTTCTAAAATATGTCAACATCATGTCTAATTGTAGTTTCCAATGTATTGTATTCTGTGCCTTAATTTCCCAGTGGAAACAACTGATATTGTATTTCTTTAGAATGTCTTCAAGATAATCTATATAATGTAGATAGTGTCTACCTCACCATAAGATACCCTTGTGGGAAGTATTATATTGATCATGTCTTACATATCCAATCCAATGAAGGTGTGATTTTATAATGACAGGCTCTATAGTATTACATCCAGCATGTTGAAGAACATATTGACTGGTTTTATGATTTTGTCATTCTACTTTTAAAATTTTACAAAGAATCTTTAATGAGATTATTTTATATAGCGCTATGTTTTTATACTGTAATAGTGATATTAGTGATTAAGCTAATGCACATGCGCTTTAAAAATAAATTATAAATGAATACTCTCACTTTTCCAAACACAAGATATAGTTTTTTAGAAAAGATGGAATGAATCCATCCATCCTTTCGACCCAAACATTTATGTATGGCAAATGGAAATGAGAGCATGAAGATGTTAAGCAATCACTTTAAATTACATTTATTATGCTTGAACGAATGATGCTTGTGAAATCTTTACAATTTACGATATGCCATTGGCTTAATCGCTAATATCACTATTACAGTATAAAAACATAGCACTGTAAAATAATATCTCATTATGTACGTTTAATTTCAACTAAAAAATGACGTATCGTAAATTGTAAAGATTTTGCAAGCATCATTCGTTCAAGCATAATAAATATAATTTAAAGTGATTGCTTAACATCTTCACGCTCACATTTCCATATGCTTAAGATTTGCCTATACATAAATGTTTGGGTCGAAAGGATGGGTGGATTCATCCATCTTTTCTAAAAAACTATATCTTGTGTCTGGAAAAGTGAGAGTATTCATTTATAATTTATCTTTAAAGTGCATGTGCAATAATCGCTAATATCACTATTACAGTATAAAACATAGCGCTATATAATTCGTTCAAGCATAATAAATGTAATTTAAAGTGATTGCTTAATATCTTCACACTCTCATTTCCATACGCAGAAGAGTTGCCCACAAATAAATGTTTGGGTTGAAAGAATGGGTGGATTCATTCCATCTTTTCTAAAAAACTATATTGTGTCTGGAAAAGTGAGATTATTCATTTATAATTTATCTTTAAAGCGCATGTGCATTGGCTTAATCGCTAAGAATCTTTAAATAAAACTTTTCTAATGCCTTCACTTTGAACTTATAAGTTGTCCAAATCTCATATCCATATAACAAATTAGGTAAAATAACAGCTCTATATACAATTAATTTAGTTATAAGTTAGATGTGCACTTCCAATATATATATATATAAATAAATTTTTTTTGGGTTAAACTGTGTATTATATTCCATTACATATCAATATTTTGATGAACTAGCATCCACCATTGTCAAGGTTAACTTTTGACAATGGCAAATGCTAGTTCATCGAAATATTGGTATGTAATGGAAAATAATATAAGGTTTAACCCAAAAAATAATAATTTATCTATATCATACAACCATGAAAACACTAAATATAATATATATATGTTAAAATCCATGATAGTTTTCAGACAATCATACAAAATATAAAATAAATCATTACTGATATTTCAGCAAAAATATATTACCTTAAACTAGGTAAAGATGTTATTACACGGTTGTTGCTGAGATGTAGAAAGTTGTGAAAAATTGAGAAATAAAACACGTGGAACCACAGAAACAAATGAAACAAAACTATGTATGTATTAATAAACAAAGAGAGAAAATCAAATTTGAGATGGTGGTAAGAGATACTTGATGAATAGAAGATGCATTAAGACCAATAAATCCAAGTGCACTAAATCCAGATCTGCGCTCATGATGAAGGCTCTAAACCAGAAACTAGTCTGGGAATATGGACAGGGTTGCATTGGATATGGATTAAATATTCATTATCATTTAGGCGGTAGTGGACTAGATTATAGGGGTAAGGAATGGGATAGAAGAATAGATGCATTAATAAAGAATAGGGAATTAGAGAGATGGAGAACAAGTATGGAAAGTAAAAAGAGTTTAAATATATATAGAAATAAATTTAATATTGGGTACAAGTTAATTTATGATAATAGCAAGGAAAGTAGTTTACTGTTTAAGGCTCGAATGGAATCTTTTAGGGGATTATACACGTAAATGGAAAATACGTGGATGATTTAGTCTGCAAGTTATGTAAGGAAAGCATAGAAAATATTAGGCATTTGTTAATTGAATGTAAATGCCTGAAAGCAGAAAAGATACAAATAATTAAGTTGTGGAAGAGTAAATATAAGGAAAGTGATTATACAGAAAATGGGTTATTGATTTTTATGCTGGGTTTGGGAAAAGATAAGGGGGATTTAGATATAAAGGCCATGGAGTTGACAAAGATTATGGGATGGAGCAGGACATGGGAAAACTTAGGGTGGGAAATGAAAAGGGAAGGTAAAGTGGCTAACAGGTTTCTCTGGGCATAGCTGCTGAGGCTCATATAAGGAGAAGTCACAGTGCATCACATCATATTATATATGGTTTTTTATAAATATAGAAAAGGCATATGATAGAGTAAATAGAAATAGATTATGAGTAAGTTTAGTAAACTGGGGAATGGAGTTTTAATGGATCTTATCAAGAGATTGTATTAAAATAATTACTATACATATCAATTAGGAAATGTAAAATCAGTTAAAGTTAAAAATGGGGTGGGACTAAGGCAAGGATGTCCTATGTCACCTATTTTGTTTCTGTTATACTTGAGAAAAATGAAGAGCTATAGAAAGACTAGAATAAAAAATAGAGATACCATTAATAAGTGACAAGGAAGTATAAACATTATCGGGTCTTTTATTTGCAGATGATATTTTCTTGTGCACAGAAAGAGGGAAGAAATGGATGTTATGCTGAAGACATGCCCAAAGGTGGGTAAAGAGATGAAGATTAAATTTAGTGAAGAAAAATCCAAAGTAATGATGATAAATGCTGGGGAAAGGAAAGAGATTTTTTATTGTGGGATATAAAGTTAAATGTGGTGAATAGGTATAATTATTTGGGAATTGTCTTAAGTAATCAGAGAAATTGCTTGGATGAATGGGAAAAAAAAAAAAGATAAATGAAGAAAGAAAAGGTACTGATAAAGAAATTAACAGTGTTTTCATATAATAAATATGATGAAGCTAGAATTGTATGGAAGAGTGGCAGTAGCAGGATTAACTTATGGTAATGATGTATTAGTAATAGGATGTTAGATTACTTAGAAAAAGTACAAAGAGAAGTAGGAAGACATACATTAGATGCAGATGTGTAGATGGCAAAGGAGGTAATTCAAGGAGAAAAAGGATGGTCAATTTTTATATGAGAGATGCAAAAAGCAAAATGAAAATGTTTGGTAGAATGCAGTTTATAGATAAGAGAATAGCCAAAACAATATTTAATTAGGCTACGAGTAAACAAGATGGGTGAGAAAGCTAGTATGGTATGCAGAAGATCTGGATAAAAACTTTGTCAGTATTCTTATACAAAAGATGGGATGATTGTTTTAGGAGAATTGTTGAGTGTTGTAGTGTGGTAAAGAATGGGATAGAATAGAAGCATTAATAAAAAAGAGGAAGTTGGAGACATGGAGAACTAGTATGGAGAGTAAAAAGAGTTTAAATGTATATAGAAGTAAACAGGATATTGGATTCAAGTTAATTTATGATAATAGCAAGGAGAGTAGTTTACTGTTTAAGGCTCAAACAGGATCTTTAGCAACAAGGGAATATACACATAAATGGAAAATTATGGGTCATTTAGTCTGCAAGTTGTGTAAGGAAGACATAGAAAATATTAGGCATCTGTTAAAAATGCCTGAAAGCAGAAAGAGTACAAATAATGAAGTTGTGGAAGAATAAATATAACAAAATGATTATACAGAAAGGGGTTCTTGGTTTTTATGTTGGGTTTGGGGGAAAAATAAGGGGATTTAGATATAAAGCCATAGAATTGACAAAGATTAGGTTGTGGAATAGGATGGAGAATAATATAGGGAAAATTTAAGAGTAGGAAATGGAAAGGGAAGGTGGCCAACAGGTTTCTCTGGGCATAGTGGCTGAGAGATACCTGACTCCAAAAAAGGAGAAGCTACAGTGCATCACATCACATTTTGTAATCATTAACATCCAACACCCATACTCAAAGTTTACAATAGATAGCAACAATCAAATTTATAGATTAAATAAGAACTACCATCTAATATTTACTAATTATTAAAATTCACAATAGAAAGTGACAGTAAAAAAGAAACGAATATAGATTTATAAAGCCCTATCATTTAGCATTTATTGAATATTCAAGCTTACAATAGATGGCAGCAGTAGAGTAAAATATATATTTAATAAGTGCTACAATCTAGTATCCATTGATCACTCAAGTTAACAATAGATGACAACAATAAAATAATTTTGCTCCTGAAAAAAAAAAAAATTTGAGATAAGAAACTAGGGAGATGATTAGTTTCTTTTGGAGTTTCACTTAAAGATTTATTTCATGTTAAAAAAAAAAAAGGTTTATCTATATTTTTTTTCTATGGTACTATGACCATAAGATATTGGTAATGAGTGACAACACAAGATTATTATTGTTAAAACAGGCATAACTCACTATATATATTGCCACATACAGCAAGTTAGAGTAATCAATGGATGCCAGAAGGCTTGTGCATAAAATCCCCATCTAGTGCCTACTCATCCAATATCCCCAGACTAGTTTCTGGCTTATGGCCTTCGTGAGGAGCCTTGGATCTGAGAGCACTGCAGGTGGTCATGTGATGTTTATTGGCTTAAGATTATTATTGGTGGAAGATTGCAATTGCTTGCCAGTACCTTAATAATGGAACTTTCGTAAAAACATGATTTTGAGTCAGGTGGTACTGAAAAAAGTTTAAGCACTACAGAATCTGATGTGCATTTATATCCAGATCAATGTAGAATGTTATTTCAATAAAAGAAATAGTTTAACCAATTTAGAGATGTAGTACCTCATTTACCACATCATTCTTATTCATAGTAAATATTAATAGTTCTTGCACAATTTAATGCAGTATTAGAATTCTGACTTTGGAATTCAAGGTCAATGGATTGCAGCTAAACAATTTCAATCTGTGAACTTATGAATTCCTGAGCAATAATTATTTTTTGGCTCGCATTGTTTGATAAAGTGGTTGACTAGAATCTGGAGCTTAAATTCATGGATAATGGCTCTGCTCTGTGACCTCTAGTGCTCAAATATCTTATGAATTTCCAAACAAAAAATCATTTGATTATTTTATCCTGAATAGTTTGTAGTGGCAAAGTAGCAGACTTTGAAGTTCAATATCTATGAATTGTGGCAGAAGTTTCTTACTTCCGTTGCCCAAACTTCTTATGAAAACTCACAAATAATAAACGATCTGATTATAATCTTTGCCATGTGTTGTTGGGTGCAGTAGATCAGACTCCAGAATTCAAGGTTTATCAATTATAGCCCAGATGTATCACTTCTAGGCTCAAACTGTATCTACCTTTTAAAATATATATATATCTGAATTTTAAACAAAGGGAAAACTCTCCATATAGTAGTGCCACCCTGTGCCAAACAGAGTAATCAATGGATGCCAGAAGGCTTGTGCATAAAATCCCTATCTAGTGCCTACCCATCCAACATCCCCAGACTAGTTTCTGGCTTGTGGCCATCATCAGTGAGGAGCCTTGGATCTGAAAGCACTGCACCTAGATCTTAGGATCTAATGCAACCCTCCAGCAGCCATCTTTTAACTCTACTTTACTACAAAACTATGAGAATCTTCAATCTAGGCTCAATAGCTTATATAGTCATATGGGTCTGAACTCAATTCAGCACCCATACATTTTGGTGTCTTTGGCTCTTAAACAACCATAGCCACCACTATCCTATTAGGCAGGATTGGTGTTAAACCACTAAATGATCACCATCTCTATACTAGCACATAATTGTTGTAAACAAAGGCAAAACTCTCCATCAATTATGTGCTAGTATAGAGATGGTGATCATGTGATGTTTAGTGGTTTAACACCAATCCTGCCTAATAGGATAGTGGTGGCTATGGTTGTTTAAGAGCCAAAGACACCAATATGTATGGGTGCTGAATTGAGTTCAGACCCATATGACTGTATAAGCTATTGAGCTTAGATTGAAGATATTAACAATGTTTTCAATTTCATTCTCATAGTTATGTAGTAAAGTAGAGTTAAAAGGTGGCTGCTGGAGGGTTGCATTAGATCCTAAGATCTAGGTGCAGTGCTCTCAGATCCAAGGCTCCTCACTGATGATGGCCACAAGCCAGAAACTAGTCTGGGGATGTTGGATGAGTAGGCACTAGATAGGGATTTTATGCACAAGCCTTCTGGCATCCATTGATTACTCTGTTTGGCACAGGGTGGCACTACTGTATGGAGTTTTGCTTTTGTTTACAACAATTATGCTAGTATAGAGATGGTGATCATGTGATGTTTAGTGGTTTATCTAAATTTTAAATAAGCTAATTTATTAATTCTAAGGAATCATTCAGTGAAGGATACAATGAACTCATAAAATTCCTTTATGAGATCTTAAATACTAGACATTATAATTTTTGCTAAGGAATACTAAACAACTAAAATTTTCAGCCATTTTTTTCTTTAAAGTTTTGCCTTTTTATTTTGGATCTCAGTCTTTTCTAATCTATTAAATTTTATTATCTCATGTCCAATTATTTTTCTTGCTATAACATTCTTAAAAGTATTCACAATCTGAATAATTGATAATTTTCTATAATTGTTTATTGAATGCTCAACTTTATAGTCAAAGAAATAAACCATTTTTATAAAATTCATATATTTGTCAAAATAAATAACAAATGCCATATAATAATAGAAAAATATTTTTGATGATACAGTTCAAGATTAAACTAGTAATATAATTATCAGGAAATAAAACCAAAATACTTTTGAATTGTTATTGCTAATATCAGTAACATAGATGTGAATACAACATTACAAAATATTAAATAATAATTAGCCAATCATAAACAAGTATGAACATTTTAACAAAATGGCTCTAGAAATGAGGTTTGCAATGATTATACAAACCAAAAGAAAACCACAAATACATTCAATACATACATCATCTATTCCTAACACTTCTTGCATTTGTCTGGCAACAAAAACTATGTCTATAGTGCTTTTTGATTACCTAAAAACATTGAGATTGGAAATAATCTATTTAACAAAATCCTTGAAAGTACTTTTACTACAAGTGATAATAACAATATTCCACAATAATTAAAACAACCTTAAGATCAGGTGGCATAATTTCATGAGCTCATATATTCCTAAAAGTTTCCACTGTACTACCATATTTTACAAAATTCTCCATCTTTCCATTTTTAAGACTACAAAGAATTGTTGTACCTTTACTAAGCTGAATATCTTTCACCAAATCCAAATGAGTAGATAAAATAGTTATATCATTAAATGCTATCATTTCAATTCTTGTATTGTTATTCAAAAGATGATCAAAATATTCCTTTCACCTATTCAAAATATTATCATATAAGAAAGTGCGATTGCTAGATTACATAGAATACTGTCTCTCAGTTCTATGTGTTGTTTTCATGGCATCAAAAAAAGATTTGGAATGACCACAATCATTGAATTGATTTATTTGCAGTTTTAATTCACCAATCATTTTTATGCCTGCTTGCCTTTCTGCTTTCGGATTTCAACATTTATTTATTATTCTGCCAAACAGAAAATGCCATGTTTTCTTTTAATCGAATCAATAATAATAATATCATTGTCAGAAAACCAATATTCTTTTTTAGTGAAACCAAGAATAATTTACTTTTATCTATAACCAGGTCCAAACGTGAGCCAATTGGACTAATTACATCCAATTGGGTCCAGTTCTTGAAGGAGGCCCTTATCAAAGTGTATGCAATTAAAAATTGTATTAAAAAATATGTTGTTTCAAAATTATAATAATTGGATTCATCTACATAGTTTTTTTGTTGTATATTATTATCCATTTTCTATATTAGAGTGCAGAGGTAACTAATAACATTGCAGCTTCAGTTAACTCTCTTTCTGGGCTATAGTGCAAGAAGCAAGTTGTCTTCTGATAATTAAAGATATGCCATGTGTTTTCTTTTAAAAAATTATGTGGGTCAAATTTATTTCATTAAATTGTGAATGAAATTATTTATTTTTTCAAAGAGGCAAAACTCTCTATACATATTGCCACTCAGTGGAAGCCAATGTTCATATAAAATGAATTCTTAAATAAATACAAAAACTTATAAGTAAAGTTTAAAAGAGAAATTATAAATAAATATAATAATAAGGTGAACGTTTTCGAGGATCCGTCTTGAGGGCATGAAATGAAATATACTACATAAAATCTGGATACAATATCACACCTGCTAATCCTGTAATTATATGCACAGAATTGAGTTATCATAAGAGAAAAATAAAAGAAGCATTCTACATTAATGGAAATATTAATGCTATAAATGGAAAAGATAACTTGTTTTGATATATCAAAGCAATGGGCTCTGTAACACGTGCTAATTTAAAAATCTTTGCATATATTTTATTATATATTTGTAAGGAAGCTATGATTATGAGGCATGGATCCTCGAAACCGTTCAACTTATTATTATATTTATTTATAACTTCTCTTTTAAACTTTACTTATAAGTTTTTGTGTTTATTTATATATAACGGGAATTAAACTATTTTATTACAAAATGATTTCTTGTATTCTGACTTCTAAAATATAATCTATTAAATATCATTGCTTTGAATATGGATGCATTCCTGTTCTTTTGTAATGGTTTTCTGCTTAAACAAAGTATTTGTGATAGTCAACCCATGTGTTGTGCAAAACAATAAGACTATTTGAATTTACAATGTCAATATTATTGAAGTATACCTTATGTACCAATAGGTGCATTAAAGTCTCCAATAAGAAAAAATCCATCTTTTAATGGGATTTCTGTAATAATGCTATCCATCAAGGAATAAAACCGTTCCTTCTCTGAATCTAAGGTTAGAGTATAGGTTAATACAATTTGTACAAGGTAAGTTTTAACACTATTAGACTTTAATGATGTAAAGAACTAAATTACACTTTACAGTAAATCCAACATTATACAACTTTCTTTCACTGGCTATTCTGCCCTTCCAAAAAAAAACAACAACCTATAATCATCCTGTCTGTTCTATTAAAATTCCTCTGCGAGATGAGTTTATTGAATGCAGTTATATCTATTTTAAAGCTCTTTAGTCACCAGTGGAATCCTTAATTTTGATCTTGAAAAGTTTGTATATCATGTAAAATTCACTTATTCCATTTTTATATATAGAATAAAATTTGATTTATAATACTTAAGTATTACCACGACATTCTGTCACGGCAAACCAGCTAGACAAGATAACTTAACCAGAATGTGAGACAGGCCTATAATTTCCTTGGTAGGCAAAAAAAAAAAAAGGGGGTAGGGGTCTCTAAATAGGATCTAAAATCCGTTTCAAATCGATTCATTAGCGATTGCATTACCGCGAGCAAATATCATAAGTAAAGATTTCCTGTCCCCATTAATATAATTCTCGATAGCCGATCTTAAAAAAAAAAATTAATGTAGAAATGCTGTGCGTATGGTTAAAAGATAGAAATGTGACTCCATAAACACACAATCAATATGGGAAGATGACCGATGACATAAGAGGTTCACGCCAATCGGGCCCTACAATAATAAAATAAAACCGAACTAACATTATATCTCACTTTACTTAAAATCTTACAGTTTCAACTATATATTTTTAAAATAAATTTCCGTTTAGTTTATTTGTCAACAAAATATCTATATTTGTATTTATATGTAAGAAAATCACTGCAGGGAAAATCGAGCAAGTGAATTACATAACAGAAAAAAAAATACCATGAATTCTTCTAAAATTCCTTCCAACGCTTCTTTCTTTTCCTCCAATGTATCATCTCCAGTTAAAATTCCTTTAATATAATCGCCGAACGCTTCTGGATCAGTATTTAAAGCTTGTAATTTTTGACAAAGCCAATCATCGAAGCAATCTTCGGGCGCCGCCATTTTAATACTGTGTTGTACGAAGAGACACCTAGTGGTAGGTTAAGAAGTTCTTTAATATGCAGGACTGTATACTGTATTCAGTTTAATAAGATTGATTATATAAAAGAAAAATTATTTTTTCTAGGTCACTGATCTAAATACAACCCTAAAAGTTTCATAACCTTTTTATAAAAAGGTCATCCAGCATCGAATATGTACAAGATTAAAATCATTATAATAAATTTGTTTTTAGTTTCACATTAATTCAATATTGTTTATATATATATAGATACACTTACATATATTGTTTTAAATAAAACATATCAGTATTTACTTCATGTATAAGTGAAGAAAGGATATATGATAGTTTAAAGCAACTTATACAGCTAACAGCAAGGATCAATCGGATACAATAAATTCTGGAAGCCAGATACTTCCAATACATGTAGCAACTTTTATGCAGAGCTATTTAAAAAAAAATATCATCAACTTTAAAGAAAACATTAAAAATAACAAATAAAATCAAGCCATAGATTAAAAAAGATACAGATTAACACAAATCGTTCTTAGAATCATATCAATATTCCAAATTATTCTAGAACTTAGGCAAGGATCTTATTTATGTCTAACATAATTTGCTGATTTTGTGAAACTCTACTCAATAAATTCTAAGAACTTTCCCTACAAGTAACAAATTCGAATGAGATGAGAACTAGGAAATAATAACAAAGAAAAATGTTAATAAGTCTAAAGTGATATTCAATGGCCTTTCAAAAAAAAAAAAGGCTGAATTGGTAGTTCTAAATTAGAAAAAGTTAGAAACCATAAATAAATTTCATCAGATTCCCTATGCAATTAGATGCATTAGTAAAGTGTCAAACTCTGGAATGTGGAATCCTGGGATTAATTCCTGTTTAGGCTAAACTCTCCTTACAGTAGTGCAATTGAGTGCAAGACAGAGTAATCAATGGATTCCAGAAGGCTTGTGCATAAACTCCCTTATCTAGTGCCTACTCATCCAATATCCCCAGACTAGTTTCTAGCTTGTGGCTTTTGTCAGCGAGGATCCTTGGATCTGAGAGCATGGCACCTAGATCTTAGGTTCTAATGCAACCCTCCAGCAACCATCTTTTATCTCAACTACAAAACTATGAGAATAAAATTGAAAGCACAATATTTTCAATCCAAACGCATTAACTTATATAGTCATATAGGTCTGAACTCAGTTTAGTACCCATAAATTTTGGTGTCTGAGTAGACACTAGATAGGGATTTTATGCACAAGCCTTCTGGCATACATTGAGTACTCTGGCTTGCACTCAGTGGCACAACTGTATGGAGAGTTTTGCCTGTTTTAATAAGTTATGAGCAAGCATAAGAAATGGTGATCATGTGATGTGTAGTGGTTTAATACCGATCCTGCCTAATAGGATAGTGATGACTATGCCTATTAAAGAACCAAAGACACCAAAATATGTGGGTACTGAACTGAGTTCAGACATATGACTATATAAGCTAATGAGCTTGGATTAAAAATATTGTTTTCAATTTTATTCTTAGTTTTGTAGTTGAGATAAAAAATGGCTGCATTAGAACCTAAGATCTAGGTGCAGTGGTCTCAGATCCAAGGCTCCTCACTGATGAAAGCCACAAGCTAGAAACTAGTCTGGGGATATTGGATGAGTAGGCACTAGATAGGAATTTTATGCACAAGCCTTTTGGCATCCATTGATTACTCTGGCTTGCACTGAGTGGCACTACTGTAAGGAGAGTTTTGCCTGTTTAATAAGTTATGAGCAAGCATAAGAAATAGTGATCATGTGATGTGTTCGCACTTATGAACTTTCAAGTAATAAAGCCATTTTTGATCAGATTATTAATATGAATAAAATGTAATAGATGAGCTTAATTATGGGATTGAATTTATGTGATGTACTTTTAGAAAAATAACTCCATATTAAAAGAACACATGCCTAAGTGAATGATAAAAATATTTTTAAATAGATGTGTATTGCCAATTCTACTTATAGGTCTGAAACATGGACCCTTAATGGAAAAACAATAGAGATTTTAGGCCAAAACATTAAAGTATGGGAAGATGTGCATTGATAGTAACAAGAATGGATCAAAAATTAAATCCATGTCTGAGAAAATAAATATAGATATCATCAAAAATATTAGGAAAGAAATGACAGCAAATGTACAACTTGGAGACATGAAGTAGAACTGAAGAGTGTGTAAGAAACCTAAAAAAGGGACCACAAATCAGATAATAGATGAAATAAATAATCTTAACTAATATTTCTTATTGCCTTGTCAAATGTATATAATATAATATCAAATCATTTATGCACTTTATCAGTTTTACAATGCTTTAATTACTACATTCTTTGACAATTTCGATTGCCCCATCAATCTTCTTCAGAACTTCCATTTATAACATGTCAATGTTTCTTCTTTCTTCTTATCCAAGCTCTATTTCCATATCTTCTTAATTAGGTTTGGATAAGAAGAAACATTGAAATGTTATAACTGGAAGTTCTGAAGAAGATCGCTGGGGCAATCGAAACTGTCAAAGAGGGTGGTAATTAAAGCAATGTGAAACAGTGATAAAGTGCATAATTGATTTAAATATTATATTAGATAAATAATCTTGTTGGAGTCATGTGGAGAAAAGAAGTTATCAATTAGAGAACTGGATTATTTTAATTCTATAATTAATTGATAATAGATGAAAATGTTGATTATGGAAAATTTTGTAAGCCCTTAAATATATTGATGTTATGATTATTATAAAAGGGTGTTACTAGGTTGCATTTTATAGAACCAATAATTAAAAAAAATCCCCAAATAATCCCATTTCTTTTAACTAGACATCGCTAAGACAACGGAGAACATCATTCTCCTCTAGTTTACTTTACGAGATTTTTGTTATCCTCTCCTTGTTTATAATGGTAAATTCCATCACTATTGAAAAAAGTGAGTTTTTCTGTAATTAACTCATTCAACCCACAGAACTTTTATCTGACTACAACAAGAAAAAAATATTGATGTCACTAATAATGGCATTTTAATGTCTCTATTGCAGAATAGCTGTCATGAAAACATATAAACTACATTGATTGACCTCTGGGTTGGTCCTATTATATTACTTGAACTTTTTCAGGATGATGAATTTAAAACTGAAAATGGTATATAAACTATAAAATCCCAGAGAATATTACCTCATCTGAAGATTATCAAAATAGCTCTGCATAAAACTTTTATGCAGACTCTTAGGCTAGATAATTTGAGCACTATCTCACCTGAAAGCTCTCTGAATACAGATTGTTATTGCTAGTAATTTATCAGAGACATGAAAATACCATCAGATTTTATTGGCTTAGAAATAATGGCATTTAGGACTTTTATACAGATTGTTAGAAGTATAGTTTACCTGAGCCTTGAGAAAATCACCTCACCTGAAGACCTTCAGAATGGTAGTGCCTAAAACTTTGATGTAGACTGTTAATACTAAGCAATCCATCAGAGCCCTGAAAACACCATCTCACTCACATCTCTCATAATGATGACTCTTAAAACTTTTGGGCAGATTTTGTCAATTCCTAAAACTTTTATGTAAACTGGTATTTTTAATACATCGGAGCCATGAGATCAGCTTATCTAGATGCTTTGAAAATGGTCATTCTCTGACAGATTTATGCACACTATACGTGTCAGATAATCTATCTGAGCCTGGATAACACCATTTCAACTGAATGTTCTTAAAATGGTGGTTTCTAAAACTTATGGAATTAATAGCAAGTTTTAAAACTTTTATACAGACTGATAGTATTAGATAATTAATCAAAGTTCTGAGAACACCACCTGACTTGGACACACCCTAAAACTTTTATATAAACTTAATGCTTAGTAATCCACCAGAGATCTGAGAACACCTCCTCTTGATGCCCTCACAGTGGTAGCCCTTTAAACTTCTACAATGATTTTTAATGTCAGGTACTATTAGAGTTTTGAAAATATCTCACCTGAAAGTCCTCAGAATGATGCTTCTAACCTTTTTCTGTAGTTTATTAGTGCTATATAATCTATCAGAGCCTGAGAATACCATCTCATCTGAAGATTTTTTGACTAGAAGCTCTTAAAGTTTTAAGCAAACTGGTAGTGCTAAGTAATGGCATAGCCTCATCTGAAAATTCTCAGAATGGTGGCCCCCTAAGGCATTTATTCAGACTGTTGATATAGGTAATCTATCAGAATTCTGAGAACACTATCTCACTTAAATACATTTAGAATAGTAATACTAAGTGTTTATGCAAACTACCATTACTAAAGAATCTATCAAAACTATGGCAGTATCATCTCATCTGGATACTCTCAGCTGAAGTTTAATATTTATATAGTTTAATTTATCGAAAAACAGAAATCATAATAAAAACTTAAAAGAACAAATAAATAAATAAATGGAAATGATTTTACAAAAGAAATACATCAAATAAAATTATACCTAATTAATAAATAATTTAGTTTGGTCAGATAGGAATCTATTTCTATTTTTTTTTTTTAAAATACGGAACAAGTTTAGAAATAAAGTTCTTATTGTTTAGAAATGTTCATTAATTATATATATTTAAAGCTGAGAGTTCAAAAAGTTCTTACAATTTCAAAACATTCCTTTTATCCATTGCTTGCCATTTGAACATGAATTCCCACACCGTCCTAAAGAGATTGGTATTCTGTTGGTCGATTTATTTATTCATCCGGAGGTCTTTTGCTTTGGCTGGTCCTCAATGTAGAAAATAATGTCATTTCTTTTTTTTTTAAACAAAACTGAAGGGATTGAAGAGTGCGTCTTTTCAATCCTTTCTCCTTCAACTCCACACTAACACATATTGTCACATCATAATAACTAACTAATAATTTCCAACTTTTCCTTTTATATTACCTTTAGGATCCAATGGACATTACATCATCGTTGATGATGATCCTTCCGTTGAGGTCCGATTTCCCAATGGATTTCTCTCATTTGCTATTAGTTTCTATTGTTTTCCTATCTGACCGTTGCTTACACATTTAAATGCCCAAAGGCTAGTTCACTTTGACTAATTAAAATAATCATTTCCATTTCTGATTAATTAATGTGTTTTCCAAACTTAAAGATATTTTTATCTCTAAATCTTTTTGTTGAAAGATTTAGTTTTTCTATTTTTAATAAAGTTTTATTTTAATAATTTTTTTTTCATCTGTGCGATTTTATATATATACGAGTTTAAGATGATTTTTTAAATTTTTAATTCTTAAAAAAAGATGTTTTTATTTGCAAACTTTTATTCTTTTCATGTTTACTAATAAAAAAACAATGTAACGTACGTATGTGCTCGTTACAATATGAAGGAATACAAGATATAAGAATAATTCCATTATACATTCTTAAAATATATAAATCAAGACATTTAAAAAAGATAGCTCCCAATATGCATTTCATGCTAAACTAAAAACTCTTCAGTTGGCCTAGGTTACAGTATTTTAAATATTTTAATCATTTATCAATATTAAATTATAATAAACTATGTATATGTTTAAAAAACTTATTTTATATAAATTACTTAAGGACAATGATAGAAGATATCCTATTGTCATAGAATGCAATAACCTCTGAACAACAATTCTAATCCTCTAATCAGCAAGAATAATTATAACTGAATTAATTTTTTCACTTCTTTAAATTGCTCAAGTCCATATGAAGTAATAAAATGTACCACTCCCATTTGTATTTTTTAAAACAATTTTCTTTTTTAACTGATTTATAGCATTCATCAGAGATCTTGTTATTCTATGTAACCAGAACTGGCCCAAGAATGATGTGAACGGTATGATCGCATCCCTGCATGTCTACAAAATTATTTGCTAAATGATATTTAATTATCACTTTTTTTTGCCGCCAAAATTCTGTAATTTGACGATCCCTAGTGTGTGGAATACAACTGTAGAAGCATTGGTTGCACAGAGAGATAGATTTTTCAGCAACATTCCATGGGTATGCTTAAATATTTCATAAGGTTCTGGTCATGTTAATGCAAAATCAGCATAGGCCTAAGGACGATTCTTTTCATAATCAATTTTATCTATTTGAATCAAAATTGCCAAAAAAGAATAAATTGTAATGATAGAAACATTCAAGGAAATAAAATATACTTTTTTGCATTATATGTATTTTTATTTTCTTTCTCAAATATTCATTATACAAAGCTGTATTTATAAATAATCATAAATAACTAATTATTTATATATTACAAATATTAATTCACAGCAATTTTAAGTAAACATAATGCAAAAATAAAAATAAACAGAGAATTGTTCTTGTCTTGATTTATAATAATTGTAAAGCAATAGATATATATGTGCAAATAAGATTTTTAAAAAAAATATCTAAGTATTTGTATCATGAGTAAATGCCCCCCCCCCCCCTCCATAAAACATTCCCCTGGGCCCTGCTTTTTTTTGGGTTGGTTCTGTAACATAACTCTGTTCTAATTATTTCAGTTAATTAATGGCTTTCATCTATTATATATAATTCTAATTGTTTTAGTGGCCTTGCAGTCTTCAACAGACATTTATTAAACCATTATATGTAGACCTTTCATAACTAATTCAGATGATTTGTGGACTTCATCCAAGATCTTAAATAATCTATTGCATGTGGAGTTATATAATAGATTTACAAGATCTCCGATGAAGGCTGCAAGTCAGGTGAAACAGAAAACTATTTTAAAAATTTCATGAGAGCGATGTATGTTATTACAATCATGGTCAATCTTAAATTGATCATCATAGAAAAGGCAGTGAATGTGCATCTAAAGCAATTAATGAAGCAAAATTTAGTACAATGTAACCAACATTACTATATATTGATTTCATTTTGCAATGCAAATTTTTAAATAAATTGGTGTAAGAATACTTGAACATAGACAATATATCTATTTGAATTTCAGGTTTTAAAAACACTATTTAAATTGATTTTACTCTTAAAATCAGCAAGTCAAATTATTACAGAGTGATAATAATAATTGAATGGGCTTTATTGCTCACAAGTTCTTAAGAAGTTTGAATGCTGGAAGTTCCAAAACTGGAATCAATCAAGGATCTTAATTCCAAAGTCATATTTTCCAGTATGTTCACAATCTTACTACTATTAACATCATCACATGACCACCTCCTCTTATTGATTACTCTAGCTTGCTGTGTGTGGGAATATATATAGAGTTTTGTCTGTATTAACATCATGTTCTAATTGACTGATCTCACTATCCAAAGTAAATAATCAAATTTTTTGGGAGTTCACTAGAAATCAGAGTGCCAGAACTGGAGACGATCTAAGGATTTTACACTCCAGAGTCCGATATTCCACAACTGCACTAATCCTGTAAAGCAAAGTAATGATGACTAACATGAGGCAAAACTCATGATCTTGCAATTATAAGCAGCATGCTACTAGAACTACCTGGCCAAAGTAAGTAGATTAAACATTTATTGCTTGGGAGTTCATACAAAGTTTGAAACTGGTAATACCAGTAGTAAAATCAATTTGAGGAATTTATGATCCAGAGTTTGACACTCTACCATTGCATTAAACCACACAGGTCGAGTGACATGCTAAGTCAAGATATGGTTTGGGCAGAATGTTAATCCATGATGAGAATATCTGAACATGAAAAAATACTTGGACTTGCAAACCCAGGAAACTGTAAGTTAATTTTATCCTTAAAAACAGCATCTGAAAGAGTCAAATTATCATCGAATGATACACTGAGTCAAGCAGAACGGTAATTCATAATATTGCATATACACTATGAATACCATTATTCCCAGGCTAGTTTTGCATAATCAAAGTCAATAATGTAATGCCCTTGGCAAACTCTCCATACACTAGTGCAAGCTATCATAATAAATAGATGCCAGGCTTTTACATAAAATCCCTATCTAGTGCCTACTCTGGATGGCACTACTTTATTGAGTTTGTCAGTTTTAACGCTTGTGTAAGAATAGGAAATGATCATGTGATGTTTAGTGGTTTAATGCCCTTAGCCCAGATATATTTTCCTCAATTCAAGAAAAAATTAGTAGTGTCACCAAAAGCTATATGATGCAAAAGTTCCTAAGCATGACAATGAAATAAAAAAATATAATAGAATAGTTTATTACTCAAGGATCGATAAGATGTTTGAGCATTGGTATCAGAATTGGCTTGTGGGCCTTGACCTTCAGATGTCTGCCATTCTGTACTGCATCAAATCATACAAGCATGAAGATAATCATGGGATAAAAATAATATGCATTAAAAATATGAAAACTCATAAATATCAGGTGGATCTAGATTAATTTTCAATGTGGCCATTGTAAGTCACATGATACTTTACTGGTCTATTACTGCTAAACAGACTCGTAGAGTTTTCAAAAAACTAAAGCATGTATTGGGTAGAAAAATGAAACACTCCTTTTTGAAAATTTTGGTGAAGTGATAGAGTAACAGAATCTAGAGCTTAAGGTCCATGAATCACACTTATCTACCTGTCACTTCTGGTGCTTAAACTTCCTGATGAACTTGTGACCAATACAGCCATTTGATTATTTGCATTGCATGATTTAACATAATGATCTAATGGAAGGTTCTCAGATCAATTCCCTTTCTGGAAATCAAACTTGTCAATTTCCAAGCAACAAAGCCATTCGATTAAACTTTTTATTGAAAAAGCTTGCTAAAATTTTTTAAAAAATATTTCAATGATAGTTTAATAACCAATTATCGCCATAAGACTATATAATAATTGAATAATTTAGAGCTTTTCTGAGATATCAAGCCTTTTATCAATGAATCTATGTAAAACGATATTGAATAGCTAAAAGATCTTTTCGATATTTGAGACTAGTGGAAGTTATAAAGAGCAATACATTTTATGGTTTGATATAATTAAGAGTGTAATGCTAGTATTATTATCATTTTACTTCTCTTGTGGAGCTTTCTCTGCATCATCCAATTTTTTGTCATGTCTGTTATGCTTAATCTACTCCTCCATTAGGCTAAAACAAGAGTGACTCCCCACTCTAATGCCGTCTGTATTAAAGATTACGTAGTAATTACCAGATGACAGTCCATTTAAATCCTTATATTCACAACTCTGGCTTAGCAGTGTGGCCTAAGTTTCAAAACTGGATGTAATACAACTGTGCATTCAGAAATCTTTCCTAATTCTATTTTACGATTCAAATTAAAGCTGAACTTCAAAAGATACTAAAATTTTGAACCCAAGCTAATCTGCCTATCAGTAATTATATATTTTAATAGTAGCAGTTCTTTTTTAAAACTAGACAGCTAGTTAGGAATATTAATAACACCATTTAATTCTTTATCTTAAACAATGTATGATAAAACAAAAGCTGTTCTCTACTCTAGTGCCATCTATAGTAAAGTTGAATAAATGGTGATAACTAGTAAACCTCTATACCTAAATTGGTCTTTGAATTTCAATCCTAATAATAAGTTTTGTGATTTAAACCTGGAAGTAATGCTGCCATGCACTCAGCAATCACCTCCATTTTACTATTCAAGTCAAAAGCCTGAAAATAAAAAATATTCTGAAGTTTTGAACCCAAGCTAGTCTAATTGATGTTATGTAGATCGGATTCTAGTTCAAAAACTAAAGCTCCCCTTGCAGTATATATTTCATTGCATGTGGCTCATACAATCCCATCTTAAATACCTAATCATAATTGAATAGATTTTTGTATGCTTGTCTTCTGGTTCAGTCAAATACCATGACCAAATCAACAAATTGTGTCCTTGCCCTTTAACTAATTTGCATCAAAAATCATATCTTTAATGTTTTTCATTCTTTAAAACTATAACGAGTTTCTGGCAATTATTTACTTATGGCTGAAAGCAACCTGTTCAACAAAATCCTTAAAAGTATTTTTGATTATAGTCAATATTGTTATTCCATAATTACTACATTTTCTTTGCCTCTTATTTTATAAATTAAAATAGAAACATATTTAAAATTAGTTGTTTTTTATCAGTTTCTCTCATTTTAACACTACCATATTGCAACCATCTACATGTGCAAAAACTCAAATCACTCTTTCTCACCACACTCACACAACCTTGAGTGACTTGCAATCATAGAATCTGAAGTTTAAAGTTCATAAATCATGACCTAGCTCTGTCGTTATAATAATCAAAGTAGCCACTAGCAGAAGTTACGGAGCAGGGCCCCAATATATGAACTTTAAGATTCAAACTCCACCACTGCATCGAATTCCATGGAATTTTATGCCATTCTTCTATGTGGTTTAGTGAAGTGGTAGAATATCAAAAGTTTGAAATATCTCTGATTGATTTCAGTGCTGACACTGCCAGTATTCAAACTATGGACTCTCAAGCAATGAACCCATTCAATTATTTTAGTTAATAGTCATTCAATTTTATTTATTATATAGGTCTATGAAACACATAAATTTCCATGCACATCTTGATGACTCAATATTTTTCATTGTAAATTGGTTAAGAAATTGCATGTTTGGTAGTAAACATATTACATGTATTCAAATTCCAGCCATCAGGATCCCCAGCCTTAAATTATAGATCTTTATCCAAATCTAAATGAATAATTAGAGTGAATATATTATTAAAAGACATCAATTTAAATTTTGTATTAGTATTCAAAAAATGACCAAAATATTCCTGCTTGAAATATTATATAAAAAAAATCTTATCTGTGAAGTTAATAGAATTATGATACGTCATTTCAGACTCATCAGGAAAAAAAACCTGTTTAAAGCAGTCATGATGCCATTTTACTAGCAGTCTCAATCTACTAATTGTTTTAAACCTGTCTTATAAGTAACAAATTTGTGTTTAAATCTCTATATTGTTTACAAAACTCTGGCATTGACTTTATTATGTTATAGAATAGAAAATGCCAATCACCAGAGAACTAGTTAGAATTCATTTTTTTAGTAAATGATAAATGGACTTACTCATATCCACAATATTCTCTTTAAGAAAATTCTTGCCCCAATAATTTGAAAATAAAAATTTCCCATTTCAGTGTTTCATGGTTTTATAACTTAGTAAAAGTAGTTATTACAAGATGAACAAATTTTCTATCGGTATGTTTAAATTATATATATATTTTAATGCAATACTTTAGTTTTGGAGTATATGTCAATGATCGGTACTAACACAGTGTCCAATCTACTCACCTTGGTAGAACTACACAGTATTTAGCAAAAAACAAAGTCTAATGAATAAAAAAGAAAATGTTTGCATTTATTACAGAGTTTACATCTATAAGAATATATTAAATAAAATCAATAAAACAAAAAATCTTGCAATCAAAACCATTATTTATCAAAGCAATATCAATTAACAAAAATATACATATATCATTAATAAATAAAATGTACGGGAAATGAAAATCTATAAGAAATAACTGTATTCATTCTTGAATTTATTGTTACAAATATATATATTTTGTAATACAAAATGTGTATCAAAAAGAAAGCAAAAGCTAATCCATGCACAAAATATATAAAATAAAAATAGCAATATTTAATATAGTCTTGTAATTACGAATTCATGATTAAATGCGGACATTTATTATCGATTTGCATTTCTGCATACATTTTCTCATCAACATACATATATATTTATTAACAAATAGATAACATTTTAGTCAGTAAATTATTTCTATTGCAAAGTATATCATTTTCTTGATGTTATTTAGTATATCCTCTTGTAGACATGAATTCAAATATAAATGCAAACATTTTATTTTTTTATCAATTAGTTTTTCTTTTGTTCAATATTAAATATTATGTAGCTCTATCAAGTGGATAAACTCTACCTTACATAACACTTTATGATTTTACCAACAATCTACGTTTCGAAGTGTATTTTTAATACAAACTTATTTCACATTTCTAATTTTTAACTATAAGGTAATCCACAGAGGATGGCATTGTTTGAGCATCGATCATATTAAAGTTTTAAAGATTATACCAAAGATTTATTTCTCTATCCAAAGCTATCCTTATATATTTGTGAATAACAGAAATAATATTAAAAGATTATGTCACTGGGTGCAGACAAAAAAAGTACTTCAAAAGATATATAATTTGCATAATAATTTTATTGATAAAAGTTACAGGAAGTTAGACATAACAGTTACAAATAATACAAAAGGAACAAATAGCATATGAAGTATTACAACACAAAACCTAAAAGAAATAAAAAATTAAATTTTGTAAATAAAAAGATAACTCTTGATAGAAGATCTAAAAAAAGTCAAATTTAATAAATAAAAAGATAATTACTAAAATTTATTTATATATAATAAATAAGAATTTTTTCCCCTTCCTCCAAAATTGTTATAGGTAAAGTTTGTAAAATATAAAAAAATCTACTGATAAATATATATTCTATGATCTTGACCAGTTCATCTCAAAGATTACAACGGCTGATTGAAGAGTAAAAAGATCCAAGATGAACTGCACATAGAAACAAATGAAAAAAAAAAAAACAGGACTGATCAACTGAAATGCTATCTTTAGTAGTTGATTGTACAGATTGAATATTAAAAAATATTATACCATATAATACTAAATTGTCCATATACTTTACTACTGTTACACAATGCTTTATTTACCATTCTTTTTTAAGTTTAAAGTTTCGATTGCCCAGCAATCTTCTTCAGGACTTTATATCTCCTAGCCTCAAGAGCAGTTGAGACTAGGAGTTATAAAGTTCTGAAGAAGATTGCTGGAGCATTCGAAACTTTAAACTGTAAAAAAGGGTGGTAAATAAAGTATTGTGTAACAGTAGTAAAGTGTATGGATAATTTAGTATTATATGGTATACATTTGGCAATGCAATAAGAAAGAGTAATTAAAAAATATTATAACTAGTGGAAAGTTTAGAATCAAAGAAATGATGGATCAGTAATAATCTTCATGAGTTTTTGAGAAGTAGACAAATTGTTGAGCAATATAATAAATAAATGAAGATATCAGATTCTGGAATATAAAGTACTCTGATTCCAGCTCTGACATTTCCATTGTCCAAACTTCTTATGAACTCCCAAGTAATAAAACAATTTTGATCTGTGGGATTTAGTGCAGTGGTAGAGCATCAGATTCTAGAGTGTAAGATCCTTGATCCGACCCTTCTGTCACTCAAACTTCTTATGAATTCTTGAGCAGTAAAGCGTCAATTATTTTATTTTTTATTATTACAAAAAAGAAGTTAAAATGGTTAACCTATCATTATAATATCCTTTAGAAGGATGAACTTCAGGTGAAAGTTAGAAAAGAGTATTGATCTCAGTCACTAAAGAATACTGCTTTGTGTTTCAAAGATTGATAAAAGACCCAATGATTTTCATGCAAGATTTAACAAAGTATGATAAGATGAAGCTGTAAAATGAAACCTTATGCATTCAAAACATAATGAAGTTTGGTGCATTCTTGAAAAAAATGATAATGCTAAAGAGGAAAGGAAGAAAAAAAAATAAGATTTTAATAAAATGGAAGATGATTTAAAACTGAATGATATGGGAGAGGATGGATGGAATGGTTTGTGAAGTTCTCATCTTAAGAGTAATCATACTAGATTAAACTCAAATATATTGTAAAAACATGGCATATCAATGTTTTGCAATGACAATTAATACATATATTCAGATTAACTAATTTAAATGACTTCTAGCCATTGTGCAAGATAATGCTTATTGATAAAGGACATATGTGTCTTTTATCTTTTCTTCTTTCAAATATATTGAGGAATGTCTAAAACACCTAAGCTAAAAGAAATGATATTTTAAATCAATCAAGACATATATTTCTAAATATTTTAAATAATTTTTTTTTAATTGACATATCTGCGACTTCTTTCATTTTTTAATTTTGTCAATAACAATATCAAATGATAAAAATTTGATATCACTATTGACAAAATTATCAAACAATTTAAAATATTTAAAAATAAATTTATTGATTGATTTAAAAATTCATTCCTTCTATTCTAGATGTTTTAGACTATCTTCAATACATATGGAAGGAAGAAAAGATAAAAGAGATGCATGACCCTTTACTAATAAACACTGTCTTATGCTATGGCTAAAGGGCATTACAATTATCTATACAGTCGCATGAAAGTTAATCCCAACACATTACTTAAAAATATTCAGTACCATAAATAGTATATATATATATAAAAGTGGTTGTATAAAGAAAGTGTTAATGTCTTTATGTAAAGTTAATATCTCAGAGAAATTTATTTCTATTTGTTTCATTTATATGCCTTAATGTTTTGCATGGTTTGTGCAGGAACAGAGTGACAGAATTTGGAGTATAAGGTCCTCGGATCGATTCAAATGCTTGCATGTCAGAGTACAAACTTTTTACGAACTTAGAAGCAATAGAATCATTCAATTAATAATTTTGTTTCATTATTAATATTGAAAATCGGAAATATAATTATGAGATGCCATGCATGGAATAGTGGATTCTAAAGCTCAAGATCCATAAATTATGGCCCAACTATGCCACTTCAGTCCCTTTTTTATGAACCCCTGAGCATTAAACCAATTATTTTAATCATGCCAATTTTAAAATAAAATTTCAAATTGTGTGGAATGAAATTATTTCTATATATAATATTGTTATGTTGGAAAAAAGAATCCATAATAAATAACGAAAATGATTATTAGAAACTGAAATATGGAAAGTGTGAACTAAAAATAAGCTTAACATAATATAAACAGAAAGGATCACTTCCACATTGACATATTAGAAGACAATGATAGAGAGAAAAGACTTCCAAATTAATTCTTTTTACATATTTGCAATAAAGTGGTGAAGTTAATATGTACCAACCTTTAATTTTAAAATGAAATACAGAAGCTGTATAGTGGGGAAAAAAGTATGTTTCAACTGATTTTGGAAAAAATAGACTATCTATCTATCTATATGACCATTATCTCAGTCCTTTTATAAGTTGGTGATATACCAAAAAAAAAAAAAAATTAAAGAAAACATAGCAAAATAAAAATTGGAAGTGAAAGCCGTATCTCTAAACCAAAATGTACCTGAAAATTAATACTTTAAAAAAACATTTCTCTTATCGCTATATTATTTGGGAATGAGTAAAAAAAAAAAAAAATATTGGGGAAAAAAGAACTTATTCTCTAAATTAACTAGAATATTTTTCAAAACATTTTATATTAAATTTAAAAAAAAATCTTATATTTTTAAAATTAAATAGGAAACTGAACATCAAAAAAATAATATGATTATTATTTTTCTTTAACTCTAAATAAAATAATAAAAATTTCACCGTAAATTAAGAAAAGAAAAACTATTCATATACTAAAACAGTATGTTGAGATTATAATTTGTCAATGATTGATGTGATAAAATAATAGTTTGAAAATCAATAGGACTGTGAAAAATAATATTTACTTCTATGGTGCTGAATATAGGATAAAAAAAAAATTAAAAAAAAGAGTAAGAAAAGGTCACATGCATGAATGATGGATTTAGAGTTCATTATATATATATTGAAAACTATAATTTACTGTTTTATAGCTATTTAGTATATTATATAGAACAAAATAGTATTTGTACATTCCAAAAAAGCAAAACAAAAAAATAAAAATATTAAAGTTGGATTAATAAAAACATAGTCAATTTTAATCTAGTTTGAAGTTCTACATCATTTTAAAACTATATATGTGTATAAGAAATAAAAATACATAGAGCCTATTTAAGTCATTTAGAAGATAACATAATTGCTTTTGCAAGTAATGGTTCAGAACTTCAGGAAATGTTTCAAGAGTTACAAATAAAAATAAGAAAGTAGGACTAAAGGAAAATACTAAAAAAAAAAAGCTAAAGTAACATTCAATGGATTTTCTCAAAAGAAAATAAAAATTGTTAGTAATGAATTAGAAAGTATCTTGATTAGATTATTGATGCAGATGAAAACATAATGGATAAAATTAATCATAGCATTAAACTTGAATAGAAAAGTGTTATTAGTAAAAAAGAAAGTTTTTTATAATTTCTTATGGATCTGAGACTTGGATACTTAACAAAATTGATGATACAGAGATTTCACATCACTTATTAAAGTATGGAGAAATGTATATATTAAGAATAATAAAAAGGCATCAGAAAACGAAATACATGGGCGAGAGAGCAAACAAACTTTATTGACATTATTGAAAGAATTAAGAGATTGAAGTGGAGGTGAGCTGGACATACTGCTAAAAGAGATGATGATAATAAATGGACAGTTGAAATTATAAATGGATCCCAAGAGATTGTAAAAAAATCTAGAAAAAGACCACTTGTGAGCTAGATAGATGAAATAATGAAGTTCACTGATGTGACATGAAAAAGAGACACTATGGACTGCAGAAACTTGATTAAACTACAATCCTACAATGGATTGACAATGATTGAAATATGAATGGTATAGAAAAACTAATGTTCCTATATTTTTTCTTTTTTATTCCATCAATAACAAAGTTATATATGTATGGTCAAGAAGCAAAAGAATTTTAAATATGACAAATGCTGGGCAAATGTCTTTCTAGTAATCCTCCACAGTAAAGTAGTGAGCCAAAAAATAACACTAACTACACACTAGTGAATTGCTGGTGGGCAAAGATTTTCACATTTTTTCTTCCTTGTTTTACACTTTAGTTTTATTAAGATAAGTTAAATGTTTATTAATTATGTAACCAGATATGTTGGCTATGATCCAATTACCTGGTCAGTGCTTCAAATAGAATAGGAGCATGACAAGTAAGAGCTCAATCCGGGATATGGTAGGCAGATATAATAAACATATAAACTATTAATAAATTAATTATCGATTTTGCTGTCTAATAAATAAACTATTTAAATGTTAACTCAAATTTAAAAGAAACTTACCTCCTTAATTAAATTAATATTTAATACCTGAAAATAAGAAAAATAAAATTACCAATTTATATACATAAATATACATTTGTTAGTAATTGTAATCTAAATATATGAAAAGTTACAGTACAAGACTAAATTGTAGCAGAAGATTAATCTGCATAAGGATAATTTGCTGTCATTTATGCTAGAGAGAAATTAACAGCCAGAGTTAATATTACATTTGCATATACAGACAAACATAGCAAATATGCACCTACTAGCCAAAACAATCCAATGACACACTGACGAGATGTCACCTCAGAAGCTCCACATTACACAGACATAATCTTCACATTTTTTCACAGACTTAACTAAACACTGAGAAGCTTGTGGGAAAAAACATGCCCAACCTTTTAAGATTTAAACAATGTTGGAGACACATGACATCTAGATTAGTTAATGTTTACTTTGTTAAACAAAATTCAACTTTATAATACACAACTAAAATATCTAACTTCTGGATTAGATTCAGAAAAGTAAATAGCCTAAGATCTTTGACTATGGAAACTTTTGTGTCATTAGTAAGATGGTGCAGCGAATAAGAGCAAATGAACCAGAAATCAATTATGGATACCTGTAACTGCTGATTATATCACCATTTCTACTTATAAAACTACTAAGATATTTAAACTGGTTTACATTCTCAAATTGATAATTATCCAAGCTAAAAGTTGATGAGGATTTTTCTCCATTACTGGCTGATAAAAAAATTTGAATTTTAAAGACATTAATTATTAAAGCAAAATTTGCAAATGCTGCATTGAAAACCTTAAGAAGATTCTGTGAATAATCTTTTGAACTGGAAAATATAATAAAATCATCAGCATATTATAAACCCAGCCTCCAAAAAGATGAAGTTCTTATTTTTGCTTTTCAATGATTCAAATGAAAAATTTTACTATCAAACCTCGAGGTTTTATTTGCAAAGAAAATCAAACCTTAGGGTGCTTAAAAATATATATCCAACAACCTCTGACAATACTAATTGTTCCATACTTTGACTAGATAATCACCAGATTATTAAAAAGTTTAAAAACTGATTTCTAGAACTTAATTATTTTGACTTTGTAATAAAAAATAATCTCAATATCCTACTCCCCAGTTCTTTCATTGTGGCTAGGTGGCAAAAATAAAGAAACCATGATTTTTGACTATTTTGAACTATAAACGAATAGAATCATCATAACAAACACAAACTCACTACATATATAGCATCATTAAATAAACTTATCTCTTTCTCAATATTTAAGTTACAACATTGTGGATTCTAAAGTGCCATTTTACTTTCAATTCCAATGCAAGTAAATTACAATTACTATTGTTCCAACAAATCATAAAAATGAAAACAAGACATCATGTCCTAGCCTCACTGGATTTGTTCAGTTACTTCTTTCATTACCTGCAAATTTGTAAACAACTAAATGATCATCTAAACATATACATTCAATTTAAATAAAATCTACTGATGTAATTATGTAAGTTATATAACATTTTAAAAATATATACAAACAAAATACTTTTGTAAAAATAACATGGATGCCATGTAATTCTTTATTCTCTCTGTTTTAGCGTATAAAAATAATAAGACATCACACTATACTAGTCTACATAATACTATTCAGCAGCAAATTATTATTTCCATCATTGTTATGCCATCTAGTGTAAGCTTTACTAATCAATAGATATCAGATGGTAAATGCCTGTATCTCTATCCAGTGCTGTCCTATCCAATATTCTCAGATCACAACATTGAAGAGCTTTAAATCTGGGAGCAGCACAAGCAAGTCTTTTAAATCTAATGCAAATTTTTTCTTATACCTATCTTTTAGATCCAAAAGATATACTCTCTCCCAGATCTGCTAGAAACTTATCGGGGAATAATGAATAGGGCAACACGAAAGCACTATCACCTGGCATCGATTGATTACTAAAGCTTATACTATGTGATATATCACATGAGAGAAAAAAAAGAATCTGTCCTAACATGTAACCTATCTCTATATCCATTATTTTTCAGCTTTAATCAATAAAATTATATTAAAAATAATTGTAATGACTTCATTTGAAATCCTTATATTTACATACTGAATATGTGAAAGGTTTTGATTTTCTAAGACAATCAAAATATTTTAGATATTATAATAAAAAGTATAGGATGGGAAGAACTTTTTATACTATAAAGCTTCGTGATTTCTATGTTTATGCCATCAATCTTATTTTCAGAATTTTGCAATTTTCATAATCAGAGTTTAACTTTGCATCTGCTTGACAAAAGATTCATATTTTTGTCATGATTAGATGACCGCTGTGATTAAAAAAACAGGTCAGTTTTTCTGACATATTAGAAATTGAAACTTTTAGAGAGTTCTTTTTCCTTGGATAATTAACATTGAAGTAAGTCTTTTTTTTAAATTCATGATATTAAGTGTTTATTTTTTGCAAATAAATAATATTTACACTTTTGTTAAATAAGTGTTAATTTATTTTCCATTGAAGACATTAAAAATATTTATTACTGTTGAAGATGTAAATAATAAAAATATGCTGTAAAAATACATTTTTGAATTATCTGATTAATGTGGACACTGAGTAATAAAATTAGAAACAGATTGGAAGACTTTGAGATGTGATCATGGAGAAGGATGGAAAAAAATCATTCGGATGAATAAAATAACAAATGAAGAAGTTTTGAAAAGAGTGAATGAAAAAAGACGGATTGAGGAAATTAAAAATAGAAAGAACAATCGGATTGAATGTATATTAAGAAGAAAGTATATTTTAATGAAAGATGTTTTGTAGAAAATGATGAGTAGAAGCAAAAAAAAAAAAAAGACAGAAAAAATTGATATTGTTGGATGATGTAAGAGATGGGAAGAGCTAAGTGGAATTGAAAAACTAGACCATGAAGAAAATGGAGTGACACAATGGATAAATTGGTGATGTGACTACTCTCTGAACTTGTCCCTAGAATAGAATATTATTGATGATGATATAAAAAATAAATTATAGATGGAGTGATATACACAATGTGTCACAGTGAAAAAGCAACTGGTTCTCTCTTCAAGCTGCCTAGAGATCATATGGCAATGCACAAGTTACACAGCATAACATAGTTTAGCTATTCATCACAAAAATTTTAAAGTATTAATGTGCTAGGTCATGAATTATGATAAGAACCATAATAGGGTGTTTTATATCTTAATCCATGATGGAATAACACAGTAACATTAAATTTTTCTTAAACTGGGTACAACTATTATTAAAACATTTGAAACGATTCAAACTGTGCATTAAATTATAAGTTGCAAGACTGTTTTCAAGATTTTGTGATGGCAGAGAGAGAGTACCGAAGAAAATCTTTAAGCTTATGAAACATACAATCATGTTTCATGTTATAACTTCCAATCCAGATATCTTAGCAATTTAAAACTTTTGTAGTAAATAGCTAAACTGTTGCTTCATAACACATGCATTAATTCACAGCTGGTGCTGCAGGCAACTCAGAGGTCAAGGTTCATTTTCCAGTGGGACACCCTAAATACACTAAAGAATCACCAATAGAAAACTCAATTTTTAGTATACTAATGAAGAAGGAATATAAGGTTGAAACTGGAATGGTAGTAGAGTATGTCAGATAATCATAATTCTTTGAAATTGCAACAGATATTCTTAATACTGCAAAAGTAAAAACAGAGACTTTTCTGTCTTACTTATATTTTTATTGTTATTAACTACCAGATATTCAAATAGAAGAAATATTGATTGAAGTATCTGTTTTATTAAATTGCAATCTTTTCATTTTAATATTAAGACAGACACATTTTACATCTGGATACGTCATATATTTAAAACTATTTTACTTATATTCAACAAATTAACAAAAAAGAAAAGAAGACAATCTATTTACTTTGAATAAAAGTTTATTACTTAAATTTTTGTATAATCAATTAATGATAAAGTCTATATATATATTTATTTATAATTTTCTAATGGAAAACTTTTATGTATGCAGCTAAAAACCATTTGGTTCAGTAATAATGTCTGAATTTAAATCTTCATGAAAGATGACATTGGTTTCCATATTTCTTTAAAATTTATTTTATAATACTATATTAAAAAAGAATTTGCGTGATCACATTGAGAAATCTGCTTATTTTAGCATTTTAATACAACAGTTGTCATAGTATTTCAGATAGCCTCCAAATATATGATGAAAAAATCTGGAAAATTAAAGTTTTCTTTGATAGAATTTAAATGCACATATCATTACTAAAACAAATAATATTTAACAGCATATACAGTTTCTTTATCTGTTAAAATATCCCATTATCAATATTAGCAGATGAATGAATTTAGATACTTGAATAGTTTAGTTGAGTGAAGATGGAAGAAGTCAAAATGAAGTTAAAAGGATAATATTGGAAAAAAAATCATTTATTATGAGAAAGAGAATATTTTATGGATCTTTGATAAGAGAAATTAAGGAAACATCTAGTGCTGTGGAAATGAGTATTATTATATGGTTATGAAACATGGACAATGAGTAAATAAAATAGGAATATATTATATGATTTTTGAGATGTGCACATGGAAAAGAATGGAGAAAGTTAGTTGAATAAATAAATAACACATGAGGAAGTTTTGGAAAGAGGTAATGAAAAAAGATTGATCGACAAAATTAGATATATGCAAATGAACTGCATTGGATGTATACCAAGAAGAAAGAATAGTTTAATGAAGGGTGTTTGGAGGAAATGATGGGTTGAAACAAGAAAGGATGGAAAAGATTGACTTTATTAAATGATATAAGAGATGGGGAAAAATATGTGGAAGATCTGGTAAATAAACAGAACAGCTGTGATTGCTTTCTGGACCTGTCTATAGGACAAAAAACTATTGATTGATACAGTTTCCTGATTATAAATTGTATACATAAAAATATTTAACAACATTATGAACAAGTTTTAATTTAAAATTTGATCATTTTTTTGATAACTAAATATACATATATGCAAGCATATATTTTTACTATATATATAAAAAAAGTGTTATTTAAAAGTAGCTATCTTAAAAACTGAATATATAAACATTGGTGCAAAATTGTATTTATCTAGAATCCATTCTAATTCCAATTCTAGGAATCATGATGGTTATAAAGCATATTTTATATAAATACACATTATTTTATATCATACTTCATAAGCAGCTAACTAAATACAGCACAAATGCATTTACATAACTATTTTATATGATTAAGTATTAACACTATTAAAAATAGTTATATACAATTTAAAAAATAGACTTCATTTGTTACTAATAAAATCGAATCAACCTTCGATAATAACAGAAAATATATGCTATAAAGCCTACGAATATTCTGTCACTTACCACCGCTGCACTCTATTTTAGGACAGCATTGTCCAGGGTTTCTCCTGGTCACACAACCAGGTTCAACAACAGGACATTTCATTTTAGTACATCGAAGATTTCCATTCCGGCAATAACATTGATTACATGGATCACTAGAGGGCTTGGGACCATCTCTTTCACAACCTGGAAAAAAAAAAAATAATAACAAAAAAAAAGATATGGAGACATAGAGAAATGGAACAAAATAATTTTCATTTTAATCAATTTTAAAAATTTTTAAATTTCTTTCAGAAATTGAATAAGGATCAAAAAATTCAATGGAAAATTAAGAATACCAATACTAATTCAAAAACAAACAGCTTGGAATGCTATCTGTTGGAAATTCTTTAGTTGTTATGGTTACATTTGAAAAATTTCATATGCAGGTTAATAAAGAAAAGATTATGTAATGCAACAATAAATGGGAGGGAAAACTATAATGTAAACAAATAAATGAAGTAAAAAAAAACGACAAACTTAATATTTTATATAAGTATATTTAAAAATAGGAAAAAAAAATCTTTAATTGAAAACTGAAAAGAAAAATTCATGTGTACTACAATTTACTATCTATCACATGATCACTATCTCTTATACTAGTTTTGCCTTGTTTAATTTACTATCTAAATAAATTAAGAGCTACATCGTAAGTTTCACAACATCATTACGAGAGAAAAGACATATTGTAATACATTCTCATAATATTTGCCATTCACAAGATTTTGCCATAAGTATAAAATAGGAAATCTTAAAATTAAAGATTCTCTCAGTTTGGCCAATTGAATGAACTGCTGTGCTAATTAATCTGTCCCTCAGGATCTTAAACATCATACAACTTGTTGACCAAATAAGCATATTACTTTATTTTATGAACTTTATTAGTGAAAGCTGATAACATGATCTTAATACTGTAATTAGAGTGGCAGATTCTAGAGCTCAAGGTCCGCGAGGTTTGGCCCAGGCTGTCACTTCCAAAATCTAAACTTCTTACAAATTGCTTGAAGTTTGTGCTGGAAGATTCCTCAGAGATCATAAATTTAACTTCTACAAGATAACAATTGCAGGTAAAAAGCAATGACAAATTATCTCTGATGATGACTGAATGTTCACTTATGACTTTATCCCAAGGAAATCTTCAGGATCAACAAATCTCAGCATTAGATCTATTATTCTTACAAAAGTTAAATGAAATCAATAACAAACATTCTTGATACATTTTATGGCTGTTTATCTCCCCTTAAGATACTAATCAAAAACATTTTATTATTGATTGATCATGTTTCCAGAAAATTATCTGGAGTCAATAATTATATTTTCTAAAAGACAATATAAAGTAAGACTACAACATTTAAAGCAAATTATAATATATGATCTCTATACTTTATAATATTGTTAATTAAAGAACTAATAACTAAAAAAATGATTACCTCATTCTATTTAGTCATTCCTAATAATTAATCCACGAGTGATTTAAATTTGATTAACTCTACTAATATAATGTTTGTTTAATATTGGAAGGAAAAAATAAAATGTAAAAAGATTGCCACTAAACTGACAAATAAAAATGCACATCTGATATACAGAACTTTAGAAAACATTTAACCACTTCTTAATCAATTCTGTGCTACCTTGGAGTAGCACCGATGGTCAGTCGCATTTCAATGTTACATAGATATCACTTGAATAGTCTTATGCTGATACTTGTATTATGATCTTATAGTAAATAATTCCAATAAAACAAGAATGAATATATTTTTCATTCCTAGATGTCAGGAGTTATCGTCAAAAAAAGAAACTTCTATGGTACAAAAGCCAAACTACAGAACTCAAATTGCACAAAATGGCAGGCTTGTTTCCATTTGTGACACAGAAAAAATTCTAAAAATAAATTTTTTGTTTTATTATTGTCCATTTAAAATGGTTTTATTTAGTAATTCTATAATATATATATATTAATTATATGAGGTTTTTGAAATGATCTAAACTTGAAACAAAAAAAAAAAATTATTATTCTAATTAAGTGAAAAAAAAAGCCTTTTAAAATTTCCTTAAATAAATTTATAGCTTTTACTATTTTTTTTTGTTCTTTTAATTATTGTTTAAGATTAATTTTCATATCAATTATATTAAAAAATAATTTTATTTTGCTACAAACTTTATTCAAATTTAAGGCAACATATATGAAAAATTAAATTTTATAAATTGGTCTTAATTTAATTAATTAGTTAGCCATAAAAGAACAGATTGCTTGATGGTAAAAAAAAACAAGGTATACAATGAGATATAATTAGGAAAGCAATTGTAAGAGAAGACATTCTCAACCAACATTGTAATGCTATGAAAAAAAGTTATAAAGTGTAGACACAGGATGTTATTAACAATAATATACATATCTATAACAAATTAAGCACAGAGAGTGAAATGATGGACAAGCAAAACTGTACAGACCAAAAGCAATTTGTTAAAAACTAATACAATAGCTTGGATCAGGTAGAATCAAATAAGACTTATTGCTATCTATTAGGACTATCAGATTGTGATAATGTAAATGAGATGAAAATCCCCATCTCAATGCTGTTCGTTCTTTTTTTCAGCTATTCTCAAGAGTACAATTTCTAATAAAATAGAATATTTCATAACAAAACTAAAATAGGGCACTTTCAGTTTGGTCGTTTGTGCTCAGCAAAATTCTGGTCAATCTAAGTAATCACTGTCTGCAATATTCTCAAAATCTTCCACCAAAATATAGTTCAAAAGCATCAATACATGCTTTTTTTTCAATATCCTATTTTTTTCATCCAGTCAGAAAACACAATATTTACAACTGATTTTATATTTAAAGATATGCCCTACACCTAAAAATCTTTTTGACTTTTTGTTGCAAATCTGTCCAATCTGTAATTAATCTCTTGCCTTATGGATCCTTTGTTTTCTAACAAAATGAGAACTATCAATGACTTCTATATTTTCATCATTAATTTTAAAGGCTGTTGCCAAATCATAATCTTTGTCTTTTTTATATTCAATCTATTCATAATTCATTAATATCTTTAATAAAAATGTCTTCATCATTTCCTATAAGTGGTTTATGAGTAGAGTTATATATTTATTAGTATACTGAAAGACATTAATGTTTCTTTCATTAAATTTGAATATTCATCTTTCAATTTGGCTTCTTTATCATATATATATATAATATGTAAAATAAATTAGTAAATTGGCAATACACAGCCATCAAACTCTTTACTGGTATAAACTAATTAATTTTACTGTAGCTTTGATTCTAGATAAAGATTTCTCATAACGATGAAATATTGTGATAAATCTATTTTCCTAAGAATATTAACATCAACTGAATCAAAGACTTTTGTTAAAAAAATAGAAAATAAAAGAAATATTGACTTCATTCAGATATTTCCTGGCCTATCCAAGGTTTGTCAGATATGGTGCTTCTAGTTCCCTTACCTTTCCCAAAACTAATTTGCACATTTGCAGTTCCTTTTTAGTATAAATCTGTAATTTATGCTAAATAGTTTCCAATATAAATAAGATAGTTTTCACACTCTGTCAAAACTTCTATCTTGCTTTCCAGATTAAATGGCATAAATTTTTTGATACTTTTTGTGATTCTTCTACTAAAATTATGAAGCAGTATTATCAATTCCTTTGACCAAGATGCTAGACTAATAAGATATCATCTTCCTTTCTTTTGTATGATTCTTCCTTACATTCTTTCTATGCCCATTTTATTTTTGTTAATAGGCATTTTTTAGTATATCTATTTGAAGTAGAAACTTCTTTTTGATCTCATATGGTTCCTAAAAGCTTGTTTCTATTTTCAGAGCATTTGAAAATATTTTGATAATACTAGCAAATCTGCTTCTCCCACTCCAATTCGACCACCTGATGTTTTACTCATCTTTTCAAATAAGTTCCTATTCAGTTCTTCAAAATATTTCTACCCCGTGTTAATTTTAATTTCTTTTTCTGCGATTATCATTCACGAGCTGCTAAATGGTTTGATGCAGTGTTAAAGTGACAATTCTGGAGTCAAAGTCCATGGCATGTGACTTAGCTCCAGTACTTCTGGTGCTTAAACTTTTTAAGAATTCCTGAATAATAAAATATTTGATTATTTTTTCAGTGTGATTTAGTGAACACTATAATGAGTCTGTGGAACCCAAGATCCATGGGACTCAGCTAGCATTTCTGGAGTTCAAACTCTTTCTGAATTTTAAAGCAATAAATCTTTTAATTATTTTTATTTAAAACACTTAAAATCACTGTATAACAGTTCAATTCTGCCATTTCTAGTACTTGAATGACATATGGCTCTTAAGTGGAAAATTCTTCAATTACATTAAACTGTATCTTCTGATAGTCATTTTAATTTCCTGGTTGCTTTACTTTTAACTATCTTTTGTATAATTGCAATTTCATTTCTTTTATTTCACATTTTCAATTTATTTGGTTTATCATCAGTTCCATTCAAAACACTAAACTGATTTCTTTACATTATGTCTAAAAGCATTAGCTAAGTTCTCTACGGTATGACTACAATGTGTTAATAAACTCCCAATTCTTTTTCAAATTCACTTAAAATGTGAATGAGTAATGTATAAAAAAATTTACCAAAAAAAGATTAGAAATATATGTTTTTTTTCTTTCACCAACAGCTACACCTAGTGTGAGCTTTAGTAATTAAATGAAGCCAGATAATAGTGCTTAATAACTCCCTATAGTGTTGTCACATAAATTATCCTCAGATTAATTGCTAGCTTGGCTTTCATCAGTGAAGAGCTTTGGATCTTGTAACAGTATACTGACTCGATAGGATCTAACGCACCCCCCCTCCAGCAGCCACCTTTTACTTCTGTTTTATTATTAGCTGATTAGTCCAAATTGGAAGCATATAAATGTTTTCAATTGAAGCCAATTTGCTCGTTAATCATATAGATCTGAAACCAAGTTCAGTATCTATATATTATAGTGTTCTAAGTTTTTAGACAATTATAGACAAACTTTATCCTGCAGCAAGGATAATCAATAATGTCACATGACTAGGAAGGTGGCATGGGGTAATGAAAGAAAATAAAAGTGCTGTAAACAACATTACGAGAACTGGAGTCATGTGATATTTTATCAGAAATAAGTATTTAAAAAAAATTCAACAACATAAAACTAGTTATGATCATCAACAAATTTCATGAATGTTATATGAGTGATAGATTTACCTGCATAAATATATGGTACATTAAAGATGAATGTCATTTTAAGTTAAATTAGCCTGTAGCTAAAACCCTCATAATCACTCCACTACAGAGAAGACATAGTCATATTCATCAGGATAGTCAACGTGAATGGCAATGGGTTAATTGTTTATTTACTTTTTTATTTTACTGCTAATTTAAAATATTTATATACCCATGTACCATTCAATAATATGGTTAGCTGGTTTGACTGGTGACTATTTACCTGGAAAAAAACAACAACTTAAGTTTTTTAGAAGAGATCTTCACAAATAAAAAATATCTTTGTTCAATTGTAAGGCGAAAAGAATTAGTTAAATAACAGCCAGTATTTTCATCATAAAATAAAAAACAACTTATGAAACAGTTTTTTGACTAACAAATTACATTGATTGAACATAAAGTTTTTGAGGAAATGAAACTATTAAGCATCACATGATCACTATCTCTTATCCTGCCTAATAGGATAGTGGTGGCTATGGTTGTTAAAGAGCCAAAGACACCAAAATGTATGGGTACTGAATTGAGTTCAGACCCATATGATTATATAAGCTGTTGAGCTTAGATTGAAAATATTATTGTGTTTTCAATTTCATTATTATAGTTTTGTAGTTAAGTAGAGATCAAAGGTGTTTGCTGGAAGGTTGCATTAGATCCTAAGATCTAGGTGCAGTGCTCTCAGATCCAAAGCTCCTCACTGATAAAGGCCACAAGCCAGAAACTAGTCTGGGGATATTGGATGAGTAGGCATTAGATAGGGATTTTATGCATAAGCCTTCTGGCATCCATTGATTACTCTGGTTGGCACTACTGTATAGAGTTTTGGATGAATGGGAGAAAAAATTGATAAATGAAGCAAAGAAAAGAAAGAGATTGATAAAGAAATCAACAGTGTTTTCATATAATAAATATGATGTAGTTAGAATTATATGGAAAGGAGTTGCAGTAGCAGGGTTAACATATGGTAATGATGCATTATATGTTAGTAAAGAGGTATTAAATTACTTAGAAAAAGTTCAAAGGGAAGTAGGAAGACATGCATTGGATGCAGATGTATGGACAGCAAGAAAGGCAATTCAAGAAGAAATGGGATGGTCAAGTTTTCATATGAGAGATGCAAAAAGTAAAATGAAAATTTTTGGTAGATTGCAGTTTATGGATAATAAAAGAATAGCTAAAATAGTATTTAACTGGGTTATGAGTAAAGGGCAGATAACAAGATGGGTGAGAAAGGTAATGCGGTATGCAAAAGATATGGATAAAGAATTTATATCAGTATATTTGTACAAAAGATGGGATGATTATATTAAGAAAATTATTGAGTGTTGTAGCAGTAAGGAATGGGATAAAAGAATAGATTTATTAATAAAGAATAGGAAGTTAGAGAGATGGAGAAATAGTATGGAGAGTAAAAAGAGTTTAAATATATATAGAAATAAACAGAATATTAGGTGTAACTATATGATAATAGTAAGGAAAGTAGTTTATTATTTAAGGCTCGAACGGGATCTTTAGCTACAAGAGAATATACATGTAAATGGAAAAAAATGGGTGATTTATTTTGTAAATTATGTAAAGAAGGAATAGAAAATATTAGGCATTTGTTAATTGAATGTAAATGTTTGAAAACAGAAAGGGTACATATAATGAAGTTATGGAAGAATAAATATAAAAAAAGTGATTATACAGAAAGCGAATTATTGGTTGTTATGCTGGGTTTGGGAAAAGATAAAGGGGATTTAGATATAAAGGTTATAGAGTTGACAAAGATTATGTTGTGGAAATGGGATGGAGCAGAATATGGGAAAATTTAGAGTGGGGAATGGGAAATAAAGTAGCTAACAGGTTTATCTGGGCATAATTGCTGAGATATTCTTGACTTCGTTTAAAGAGAAGCCACAATATATCACATCACATTGTTTAGAAATGAAACTATTCCATAAGTATAGGAATCTGGATGGTTTAATGTTAAAGAAATCTTATATATAAACTGACTCCAGGAATATATTAAAATTCCAATCAACTGCTGTTTTGATGAAGCTATTATGGATTGAGCAAATTACAAAGACAAACAGTAAAGAAAAAATTAAAACTTATAAAAGCCATTATCACAGTTTTTAAGATATATTAATTATTTAGTTACTTACATTCAAAGAATTTTAAAATTAATTAATTTACCTGTAATACTTCCAATGTCCACTGGATTTTCATCTGAAAAAAAAAAAAAAAATTCTTTCTACAGCAAAAAGGTATGCAAATTAGATTTTTATTTGAAGAAGGCGGGTTCATATTATTAGATACTTGGATAATACAACAAAACTATAATGCATATCACTCCATTATATGCAAAGGTGAAAATATGTAAATGAAACTTGTGTACCTACATATCAATATCTATCTTGCATATATGCAGTTTAGATTATATATATGTACACACAAACACCATTTAACAAATGTTTTTTTTATTCAACTACATATGTATAAATATACATATTTTTTTATATAATTAAACATATAATTACAATGAGCATTAAATGAATATAAATCAAAATATATTGCCAAATTTCTTTACTGATCACATCTACACCGAGTACTACATACACTATAGAGGCCGTCATCAACTTATTTTAATCACAGAATCCTTTTCACTTTGATAATAAAAAAATTTGACTCTGTTTTTTTACTTCTCCAATATAATAATTTTTATTTAATTCCATCTTATGATAAGCCTATATATGTCTATATAATCCCTAATATCCATGTACAAAATAATATTAATTACTAAACTTCAATAAAATATCTTATTAGTAGCAGCAATATTTATTATTAAGGGGAATATTTTAACAATTTCAAATAGCCATTTTTAGATGATATTTTTTATTGAAAAAAAAATCAAGATGAAAGACATCTATTAAAAATATTTGAAACATTTCAATAGCAAAAAAAAAAGTGTTTGAGTATAAAATTTTGTTGTTTAATATTATTATATTTAATAATGCCTTTCTTCTAACTTCAGAAGCCGTTAATAAATAAAATCAATGGTTGTATGTGCTAGGTTCATAGTAGCTGTTAGCAAAAGCCATTACAGTTGATTGCATTTATAGCTTCTAAAATTGAAAAGAGATGTCGCTAGTAGCAATTGATGTAATCTGGAGAGAAAATTGGTGTATACTTGTTACTTTTATACATCTCAATTAGATGTACCTTCTGTAAAATTTAGCGGTGGTAACAACAAATTTGAAAACTAAAGGTTCCCATATTCAAGTTGAACTATCACATGACTATCTGATTAATTAATTAATTAATTTGATTATTATAAGCAATAAGCTTTACTGAAACATTAAAACAACTATATACATGACAAATTCTGGAAAAAAATTGATGATTTAATAAATTATCACTTGAAACTATTATTAAAAATAAATCCCTATTCACTTGGTGAAATATTTACTTTTTATAATTTATGATCGTTTTTATGAACTCTAATATGGTCTTTTTTATTTATTAAAATTTGAAGGTAAGAATGTTTGAAAAACAATCTAAAAATAAAGAAAAATTTCAGAAATTTGATACATGTTAAGTAATAGATTATCATTTTAAAACATTGTTTACATATGATAAATAATGGATTCAATATTTGCTTGAAGGTTTGTGATGACGATATTTTACTTATAGTTATATGCTGAACTATTTTCATAGGTGTTCTATACCAATTGGCATGTTATAACACCAACAAAACATTATACAACTTCTATCTATGTATTACTTTTAAGTAGCAAATTTGTTTTTCATACTATTCTGCCATCTAGTGTAAGCCTGAGCAATCAATAGACACCAAACAGTAGTGCTTAAGATGTCCTATCCATATCGTCAGACTAGTTTCTTTCTTATGAAAGCCGAAAACTACAAACTAGTCTGAGAATATGGATAAAACAGCACTAGTTAGATATCTATTATGCATTAACATTGGGCATCTATTGATTTCTCAAACTTACACTAGGTGGCAGAACTGGAGTGGGAGAAAGAGATTCGCTAATCTGTATGCTATTATTAACAGTAAATTGTACTCAGAAAAAAATAAATAGAGTTTGAATTTTTTTGAAAAAAATTTAACTATTCAACCAGATAATGAAAATAATCCAATGTAAAAGCAAAAATAAAAAGATTATTTAAATTATTTTAAAAATAATTAGAATTTACGAGGCAAATAATTATGATATAAAAATGTGACTGTGATGTTATAAAAGGAGGCCAAAACAAGTCAGAAAATTAAAACAACGCAGAGAATTTTTTTCATTAGTGAGATACATTTTTTAATAAAATCAAAAAAATTTATAAATAATCTGCTATTTCTACAAGCTTTAGTAAACCAATTACGTGTTAAAATATTCTAATAATTTTAGTAAGCACACAAATAAATTAAGCTATTAAATATGCTAATACTGAGAATATAAACTTATTCACAGAACAACTAAATCTGAATATGCTACTAAATGAAACCGACGCTAATTAAAAGAACAAAAGTAGGTATTATTTGCAAGATTATTAGAAAATGATTCTCTGGTAATCTGACTTGGGAATTATGGCAGAAATATATTCAGAATTAATTATGATATGAATAAGTTTATGTTTGATATTAAACATTTTATACCTTTTTTACATTCTACAGTTGGACAACATACTCCTGGCAATCGTTTTACTTTGCAATTAGGTGGTGCAATAACTTGTTTGCAGCGAATGCTTACACAGCTTTTATACCCATTTTTACAGCGACATGAAGTGCAACTATTGGGAGAAGGTAGGGGGCCGTCACCAGTGCATTCTAACCAAAACCAAGTACCATATCAGAGTAAGTGCAAACAATATATAAAATAACCCCAGGATTTACAAAATGAAATTATTTAAAGTAAAATTAATTCTTAAAGTATGCACACAAACATAAATCATGACATTTCACGTTTATACCTTGTTGGTGAGTAAGGTGAAAATAACTGTTCTTGGAAGCATATGAAATCATATGATGTCGCAATATAATTCAGTGCCCTTTGTACTAATGTAATGACAAAAATGTAGTGCAAACTAGTCTACATATTAATTGATACTAATTTTATGAGAAACATCACATGACATTTTCATATGTTCCAACCACAGTTATTTTCAGCCTACTTTAGAGCCAAATAATGTAAGCTTGATTAATCAATGAATATCAGATGGGATAATGCTAAAATATCCCCAAGGCTAGTCATAGAACCATAAATATAAAATGGCATCTAAAGAAAATATGAATAAAGTAAACCACTCCATACTTTAGATTATGCACAGACTTATTTAAATAAAGATAAAAGATTATTTAAATGAAATTTATTTTAATTCAATAATGTAGAGAAGGGGAAAATGCATTTGGAAATGAATTGAATACAAAAAATTACTTTACTCGCAATTCTAAATTCCTTTTAATTAGTTTCCAAATGAAAGTTACAATTTCTTCAAAAACAGTTACTTTATTACGAACCTTTAAAACTACATAGTTTAATACAGTGATGGAGGGAGCATAAGATACCTCTCAAATGGATTCCAGTTCTGCACTTCGGAGCTCTCAAACTTCTGGTGAACTCCCAATCAATTATTTATTTTATTTAATAGTTGCAATATCATTAAAATGAGTGATTTTCATAAACTCTTTATTGAGGTGAAGAAACTGCTGTTTTACAATAGTTGATCTTGCAGTTTGGTCAGTCATTTTTGTTGTATCTTCGAGATATATTATTTCACTCAAAAAAATACACAACATAGCAATGGGAAGAAGTTTCGTTACCACTGGAATGAAGCTATTAATAACAAAATTTCACTACTTATGGGCTCTCAGAGGCATTATTTGTCACTCAAGAAGAAAAAAACTAATATTAACGGAAAGTTATTTATGTCCTGATAGAAAGTAATGTATGATGGTAGATAAACAATAGAAAAAATAATTTTACGAATTCAACACTTAACAAAAACTGATTCAATGATTCTGTAGTGAGACCTGCTATTGGTGAGCAAATAAACAAGCTGCTTGTGATCAAAGCACTATTTTTTATTCAGTGGACTTGAATGAAAATTACCGCTGATGTGTATATGAGAACATACGTGATCTAAGTATCATTGATTCAGAGAATATATGAGCCACCAATAATTCAGTGGATCTGTCTTGAGAGTCACTGACAGTGAACAAATGAGAAACTACATATGCTTTAAGTACTAATGAGTCAGTGAATCCATCATATGTCATTGTTAGTCTGTAAATGGGTGAACTACTCATTTGAAAAATAACAACCTCAACCATTTTAATAAATAAACTACTGAACTTCTGGATAATTTTACTATTTAAGTTGCAAATCAACTAAACCAAAGAACATTTTATGATTTGATAGAAGTAATATTTATTATTATTTTATTCATCAAATTAAAATGCATTATGGAAGCTATGACAATTGTTAAAATATTGCAAGAATCTCAAACATCCAAGTCAAAAGTTACGGAAGTTTTCTGAACTAATATATATACATATCTAAAATCTATCATCTCATTTAAATTCTTCTCAATATTCCAATGCACACACACACCCATCACTGAAATCTACCAATTGACCACATTGCATCCATTACGTCCTTCTTGACCCAATGATCAAAGTGACAAAGAAAGACATTATCATCATCGAAAACGGTTGCTAATTTGTCAATTAATTCATTCTTCTGACTAATTTGTTAATCAAAAATAAAATAAAACCATTTTCTAAATTTAAAAAAAAAAAAGAAGTAAAAAGTCTTTAATTACAATACTAATAGTCTCTTTACTGAAATCCTGTCAAAAAAGAATAAGGAAAAAGGTCAAGTGATGAGATACGGTTTTGAAAATCAAATGAATGGTGAGAGTTTATATACAAACAACTAAATAATAATAGAAACAGATTGTTAAGTTCTTTATTTTTATTAGACAATTTCTCATATCAACTTCACCACTTTGCAATAAACTATGGGTATGGCGATTCAGGAGTTTGAGATGACTAATCTTCTGATAAGCAAAAGTTGTTCACGAAAAGCATGCAGAATAAAAGGGAATGGTCTATGCTGATGAGTGGTTGGGATATGGTGAAGTTGAGACACTAATAAAATAAAAAGCTACAAATACATAGTTAATCTAATTGATAGGTGTTAACATATATATTTACATATTTTAACCTCATAAACTGTGCTGACTTTAATATCTGGATTAACAATTTTTCCAGGTATTATTGACAGCAAAAGTTCATTTTTAAAAATCCTAAAAATATTTTAATTAGTTAAAATCACATCACAGAAATAAGAAGATACCTCTCTAATATCCATAGAGAAATTCAGCATTTACATAGTTGCTGTGAGTGAAGCTAGAGATGACTCTGTTAATACTAATTCAGTATAATTTGATAATCGTAAATTAGAAAAGAATAATGGATGGAAAGGAATAGATAGCTTTATAATAAAGTAAAAAGCTTTCAAAGGATAAGAATATTTTAAGTTAGCTAACAGAATTTCTAGAATATGACCTTCTAGGCACAGAAATTTCTGATTTTGACAAAATTATAATAATAATAATAATAAACAGCCACTCAAATATGATTATGACCGTCCAATTTCCCCCAAAAAAGGAGAAAGAAAAAAAAACTATTCTAAAAATGAGTTTTGCACTAATTATACAAGACCAATCTATGAACCACAAATACATTCACATATAGAACATGCTGGTCTATTTCTCTGTTTATTTGATAATTTGTTTTTAGTTTCCTCAGTAGAAAACTTTTCTGAAATACTTCACCACCATGTCTAATTGTAGATCTCCAATGTATTCTATTCTTTTCCATATCTTCCCAATGGAAACAATTATCATTTCACTTCTTTAGCATATCCGAGATAATTCTTCTAATGTAGATGGAGTCTACCTCTTCTACGAAAGTTTAGCAAAAAACTCTCTTTTAGGAAGTTTTCCATTATTCATTCATTTTATATGTCCAATCCAATGAAGGTGGGAAACTGAGAAGAAAATACTGATTGGTTTTACAATCTTGCCATTGTATTTTTAAAATTTTATGGAGCATCCTTAAACAAAACTTTTCTAATGCATTATATTGCACCAATATCGAAGTTTCACATCCATACAATAAATCAGGTAAAATAACAGCTTTATATATAGCTAACTTAGCTGCATAGTTATTCTCTTCGATGACAGCATAAACATTGGAATCTGTGTTGGATTTAAACATCTAAATCCACCTTTCTACTTATAAAATTACTAAGATATTTAAACTGGTTTAACTTTTCAAGTTGATAACCATCCAATTCAAAGTTGGTAAGGATTTTTCTTTCATCACTGGCTGATAAAAACTTGAACTTTTTGAACATGAATTAATAAACTGATATCTTTATAGTTATATCATATCATATTAAAAATACTGTAATATAACTTATTTTTTTATTGGGCTTATAAAATATCAAATTTAAAACTTGCAAAATTCTAGTGATTATTTTTTAAAAAATAGAAGTTTGAAATAGCTTTTTTTTAAAAAAAAAACAACAACAATAAAAAACATAAACAAATCAGTTTTTGACATAAAAAAAAAAACAATTTTCAATTTATTTGAGACTAGTTTAATACCTATAAATAGAGATAGAGATATCTTAAGACGTGTATGTACCTGTGAACATTTAAACATTATAAACAGTATCTGAATTACAATACACAACTTTTACATTAATAGTAATAATCCATTACATATCACTTCACACTAGCACAAAAAAAAAACAGTTTAATGCTAATAAGAAAAAATAATACACAAGAATAAGAATTTATTTACAAAACTTACCAGTAGATGGCTTTGTAGGCTGTGTAATTTCATCTATAATAAAAAATATTTACATCATTTTTTTTTTTTAATTAAATAAACTATATTTTATCTTTAATCAAAATTGATTATTTATTTAGTGTATAAAACTTTTTTTTTTTTAAGACAGCTTGCTTAACTATTAATAAAATATAAAGGAACTTGTAATGATTCCAAATAGGAGACAGAACCATTAGTGGCTTTACTAAGTCCTTCAAATGTGTCATAGATTTAATAATCATTAACTATATGGATCATAGTTTGTGTTTGTATGCACTTGCATAGATCAGTGATTGATAAATTCCATTTATGAAGCAAATGAATGCAATGACTACGGTCGTCCTGAACTGTTGTGACACTCCAATAATGTCTAGAAAGGTTTTACTATAGGGTTTGGAAAAAGAAATTTGTTTGGAACCTCAAAAAAAGATCATTCTAAGATTATGTGCAAATTTTTTGATTGTAGATTCTTGGTTGAATATCCAAAGGTGATGAAACTATATCTTGAGTTATTGATAAGTCTGATTTATTTAATAACTTTTTATACATTTTCTAAGAGATAATTTATTTTCTTAATATTTGATAGAGGAATATATGAAAGAGCAAGAAGTTACTGCAAAAGAATAGACTAGAGTATACCAGTAATATTTATCATAGTAATACTTAATTGAATATCCAAAGTTTAGTGTGGAACTTTTTATCCAAACAGGGACACAGTGCATCACAATTACTAACCAGCTTTCCAAGGTTATTCCTAAAAATTATTTTAGATATAACACTAGATAAATGAGGACAAAAAAATTAGATCACAATCCAAAATGTTACTTCTAAATAGCATGGGGTAGGATTATGCTTCAATCTATTGTTGCAAAAGATTTTATTCAGATTACGATTCCTTATTATTTAGATGAAGTTTAGCATATTATTTTTGTTGAATTAGGAGTATGACCCCAGTCATTGAAATAGATTTCCAGGCATTTCTTATCCTTAATGCTTAGTTTTGAATTCAGAAGAGATTCCTTTCCAGAAAATTGTGATTGAAAACATAACCACACATTAGATAAATCTTACAATTTAAAAACATCTTTTCACTTATCGGTTAATGTTAATTATATAACACAATTTGTCAAATTGTTTGACAATTTTTCCCATGTGATATATGATTAATATTTATCTAATTTAATTACTTAGCTTTTAAAATTGCAATATGGAATAAAATTTGAATAAATTATAAAGCAATAGCTTATGACCACAGATTTCAAATCAATACAATACTTTATGAAAATGTTTCATTTAGAAAAAAAAAACTAAAATCATTTAATGAATTAGTAAATAAGTTAATACTTTGAATAAGATGAAAATAAGTTTGAAGACAGTCAGCTCCAATCATCGTAATACATTTTTTACTTTGTAAACAACATTATATGAAAAAAACTGACAAATCATCCAGCAATATGGATGCATTTCAAGGATAACTCCCTTCATTAATTGCCTTGAAATATCATTAAAAACCATACAATATAATAGCCATATGACAGTAAAAGTAAAGACTTAAAGATCACTTACTATAAATTAGTCTATAACAATAACTTATAAGCTAATCAAGAGAGAATCAGAGATTCATATTACTTTATAAAGTATATTAAAAGAACAAGTAAAATATTATCTGAAAAACTCAAATTTCCAAATGAATAATACATGTTAATCTCAAATTGAGTTCTATTCATCCACTTTTTTGCAATTATTATTTATCAGTGAAATATTTTTTTTCCACCATTGCTATGCCACCTACTGTAAGCCTTTATAACTAATAAATGCTACATGATAGGGCTTAATAAATCCCCATTCTGTGCTGTCTTACCTAATATTTCCACAATTATGGCTTTCATCAATGAATAGCTTTGAATCTTGGACCAATGTCTGACTGTTAGGATCTAATTCATCTTCCTTCTGCCACTATCATTTACCCCTCTATTTCACTATCAAGATATCAGATAACAAATAGATATTCTATGCCAACTTGCCTGCATAATCATATAGATCTGAAACCAAATTCACTTCCTATATACAGTATTATGGCATCTTTAGTTTTGTAACAACTATAGGCATATTCATCTTGTAACTAAGAATGGTATAAAAGCAATAAAATATCACATGACTTCAATTTACTCAATGTTGTTTCAGTGAGTAGTATAGCTGTGAATATATTTGAGGTTCGTACAGTCATTGCAAAATTTTTTTTTTATCTATTCCTTTTCTTTTTTTTTCCTTGAAGTCAGAATAGCCATATTCATTTATGAATTGAATTATATATAAGTATATACTTATGTACAATATAAATATATATAAGTACAGCTATATATGAGTAATATTGTGGAAGAAACTACTCTTCACACATGCTCAAAAAAGTGACACATATACTCCTGTCAATAAACGTTTTAAAAACGTAAGTGAAGCACTTATGCCTAGAGTTTATTCTTTAAATAAATCAATGTTTATTGACTGTATCTAAATTAGGACTAGCCTAATTTCTGAATTGGCAAATTACTGGTGCAAGTTCAGTTTATGTATCACAGACAATAAAAAAAATTATTTTTATCTACTTGTGACATTCAATCTTATTAGTTTGAATATACAGATTAATTAATATATGTGTTATACAAACAAGTGGGCTTAGATTAAAAATAATAAGATATTTTTGAAGTTTAACCGATAGATTGATAGTAAAGGAGTAAAAGATGGATATCAGAGGGAAAGATCATTAGATCCATAAAATTCAGGTGCATTAGAAATCCAGATCCAAAAACTCCTCATTGTTTAAAATCATAAGTTAGAAACTAGCCACTGATTATGAATAGGATAATATCGAATAGCAGACTATTCATCTACTGATTACTCTAGCTTACATATGATGGCAGAACTGAACTAGGACACATAGATTCACTTCCCATCTCTTTAACCTCTATTTATTTAGGACTAGAAAATGTAATCTCATGAAATACATTCAAATGACATATAAAATATTGTCTAAAATACCCAAAGTTCTCGATAATATGCATTAAAATAGATAAAATGCCCAGGCTAGATTCAATGAATATACTTTTTGCAATTATTTTAAGACTCAGTTCAGATTCATTTAACTGTCATTTAATGGTAGCTCTTTTCAGCAAAATAGTTTCAAAAACAAACAAATACATCATCTGATTCTTAATGTTTATTATATTAACAAAAGTATTTACCTTCTATCTACTTTGGCGCCATCTATTGTAAGCTTGAATAAAACTGAATTATTATAACTCGATCTTAAGATACATTATTAGAGTAAAGAAATGCTTTTGTAAATCTAAAATAGTTTCAATCTCTATTTTGTCTTTGTGAAAATGAAACGGCTGGTCATGTTCATTATTAAAGCATTTATATATTTAAATGAAGCTGCAGAAAGAAATTTTCACTTAACTGAAAGGAAATCCTTTGATTTCTTTTAGAAGCCTTTTAAGGCACAAAGCGGGACAATATTCTGATGTTCACTCAATATGCTATCATAGCAGTTGCTATTACTATATGAATATTCATATAATAAATAAACACGAATAGGCAGCTCAGCATCAAGTATTAGTCAGCATGGTAAATTTATTGGTGATTTGATCTTCTCATTGTCTAATAGTTCTTAACAGAAATATCAGTTGAATTTCCTTGAAGGCAGGATGAATGTATATGCATGAATAATCTTTCTTAAAAATAAATATTTATAATAGCAAAAGATAAAACTAAATTATGACTTTTATTCCCAAGAGGCAATGAAGTTAACAGCAAACGCGGAGAATAATACCTGAGAGCAGAGGATGCTAAGAATCCTGATTGTGGACACAGGCCTAATATTTTCTATGTCTTTCTTACATAACTTGCAGACTAAATCACCCACATTTCTCCATTTATGTGTACATTCCCTTGTTGCTAATGATCCTGTTCGAGCCTTCAACAGTAAACTACTTTCCTTTCTATTATCATAAATTAACTCACACTTTTTACTTTCTATATTAGTTCTCCATCTCTCTATTTTTTATTAATGCATCTATTCTTCTATCACATTTCTTGCCACTTTAACACACAACAAATCTCCTAACACAATCATCCCACCTTTTGTATAAGTATACCAACATAAAAGTCTTTGTCCAAATCTTTTGCATACTGTATTACCTTCCTCACCCATGTTGTTGCCTGTCCTTTGTTCATAACCCAATTAAATACTATTTTCGCTATTCTCTTAATCATAAATTGGAATCTACCAAACACTTTCATTTTGATTTTTGCATCTCTCGTATTAAAACTTGATCATCCCATTTCTCCTAGCCTTGCCTCCATTGCCATCCACACATCTGCATCTAATGTATGTCTTCCTACTTATCTTTATACTTTTGCAAAGTAATCTAACACCTCTTTACTAATATATAATGCATCATTACTATAAGTTAACCCTGCTACTACCACTCCCTTCCATACAATTCTAGCAGCATCATATTTATTACATGAAAACACTGTTAATTTCTTTATCAGTCCCTTTCTTTTCTTTGCTTTATTTATCAATTTTTTCTCCCATTCATCCAAGCAATTTCTGATTACTTAAGATGATTCCCATATAGTTATACCTGTTAACCACATTTAACTTTATATTCACCAATAAAAATTCTGTCTCCTCTTTCCCCAGTATTAATCTTCATTCTTTTGATTTACTTCATTAAATTTAATCTTCATTTTCAGCATAACTTCCATATCTTCACAACTTTCTGTGCGCAAGAGCATATCATCGGTAAATAGAAGACCTAATAAGATATAAACTCCCTTGCCATTTATTAATGGTATCTCTACCCATCTTCCTAGTCTTTCTATTGCTCTCTCTATTTCTCTCAAATATAAACAAAAATGAAATAGGTGACATAAGGCATCCTTGCCTTAATCCCACCCCACTGTTAACTCTTAATTGCTTTTCATACAATCTCTTAATAAAATCCACTAATGCTCCATTCATTCCCAAATTTACTAAACTTACCCATAATCTATTTCTATTTATCTATCATATGCCTTCTCTATATCTATAAAGATTATATATAACTGTTTGTATTCCTACTCATATTTATAAGTTGTGTGATTACAAATAAACTATCTCCTATACACGTATTCAATCTAAAACCTTCTTGCATTTCTCCCGCTATTTTTCATCCATTCATTTTCCCACTCTTCCAGCTACTATATATGTAAAAACTTTATACAACACTGATGTTACTTTTACCGGTGTATAACTGTTTAATTTTCTATGATCCTTTAAATAATAGCCTTACTCCTGTATTATTCCAGCAATATGAAAATTCGCTTTTCTGTGTCATCTTATTAAAACATGATAATAGATTTAATTTTGTCTTATTTTCCTAAATTCAGCACCATCACTGCTGCCCATCCATCTCTTACCTTTCCACATTTCAATTTCTTCTCTGCCTCATTCAATTCATTTTCTGTAAACCTAATATTTCCATTACTATATGCTTTTAATGTTTAATATCACTCTATCTTTCACATCTAACATCTTTTCTATATCCATTACATACTTATTTAAGATTGTCTTTAATTCTTCTCTAGAGCTATTCTCTATTCCCTCATCATCTAGTAATACTATTTCTCTATCCCCTATATTCCTTCTTTTAATGTATTTCCAAATTTTTTTACTCCCATCTCTTCCACTTTTATTAACATCCTCCAATAATTTACTATTTAATTTCATTCTCTCTCTATTATTACCTATTTTAGCCAATCTCTTTTTTTAAAAATAATTTTCCCATATTAACAATTTTTTCACTTTCTTTGTTTTTAATAACACATTTATATTCTATGCATGCTTTTTTCCTCTCTTTTACAATTTGACTAATTCTCACTTTTCTATTACTTTTATTCTTGTGAATATTCTCACCTAAAACTCTATTTGCCACTTTTTCTACTTCACCACACCAATCCTTATATTCATCCCCAACAAACTTCCACATTTCTTCTATTTCTATATTATATTTCTTCTAACTCATCCTTCACTATCCTTTCTACTTTTATTCCTATTTTCCATCACATTACTATTTCTACAATAAAGAAATTGTGATCACTATTACATACTCTCTCATTATCAAACACTTTAACTTTCAGTATTTTATTCATTACATCTTTCACTCACACCCAATATTCTGTTTATTTCTATACATATTTCAATTCTTTTTATTCTCCATACTAGTTCTCCATCTCTCAGACTTCCTTGCCACTATAACACTCAACAATTCTCCTAACACAATCATCCCATCTTTGTATAAGTATACTAACATAGTCTTTATCCAAATCTTCTGTATACTGTACCATCTCATCCATCTTCTCACCTGTTCTTTTCTCACAACTCAATTAAATACTATTTTGGCTATTCTTTTATTAATCCTAAATTGCAATCTACGAACATTTTCATTTTGCATCTCTCATCCCATTTCTCCTTGAAATGCCTTCTTTGCCATCCACACATCTGCATCTAATGCATGTCTTCCTACTTCTCTTCGTATTCTTTCTAAGTAATCTAACATCCCTTTACTCACACATAACACATTGTTACCATAAGTTAATTCTGCTTCTACCACTCCCTTCCATACAATTCTAGCTACATTATATTTATTATATGAAAACACTGTTAAGTTCTTTATCAGTACCTTTCTATTCTTTGCTTCATTTATGAATTTTTCCCCTCATTCATCCAAGCATTTTTTTCTGATTACTTAAGACGATTCCAAAGTAGTTATAGCTATTCACCACATTTGTCTTTACATCCCCCAATAAAAATTATTTGTCTTCTCTTTACCCAGTATTAATCATTACTTTTGATTTTACTTCATTAAATTTAATCCCCATCTCTTTATCCACCCTTGCACATGTTTTCAGCATAACTTTCATATCTTCCCTACTTTCTTTACACAATAACATATCATCAGCAAATAAAAAATCTGATAATATATACATTTCCTTGCCATCTATTAATGGTATCTCTATCCCTGTTCCTAGTCTTTCTATTGTTCTCCATTTCTCGCAAATAAAACAAAAACAAAATAGATGATATAGGGCATCTTAGATGATCACTATGCAGTCATCTAGTTGCAGCGATAGTTTCCATACACTTTATTATCTAATGATCATGAGATTAAATGAAGAACAGATATTACTTGAATATAAAGCAAGAAGGAAATCAAATGCATATTCTATTAAATTTTACAATTCTCAACTTTTTAGTAAAAATGCTGAATCTTAGAATTTTATAAAATTCAAAGTTTTATAAGATGAGACAAATTATTCTTAAAAGGCCATCAGTTGCCCCCCCCCCCATCTTTCCCCTTGTCGTTATAAGTTAAATCAGCAGGAAAAAAAAAAACAACTCACCACACTTTTCTTCTGGACAACACTGATCAGGAACTTTCACAAATTTGCAATGTGGGGCACTAGGCCGATTAGGGCAGTGCCATGCAGGACAAGCTTTCCTTCCATTTATGCAAGTGCATCTTTCGCAAGGATTGGGGTTAGGGATAATACCTTCACCAAAACATCCTGAGAGAATAAAATAGACATTAACAAATAATAAGAAAAAATAAAATAATTAAAAATTTCAACAACCAAGCCATTTCAGTAAATCTATTTACAAATAATAATTGTAAAATATCTATAAACACCAACTGAAGTCATTCACATTATTTAAAAAAAAAAAGTGTAATAAGCACAAATTTATATCTTGATTTTAGGCAGTAATTTTTTGACTTAAATTTTTTGTGATTTTTTTTAGCAAAATTATTTTCCAACAACGTGGGAATAAATCATAAAACATATGTAAAAATTGATAAAATATTATTGAATACCAAAAATCTATTAAGACCCTTGATTAATTATAAGATGACATCTTTTAATGGGCTTCCACCAAGAATTGTGGCAAAAATTTTAAATAACCTGTTACAGAATACTTCTCTCCCCCAAAGATTTTAATTTCTCCTTTGATAAAATGTTAATTAAACTATTAAGAACCACCTCTATTGTGTAGGTTCTAACTCTGGAAAAATATTAGTTACGCTTTGTAAGACTATCCCCATATATTCCTTTTTTCAATTCAACCAATGGAGTCTAGTAAGCTATATAATTTACTACCCCTAATCAGATGGAATCATTTTAAATGTTAATGACTGTAAAACCTTTTAAAGTAGAGATTAGAAACCCATCTAATGTATTCAGAAATGCATCAGCTTTGGGTGCTAATACAATATACTGTTATACCTGTGTAATACCGTTACAAAACTAATTGATTAAAAAATAAAATATCCACATTTATTTTTAAATTTATGGCTACAAGTGTATTAAATAGAAAGAAAAGACATGCACAAAATGTACATTAACTAGATAAGAATATAATCCATGACATTAGTTGTTTTAGATCAGCGGTCCCCAACCTTTTGGCACTTAAGAGCACATTCTATAATACTGGCCAGGTGGCGGGCCCCATTTATTTTTTCAATGTAAATTTATAGTTGGATATTGTTAATGATAGACTCTTTTACGCTGTAAAAGTATAGTATGACCTATAATTTGATTACAATATAATACAATAATTTGTAAGAAATCTTAAAAATTAAATTTGTTTGTATCAGATAAATAATTTTTTATTGTGTTCGGATAGCGGCGGACACATGTAAAATGGTCTGCGGCACTGGGCATAGGGTTGGGGACCCGTTTTAGATGAAAGCAATAGGTAGCAAATCAAACACATGTGAGACTAAATGCAAAGTGATAAGCAATGGAATTCCAAAAACTAAACCATTCATGGCAGATATAAGCATTTATTATATTACATTTAACAGGCAAAATTCTCCATACAGTAGTGCTACTCAGTGCAAGCCAGAGTAATCAATAGATGCCAGAAGGCTTGTGCATAAAATCTCTATGTAATGCCTACTCATCCAATATCCCCAGACTAGTTTTTGGCTTGTGGCCTTCGTCAGTGAGGAGCCTTGGATCTGAGTGGCACTATTGTATGGAGAGTTTTGCCTGTTTAATAACAGTTATGAGCAAGCATAAAAAGCGGTGATCATGTGATGTTCAGTGGTATATTATATTTCAGAAAGAATTACTCAAATCGGAATTTGACATAAAATTGGAATTGATAAACAATAAAATGCTCACGTTTGCTGTCGAGTTTATGGTTATAAATATTTTTTTTTGTTTTTTATATGCATTTTTTGCATGATTACCTTTTGCTTTGCTTTATTTTAATACAAATGTTTTATTGCAAAATATATCTTTATTTAATATACACATATAATTGTAATCTAAGAATAAAGGACATTTTATTTTCTATCAATTTTGATTTTTCTTTTGCTCCATAAAATATTTGTAGATGTAGAAACATCATGATTTATTTTCATGCAGTTCAAGAAAGAATTTAGTATTCTGTGATAAGAACAAATCTTTATTATTGTTACTTTTTTTAAAAAAATTAGATTTCTAAATTTGTTTTTTTTTTAGACTTTAAAATTTCTATCAAAATATCTAACTGCAAAAAAAAATATAATCTCTGAAAGCAAACCTCATTAATTAATTTTCAAGACAATCATTACTAACGATTTCATTTTCAAACATTGTAACTTTTTTCGATTTCCAAGTCTTCAGTGGCAGTTGCAGAAAACATAAGCTATATATCTATAAATCATATAGAAAATGTTCTTTTCGGTACTTGAATGTCATACGATCTCTTGAGACAAACCATTTAAAACAGGCAAAACTCTCCATACAGTATTGCCACTCAATGCAAGCTACAGTAATCAATGTTTTAATAACAGTTATAAGCAAGCGTAAGAAATGGTGATCATGTGATGTTTATTGACAAACCATTTAATTATTTATTTTTAAGGAACCAAATATATAATTTTTATAATGTTCTGTGAAATTAATTTGATAATATGGCAAGAAAGATATTTTATTACGAATTTCTAACAAAGCGAACATGTTCATAAAGATTGAGAAACTGTGATATATGTATAGCAATAACAATTACAATATGACCTCTTATTATATGTCTTAGTCAAATTTAATAAATGTTTATCAAAATTAAAACTTTGAATAAATTAGATATATAGTCAGTTCATACATATTTTATATTAAAATAAATGTGTAGTTTTAAAAAAATAAGCAGTATCCTGTGTTTTAATTTAATTAAAAAAAAAAAAATTGAAACAATTTTTGTTTGCAGAACATGGATGGGGATGCTGTTACATTACTTCAGTGTGAGAAATCATTTAGCCAAATTAAAAATGACTGAAGTTAGTCAAAGAGGGTGCAAAGGCAAAGGTCCTGCATTAATCACTGCCTATGCTTGCATGATATATGTCTTTTACAAAAATCAAAACATTTTATTACTTGCTAAATGGAACTATGATTCCTTTAGTGCCATTTTATTCAATCAATATAAAATTAACAATCAACAATATAAACATAAAATATAATTAGAAATATCTGTATGATACTATTTATACCTTCATTAATCACTTTTTATAATTCAATCAAATAAAATTTATTCCTTGATATTTTCTTACAGTTTCGACTGATCAATAGTTCTCATCAGAGCTACAGTATTCAATTATATATGACCATAAAACGAGTACATATTTGTACATATGTAAATGGAGGTAATTACAAAACATTATATATAATACCATTAATTATGAATTTTAAACAATACAAATATTTTAATGAACCCATTAACTATATGTCCTTATACATTTTTAATAATTTTATAAATACTTTTTATTTTATTCTTATTTTTGTTTTTCTTTTGCATAAACTGTTTTATATTTTTAATACATATTATTCTACATTTATAAGACTTTAGACCTTTTAATAATTTAACTTATTTTTTTCATTTTAATTATTCCATTATACTGTTGATCATACATTAATTGTAATATAATTATAAATTACGTTTTTCAAAATTTATAATCCTTTTTATATTATCTTATCTCCTTCCAACTCATTAACGATTGTTAACTAAAACAATTTTTAAGTTATCTTGTCTTGTTTACAGAAACTCTACTTATAAGCATTTTTTAAAACCACACCCTATTTTAATTTTTAATCTAAATATATTGTTTATTTAATTAATAAAAATGTTTTCAAATCCAAATCTTTATTTAATGTTAATTTAATACCATTAATTATAACTTCTTTAATTTTTCTATCCCTTCTATTGCTGGTATAATTAATTATTTTTATAGTAACTTTTTCAAATTTATGTCTTCTCTAGTGAATGTAAAATAAGTGGTCTTTTATCATATTTGTGTTGGATTAATCTTGTATAAATTGAATTCATTGTTTCACTTACTTTATACTCAATTTTATATACTTCATTTATACAATTTTCTATATTTTTAATGCATTACCTAATATATTAAGTATATTCTTTCTTATTTTTTACTTTAAATTTTATTAAATTTTTTACTATCTCTATTGATAATTTTATTTATAATATTGTTGTTATACCTATAAATAGCCTAAAAACGATTTACTTGCTGACGAAGAAGCTTCCAAATAAACAAAACAAATTTCGCATAAAACTATTAAATGGGCAAGCGTCGAGGTTGCCTATATTATGGCCGACGAACGAATAAATCTTTACGTAGTGTTATTAAATAACAAATATGCAAATGTAAATGCAAATCAGTTTGACCATTTTTTTGAAATGGAAAAACACGTGTCACGTCTATTGATAGAATTGTTGTCGCAAACAATAAAGTACGCATCTTTTTTGCACTTATCTTCTTTCTTTATTATTAAATCTTTCTTCTGACAGTTTTATATTCTTTTGTAACCTTCATTGGATAATCATCACAATGAAATTCCTTAATTATTAACTTTACTTGCTTACTATAATCATTTTGCAAGTACTTCTTTCCAGACTATTTTAAAAAATGAAAAACAAGTTTAGATCTGTGTATTGCATTAAATGGATAGAATTCTGATTATTTTTGGGTACCAATGTATAAGTCGACTTAAAAATTGTTTCAGTTAAATGTTAAAGAGATTAGATTATATAAAAAGAATCACAAATTTTGAAAAAAGTAGCAATGTATAATTATAATTAATTAATGCAATGATTAAAATTATAACAGAATAAATATATATATTAAAAGTACAAAACAGTTAATGCAAAAGAATCAAACAAAAAGATTAATATTTATAAAATTATTAAATACATATAAGGATATATAGATACTGGGTTCATTAAAATATATGTATTCTTTAAAATCCATAATGCAAAGTATTATATGTTATATAATTATATATTTAGAAATATGTACTAATTATATGATCATATATAATTGAACATTGTAGCTCTGATGACTGCTAGTCAGTTGAAACTATAAGCAAATATAAGAATAAATTGATTACATTTTACTGTAAAAAGTGAAAAATGAATTTGTAAATGGTATTATAAATATATATAATTCAATGCATAAAAGAACAAATAGAAAGAAATTATACTTCACTGAGAAATATGTACAAATTTTTTTCAAACCCATTGAAAGTATCTATTTAATAAGAGATTTATCCAGATGATAGAATTATTAAAAGGATGGAAAGCTATCATGATCTTCCCTCGTATGCTTTTGGGCAGAAAATTTTAAATGTGTCTTTAAGTAAGTGATTTGATATTCCTACAAGACTCGATCTAGTTATGGACTCTGGAGCTCAAGGAGTATACGCTAAGATTCAACTGTCATTTTCAATGCTTGAACTCCAGAGCATGATTTTACCATATAATTTGTAAAAGAACCAAAACATATACGTTCCTTATAGATAATTGAATGAATAAGTTTTATCATATTTATTCTTATTATTTCGACTTTACCAGCATCGCGATTACTTATGCGATATAGTGTCACATAAAAAAAAAACCTAATGACTTTACTAATCGGGGAGTTCAATTCGCGAGTCAGAATCGAGGGGCAAAAAAGACAGCCCTTTCCTTAATAATATTAATTTGTGGAAACAAAAAGTCTCCTAAATCCGCTACCTATTTTCATGTAATAAATGCTTTTAAATCGTGGAATAACGTTAAATGATTTTCATTTGAACATAACCGGATATAAAGAAATTGTTTCCGGCCATTTTAATTTAATAAATTACTTTAATAGCAATTTAATAATGAAATACCATTAATTTGCTGATACACAATTTTTAATACTTTTACTAACAGATAGTGTTTGATTACGACAATTTATTCTAAAAGCAAATATTATGAAGAATAATAACTGACTGTTTAAATCTTCGAGAATTACAAATACATTACAACTATTTATGACTTAATTTCAGATTGTAAATAGAGATTTAAAACTTGTCCGTATCAGATTTAAAAAAATAGAAAAACGTAGTCAGATTTTTGAATTTTTAATAAAAAAAATCTAATATCTTACTACAAAAAAGTCTTAACATACACGCACACTTTATTCCCATCACGATTTTCTGTTTCTTGTAACTAAGGTCCAGCCATCATCCACGACAGTCTTATATGCGGGAGGATCTTGGCTAAGATTAAGCTGACTAACATTTTCGCAAAGGTCCATAGTCTGGCATTCGTCGTCTTGGGTTTCCACTGTAGCAGAAACACTTTCAAATGTCCTCGCATGAGGCAACTTGGCAATTTCGTTTAATACGTCCTGTTCCCGATTATTGCTACACAAATTAAAATATAACACGATCAAATGACAAATTTGCGGAAGACTTCCGTCATCAACCATAGTGTTAAACTCTTTATTTAGAACTTCTGAAAGAAAGAATTCCACTTCATCGCGCATAAGATGGTCATTTTCATAAAAAAATTGTTCTACAATATCCACTAACCACGTTGCCTTTGCTCCACTATCAACACCTCCAAAACCCATCTGAACAGCAAGCTGTAATGCTGTCCAACTGTTGAACACAGCACTAATAGCTCTGTGAAAGACCGATTCGTTAATTGCACTCACACTGGCTTCCGCCATTTTATAAAATGTCCCAAGATGCAAAGATAATTAATGCGATGCGATGTATAGCAGCTATTCTTTAACCGAAGTTATGAGCTATTAACAGTTTATATACAATCGTGTGATTTCGACCAATAGTAGAATAGTGAATTCAGCTAAGGCTTTACCGCAAATAAAAGCAAAATTCGAATTTAACAGTCTATCGTAGTCTTGCATTGGTGGTCGAGAGGTCAGCGTGACTGCCTTGCACTTGCAGGCAGTTGCCCGGGTTGCGGGTTCGCGTCCCGGCCGATGCTGTGACATTTAAAAAAAAAAAAAACAGTCTATCGTAAAGTGCTGAAATGTCGCATCGCATCTTGAGCAGTTCATATTCTGAGTACTGTATTTGGAATGTAATTGAAAATTGCGGGAAATTCATTTCATATATTTTTGTAAGGGGGTTATGCATTTAAGAAATTTATCTTTACAGTGAAGCCAGTTGATTGTAAAATTTTAATTTTTAAATTTTGGTGGGTTGTTAAATTCTGAATTTGGTATAATTTGTTTACGATTATTTTGCAAAATTTAAATATAGTATTTTAGGAAATTTTTGTTATTTCTTACTATCCCCCCCCCCCCCCAAAAAAAAAATTATGTCAACTCGCCCAACAACTTTTCCTCTTATAACATATCCCACAATTTCATTATTTGTATTATATATTTATTAAAACTACTATACTACTTTCTGTGGCTTATTGCATTAATAGAGAGTAGCAGACTGGAATTTAAGATCTATGGATAGTGTCCCAACTCTGTTCTTTCATTGAACAACAAACCATTTGATTATATCATATATTACATTCCAATTACTTTCTCTCCCACATTTCAAAAATTCATTGACAAATTTTAATTGTAATTTCTTCAATGTTTTTTTTTTTTTAATCTTATCTCATTGCCTTAAATATATTAGAAACAAAATTTAAAATCCAATCATCCAATTCTCTTTTCACATACAATCTAGTTGTTTTTTTTTTCATATGTCATAGCATCGGCCGGGAAGCGAAGCCGCAACAACCGTCTGCAACCAACTGTTTGCTTTGCAAGGCTGCTGCGCTGACCTCTCGGCTAACAACGCTTTTATAGGCCCGTTGTCAAGATACTTTCTCTCTCTCTTATTCTCCCAACTTTATAATCATTTTTGATCCGCTATAGGATGGTCTCGCCAAGATTAATCCACTTGTTTTCATTCTATAGCTTTTCTTCTATAACTTCATTCCAGTTCTGTGATGTCAATGATATCTCTTTGTCCTCTCATCTAACTTTTTCAATTTTTTGTTACTCCTAACATACACCTCTCCATATTAAATTAAGTGATATGAAATCTCCATTACTCTTCTTTTAAGTGTGCAAAATTCAGATCCATAAATAAGAACTGGTAAAACGCCTATTAAAAACTCCCCTTTTCAAATATATAGGGATATAAAAAATTGCTACCAAAAACTGTTCATCCAAGTAAAATTCTATGATTAAGTCAATCTATTGTGCTTCCATCTGTATTAATAATTTGATCAAGATATTTGTAATTATTAACTTTTTCTAATTCAACTTTCATTTCAAAGATTTGTTCTAAATTTAGTAAAATAAAATATTTTTTAAAAAAGGATTAAACATTTGCAAACATAAATATCTTCAGTGTCACTTCTGTTGTAATACTGTAGGACATCATGTAACTTCAGTTTACATAATTACTATTTGAATAACAATTGTATAAGATGAGTCACGTGATGTCTTACTGGGTTTATATCAATCGCAGCCAAATAAGGTGCTTATATTTATTTAAAAACTATTATACAAATACTGAACTGCTTTCAGATTTATATAACTATGCAAGCAAAATGGCTTAGACTGAAAGCATTAACATGCTTTTCAATTTGGGCTGATAGCATGATAGTAAAACAAAGAAATAAAAGATGGCTGCTAGAGGAAGTGTTAGATCCTAAAGATCCAGATGTTCAGAACCAAAAACTATTCACTATTGAAAACTGTATGCTAAAAACTGGTCTGGGAATATTAGATGGACCAGGATTGGATAGAGATTTATAAAGTATTACTATATGGCATCTAGATGCCAATAAATGTGTTAGAGAAGAAAAAAATTGTTTGTGATACCATATTAGTGTTTTGTTATTTTTAAACTTCCATATTTTTATCTCTTGCTTACATTTTTTATTTCATTTCCTAATATACTTTATTAATTACATTTAATTATCAAATCTATTTCTCATGCTCCATTTCTGCAATCTTGTGCAAGATCCAAAACAGCTTATTGATGAAAAAAGTCAAACCAGTATGGGAATAGAAATAGGATAGCCTTAGATAGAGATTGTTAAGCACTATCATTCTGGAGTTAATTGATTATCCAACCTAACACTAGATGGCAGAATAAATATAAAAAAAGTGATTATACAGAATGTGAATTATTGGTTTTTATGCTGGGTTTGGGAAAAGATAAAGGGGATTTAGATATAAAAGTTATAGAGTTGACAAAGATTATGTTGTGGAAATGGGATGGAGCAGAATATGGGAAAAATTACACTGGGGAATGGAAAATAAAGTGGCTAACAGGTTTCTTAAGCTGCAGAACATCACATCACATTGCTACTTAAATGTGATATTGTAAATAAAAGTCATATGATATTTTATGGGCATTATAACAATCCTGACCAAGCAATGTACATAAATACAGAACTGATATCAGATCTATATAACTATACAAACAAGTTGGCTTGAATTCAAAATGCTTAAATGTTTTTAAATTTCAGACTGGCAGATTGATAGTAAAAAGGAACAAAGATGGTTGCTGATGGTAATTTGCAATAAAACTAAAAATTTAAGTTCACTAAACCAGACTGAAACTTGATAAAAACTATAAGCTAAAACCTAATCTGGGAATATGGAAAGATTGACATTGGATAGGGATTTATTAAACAGTATCATCTGGCACCTACTGATGACCCAAGTTTACACAAGATGGCAGAACTAGAGGAGAAAAAAATATTTTTTTTACATTTGTCCTATTAGTATCTTCAGCCCAATTTTTGTATAGGTTCACTGAGATATATTCAAAATATAATTTGCATATTTAAATATTTGTTTTAAACAATTCATTTGATATTCTTTTTAATTAATACAAAGGAAAATTATTTTTGCAATTCTTTCCCCATCAAAAAACTATAATTCTCCGACCTCTTATCATTTGTTCTTGGCATTTTCATCCAAGTGAATATCTTCACATTTCTTTATGAATCGTATTCAAAATTATTAATTAACTGATATATATATAATGATATTCTTATTCAATATCTGTATTACTTCGAAGTTGTATATGTAATCTTATAATTAAATATTAATAAATACAGTAAATAAATGTATATAAAGTACAACTTTAAAAACTTTTATCCCTCTAGGAATGCTTTCGACTAGCTTCGTAGTCTTTGTCAATTAACTCTTTCAATACACTTTCAAAGTATAACCTTCCCACAATTCATTGATTTTTATATTTGTTGCCTCACAAGACTTAATAAACAGAGAGACAGCAAATGTAAAAATTGATGAATTGTGTGAAGGTTAGACTTTGAAAGTGTTTGAAAGTCAGTTGACAAAGACTACGGATATTACATATAATTTATCTTTTTCACATGTATCCAGTGATGTGTATCAGTTGTATATGATGGAGTGCATATTGGTAGGGAGCTTGAAAATCTGGATTCAAGTCCTTTCTAATTTCATTAGGTTTAGCATAAACAATAAATTTGAATATTTGTATATAGATTAGGTGTGTATATTATGCAAGATTTGCAACTATATATAGCTTTAAGTATATATAAAAAAAGCTTGGAAACAAAAGCAGTAAATGTAGAAGATATAGCATTGGTCTTCAACTGTGTGTATATATCGATACAATAAATCTTATTGTAAATAGGAAGATATTTTATCAGTTAACATAAACTTACAAAGACATTGGCTATATGTTACATTGTTAAATCTTTCTAAATATATTAGTTTGATAAAAGTTAGTTATGAATTCTCTATTGACTTTTAAAGCTTTTAAATTAAAAACAACTTTATACATTTTCTAATAACTACTGACACTTTAAAACCAATTTATGCACCAATTTTTCATTATTGTTTTTAATTATGACATGTGAAACTTTAAGAATAAAATACGGACGTCCATATCAGTGATTCCAACTAGCTGTGATTTAAAAAAAAAAATATCAACTGAAAAAAAGTAGAAATAAATTTAAAAAAATAATTTCCTACATTTACAGTGTATGGACAGCAATGTAAACTAGTGTGTATATGTATGCGTGTGTGCTATACACATTGCCAATATACATGTACAGGACGTACTTATTCCTAAGATTTAAAAAAATATATTTTGTTTGTGAAGGTGAAAAATGTTTTCTTGGAATGGACAGACTGCCTTGATTGAAAACAGAATATGATGGACAGTGAGATGAAAATAAGATGTGTAGAGTGAATGAACAGTAATAGACTTCCTAAAAAATATTTTATGAAAAACTTAAATGTGATTTTCATGGAAGAGGCAGACCCATTTAAATAATATATAATTTAAAATTTACCTTTTAAAAAATATAATAGAATACTATTAGATACCAACCAGTAACCACCTAAACATTCACAGTAAAAATAGTAATCAATATCTCTCACTGCTGTCAAGGCAACCTTCACACCTTTTAATAGCAAGAATGGAAATCCATTCTTACTAATGGTCCATTGAATGTATATATGGACACTTAAAGATTGCAACTTGACTACAGAGTATGAAATATTGTTACCATGAAGTTTAAATAACCCTCTTTAAACATGAAATAAACATGTCATTGTAATGCATAGTAATAAATAGTCAATTATAACATTACAAACTGCAATACTTTTAAATAGCCCATGTATTCTTTAGATATAATAAGTGAAATAGTGCTTAAAGCTAAATGGGATAATGATGTAATTAGATACCAACCAGTAACCACCTAAACATTCACAGTAAAAACAGTTATCAATATCTCTCACTGCTGTCAAGGCAACCTTCACACCTTTAATAGCAAGAATGGAAATCCATTCTTACTAATGGTCCATTGAATGTATATATGGACACTTAAAGATTGCAACTTGACTACAGAGTATGAAATATTGTTACCATGAAGTTTAAATAACCCTCTTTAAACATGAAATAAACATGTCATTGTAATGCATAGTAATAAATAGTCAATTATAACATTACAAACTGCAATACTTTTAAATATCCCATGTATTCTTTAGATATAATAAGTGAAATAGTGCTTAAAGCTAAATGGGATAATGATGTAATTAGACAACCAGTAACCACCTAAACATTCACAGTAAAAACAGTTATCAATATCTCTCACTGCTGTCAAGGCAACCTTCACACCTTTAATAGCAAGAATGGAAATCCATTCTTACTAATGGTCCATTGAATATATATGGACACTTAAAGAATACTATGGAAAACTGAAATTTTTGAAATCGAAAGTTTGTTCCAGAAATTAAAATCAGCATCTCAAAATGTATATATTTGTGACTCTAATGCTTGTATAAACAATCTAGCAAAACTCACCTTTAATTATTATTCTTTTAATTGTTTCTTATGGAGTTAAAATGGGCAATTGATGATGATAAATTCATAATAAAAGCAGCCTTTCTATAGTATGTATACACTCCTGTATATACTGTGTATGTTTTACGCATTTTGATATTCAATATACACATATTCTTACAAATATCTATTCTATATATAATTAATATATATATATATGACCACATTCCTATAAATATATGTTATACCCATTTTCTACATGTATAAACAATAAGTTCATAAAACTATATATATGTACACACTCCTATATATATATACACTATGTACGTTTTATACATTTTAAATATGCATACATATATGTTGTACACATTTTCAACATATATATATATTCACAATCCTATATACTGTATTTGTTACACATATTTTCTAAGATGTATATAAAGTATATACACTAATTTATATATAAATGAATTATACACATTTATGTATATGTACTTATTCTTAGATTAAATTAAGCACATTAATCCAAATTACAGATCCACTATCAACAGTTTTCTTGCTAAAAAATACTTCTTGTAAGAAAATCATTGATATGGATTTATAATTTAATTTCGATCAATGATTTAATTGTGAATTAATACTATTAATTTAATATATTGATTAGTTTAGCATTTGGTATTTGATATTTTACATTTCTATATATATATGTATGTGTGTGTCATATACATTTTCAATATGCATATATAATTTGTACGCATTTCTTCATACATGTAATAAATATTTTCATTACGCTATGTGCACAAATCTATTTATAAATGTTAATAATGCCCGACATTAAACGTATATGAGAGTAGAATGGAGATAACAAGGTTTTACCTAGCTGCAAAATATTTAAACAAATCTACCAAATTAGATCAGCAAATTAAAGAATGGAGCAGACCTGCCTACTTTTACATTTTTTGATGTAAATATAGCTAAGCTTGTCAATTGTGTTACTATATGTAATTATGACATTTTTAATTATAATATCATATCTAATGTAGCAAAGGATAAAGATGGTATCTTATTTCTAACAAATCCTGTAAAGATAATCAAATATAATTCATATATTTTTAAGTATTAAATATTAATTAGGTCATTTCTGATAGTCGAATTTCAACCTTAAAAATTGTCCATAATGTTGTCTGCATTGTTATATTTAAAATATTAATTAATCTGAAACAAAACTGACTAAAAAACAACAACTTAAATATGCATAAAATTTAGTTAAAACATCAAACCAGTTTTCATTTTTTACAGAAACCTTATTCAGATAACTCATTTAAATAATCACATGACAAATAATTCTTTAGCAAGTCTATCCAGTGGACATCATTCAAATTATAATGCTTTACAAAACATTAAAATAAATATATATATATATATTAATAAATAAATATATAAAGCCTATTACTATTGTAACGATCATATTTGTATATTCACGCAACAAAATCCAGAGTTTTGAGAAATTATACCATGGCTGATCTAGATGAGAGGTTGAGACCTCAAATCAGATCGCACCTCAGCTCTTCACCAACACTCCGTGACTTAATACCCTATGAATGACATAAATGAGGCTACACTCAGAGTTTCTTAATTCACGTGCCAGCAGTAGCAAAGGGTGAAGCAAGAGACTCAGGAAATATTAACTAAATTACTAATAACTAAGTAAATACACACACACACACACTTATGGCTGGCTAGATAATGCACATAATAATAACTAATACTGTATTAAAATGGATTTGGCTAAAATTTGGTAATGAATTACGAATAACACATGAGACATTTACGCTATGCATATGTATATGTCAAATTTTATTCTTTTTTTTTTTCAAATATAAAAAAAAATTATTTTTTTTCGGGTATGGCTTGTATAAATGAAGGGCCACGATTACTTTCCACAACCCTGAGCAGAGTATGTTGGAATATACTGTATTATATAAAAAAGAGGGGGGGGGGGATTTGTTTTGTGTGTTGAAATTTGCTTTCTTTTTGGCAGCATTCGTGTATGTAAAAGTTTGAGTATTGTGGGGAAGAAAAAATTTTTTTGTTGTTCTATGTTAGACTCAGAAATTGTAGGTCAATTGAATGTGAATTGACATACTATGGCTTAACAAATGTTTGCTTTATATATATAATGCATATTATAAAGAGTGAGGTACTCTACAATGGTTTATAGATTTTCCAGTATTAAGATCGCAATATTAACTTGCTGTAAATTGCAAGATTTCATGAAGGTTAAATAGTAAAGAAAATAGTGGACTTAAACAATGAAGAGAACAACAACTTCACACTTCCAAATCAGGATGCTTCAGATTGGCCTCTACATAAGTAGAAATTTAGGATAAAGATAAGACAGACACTCTTATCTTTATAAAAGTCGCTATCTTGTGTCATGGTTTGTGAGGTTCCTCCATTGGCAAAATAATATTGCTTGACTATTATAAATTTTAAGGCACATTCATTACAGGTTAAAGCCTGTTTAAGTATTTATATGTTGAATGTATTTAGAAAGTTTAAAATTTTTCTAAAGACATTCACTTCTTAATATTAGATAACGGAAATTGTCCACATAATAATTAATACTAATGTACGAGTATTTACATGTGTTACACACATTTTCAACATACATATATATATACGTGTTATACACATTTTTAATGTGTACATACAATATATACATATTATTATGTCTGTATTTGTGCATTGAGCAATTTTTCAATAAGATGTGCAGTATGTCCGGAGCATCAATTGTAGATACTGAACAAGTATGGCCATACCAACTCCTAGAAGCTTAAAAAGATAAAACGAAAAATAACAAAAATATTACATTAAAGGTGAGTTTTGTCAAGACCATGTGCAACAATATTTGAACTATGTATATGTTCAAACTGGTTCACTATTCTCTTTATTTGATATTTTGTGACATTATTTTTTAACCTCTACTACAGAGAACTTTTTTTTCTGAAATATTTCAACACCATATCTAATATAACCCCTCCAATGTATTCTATTCTCTACCATATTCTCCCTTCAAAAACAATCAGTATTGTACTTCTTTAGAATGTTTTTGAGATATTTATAATGCAAATAAAGTCTATGTCTTCCATAAAATCCATACACAATTTCACTATAAAACATCCTTTCAAGAAGTCTTATATTTTTCATTTGTTTAAGCTGACCAATTCAATGAAGATGGGATTTTATAGTACTAGATTTTATAGTATCATATACAGCAAGTTGAAGAATATATTGGTTGGTTATATGATCTTGCTATAGTATGTGTATTATATACATTTTCATCATGCATATACTGTATATATACTCCTACATATATGTGTGTTGCTCCCATTTTCAACATGTATACATTATGTACATATTTCTAAGTATATGAGTGCCAAACATATTTTCAACAACTACATACAGTATATACACATTTCTTTATATATATATGTCTGTGTCACACATTTTCAACAAGTATATATACTATATACACTACTATAAACATGTTTGTTATATATCTTCAATATTTACAGACTCCTATATATATATATATTTGTAAAAATGCATATAATATGATTCACTATTAGCTGAGAATTTTAGCATCCACAATGCAACATGGAAGCAAATAGTGTGGATGAAGGGAGCTACTAGACTGGATGTATAAATGTATTTATAAAGCAACCTGTTTATAAACAGTAACATCTGGAAAAGAAAGCAGTCATTATCTACTGATTGTTACTAATAAGAAAAATGTATAATTGTTGTAATATATAATATTCAAAGACTAACCTAGTATAATAAAATGAAAACACTAAACATCACATGATCACTGTTTCTTATATTTGTTCATAACTGTTATTAAAACAGGCAAAACTCTCCATACAGTCCACTCAGTGGCACTACTATATGGAGAGTTTTGCATGTTTTAATAACAGTTATAAGCAAGTATAAGAAATGGTGATCATGTTTAGTGGTTTAATACCAATCCTGCCTAATAGGATAGTGGTGGCTATGGTTATTAAAGAACCAAAGACACCAAAATGTATGGGTACTGAACTGAGCTCAGACCTATATAAGCTAATGAGATTGGATTGAAAATATTATTGTGTTTTCAATTTTATTCTCATAGTTTTGTAATTAAGTAGAGATAAAAGATGGCTCCTGGAGGATTGCATTAGATCCTAAGATCTAGGTGCAGTGCTCTCAGATCCAAAGATCCTTAATGACGAAACCCACAAGCTAAAAACTAGTCTAGGGATATCGGATGAGTAGGGACTACATAGAGACTTCTGGCATCCATTGATTACTCTGACTTGCACTGAGTGGCACTACTGTATGGAAAATTTTGCCTGCTATAATAAAATGAGATGTCTTTATATTATATTATTTTCACAAAACATAATCTTTTCCATCTATTAGCTGTGTGCTTTTGTCTTGTATTAAAAGCTATAATAAGATTGTTTTCTGTTTTTCCTTCCTTTCTATTATTATTATTATTTTGTTTTTTTAATATCTTAGTATTTATTGCAATAGAAAGTAGCAGTATAATTATTTATGTAGTTGATTATCACCATCATAACAGGTAACCAATATTTCAAACTACAATTATTGGCTAGAATGGATTATCATGATGAACACAGCTAAGCAGTATATCAAATTGTGGTGAAAATTTTCAATCATATACTGATTACATATAAACACTTATGTATTCTAATAACATGAACAAAGATATCTGAGAAGGCAAATGACTCTAAGATTCTTTTCATGCCGAGTCAGCACTAATGGAAAAAAAATATAATGGAATGAAATAATTGTTCCATATAGTTCTGCGTTAATTCATCTTTAATTAAAATTTAAAATGTATATTCAGGCCAAAAAAGAGCTACGATTATTTCCAGCTTAATAAATGATTAGTATTAATCATTAATCTGAGAAGAAGAGTATCATAGTTGTGAATGAAGTAAGTTTAACACATTCATAATAAATTGTAAAAATTACATATAAAAAACTGAAAATTTTTTGAATAGATAAAATGCTATTCATGCCTTATGAGAGGTTGGTGTTGACTTTATGATATCTCATTTTAAATACAACATAGTAATATAAATCATAAGGAGTACATGGAATTGATTATGTGCTATTAAACTTAGCATTATTCACAAAAGACATGAGGTTAGTATCAAGAATCATATGATCTCTCATATGCTTATTCATGTTTTCCAAGAGCAATTATCTATTGTAAGTTAACACCAGTTAATATGGTGCTTTAAGACCTCCATCGCCAGAATAACAGGTTTCCGGCTTTTACCTTCATCAGTGAAGATTAAGATTTAAAGCCGGTACACATCTAGCAGCTATTTTTTTACTTTTGTTATAATAGGCAAAACTCTCTCCATACAGTAGTGCCACTCTAAGCAAGACAGAGTAATCAACGAATGCCAGAAGGCTTGTGCATAAAATCCCTATCTAGTGCCTACTCATCCAATATCCCCAAACTAGTTTCTGGCTTATGGCCTTCGTCAGTGAGGAGCCTTGGATCTGAGAGCACTGCACCCAGATCTTAGGATCTAATGCAACACTCCAGCAGCCACCTTTCAACTCTACATAACTACTAAACTATGAGAATAAAATTGAAAACACACAGATATTTTCAATCTAAGCTCAATAGCTCAAATAGTCATATGGTTTTGAACTCAGTTCAGCACCCATACATTTTGGTGTCTTTGGCTCTTTTACAACCATAGCCGCCACCTTCCTATAAGGCAGGATTGTTATTAAACCTTAAAACATCATATGATCACTATCTTCCACTAGATAGGGATTTTATGCACAAGCCTTCTGGCATCCATTGATTACTCTGTCTTGCTTAGAGTGGCATTACTGTATGGAGAGAGTTTTGCCTATTATAACAACAGTTATGAGCAAGCATGGAAGATAGTGATCATGTGATTTTTTTACTTTTTTATACACTTCAAACTAATAACCTGAATTGGAACAGGAATAAAAATGGTTGTTAGATGCATTAATTCCAGATTTCAATCCTAGTCTGCACTGATGATGATGACAAAATCAAAAACCAGTCAGCCCAGAGATGAGATCAGGATTTTGTGGTACTACATCACTTGGTGCTCATTGATTACTCAAGCTTACAGTACATGGCTCTAGAATAGGATGAACATAACTGCTCTTAGAAGTTTGAAAGGTCATGTGATATTGTTTCTGTTATGAATTTTCTTAGCCAAAAGTTGAAATGGGCCTACTATTGTTATACAACTGTGGCCTCAAAAACATAATGAAAGTGACTTAGTGTCAGATTTATATAGCTGTGCAAGTTTGTTTTAGTTTGAAATCTTAGATGATTTTAAATTATTACCTTGAATAGCATCAAGGAGTAATAAGTAACTGCTAAATGCAAAAGTGCATTAGTTCCAGCTTTGAATCCTAATCTTCACTAAAAGGAAGAAAGAATCAGAAGTCAGTAGGTCTGGATATGGTGATTTTATAACATTATATTATCTGATTTCCATTAATTACTGAAATTGGCAGTAGATGGCTCTGGAGTAGGGTGGAAGTAGTTATGATTATATAAGCATTGAAGAATTAGATTTAAAATTACAAAGGCTAAGCAAGCTTATATTATATATTTTTAAAAAAAATTATTTTGTAAAATCAAATTTATGGCTTGCTAATGTTTTGATAGGTAGGGCTAAGAGTAAGCTTGTGGTTTAAGACCTGTAGAGGTCCGTACTCTCGCATTTTTATACGCATGTGGTTGAGGCTACAGCCTTAATAAATATTACCTATGAAGCAATTAAGAAAAATAATAGAAGTCAGGACCCTAGATTTAAAAAAAAAAACAATATAACCAGGTAAAGTTATAAATATTGAAGTAAATATTTATTGAGGGGAGATGTGATGAAGTGTGCAGTGAAAAGATTGATTCATGATTTTGAAGAAACAGGTAGCAGCAAGTATAAAATTAACAACACAAAATATGATTTTTGAAAACCAAATGTGACAGATTAATACAGAAAACTAGAATTTTATTATCCATAAATTTTATTTCAATACCTCAATTTTATTTTCACTTATCTTTCCCATTCTATTTTCCTTTCTCTTTACTAGGTGTTCTAACAGAATGAGGATTTAATTTAGTTTCATTTCATCTTTATTTACCTTTACATATTAATTTCTAAATTATTAATTATCATTTCAGCCCATTTATATATATATATAGTAATGTCATACTTACCTTAACTTCAGTTTTATATTAAAATAATTTACACTCGATAGTCAGCGCCATCTATATGCTTTAAAGTGTAAGAAGAGTGGAATGTTGTTATTATATGAATATAATAGCTGATGTAAATATGACCTAAGTAGGTCATTACATTTTTTCTCCACTTGCAGCAATGCATACATGTGTATAGTTTTTAAAGATTGTTTTTATTGATGTATTTCTCATCTCAACTTTATCATATTTCAACCATTTTGCCAGCATGGAAACCAAAACACCATGCATCTATTTTACAAATATGCCTAAGTCTTCAAGCTCATCAGTTAGTTTCAACCTTTTACTATGTCAGTCTCACCCAAGTAGTGACTGGTTTCAATCCATTTTTAACATCTTATAAAAAAATGAACGATCACTGCATTATAGATAAATATTTTCAAGCTTTTAAGTTTTTATCAATACATTCTTCATCTCAACTCCACCATATCACATCAGCACAGAAAATCAGACTAACCTTTATTACTATGCATGCATTTTATAAACAATTTGTGCTCAACAGGTGAGAAACATTAAATATCTGAATCTCCATGTCTATCCTGACAGCTTGATATTTTCCCATTACCTACTCCAAGCATTCTTTATTACATAACTCTCACACACATGTGATTTCTATTCACTTACAACATAGTATATAATTTAAAGATATTTTAATCATACAATATACTTACTACCAACATAATCTGGATCATCTCGTGGAGTCTCATCTATTAAAAATAATAAAAACAAGTCATATTTATTGTACTGTTACATATGAAGACATAAAATTCAAGAAACAACATCACACAACCTCTCATATACTTCCAACATCTACTGTCTTCCTGAGTAATCAGTGGACATCAGATGGTACACTACTAAAATATCACCATTCTCAGACTAGTTTTTGGCTTTTGCTTTCATTACAGAGGGATTTAAATTTCAAAATTGAATTAAACTGAGATCTCTAAAATATATAGAAGATGATCTGATGTCAGTTCTACATAACTATACAAGGAAGTAGACTTGGATTCAAATTTTTAGGTTGTTTTTTTTTGAAATTTCAGGCTATTAAATTAAATAGTTCAAAGAAATAAAAAGTGGGTATTAGATGTGTAAATGCATCAATTCCAGGTTTGAATCTAAAATATTCACTTAGAAAAGCAAAAGTCAGAAAGTGATCTGAGGATGATCTTAAACCACTATATGAATTAGTGCTGATTGATTACGCAGGCTTACAGTAGATGGCTCTAATGTAGAGTAAAAAAAACTGCCCTTGAAAACATAAAAAATAATTATCCATACAAAATGTTAATATAAGTTTATATTCAGGAAATAGCGTTAAACACTAACAAATAACATATTTTTCAGACTTAGCAAATTGTTACAAATGAATGTTACATTTTTATAACTAATTATCAGTAAAAAAAAATTTGTAAAATATATATCACTACATATTTGTGACATACATATCTTAATGAAACTATTCACTATTTAAGTCTTTCATGAACTTATTGTTTCTGTCATTTTAGAAAATTTTCTTACTAACAAATGTAATATACTGTACATTTCTCAATAAAGACTTTACAATGCAATTTTAACATATGATTTATTTCCTCTTGCTTACAGTTTCAACTGTCCTGCAGTCATCATCAGAAATACAACATTTGAACATATACAATTAATACCTTTCTATATATATATACACACACACATATACTGTACATACAAATATATATACACACCTACATATACTCATAAAAAGACAAACAATCTAAATAGTATCTTAAATTATGGATTTTTAATATTTTTTTTTAAAAATTAATATTTTTATATATTTTTTTATTCTATACCTATATTCAATTATTTTTTATATAAATTAAATGTTTATTTCTTCATATTCTTACTATTTTTAAATTTGTTCATTTATCTAGTTAATTTTTTTTATTTTATATATTATACATGCATTTATCAATAATAATAATATTCCACAATATATATATAATTCTATTTCTTCCTAATTTTTAATTAAATTTACCTCTTTAAACTTCGTATAATTACACCATTTCCTACCTGGAAATAACTTTTAAATTTTATTACATTACCCTTATGCCCTCTATGAACATCTTTTTGAAACTATATTTTATTTTAATTTTTAATCTCTATATACCTATTTTATTAATAAAAATAATATATATATATAGTTGAAACTGTAAAATCATAAATTAAAATTGCATTGTAAAGTGTTTATTGAGGAGTATATGATATACTATATATATATATAATTTATCAATGCAAATAAGGAGAAGAAGTGGAAAGAAATTTTAATACTTCAAAAATGTATCATCAAATAGTAAACTGGCCTTGTGTAATAATGTTCTTGCAATTGAAAGAGCTTAGAGATTGGAAAAACTTCATTCCATATGATCATTAAAATATATGCTTTCCTGAAAAAAAGATTAAGTTCTGCCAAGTGCTTGCGAAGATCAGACACATGGTAATGGGCAATGTCTACTTGCAGAAACATACATAATCACCCATTATATATTAATAAGTAATTATTTGTTATCTATTAGTATTAGTAAATTGGTATTAAACCACACTTTACTATGTAATAACAATTTTTTTCAATCTCACTATGTTTATGCCATTTGGTGTAAGATTTTCAGTTTGTGCTATTTGCTTAATAGTATAATAAAAAGTAAAAAGTGCTGCTAGAGACAAGCTGCACAAGATCCAAAAAATCCAAAATGCACTGTTCAAAACTCCAAAGCTCATCACTGATGAAAGCCATAAGCTAGAAACTAGTCTGGAGATATTTCATTAAGACAGAACTGGATAAAGATTTATTAAGCACTACTGTCTGACATCTATTGATAACTGAAGCTTACATTAGGTATTATAAACATAGTAAGATTGGAAGAAAATTGCTATTAAATTGGGATTAATTTAATATTTTAAATATAAAATTACATACAAGCATATATACATAAAAATCTAAATCTCATACAGGCATATTTACATAAAAATGTACTCTGTCTTACCAGGAGGTGAGATTTCAGGACCTAAAACATAAAAAAAAAGTACTCATTTAATTAAGACAAAGATTAATGTCAAAGCTTTTATTACTAACAAACACTTTAAAATTTTTCATCCCACCAATCTCACTATTAACACTTACAATTTATTTCTGGACAGCATTTTCCAGGAACCTTGACTTCCTGACATCCTTTAGGAACTTTTTGATTACAGCTTTGTCTTGTGCAAACCTTCTTGCCATTTCGACAAAAACAGAGACTGCAAGGATTATCGGAAAAAATGGGGCCACTACCTTGGCAATCTGAAATGGTAAGAAAATTTGATTCTACATAAAACATTACATGATACAACGTGGAGATAGAAGGCAACACTGTTTTTACAGTATAACATAGTTTTACTGATAATTGATTATCATTATGTTTAAATGCCTGAAATAATCATACGATATTACAAATAACTAAAACTTTAGTCTTATTTAGATTTGAATCTGACTTAAACAAAATAATCCTAAATCTAGAGCACAGATAAATATAACAATGTAATATAATTTTTATTAATGTCTATTATCTTCTGTTTCAATTTACTAATGTTAAAGACATAAAATATTTACTAAAAATTAACAAATTCCTACTTACCTGCATCTTCTCTTCCATAATCAGGTTTCTGACCTATGTTGCACACAAGATCATATACAATTAATGATTAGGACACACAAGAATGTATATTAATGATTATAATAAATAATATTACTTAGAGATCAAAAAAATGGAAATAAATGTTAATTATTAGAATGTTTTTTTTAAAAGTTATCTTTATTCTAAAGTTTAATAATAACTTCATTAATGATCAATATGGTTTTAAACTTCTCTAAATACAAAATTATTTATCTTTTCATTATGCATTTGCTATTCAAAAATATATTCTATTTGTAGGGCAATGGTTTTAAAAAAAATTATGCCTATCACAAACATAGATGCAATAAACCAGTTTTTTACATCAATTCCAGAAGTGGCCCAATATATATATATATGTATCAGTGATGAAGCAGGACTTTTTTAGGAACGGAAGCACACTTCTTTTTTTATAATGTTTTTATTTTACTTCCACAACAATTTTTATGTAATAACACCTAATACATATATATATATTACATAAAAATTGCATTAGAATGCATTAGTCAAATTCATTTTTTCATTATATATAAAATGAATTCAACTGTTAGTAAAAAAAAATTGAAAAAAAAAATTGAAAGTGAATTTTTTAAACAGAATTTTAATTAAGCTTTTGAAAGTTCTAGTGAATTTTTTTACAGAAGCACTCATTCCATTCAATACATGGACGCTTTGTCCATGATATATATGTATAAATCACACCAGATGCTTAAAATTGACCAATAGAATATCAGAAATCTGTTGTCAAGACAATACTCAAGTTTCATTTATTATTAAGTGTTACTTTGACACCAGATTGCTGATATTCTATTGGTTACTTTTAAGCATTGGACAGAGTGATGTGATTTATATACAATTAGCTAAATGCACATATGGATTAATAAGTATATATACATAATTAATAAATTAATGTACTTTAAAATATATATAAACAAATCTAAAAAGATGTCAGCTCCAATTACCATGCATGAAACATCTATTATACACGAAAAAATGATAAATTATTTTGCAACTATGCTTATGTCTCAGAAAACATCTGTCACCACCAAGTCAGCTGATTTACCAGTATTTGTGTAATTGCACAGATAATTAGTATCAATCCAAAGTCACTGATAAAGAATGTTTTCTGAAATGTAAAAAGACTGAAGAGTGGTTTGTTAATTTTTGCACATGGTGTATCAATTGAAAAATGGGCATTTCATGCAAGATGACTAGAGATATCTCACGTATATATAAATACACACAGTATAAATAACTATGTGAAAACTACATAAATATGTAATTATTTAACTAACATTAATTTTTAACTTATGATCGCTATAGAAATGATCACAATATTTCAAGCTTTAGGTAAATTACTGGTAAATTTAATGTTATTATAAAGGTTAAAGAATTGTTGCTATGATTGGTGAAATCTTACCTAGCTTCCAGCCTGATGAAGATATTAGATAATAACAAGAACATACATGCAGCAGAGATTGGTTGTTTTTCCCTCAAACATTGCTGCTTGAAAGATTATGAAAATTTCTACAGACGGTATAGGTTTGGTTAGGTTATTTTGTTGTTTTCTTTAACATTACTTAATATATTTTTTAAGAATGGTAAATTCAATTCAAAAAAGAGGAAAGGGGATAAAAACAAGCCTTTAATCTATTGAAGTAGGAACAAAACATCCAATAAAACAAAGAAGTAAAACTAAATCGGAATCCACTTTTGAGGTCCACATTCTCTAAATGTTTACAGATACACATCTGAAATAGTCATTACCATGCTATCATTTAATCAAATGCTATATACTTAGTATATGAAATAACTTGACTTTAGAAACAGCTAAACCACTAAACATCACATGATCACCATCTCTTATGCTAGCAGATAACTGTTATTAAACAGGCAAAACTCTCCATACAGTAGTGCCACCCTGAGCCAACCAGAGTAATCAATGGATTCCAGAAGGCTTGTGCATAAAATCCCCATCTATATGCCCACTGTATGAAGAGTTTTGCCTGTTTAGAAACAGCTAAGTTGTACTCCAGTGATCATGTGCCTAATAAATTATTAAGATGAACTTTCTGCTACTGAATATTATATATACATAGCTCGCACATAAGCTCTTAGAAAGCTTTGCAGAATATCTTGTGTGTCCTAATCATTAATTGTATATGATCCCTGCATAACTGTAGATATAGTAACTATATATTAAAGAAGAACAAATTTATAATGTTAAAGTCTCTGCACTTAGTAAAGTAAAGTATTGCCTGTATATCAGTTTATCAGACTCAATACATTTCTTAAATTAATGGATTATAAATCTTTATAATTAACTAGCTATGAAAAAACTTTTTACAAATATGGATGTTTGTTAAATCCACAATTAATAAAAAAAAGATTGTTTCAATCATATAACTGTATTATACTTTTTGCCAATAAATTATCCAATATAGGTATTCTAAGATAGTATACTAATAACTCTGATATGAAAAGAATTTAAAGCATAAGACATAATGTCCATCTTGCACACATAAGATGCAACTACGTTTTTTATTAATTACACTGTCAAGCCATAGTTAACATGTAATCTGCTGTCATGAGTTAGTTTACAATACCAAGTTTCAGATAACACATAATCACCTATTATGCATTTGCCCAAATAATCATTTGTAGTTAACATACAATTATCTGTTTTGCATGCATCACAACATCTAATTGCAAGTGATAAGTAGTCACCTGTTATGCATTAGTTACAATATCACGCTATAGATAACCTATTATCACCTGTTATGTGTTAATTATAATATCCAGTTACACATACATGCATTCACCTGTTATGTGTTAAAGTGCACTATCAAACTGCAGATAACATAATCATCTGTTATGCATTAATTATAAATGTGTAGCTGTATGTAACATTGCCAACTGTTATGCATTACCTAAAATGTCTGGCTGCAAAGTAACACAATTACCTGTTATGCTGTCTAGCTGCAATTAATTTATAATCATTTGATATGTATTAATATCAACAAATGGATATTATTTTCATTCTCTTAAATATAATATTATATGCAAACATATGTACGTAAAAGTATATCTTACCAGGAGGTGAAATTTCTGGACCTAAAGCATGAATGAAAAAAAAAACCAATTTTGAATCATTTAATAAGGGGAAATTTGATTTCAAAGCATTTATTAATAACAAAAACTTTTTAAAATTTTTATCCCAATAAACTTCGACTTTACAGTTTTACTACTGGTACTTACAATTTATTTCTGGACAGCATTTTCCAGGAACCTTGACTTCCTTACAACCTCTAGGAATTTTCTGATTACAGCTTTGCCTTGTGCAACTCTTTTTGCCATACCGACAGAAACAAACACTGCAGGGGTTATCAGAAAAAATAGGACCACTGCCTTGGCATTCTGAAAATAATAAAAGAAAAATATCTGTACATAAGATATTCCACGATAATATCCGGTGGTAGAGGGCGCCACTGCAAAAATTGTCAGCTCTTTTTTTTGCAGATGATATATTTTTGTGTGCAGAAAGAAGAGAAAATATGGAAGTTATGCTGAGTGCATGTGCAAGGGTGGGTAAAGAGATGGGGATTAAATTTAGTAAAGAAAAATCAAATATAATGATGGTTAATACTGAGGAAAGAGAAGATGTAGAATTTTTATTGGGAGATATTAAGTTAAGTGTGGTGAATAGATATAATTATTTGGGAATTATTTTAAGTAATCAGAAAAATTATTTGGATGGATGGGAGAAAAAATTGATAAATGAAGCAAAGAAAAGAAAGGGATTGATAAAGAAATTAACAGTGTTTTCATATAATAAATATGATGTAGCTAGAATTATATGGAAAGGAGTTGCAGTAGCAGGGTTAACATATGGTAATCATGCATTACATATTAGTAAAGAGATATTAAATTACTTAGAAAAAATTCAAAGGAAAGTAGGAAGACATGCATTGGATGCAGATGTATGGACAGCAAGGGAGGCAATTCAAGGAGAAATGGGATGGAATTCAAGGAGAAATGGGATGGTCAAGTTTTCATATGAGAGATGCAAAAAGTAAAATGAAAATTTTTGATAGATTGCAGTTTGTGGATAATAAAAGAATAGCCAAAATAGTATTTAATTGGGTTATGAGTAAAGGGCAGGTAACAAGATGGGTGAGAAAGGTAATGCAGTATGCAAAAGATTTGGATAAAGAATTTATATCAGTATATTTGTACAAAAGATGAGATTATTGTGTTAAAAGGATTGTTTGAGTGTTATAGTAGTAAGGAATGGGATAAAAGAATAGATTTATTAATAAAGAACAGGGAGTTAGAGAGATGGAGAAATAGTATGGAGAGTAAAAAGAGTTTAAATATATATAGAAATAAACAGAATATTAGGTGTGAGCTAATATATGATAATAGTAAGGAAAGTAGCTTATTGTTTAAGGCTCGAATGGGATCTTTAGCTACAAAAGAATATACATGTAAATGGAAAAATATGGGTGAATTATTTTGTAAATTATGTAAAGAAGGAATAGAAAATATTAGGCATTTGTTAATTGAATGTAAATGCTTGAAAACAGAAAGGGTACATATAATGAAGTTATGGAAGAATAAATATGAAAAAATACAGAAAGTGAATTATTGGTTTTTATGCTGGGTTTGGGAAAAGATAAGAGGGATTTAGATATAAAGGCTATAGAGTTGACAAAGATTATGTTGTGAAAATGGGATTGAGCAGAATATGGAAAAATTTAGAGTGGAGAATGGAAAATAAAGTAGTTAAGAGATTTATCTGGACATAATTGCTGAGATATTCTTGACTTCGTTTAAGAAGCCACAATACATCACATCACATCAATAGGCTTAAATTGCCGATAGTAATTCTGTAATTATATGAATGTTACAGCTATGATCCTGCTGAGAATTGAATCTGATCTAAGCAAAGTATTATTATATTCAAAAATATTAATAAATTGAATAATGATGATATAATTTTAGTTAAAAATCTACATTTCTACTCTAATGAAAAGATTATAGATTTTAATAAAGTAAATATTAAAGATATTGTAAACAACTCACCCGCATCTGTTTCTAGTCTCCCATAATCAGGCTTCTGAGCTATATGGCATACAAATATTACATATTAATAAATTATAATTAATAAAATTGCTATGAGATAAAAAAAAAAGAAATGAATTGACTTATAAAGATTTTTTTTTTTTTTTATAAAAAAAAGTTACTCTTTACCTCTAAAGTGTGACAACTTTTTAATGCCACTAAAATATTACATGCTGATTATTCCTTATGCATACATAAGAAAAATCTCTATACAGTAGTGATACTCTTTGTAAGCCATAGTAATCAATGGATGCTAGAATATTTGTTCATAAAATCCCTATCTGGTACCTATTCATACACTATCCCCAGACTAGTTTCTAATTTGTGGCTTTCATCAATGAGGAATCTTGGATCTGAGAGCATTGTATGTAGATATTAGGATCTAATGCAATCCTCCAGAAGCCACCTTTAATGTTTTAAATCTAAGATAATTCACTTGTATAAGGTGAAAGATGGTTGCTGGAGGGTTGCATTAAATCCTCTAGATGCAGTGCTTTCAGATCCAAGATTCCTCACTGATGAAATCCACAAGATAGAAATAAATTTGGGCATATTGAATGAGTAGGTACTAGATAGTAATTTTAGGCACAAACCCTTCTAGCATCCATTAAGTACTATGGCTTGCAATGAGTGGCACTACTGTGTGGAGAGTTTGCATTGTTTTAACGGCTGATGTAAGCATAGAAAATAATGAGCATGCGATATTTTAGTGCTTTTATATCAATTCTGCCCATAGGATAATAATATCTGTAGTTATTATAGAACTAAAGGTACCAATATGTATAGATACTGAATTGGGTTCATATCTGTATGAATAAACAAGTGAATTAGCTTGAATTGTAAACATTACTGTGTTTTCATCTTGGGTTTATAGGTTTACAGCTAGCTAAATAGGTGGCTTTTGGAGGGTTGCACAAGATTCTAAGATCTAGATGCAGTACTTTCAGATTCAAGACTCCTCACTGATGAAAGCCACAAATTAAAAACTGCTTTGGGAATATTGGATGAATAGGAAACAGATAGAGATTTTATGCACAAGCCTACTAGCACCACTATGACTGGTAATGAGTGGTACTATTGTATAGAGAGTTTGTTACTATTTTAACTTGACTAATGGTTAATATGATTTTAAACAGATCTAAATTTGCCTTTTTGTTGAGTATTTTAAATTGGATGTTCTATCTATGAGCTTTACCAATCTACATAATATTTAGCACTGAGAGAAAAAAAACTAATGAGTCAAAAATAAAATGTTCATATTTATTTTGGAATTCATGGTTCTAAGAGTATTTTAAATAAAATCAGAAAAATAATATATTTTACAATAAAAAGTTTGTTTAACAAAACAATAACAGTTACTTAATAAAAAAATTACACCAGTGATAAATCAGAGGTTCATAGAAATACAAATTCATAACAAATGTCCACATTGGTATTTGATTTTACAATGTTCTCATTTATTGTTGAATTTGCACTGAGCTTATATTCAAATATTGCATACTTTTTTTTTCATACACTCCTTTTGCTTTCTTATCTTATTATAAAATATTATTTTCTTTACTTTATTTAATATATATCTATGAATTTAAAAATAAATGTTAACATTTCGTATGGATTTTCATTTCGGCATACATTTTATTTATCTATGTATTTTTTGTTAAATGATTGATATTGTTTTGATAAATAAATTATTTTTATTGAAAGATATATTATTTTCTTGATTATATTTAGTAACCATTTGTAGTCACAAATTCAAGAATAAATGGGACATTTTATTTTTTATTCACTATTTTTTCTTTACCTTTATGATAAGTAAAATGTAATAACATTAAATGGGTAATCTGTATATTATTTTAGTTCTTAATATAACCCCATTTCACATAACACTTAAACAAAGTTGTTCATAACAAATTCCTTTTTTCTCACTGTGATCATAATTTAGTGTAAGCTTCAGTAGTCAATAGATGCCAATGGTAGTGTTTAATCTCTATCCAGTGCTGTCCTATAACCTCAACTAGTTTCTATCTTATAGCTTTCATCAATGACAAGCTTGGGTTTCAGCACAGTGCATCTGAATCTTTTGGATCTAATGCACCTTTTATCTAGCAAGATTTTTTTTATTTCTTTGATTTACTATTAAGCTATCCCAAATTAACAACATATTAATATTCATATTTTCAATCTAAGTCAACTTGTTTGTACAATATATATATAGATCTTAAATCAATTCAGCATTTACTATTAAAGATTTTTTAAGCACTACTATCTGGCTTCTATTGATTACTAAAACTTACAATAGGTGATATAATTGTAGTTAGAAAAACATAATTTGCTGCTGAACAGTGTTCAGGTAAGCATTATGTGAAATGGGATCATATGATGTCTTATTGGTTTCATATCAATTCTGGTCAAAGGATAAAAGTGCCTATAGTTATTAAAAATGTAAGGACATCTTAATATATAAATATTGACTGGTTTTGGATGTACATAACTATACAAGCAGATTGGCCTAGATTAAAAATATTAATATGTTTACAATTTGGATTGATGGCTTGATAGTAAATAAAGAAATAAAAGATGACTGCTAGATGAAAAAAAACCCAGATTCACTATCCAAGATCCAGAGCTCTTCATTGAAGACAGCCAGAAACAAGAAACTAGTCTGGGTATATTGAATAAAACAGCACTGGATAGAGATTTTTAAAGCACTACCATATATAATTTATTGATAATTAAAACTTCCATTATATGGTATGATTATGATAAAAAAAAAGAATTTTCTACTCTATTGGATCCTAACTGTATATCCTATGTGCAAGGTAATAGTATAAAAATGCAATTATTAATTTAATTATGCAAATTATAAACACAACTGCTGATTATACTAAGAAAATATGACGAGCAGTATATGTCAAACTCATGTGATATTTGCATTAATGTAATTACATCAGCATTTATTGAACATTATTTAAAATGTTCCATCAGAATAAAAATGTTAATTCAAAGAAAATGGTTATAGAGTTTGTCAAATAATAATATGATGTTATATGATCTAGAAAACAGATTTGTTGATATAAAAGAATTTCTTTGTAAAGAGCATTATCTGTGTTAACTTGATGGTTTTTATCACTTAATGTTTGTATGAATGGCAGATTTATTAATTTGGAGATCTCTTATAATCAATATATATAAACATTTATGTCTAATAGTTTTCCATCTAACTTCTGCTGAAAAGTGGGTTTATAGATTCTGAAAAGTCTGTGATTAGAAAATAAGATAGTGTTTTATATTCATTATCCATGGATAGTTTCCATTGTTTACCATGTGCTTCTGCGGGAAAACAGATTTATAGACTATGAAGATTCTTTTATTTTTGTGATTATGAAAAGTATTTGATCAATATCATCATCTGTAATAGTTTGCCAGTATTTCCTATTTAACTAATATGAATGATGAGCAATTTTCTGAAAGAACGCTAATGACTATCTTCTGCAATCAAGAAATAAGAGAATACTTAATCAGCATCATCAGTAGTAATTAGCCATTACCTCCTGCCCAACTTTTATATGAGTAACAAAAATATGGTGTGATCGGACAGTAAAACACTCAATCATCATTACTGATATTAATTTGCCACTATTTTCTTCACTGACTCATTATATATTGAAGAAGGAAAAAGATCACCATTTCCAGTTTGCTCAGGCCTTTTTGGCTAAGAATATTTAGATACCCATTGATCAATCAGTATTGTAAGACTACCTAGATAAATATGGTTCAGTTCCAGTCCTGGATGCTGGGTCACAGTAAGCAATAACATTAGCTAGGGTAATAAATGCTTACTATAAATTAGCCTATCTAACATGGTCATGTGACTAGAGTAAAAAAAATTATGTAACATAAATAATCATATGGCTTTGTTGTTCAGGATTTCGTAAAAAGTTCACATCCAGAAATACCAAAACTGGAATTGATCTGAGGAGGCTGACATTTTTTCAAATTTATTTTTATATTTGAGCACACTCTATTACTATTGTGAAAATAAAATATAAGTTGGAAAGATATAAGATGAAAACTATATAGTCAAAACTAGTTATGATCTTTTCATATAGTTTAGTCTAAACAAGAATTACAAAATCAACAAGTGAATACATGTATATTGTCTATAGTAAATTTAATGTAAGTATAAGGGACTTAAACTCAGATTTTCAAACTACTCACAGCTAACTAATCCATCTTATACAATTGTATTCTGCCCACCCCTCTTCTGTATAATTAAATGAACATATTAAGATCCCATATGTGTGAGGTCAGATTGACTTAAGGTCAACATGGGTATGGCAATAATATTGGCATCAACAAGGACTTTAAAATTTCATCCTCAGATTTTCAATGATATGGATGGCTGAAGAATTGGAGAGTGGAGAAGATTGAAGTTTGTCCATTAAAGTTTGAAGATTTGCTATCTTAATATAAACTGAAGCACCAATTGTAAATATGTGAGAGATGATCTTCTGGACCAATTGGTTCAGCATAAAATACATATATTGGAGATCATTTATCTTTTTCATATGTATATGAATATATGTATAATAGATAGCTGTGAGTAGTTTGAAAGTCTGAGTTCAAGTCCCTTATAATATATATAAATATATATATTGAATTAAATGTTTATATGGATTTTATTATATAAAAATGAGGAGATAATAATTCATTAAATATAGAAACATTTAACTTTTGATGTTATTAAGAAATTATCAATTACTATTAATTGGACAATTCCTGAGGCAAAACAAGTTTTTCTCATAAACCTATAGTAGTTCTTTTGCTTCGAGATCCCCCAAAAAAGGGCTATTATGAGAAAAATTTGATTTGCCTCAGGAATTGTTCAATTAGTAGTAATTGATTGTTTCTTAATAACATCAAAAGTTAAAATGTTTCTCTATTTAATGAATATTATCTCCTCATTTCTTAAAAAATACAATAGGTAATAAAATAAACAAAAAATTACCTACCTGGAGGAGAAATTTCTGGGCCTAAAAGAAATAATAAAAATTATAAATAAAATTTATTTGATATTTATTTGTATAATTATAAATTATTAGGCAAACATATAGCTTAGAATACTGACTAACAACACAGTAATACAAACACTCAACACTCTGTAAAAGAAACCTCGTTGCTTCCTGTTTATAACTATCACATGATCTATATGTAATTTACCTGAATGAAATGATTGTGTTTTTCTCCAGAGAAGGATAGATTTTCTGAAGTATTTGATGTGGCTGTTACAGTTTAATGTATGCTGCCATTAAACCGAATGTATATTAATTTAGTTAAAAGTGGAAGTTAGAGGTGACTGATGTAATCAATAACTTGCATTTAAATGGGGAAGCCATCTTATTTTTTCATTTAATACATAATTCCAGCAGACAAAGCTTAAGGTTGAAGCCTTTGTTTAGAATGTAGGTTTGTTATATGAATGTCTCATAATTATTCAATTGTAGATTCTTGGCTTAACATAAAAAAAAACCTCTTGATTATAGATAAATATCTGGTTGAAATTATATCTTGAGTTATAGGCATGTCTTACTTGCTTAACAGCTTTTTATGCAATTTCTGATATCTGGTGGAGAAATATATCAAAGAACAGAAAGTTACTGTGAAGGAGTAGATTTGGGTGTATAAGTAATAAATTGAATTCTCATGAAACAAATTTCATTTTCCAAAACCAACAATAATGCCAGTTGGATTTGATCTTTTTAGAAACCACTGGGGTTTCACCAACAGATTCAGGACAACTCATGGTTGTTGTTTTCATCTGCTTCAAAAAGGGAATTTATCATCTACTGAACTTGTAAATGTGGGCAAGTACAAACTATAAAGTATACCATTAATGGTTGACAAATGTAAAGCTATAGTGGCAGAATTAAAGAATTTAATATTTGCTACAATGATTCCATCTCCTGGTTAAAATCTTCTTTTATGATAATTTGTTAATAGTTGAGTTGTAAATCAATATGCTAAATAAATAAATACTGTAAAATCAAATTATCTAGATAATTAGATATTATAATCAATCAATGACTTTTTATTAACATAACTGGCAGTTTGTCCAGTAAGGCTATTCCTATTTACTTTTACATGTTATATATTTATGTGTGAATCAAACTATTATGTGATTAATCTCCTATTTTTCTTTTACAGTAGTGACATCTATCTTCAGAATAAGGCAGTTGAGTATAACAGAGTATTTTTGGACATTAAGAATCATAAATGCTTTAAAAAATTCTAAAAGAGTCATAAATGCTTTATAAAGCTATCTTTACAATCTATAATTATAGCAGTGGTGCCTTTCCTTTTCATCATCAGAGATTATGTTTTCTTCCAGAAGCTAGGCTGAACAAGTAGGAAACAGCACTAAATCCAATGGTAATACATGAATTACAGGAGATAGATTGACTTTTAATTTGTCATATTCTTAATACAATTCATTATATTGTAAAAAGAAATTATTAAACTCAGGTGCTTACTATACATGTATATAATTTTAATGCGCAAATACGCGCACAACAACTGAGCTTCATCAGGATTAAATAACAATATATTATAAACTCAAAATAATTATAATATCTAAAGAATAATGCCCGAGCGCTTTCAAGAGAACTTAGCTCTCATAATCATGGGCAACAAAGAATAAGCATAGCGTGTTGGTATATGCTAAAATATGCTGATATATGTAAATTAGTTGAAAAATAAATGCTATTGATGATAAGGCTATGAATAGGAAAGATGTGTGTTACAAAATCTCTAAGAAATGGATCATTTAGAGCTGACGCATTTATTTTCAACTAATTTACATATATCAGCATATTTTAGCATATACCAACACGCTATGCTTATTCTTTGTTGCCCATGATTATGAGAGCTAAGTTCTCTTGAAAGCGCTCGGGCATTATTCTTTAGATATTATAATTATTTTGAGTTTATAATATATTGTTATTTAATCCTGATGAAGCTCAGTTGTTGTGCGCGTATTTGCGCATTAAAATTAAATTCATTATATTTTAACTTTAAAGGCACATTAAAAATCATAAATCTCAATACCAGATAATCAAGATATAACTTCAGCTAGGTAGCTTTCTTTGAGGTGAGAGAAAATAGTGCTGTCTCAATTTAGTGGAATTTTATATATGACCTAAGCAAATGATTTTAAAATTTACATCCTAAATTTTTAACAAAAACAATTCAAAATATTGAACTATTTTTAATCAAAAAACTTATAAATGCAGGATATAATAAAAGATAAATTCTACATACGTTGAATAGTTTTACAAAATTAACATGTAAAAATAATAAAAAATGAATATCTATGCCATTTTAAAATAATGTTCAATCTAAATTTATAAAAAAAATATTTAATGATAAATACAGTGTTTCATTTTATGTTCCTCCAAATGTAAACTTATTGATTAATAATTTTAGAAATACTATTCTTAAAATGCAAAAAAATTATATTATATATCAAATTATATGTGATTATAAGAAGTCATACGTTGGAAAATTTGAGATGAGTTTTGGGAAAAAAACCTAAAAGAACATCAGCTATTATACAATCATGTAAAAAATGCTAAGAATAATCAGTCCAATAAAGCTTCGGTAGTCTTTGACTGAAAAATCTTGCAACTCAGATTTATCTTTACTCCAGATCATACAAGAACAGTAAAAGAAAAGCATTATAAAAAGGGAAAAATCAAAGAGGCAATTATTATAAACCCATTTATAGATTGTATATTAAATAGACAATCCAATTAAATATGGAGATGACTAAATAGATAAAGTTTCTAAAGATACATTTCATCAAAAGATATCCTTACTACCACTCAATATATCATGTAATACACTTTTCATTATTCGCTTTTTGTAATGCATTAAATTTGATTTATTCCTTGATATTTCTTTACAGTTTCGACTGACCAGCAGTCTTCATCAGAACTACTTTATTCCTTGATATTTCTTTACAGTTTCAACTGACCAGCAGTCTTCATCAGAACTATACAATATTCAAACATATATGACAACATAATTAATATCTTTTAATTGAATAGTAAAAGTTTATTTAGTGTAATGGTGATGGATTTGGAGTTCAAGGTCCATAGACCATGATTCCAGATTCTTTCTTCCAGTACTTGAACTTTTTGTGAGCTCTTGATAATAAACTATTTAATTGTTTTTTTTTTGCAGAAGTTAACCATCATACAACTGAAGAAATAGTTCAATAAAAAGAATATTTGGATCAAGAGCTAAAGAATTCTGAAAAGAAATGGATACAAAATTTCAGTCTATTTAGCTAAATGTATCTATTGTGATATGTAACAGTGTGTGAAAATATGCTAATTAAATTAAATCTTATCAGACTTCTTAATAACATCCAAGTACAACAGAATGACAGAACAGATAATTGCTATCATCAAATGGCAAAATTTGTTAATTATTCTTTTATCATTAAGGATATGTAATGGCAGGTTTCTATGGTAACTGCTTCATTTTTATTTACCACATTGATCTCATGATATGAAAAAATAAAACATCAATAAATAATAGAACACCAAACTTATATATATATATATTAATGGGTGTGATCTGGAATTTGGTCATATAAAAACTGTCAAATATTAAATATTAGTGTACAAAGATAGATTTATTATAAAGAATTTATTAAATTAATTTCAGTTCAAATTATATTTTTTTACTTCAAACAAATATGAAACTTACATTTAATAACAGGACAACATTTGCCTTCTTCTTTGACTTCCTGACAGTTACGAGGTACCATCTGATTACAGCTTATACGAGTGCAAGATTTTCTACCATTTCTGCAGTAGCAAAGACTACAGGGATTATCAGATTTGATTTTACCTGTTCCATAGCAAGCTGCAAAATAAAGAGCCATTATTAATATTGACTATGAGTAAGAAACCTTTAAAAAAAGTAGTAAGGAAATATGAAACTTTTCATTTATTTTTTGTTACTTATTGTCTTTAAATTTTTTTTTTTTAAAGATGATTAGATAATATGATCAAGAGGATTTTAGTTGCTATGTATGATGAACTAACCTCAGTACCTAGCTGAGATTTATCACTGGATCAATAAGACATACACAGTACCATGAGTATGAAAAAATTTAACACTGGAATAAAATGAATCAACATGCTACATAGCATATATTTTAACTGGAAAAATAACAACTGTTTTCCAATATGCAAACAGTACATATATATAATATTATAATAATAGTGATAATAACAATATATTGAAGCTGAAAATATAGTACATATTCCTGCTTCACCTAGTACCAATGTCATCAGCACTAGTCTGGGTTTGAACCCAATCTTTATTAACTGACACCCATCTCACAATAGGTGGTAGTATATTTTAATCAATATTATAATCTTTTATATTTCATTAATCTTATTTTATAATTAAAACTAACCTTTTATATTAGTTTATTTATTTTATATTTGTAAAAATGTATCTTGTGTTTATTTTATCAAATTGAATTGACTCCTAGATATCTATAAAATGTTACAAATATTTCAAATTCTTTATTAAAGTTCATTTTCTTCAATAAATCAGTTGGTAACATTTTATATTTATCTTTTAATCAATGTACACTTGAGAATCAATTATTTAAACAATGTAATATTTTTAAGAAATATTTTGTAAAAGTTTATACCAAATATGTTTGAAAGTCATTGTACCAAATTTTTCTGAATAAAATCTGCATTTTTGTTAATCTAAACCTTAATTAAATAGATTTTGTTAGTACAATGACTAATAAACTTAATATGCTTGTTGTTGTTGTTTTTTTTTTCATTAGCAAATCAACCCTTGGGGCATGTTCATGCAGTGTTAGAGATTTTCCCTCCAAAGTGGCACCAGCCTCACAGAACTGCTTAAAGAAATTACAATTGGTGGAGGTCAGTGTAGATTCAATCCTATAGATAAAGATCAGAACACATAAATAGTGAAAATTTGATTGATTAATTATTATTGAGTTTACTGAAGAAAAGTGATTAATCTTTATATATATATCGTGCCTAAAGAAATGACGGGGTGAAAAGATCGGTCGTTTGCTTCTCAGAGGTCTGTTTCACCAGCCCATCCATGCCTTTCCAGTGCTTTAAACATCTAGCCAGAGACTGTCTGTGTCGAGGAAGCCTGAAATGATCTGACTGTATTAACTGCCTGTACTAACTGATTGATTCTGAGGTAACGTCCAATTCACCGCAAGCCATTGATTTTATTTTACTTGTTTTCAAAATCTATATTAATTTATATTTTATATCTGTGTAATGTTTATACGGCTTGGTTTAAAATGCGTATTTTAAATTTATTCAATTTAAAATATCAATTCTTATAAAATTTTACATTATTTTGATGCGGCAAATTAAATTAATTTTTGTCGGTTTGTTTAGATTATTTGACTTACTGAAATGGCCAACTACAAAATTCAATGAGCTATTAACTTTAAATCCTCCTCCTGTTATTTTTTTTAATTTAAAAATCATTACAAGAAGACTTCCTTCCGTAAATTAATTAATAGAAAGCTCATTTAGTTTTGTACCTCATATATATATTTATTTGAATTATTGAAATTATTTTAAAAGTATCTTACTATTACCTCCAATTTAAAATAGCCCTGTAATTATTTCTGAAAGAATAAATAATTTTAGTGAACCAATTAAGTAAAATTTATCATAGAATTTTATCGGCATATATTTCATACACATATTTTATTTGTCAGAAGATATTAAAATTATGATTTACAATTTATTATGATATATGTTTAAAATTCACCAGAAGTGAATTTGAGATTTAATACCCAGTTTGTTTATGTTAATTAAAAGACTGATTTATTTTGCAATCTTCAACGATGAGCTACTTATTAATAAATGAAATATTTGGAAGTGTGGAAAGCAATTTATATTTAGTTTTAATTCTTGCCATCCTTTTGTATTGTAAATTATGATCCATTTAGTAAAGGCCTAAGGTTTCTGGGACCTTCCATTATTGCAGGGAGATAGTTTAATTAGAAGTTAAGTTATTAATTTTGTTAGTGATACATTATCTACTATATACGTCTAAGGCATTGTGTATTTATAGTTACAACCATTTCTTTTTATTGTTATTCTTGCTTTGCTACAAACCTCTTAGGACCTTCGGAAATTTAACTGACCAGTCCAATCTTTCACACTCCCTCAAAGTAGACATAGTTCATACCAAGGGATCCATTTGCGGGCATTGGCATTTAAAATATGTGTTTGGGAAGTCCAGCACATCAAAAATATTTTTTTATTATTCAGAGACATGCTTTGGCTAGAGGGCCAACATTTCTCTTATCTACCTGTACATATCAGGAATTTCTTTTAGCAAAGCCACCTCATTTATTTTGTTGTAATCTATAATAGCATACTGCCTTCTTCATCATTTTATATCTTTATTTAGCAAACTTGAAATGCTCTCTGCCATGATGGCACATCCTTTACAAACAAATTTTGTAATTATTTAAATCTGACTGTATAATTGTCAATTATTTATTTAAGAACTATTTTGCTTCCCACACTCATTATATACAAATGACTTTAAATGTAATAGTGTTTTAAATGCCCATCTTTCATATTTTGTAATATATATATATATATATAACAAATTTATTTGTAATATTTTATTTTATTGCTGATTGGTTAAGCCACATCAAAACGAATTAAAGAAAATAACCAAGTTGTATAAACAAAGACTACTTATTTTGTACTAAATTCTTTAATAAATTCCTATAATATTGTCATTTAAATAAGCTTAGTTTGTCATCATTCCCAATCTCTAAGGTTAATTACTCTATTTGTTTATAATATTTATTTGATGTAAGTTCACTTCTTTATAATGTTGCCATAAATAATTATCATTATTATGGTTCAAACCATTAGTAATCGATCAAATCATATCTGTACCATTCTGCAATCATCAGAATCCATTAAATCATTGATTTTTCATATAAACCCTTTTATTATTTTGAGTCTCTATGTGAACCATGACCTCCAGCTGGGACGGAATAAAACCAAGCATTGCTAGTGTCATCACAAACGTTATCCATTAGTCAGAGAGGCAATAATTTAGGCAAATAGGTTAGGATTCATCCTTGACCTGACATATGTATCTTGTGCATGGTTGGATTCAAGGTACTTTTGCTTGGATTATTGGTCTTGTTGAATGAATACACGATTTTGACCGGCACGATATATATATATTAATGAATAGAAAAATTAAAGAGGCAATCTTTATAACCCAATTTAACGACTACATAATAAACAGATGATCTGCTAGTATCGATAAACACAGGTTTTGGAAAATCACATGTCGACTATTCTTTTTTTTGTCCATTTCATTTCAGTTGATAATGATTACAATGTAATTAAAAGTACTTCTATTTACTTAATATACATATTATTATTGTTATTATAATTTAAAATTTACATACAGCATATTTTTAATGGATAACGAATTATTTTTTTGTATAGAAAGTTTCTACTAAAATTATTATTACAGAAAGTAACCCAAAGATCTACACAAAATAATAATAGAGATTTTTTTTTTATATTAGATGCTTTTATTGACCAATCACTAAAAAGAAAAAAAAAGTTCCTTCATCCACAATTGGGTTTTTTAGATTTAACTTGAAATAAAAGCATGAGGGGGGGGGGGTGCCCAGAAATTAATTAAATCAATTCCTTGTTATAAAAAATACATGCCTTTATTTCAAAAAAAAAAATCTGAAAATGCCAATTGTAGTTGAGTAAAACAATTTTTTTTAATTTTTTTAAATTTTCTTAGTGCATGGTCAATAAAAGCATTTATACACATATATAAAATTTATCTCTATTATTTAAAATTTTTTAGTATTGGCATGGTAAATGAAAATGTAAAACTATATCACACTTGAAAGTGTTATAATTTAAAATGATTCCCCCTTATGTATATATCATATTTATTATGTGTACATAATAGTATGTTATATATAAGTGTTCAAAAATATGAAAAATTCTTTTAAGTGAAAAGTGTTTAACATTTTTCTTTTGACTGGAATTTTTTTTTTAAAAAAAATGCTTATCAAGACTATATTGTAAATGAACTTCATTTAATTGTTTTTTCAACCATAATTGGGGTTTTTACATTTAACTTGAAATAAAAGCATGGAAGGGTCAAAAAATTAAGTACGTTAATCCCTTGTTATAAAAAATAGGGATTTAATTAATTTCCGACCCCTATTAGTAAAAGTTCACTTATTTAAAAAAATAATATCGCTTTCATAGACATTTTAAACAAATATACAAAACTTCAACGAATTATATTGCACTTGAATATATTAAATATCAATGTTAAAAGGTTTAAATTGAAAGGGCAAACATTTTTCAACTTCAATAAAAGCATTTAATAAAAATGAAGATCTACACCATTTGTAAATTGTTTCCCATCATCCACTTGAGGATCTGCAGAAGATAGATACTCTGGGATAGGAGCTATTTAGTTCTCTACCTGAATAATTATTTTCAGGTTAATTTATATCCTTCCAAGTGTCTGGAGTAACTAATTAATTAATGGAGTTTAGCAGTAGTAATTAATACAAATTGTTTTTTTTTTTTTTTTTTTAAAAAAATTAATGTTCTCTTCAGACTGAAAATAACTTAATTCTCAAATTGAGTTATTTATTTTGAGGATTAGAACACATGGGCATTCTAAGATATAACGTTTTTAATATTCACTGTAACTAAAAATAAATTAATTAAATGTAAATCCATACATTGCAAACATGATAAGTTGTTACTAGAAATAATAGAAATGTCATCATTGTGAGTTATATTATGTGGGGAAAATACAACTTCAATGTAATAATATATGATTATGGTAATGTAAATATGATACTAATATTGAAGACCATAGATCTATTTAAAGAGAATAAAGATAGAGGAAGTGGTAAGACAAAAATAAATAAAATATTTTTTCTTTAACAATTTTAATTTTTTTTTTTTTCAGAAAAGGAAAAAAAATAGAAATTAAAAATAAAATAAAATTCAGATATAATATAAATTGTTATAATTGCGCAAATATAAAATGTTTAATGATAAATGTAATAGTTTTTTTATATTTGCAGAGTTTAGTTATAGCAAAAGGGTGTGAGATACTCTATACATTCAAAATAAATCACTTATCAAAATCTTTTTTCAAGTATTGTGAAAAATATTTATACTTTAAGCATAGCAATTTTAAATTTGCATTGACAGTTTACCAACATTTTGCAAAGCTAATAATTGATGATCCTAAGATCTAGATGCAGTGCTCTCAGATCGAAGGCTCCTCACCGATGAAGGCCACAAGCCAGAAACTAGTCTGGAGATATTGGATGAGTAGGCCCTAGATAGTGATTTTATGCACAAGCCTTCTGATATCCATTGATTACTCTGGCTTGCACTAAATGGCAATATGTATAGAGAGTTTTGCATGTTTTAATACAGTTATAAGCAAGCATAACAAATGGTGATCATGTGATGTTTATTGGCTTAAAACCAATCCTGCCTAATAGGATAGTGGTGGCTATGGTTATTAAAAAACCAAAAACACCAAAATGTATAGGTACTGAACTGAGTTCAGACCTATATGACTATATAAGCTAATGATCTTGGATTGAAAATATAATGTTTTCAATTTAAGACTCAATGGTTTTGTAGTTAAGTAGAGATAAAAGGTGGCTGCTGGAGCATTGCATTAGATCCTAAGATTTAGGTGCAGTGCTTTGAAATCCAAGGTTCCTCACTGATGAAAGCCACAAGCCAGAAACTAGTCTTGAGATATTCGATGAGTAGGCACTAGATAGGGATTTTATGCACAAACCTTCTGGCATCCATTGATTACTCTGGTTAGCACAAGGTGGCACTACTATATGGAGAGTTTTTTCCTGTTTAATTGATGATTCTGATTTATAAATTTTTAAAGAAGATTTTTGGTTATATATTTTAGTAATATCCATGATTCCTTTATGTCAAAAGATTAATTTTTTATTATTTATATTTTTATATTTCATATTTAATAATTTCTAGACTGTAACTGAAAATAATAAAAAAAAAAACAAAGAAATCGTGTTTTATTATATAAATATAATAAATGCAAATCTGCAGTGGTTTTTTTTCCTCGCATTTCAGCCATATTTAATGAAAATGTCTCTCAGATTCACACAATCTATTTTGTAATTTTTGACCTCAATTTCTGCAAGGTTTGAAAATAATATGTATTCAGAAATAATACTAAATCTAAAAAGATACAAATTATATACAAGCATTTGAAGTTGATTAAAATTAAACATATTTGAGTATTTATTGTTACATAATATGATATAAATATTTGAAATACAGGCACTCTTCATATACCTGGAGCCTAATTGTAATAGGGGATTTGTACTCAGACTTTTAAGCACCTTTCAACTATCCATACTATCTCATACCACACATGTCCACTCACATGTAGAAAAGATAAATAATCACCAATATACATATTTCGTGCAAAACCAGCACTCATCAGTTGGTCCAGATTATCATTTCCCACACATGTATATAATCAGTGCTCAGTTTTATATTAAGATAGCAAATCCTCATACTTTAATGAACAGGCTTCAATCTACTCCAACCTCCCAATTCTTCAGCCATCCATACCATTGAAATCTGATGATGGAAAGCTCAAATCCCATGCTGATGCCAATATTATTGCCATGCTCATGTTGACCTCAGGTCACTCTGACCCCTCATGTACAGGACCATATCCATTTAAATACATAGAAGAGGGATGGGCAGGATACAGACTTAATGTGTTAATATTTGAAATATAGGCACTCTTCATATACCTGGAGCCTAATTGTAAATATAGGGGATTGAACTCAGACTTTCAAGTACCCTTCAACTATCCACACTATCTCATATCACTGATGCACATGACCACCCACATGTAGAAAAGTTAAATAATCAGAAATATACATATTTTGTGCAGCACTAGCACTCATCAGTTGGTCCAGATTATCATCTCCCACACATATATATAATCAGTGCTCAGTTTTATATTAAGATAGCAAACCCTCATACTTTAATGGACATACTTCAATCTACTTCAATCTCCAACTTTTCAGCCATCCATACTATTGAAATCTGACAATGGAAAGCTAAAATCCCATGCTGATGACAATATTAGTTCAAACCCCATATATTTATAATATGATATGTTAAAATTAATATAAAAAATATTTTTGAATTAAATTAATTTTTTGTATGTTTCAATACACATAAACAATTATTTTGTATGCATAATATTATGAAATAATCATAGTTATATGTTATATGCATTTTACAGTTCTGAAGAAGACTGTTGGATAATTGAAACTGTCAAAAGTTTTGGATATTTGGGTGCAATATAATATTTTGTTGTGTTAAATGCTTTGAAGAGAGTTTTTTTACATTAAATAATAATATAACTTGGAAGAGGGGATAATAAAATAATAAAATTAAATATTATTCTATTCAATGGATAAAATATCATGATTATTATGGCTTAAGACAGTATTTAATTAAAATCCATAACAGCGATTTCTTATTTAGAACAGAATTTAACAAGAATCCATTTTTATTGGGTAGTACTTTATTTCTCCCATCTTTTTTTATAATTTTTAAATAAACAAAACAAACCAATAACAGACTCCACAAATGTATAAACCTTTATGCATATCCGGTCATAACAATCAACTATTAAGTTCAGATGACCAGAGATACACTGCATTATCTAAAATCTCATGCATTTAATGAATCCAAAATCATATACTTATTATATCTAACACCTGTTAATATGATAAAGGTTTCATGTATTTATTATCCGAAAAGCCATGAAATGAGAACTTAGGATGGATTCCCAATTCTTTAGGAGCTATTAGAATAATTTTAACAAACATCACAGATCTACATTTGATTAAAAATAGCACTCGTGATACAATTTTTGCATTAGTAGTAATAAACAAAGATGTGATGGTGATAAAAATGATTGCCATAACAACAGTCATTAAAGTGAGCCTATCATCAATATTGAAGATGAGGTCTCATAGCAACAATGACTGTCATTGCAGCAGTAAAGAATATTATTGCCACAGCAAGTGATAAAAATGAATCATAGCATAAAGCTCATTGTTATACCAATGATATTGAGATGATAAAGCTGTCATATAAATAAGAAAAGATGACATAGAATAATGGTGAAGGTAGAGTAACAGCAATAATAATACAGATAATAAATACTATATATGTATAAACATTAAAGGACTATTAGTGTTGACTTTATATAAAAGGCAATTGCTATATGTGGGATTATTACAAATTGACATAATGTAGTGTCAGTTTAACTTAAGCGTCACAAATTAATGATATGAGAACAGTGTGAGAGCCCATGTCCAAAATTATTATTTCTACAGCATTATCTAAAAGACAAGTTTCCTTGCTTCCCAGATATGGGACTCATTAAACTTGTATAGTATTCTATGCTTATTCCACATGACCTGATTAAACTATAATATAAATCGATCAAATTGTTGCTTCCATTTTTTTGAAAAGACCAAGCTGAAATAGATAAGGAATGAATGGACATTCAATATGTTTGGAAAATAAAATATAATGGTAGTATTAAAAATTGATAATATCTAAATTGTAACCTATTATAATGTTTTCATGATTGTATATATATATATATATATATATATAATATATGGCTTTGAAACACTAACTGAGTGATTTACAGATCAAGCATTCATACAAAATTTGAAATGCCTAAAGCAACAGAGTTGGGTCTTGATCATGGAGCTCCCTACTGAATGAAGTCATGCAGAACAAAATATTAAAACAGGCAAAACTCTCCATACAATCGTGCCAACCAGAGTAATCAATGGATTCCAGAAGGCTTGTGCATAAAATCCCTATCTAGTGCCTACTCATCCAATTTCCCCAGACTAGTTTCTGGCTTGTGGCCTTCGTCAGTGAGGAGCTTTGAATCTGAGAGCATTGCATCTAGATCTTGGGATCTAATGCAACCCTCCAGCAGCTATCTTTATCTCTACTTAACTACAAAACTATGAAAATAAAATTTGAAAAAAATATTTTCAATCTATGCTCAATCACTTATATAGTCATATGGGTTTGAACCCAGTTCAGCACCCATACATTTTGGTGTCTTTGGCTCGTTAACAACCATAGCCACCACTATCCTATTAGGGATTTTATGCACAAGCCATCGGGCATCCACCGATTACTCTGGCTGGCACTGAGTGGCACTACTGTATCGAGAGTTTTGCCTGTTTTAATAACAATGTGCTAGCATAAGAAATAGTGATCATGTGATGTTTAATGGTTTAACACCAATCTTGCCTAATAGTATAGTGGTTGCTATGGTTGTTAAAGAGCCACAGACACCAAAATATATGGGTGCTGAACTGGTTCAGACCCATATGAATATATAAGTTATTGAGGTTAGATTGAAAATATTATTGCATTTTCAATTTTATTCTCATAGTTTTGTAGTTATGTAGAGAGGAAAGTGGCTGCTGGAGGATTGCATTAGATCCTAAGATCTAGGTGCAGTGCTCTCAGATTGAAAGCTCCTCATTGATGAAGGCCACAAGACAGAAACTAGTCTGGGAATATTGGACAAGTAGGCACTAGATAGAGATTTTATGCACAAGTCTTCTGGCATCCATTGTTTACTCTGGTTGGTGTATGGAGAGTTTTGCCTGTTCTAATAATAGTAATGTGCTAGCATAAGAAATAGTGATCATGTGATGTTTAGTGGTTTAACAGAACAAAATAATTAAATGACTGATTGCTCAGAAGTTCATAAGAAATTTGAGTATTAAAAATGATAGACATGGGCCACAAGTTTGAGTATTAAAATCGACAGAGATAGGCCACATTGACAATAAAGATCTGATTCCCATTCTTTCATCCCACCAAACTGTGCAGGCCAAGAAATCTGCTAATCAAGTATTAAAACATCTTTTCATGGAAATCGAATGATATAAATTAGTAGCTTCTGTGAAATACTTACTTGATAGATCACCCACACTTTCATATTTGTCACTCTGATCAACTTCTTGACCTGAAATTAAAAAATTTGTAGTATAAGATAACAATCAATTGATGTATTACTGAATGCAAATTTTATGAACACCAATGTATTGCCACTGTCAAATGTTATATTTCTTTATCACTTGCATTTCAAAAGACAAGGAGAGTATAATATCTGACAGATAAATACAATATGGTCATATTCACATTTACAGAATATTATTCTTTATCTTCTCTATGTTTTAACAATTTCTATCGTCATTTTTAAAATTTTGTTCCTATAAATACTTAACGAACTGTAGTTATAATTTATAACAGGTTTAAAATATCCATAAATCTTTAAAATGACAATAGTAAATGGTATATATTGATATAGAAAAGAAATGGTTCATAAAATAAAAGTTTAGCTGGAATTTTTTTTTATAGATTTCAGCTAGTGTTATATTTTGAATTTATTCATTAATATATATATATATATTGTCTATACTAAACTTAATGTAATTAGAAGTGATTTGAACTCAAAAAGCTCCCTATATCTATCCACTCCATCTTATACAACTGATACACATGACCACATACATGTAAAAAAATTAAATGATCTCCAATGTACATATTACATGCTGGACCAGTACTCGCCAATCGGTCCAAATTATCATCTCCCACACACATATATAATCAGTTTTCAGTTTATATTAAGAGAGCAAATCTTTAATGGATAGGCATCAATCTTCTCCACCTTTCAACTCTTCAGTTATGCCTCTCATTGTAAACTTGATTATGGAATGCTGTTCAGACGCCTTGTTGATGCCAATATTATTATCATACCCATGTTGATCTTAAGTCACTCTGCCCCCTCATATATAGGACCTTACTAATTACTTTGAGTTCAGTATAGACAATATACTTCTATTTAAATATTATGTATTTAGTCTGCCCATCCCTCTTCTGGGTATTTAAATAAATACTAGTAAGGTCCTATATGTGAGGGGTCAGAGTGACTTAAGGTCAACATGGGTATGATAATAATATTGACATCACATGGACTTTGAGCATTCCCTCATCAGTTTTTTAATGGGATGGATGGCTGAAAAATTGGAGGTTGGAGAAGATTGAAGCCTGTTCATTAAAGTTCGGAAGATTTGCTGTCTTAATATAAACAGAACTGATTATATATGTGTGTGGGAGATGATGATCTGGACTGATTGGTAAGTAGCTGGTTCAGCATGAAATATGTACATTGGAGATCATTTATATTTTTACATGTATGTGGCCATGTGTATTAGTTGTATAAGATGGAGTGGATAAACACAGGGAACTTGAAAGTCTGAGTTTAAATCCCTTTAATATATATAAACAATTAAAATTTTTATCTTTTTTATTTGATCAATATTCTCAAATGCCATTTTAAAATCAAGACAAATAAAATATCTTTTACTTATAATTCTCTATATTGTTTTTCTACTATTAATTAAAAGAAAAAAAAATCGATTTATGCTGACAATAAACAAATCGTGAGTAGTAAAAACATCTTGCAGAAATTAACTTACCTTGAGAAATTTCACCACCTAAAATAAAAATAAAATGTAAAATTATTCCAATGGATTGGAAAATATTTCATCATTACAGTATAATGAAATAATAATATGATTGGAAAAGCATCTAATAATAATAGAAATTTTAACTTGCAAACATGATTTGATACTGGAATAGTAATTTCTAAGTCCCAGATCTAAACGCATGTTGTGAACCTGATCTAACATCTAAAACTAAGAATTTCTTTTATAGGCACGCATACCAAAAGATGCATTATCTTTTTACTTACTCTCATCAGAATCATCTCGGAGATCATCTGACTCCACTTGGGTTTGTTGGTCTGCAAAAAATAAAAATAAAATCTATTATTATAAAATGAACAAAATATATAATTTTTGTTTACACATTGTAAATAGCAATTCTATTTCTTCTATTCCAGTACTCCACCTAGTGTAAGTTTTAGTAATTAATATATGCCAGTTCATAATAAATTGCTATTGAATGCTGCCTTATTCTATCTCCAAACTTTCTAGATTATGGTGAGAATATGGTTAGGATAGCACTGGATAAGGATTTATTAAGCAATGCCATCTGATATTTATTGAATGCTCAAACTGTCACAAAATGGCAGTTGGATAAATAGATTTGCTACTAAAATGTATTGCCGTTATTTTAAAATCTAAATGCATTCCAACTGCACATTTAGATAAAAATATAATTATATAGAAGGTAAACAAACCTCCACACCAGCGCCGTTTAAACAAGATAAAACTGTTAAGGATACTCTTACTCCAACCACACTCTTTAAGAAAATAAGAGCGGCTGTCTTAATTCTGAACTCACATGGTAATAATTTATGAGCCAATCTTAAGTGTCTTAAAATGAGAGCGTGAATATATATAAATCATTCACTTTAAATTCATGTCTTAATTTAATATTCTTATAGCATAAATGTGTGGAAATGGTAATCTGGACGCACTGACGATTGCTGGTTTAGCATGAAATACGTGTATTGGTGATTATATATGTGTTCAAGTGTATCAGTGTTATGGGATAGTGTGGAGAGTGGTAGGTCGTGTGAAAGTCTATGCTCATTACCCTATATACATATATATAAACACAGATATATAATAAGCCTGTGTGTTTCAGTTATTAGCACTTATGAAAATTTAAAATTTACGTTGTGCCAATATTAGACAATATTCTATTATCTTATTTAAATGGCGCTAGTGTGGAGGTTTGTTTATTTTCTACAGTTACAATTTAAATACTGTGCTTGTAAAATTTATAGAATATTATATAAAAGATAATAATTATAAATATGCGACTTTTTGCATACCGTTAGTGAAGCTATAATTATACTATAATGTGTAATATGTCTGCTTAGCGCTTTCGAGATTTAATGTTCAAATATGAGTATGAGATTTGAACATTAAATCTCGAAAGCGCTAAGCAGACATATTACACATTATAGTATAATTATAGCTTCACTAACGTATGCGCAAAAAGTCGCATATTTATAGTTACAATTTTTACTGGTGAAGAGAAAAACAACTTATTACATAAAATATAATAGTATTTGATTTTGAGTGGAAAATCTACATCAACACACAAAAACTAAAATTATTCTGTAAGCGATATACAAGGATCTAACATGACTTCAAAAAAGTATGGAGGACTTGATATTAACTTAATGCAACTCCGAGGAATATATTTTTAGGTGTAATGAAACATTAAAAGTCTATTCATATTTTCTACCCAAATACTACATCACCCTGACAATGTAGTTATATAATTATTATTTTAATAGTGTTATTCACCGCAATAAACTGTGCTTTCAAAATTTTTATTAAATAATAAAATAATCACATGGTATATTATCATAGGAGTTCATAGTAAGTCTGAGCACCAAAAAATATTTAAATAGAACTGTGAGATAGTGACCTTGTGCTCATACTCTTCCATTCTACCACTGCAATAAAGCATATAGGGCATTAAATGGGCTTCCTTAATAAATAGTTACAAAAGATGACTAAATATGGTTTAGAGAATCTGGAAGCACTAAGTATATGTTTTAAACCACTAAACATCACATGATTACCATCTCTTATGCTAGCACATAGCTGTTACTAAACAGGCAAAACTTCATACAATAGTGCTACCCTGTGCCAACCAGAGTAATCAATGGATCCAGAAGGTGCATAAAATCCCCATCTAATGCCTACTCATCCAATATCCCCAAACTAGTTGCTCCTCACTGATGAAGGCTACAAGCCAGAAACTAGTCTGGGGATATTGGATGAGTAGGCACTAGATAAGCCTTCTGGCATCCATTGATTACTCTAGTTGGCACAGGGTGGCACTACTATATGGAGAGTTTTGCCTGTTTGATAAGTATCTGTTTTTGTTGCCAGATAAAGGAAAAGTATTGTAAGCACAGGCAAGAATCATATATTGCTTTTAGGAATTTGGTTAAGATTTTTGATTCGCACATATAATCAGGGTTTGTACCACGTTCAAAAGTTGGTTGCCAATGGAGGTTTATTGATATTATATGTCTTCCACATAATGATACTACAGAATCCACTATTGTAAAACATACCATCATTGGATTGAACATGCAAAATGAATGAAAACAAGATTTCCTAAAAGGGTGCTAGATGGTGAATGTGAGCATGGTTTTTATGGGTGACATAGATCCTAACTATACCATAAGGATTCACTCAAAGACATTCTAAAGAAGCACAATGACAATTTTTTCCATTAAGACAATATAGCAGAAAATAGAATACATTAGGGAGCTATAATTAGACATAATGTAAATTAAAAGACATTGGAAATACAAAGACAATAGAAAAATTGACCATCATATTCCATATATAGAGGTATTTGTGATTCACAGATTGGTTGGTTTGTATTTCTCAAGATTTTTCTTTCTCCCTCTTATGTTTATATTTTTGGGGTTAGAATGAACATACCCATTTACAAATGCAATGCTGGTTATTATTTTGTGGAAAATCAGGCATTTGAATTAAAAAAGGTGATGTGTATTAACTTCAACTTTGTCATCATTATAACAGTCACTTTTGGAACATATTATGGTCTTCTTTTAAAATATATTTAAAATGATCACTCCACTGCACATTCCTGAAACATATAAACAAAGATAAATGACTCTGGGATGCACTTCATGCTGAACCTGCACTCTTCAGTTAGCTCTGATCACAATCAATTACATATATCTTTATTTGTTAAATATTTATCAATATCAAATTATTGCAATTTGATATACAAGGATTAAACTTTCTGCGCACATAATTTTGACACCATTCACATCAGCAAAATATATTAATAAGATTATTAATCATTTATTACAACAGAGATTATTATTCCTACTCCGGATTTAAACTGTAAACCTGTTAAAAAGTAATACATCTGGGTTTTAATTAATCATAAACACATTGCGTAACATCTCTCTTTTTCTATATGTAATATTTTTTTAGATATAGTTAAAACATCCACTTGCAGCAAATGAATAAAAACAACTGAAAAAACAAATGACTGCCAAAATGTATTTGAGGCTGAACTCTCTTTATTTGGTCCAAGTCACTATTTCTTACATATCATACCTCAATATTTATTAATATCAAATTACTACAATTTAATTTACAAGTGTCAAACTTTTTGCAAAACAATTGAATTTTTGGCACTCAATTTTCAGCAGAGATCATATAATTAATTCTGTAGGGGTCCTTTTATTGTGTTGACTTTCAGAAAAATATCATTTTAATTGAATTTATTATGAATGGTTAAACATTTCTGTAAAAATAATATAAATGTTTAATTGGAATCATAACCCAATAAAATTGTCTAACTACCTTTAAACAATGGCATATATACATTCTTAAACATTTTCATGATAAGTGGAGGGTAAATTGAACATTATATATATACTATTTAAATCACCTTCCAAAATATTATATTTCAGCAGTTGCCCTCAGTGATAACTATGTACTATAATAACCCAAGTTTACATATATCATACTCCATTCATCATTCACACATTTAACATTTCTTTACATTTATTATCTCCTTTCTTGATCCAAAAATCAGTCATGAAAATCCATGAAAATTTTCAAACCATCATTGTGTCTTGAACTGCCATTTTATTACATTCATTAGTGGCAAATGCTTTTGGCATGACATTTTATTTAAAAATTGAAGCATTTCTTGTTTTTTATTTTAAAAACAAACATTTTGTTATATTTAATATTAAATAAATACATATATTAAATTAAATATTTACATTTAACTCAACATATATAACTCTCTGGAGAAGTTAAAAATATTATTTGCAGAACATCAAGAAAGATGTTATTCTTCACATTTTCACTCCTATAAAAATAGATTTCTGAGTTTAAACCCATATAATAACTTGGGTTTAAAGTAAAAGAGGACCTTTTTGCTTTAAAGACCCCAACTAAAGAGTTATTATGAGAAAAACTTGTTTTGCCTCAGGAATTGACAATTAGTAGCAATTAATAGTTCTTAGTAACATTAAAAGTTAAACAGATATGAGCCTGTTCAATAGCAATTATGAGCAAGTATAAGAAATAGTGATCATGTGATGTTTAGTGGTTTAACACCAATCCTGCCTAATAGGATAAGAGTGGCTATGATTGTTAAAGAGCCAAACACACCAAAATGTATGGGTGCTGAACTGAGTTCAGACCTATATAACTATATAAGCTAATGAGCTTTGATTGAAAATATTTTTTGTGTTTTCAATTTCATTCTCATAGTTTTGTAGTAAAGTAGAGTTAAAAGATGGTTGCTGGAGGGTTGCATTAGATCCTAAGATCTAGGTGCAGTGCTCTCAGATCCAAGGCTCCTCACTGACAAAGACCATAAGCCAAAAACTAGTATGGAGATATTGGATGAGTAGGCACTAGATAGGGATTTTATGTCCAAGCCTTCTGACATCCATTGATTACTCTGGCTTGCACTGAGTGGCACTACTATATGGAGAGTTTTGCCTGTTTAATAAAAACATCTTGTTGTATACCCTTCTCAATCTTAATTTTTCTATATTACCATGTAATTTAATTGTTCCTTTTCCTTTTTGATAAATATTCTTTAGGATATGATTATCCTGGATCTATATCTTGATACAATGTTTTAATCATTGTAGAAATGCATACGGAATTAAATTCTTTTTATAATGTACAAATCCAAAGCATAATGGCAAATTATATTCATTGAACCTTTCTATAATTTTCTCAATACATGAAATGATCCACTGTGCTAAAATTATTTTAAAATCCAGTCTTTATCTTTGATTGATTAAAAACCAAAGATTTTTGTAGATGAGGTGTAATTTTTTGGTAAAAATTTTGCATAGAATGTTGATATCTGAAATCATATTTCTTAAATGCCAATATTAATAGTGCCTTCTTTCAATCATTTAGTACAGCTTTATCATTTAGATATTTGGTATATAACTTGTCACATTTTTTTTTACTTTTCACCTTTTTTAAAAAATATTGATAATAATTTTGTTATTTCTTGGAATTTATCTCTTCTTTATAGATTTATATCTTATTAAATAATCACAGACTTCTTACACCTTTAAGCAAATAATTTTCATTAATATAACAGTTTCGACTGTCCCTGGCAGTCTTCTTCAGATCTCAATCTATTGCTCTATCTTCCTTTCTCACCATTTTAATAAAAAATATGTTGTATATGAATAAGCAAAATTACTGAAAAAGAAGAAGGAAGAAGTCATAGATTTGATAGTCTGTCTCATTTTTTCATTTGAAATGCTGATCAATTAAAAAAATGCATAAGCTACAGAAGACATTTTATGATTCTTTATATAATAACACAGATTTCATGATGTCATCCCTTTTTAGTAATATTTTCATCTTTTCTTCTTAATGGAAATAATTTTCCTTTCAATATCAAGATGTTATTTACATTTTTGAGACTTTCTATCTTTTATAAGTTTGTTTGTTAATTCACATTTATTTTTCTTGGATCATTAAATCTTTTTCATATCATTTTATGAAACTCTATGAATTCAACTCTTTGTAATGGATCAGATTTAAAATTTATTTGTTTTTGTTTATATTCTCTTGTCTCAGTAGAACATTTATAGGGAAATGACTTTTTTTTTGTACCATTTATCTTTCCTGAAATTCTTAATAGATTATCAGTTATCTTTTTATTGATTGTAATAAAAAACAAACCATTAATACTGTTAATATTTTAAAACAATTTGTAGGTTCTAAGTTAAATTCATTGTATTTCTGAAGACTAGGAATACCAAATGTTAATAATGACTTTTCTTAATAGTTTTCAACTCTAGTTTTGCACTAATAAGTATCTTACATCTTACTAATCAATGATCCACTTTCTTTATTAAATCTTTTAAGAACTAAATCTTTAAATACATATTTGTTATTAGTTGAAATGTAATCTAATTCTGCTGTATTTCATTTGGTAGCATTGCTTTCATATCCATTTTCATTTAGTATTTTTCTTAAAAAAACATTCGCATTTTTTATTTTTCTCCATCTCCACATTTCTATCACCCTAACCAAATTTACACACAAAATTTTTATCTTTCAATAATTTAGCAATTCTAACAACAAAGTTCACCATGATAATTTTAAAATATTTGGTCTGATCAAAAAAGTCTTCTGTCCATCTACATAAAAACTCTACTTCTTCATCAAAAATGAAATATTGTTCCTGCATAAATCTGTATTATCTGCATTTGGTATCTTCCATTAAGAATAATAATTATTCTCACAAGTCTAGGTAATATACTATCAGTCTTATCACACCTTGACTTCAGAAGTGGACTAATCAAGATTCTTTCCTTATCTGATTGTATTGGGCATTCATTGCCACTAGCCAATGAGTAAACATATATCAAACATAGCCATTGGTTAGTATAAGTCAATAGCCAATGATACTCTCTCAATCCAATTGCTTCAGTAAGGCTGGAGATCTGACAATAAATAGCCTTTTTGGAGGTAAGGAGAGGATGTCTGTTTAACCTAAGTGATGGTATGCATTATCCAATGAAACCACTGCCAACAGTGAGCATTTTCATTATAGCCATTACACTATAGGTCTATGCAGTGAGGCATGACCACAGGTCTGGAATCTGATAAAAGCAGAGCTGCCTGAGGCAAGCTGTCTGGTACAGCAGAAAGAGTCATTGAACAAACTCATGAGGCAGGCTGTTACATACAGCTAAAAATGAGTCGAGTCTTTCAGGCATGACCAGCCCTGTATTAATTCAGATTATATATATGGTAGTATATTCATTGATCTTGTTAATTTTGTAAATATTGAATCCTAATAAATCATATTTTTTGTTACTGTTGGTATGAGTCTGCAATCCAAACCAACACAACAGAAATGGAGAAGTCAGATTTCTTCCACAATTGGAAAAATAGAGTAAATATGTGAGTGCACAGTTAAAGACATTCTTTGTATTTACAATAGAGTGATTATTAAAATCACTATTCTGCCTGAATAAAAAACAGATTCGGCAGTTAAAGGGGAAAAAATGACTGCAAACATTATAGGCATGTCGATTGAACTCTTAAACCAACCACGAGTGTGTTATTCATAATATAGTGACAAAAGCTCTCCTAGTGGATTATTAGCTTTGTCATTATTATTGTTGGACAGTTACTAATGGTAGCTATCAAATTAACATTTTGAGTGGTAACTCCCAATTGTTTCTCTCATGACATATAGAGGGAAAATTATGAAATGGCTAATTTTGCTGACTCCATGGAAGCGTTTGATCCACTCTACCCTGAGGGCTGGTCAAGCTATAAGAAGCAATTAATTTTTTACTTACAGGCTAAGCAAATCAAAAAACCTGAAATAAAATTGGTCACACTAATGATAATAGGATCTCAGTCATACGAGATCCTGAAATCACAGTCAACATCAGAAAGGCCATCTAACCTAGATTTTGACAAAACCTTAATGATACTCACGGATTATTTTTTCCCAAAACCTTTAATAATAATGCAGAGATATTATTTCAATCTCTGCATCCAAGAGTAGGGAGGAAGTGAGAGAGTTCGCAATGCGAATCCATACATTGCCATTAAAGTGTGATTGCAAAGAGTTCCTGAATGATGCACTTCATGATTATTTTATTTGTAGGTTAAACAATCACAACTCAAGATTTAAACTACTAATGATGCCAGATTTAGATTTTGACTCAGCTTTTCCCCAAGCAATATTATCAGAATCAATAGCTAGTCAGGCAAAGCCATTAAAAAAATAATTATGAAATGCAAAAATCGAGCAAAACACTGGGTTGATTAACCACCCAACCAGCTCAGAGAATTCAGTAACAACAGGTATAAAGCATTGTTATATATGTGATAAATAGATGCATACACATACAGCGTGCCCTCACTGTTATACGGTATGTACATTTTGCAAGTAACTTGGATATATAAGAGCAGCTTGCCTGAAAATGAAGAGTCAAATAGCCGATATGCGAATGGAAAACTCTATTCAAAAAATAACAAAGGCAATAATAAGAAAAAAGTTGCCTGTATAAATCATATAAAAGACAATCCGTCTGCATTTAAACACAGGATTATGATTAACGATATGCCAGTTACAATGAAACTGGACACAGAGTCTGCAGTGTTCCTTGTTTTAAAAAACCTGGGCTATCACTAATAAAAATAATAAATATAAGCTGCATTTAATGGGTCAAACAATAGTTAAAATTACGATGCCTAATAAAACTATATATCTACCACTGGTAGTGGTATCAGGTGATCACAGCAACTTATTAGGCTGTGACTGGTTTAGTCACTTAGGCTATGCAGTGACAAAGTGAACACGATCACAACATTATGCAAAGTAGTATTTGATTACTTGGATGTATTCAATAAAGATTTGGGTCTGTACTTAGGACAATCAATTTATTTAACACTTAAATAAAGAGGTAAAACAGATTGATTGTCAGTGCAGATTACTGACTCTAGCCTCAAAAACTAAAGTTGAGACAGAGCTTAAAAAGTGGAAGGTAGCAGGGATTATACAGCCCATAAGATTCTTATAATGAGCTATCCCAATAATGTGACTTATGCAAAGAAAATCCATAATGTGCTTATATGTGGGGATTGCCAGTGGACAATTAAAAAAGCACTGGCAACAGATAATTACCCACCACCATCAGTTAAATAAATCCTATCCATGCTGTAACAGGTAAAGTTTTCATAGAGTAAAATATGTGTACTTGCAACTACCAATGAATAATCAAGCTGCAAGATCATTGTCAATAATAACACATAAAGGCTTATTAAAAATGAGCTGATTGCCTTTTGGTATATTGGTCATTACAGAGAGTCATGAATCAACTGACTGCTCGAATACCAGGTGCACTACTATATTTTGAAATTTTTTTATTATTGGCACATACACCAGAACAACTTTGGAGTGCCACCAAGAAACTCTTAGACAAATTCAAAGCTCCTGGCATTAAAATAAACTTGGATAAGTATATTTGAAGTCAATGACATGGAGTTTCTTGAATACAGGATAGGTGCAAGTGGCATTCATCCAACTTGAAAGAAGATTTTGGCAATTTAAAACCTGAAAATGAGAAAAAACTACAGTTCTTTTTGGGACTCATAAATTATCATAAGGGGTTTTTGTATCATAAAACTGAGCCTTCTGAACAAAAAGACAGTCTGGAAATGGGACAGTAAGCATGATAATGCTTTTGAGAAAATGAAAAATCTAATAATAGAAACAGTAGTCTTGGCACATTTTAACCCAGAAAAAGTGTGAGAACTAACGTGATGCATCACCAGTTGGAGCAGGGGTAGTGTTGTCCCATAGGAATGATGATGGGACACAATATTGCCTCTGCATCAAAGTATATCTCAAAGGTTGAGAAAAACTATGCTTAAATTGATATATAGGCTCTTGCTTTGATAAATGGCATTAAAAAATTTCACAACTATCTATATGGTAGATCATTCATCCTACAAACATATCATAGACACCTATTAGGCATATTTACATCTGATAAGGGAATCCCTCAGTAGGCCTCACCACAAATGCTGCAGTTCAATTTTTTGTCTGACTATAACTTTAAAGTTCAGTACATAGAGGGGAAATATATTCCCCATCTTGATGCATTAAGTCAGTTGCTTGAAGAGGTTGAAAACAATCTAATTACATCAAGTCAATTAATTAACATGATTGACATGAAATTAAATATGCCCCCAAACAGTAAGACAGTGGCTGAATGGACCACTAATGACCTGGGATTCCAAAGCATACAAACATGAATCCAACAGGATTGGCCAAATAAAAAAAACTGAATGAGTTGCATTCAGCCTACTGAACACAAATGCTGAATCTCTCAATTAAACATGACTGCATTATCAGAGGATTTATAATGGTTCCCCCAGCTGGATGCTCAGTCTGTTATATAATGGTCACCCTGGGATAGTCCAAATAAAGATGTTGGCAAGATCATGTGTGGTGGCTACTTTGGATGTTGATATTGATGCCAAAGCCCACCACTTCTGGCAGTGCAAAATGATTCAAAACATACCAGCAAAGGACCAAACAGTTCAGTGGCTCAAACCTGAAGGGCCCTGGTCTAGACTCCATGTGAACCATGCAGAACCATGGATGGAAAACTGCCTTGATAAAAATTGACTAATAATCAAAGTGGCTGGAAGTAGCAGAACTCATCACTTCAGTCCACAGTAACAATAGAAGTTCTTAGGAGGCTACTTGCAGCACATGACCTACCTAAAACAAGTGTCAGATAATAGCACAGCATTTACAGAAAGTGCATTCAAAAACATTTTGTACCAATAATGGCATTGCACTAATGTACACCATTTTACCCAGAAAGTAAGATTAGTTAAGAGACATAAAAGTTGATAACAAAGATAGATACAGGAAGCTGGACAAATTTGTCAAGAAGAGATGATGCAAAGAAACCAACAAAGTAGACAAGATGTTGTCCAGCCCATCTGTATGACTATGTTAGCCAGGGGGAGGAATGTCATATCTCACCTTGCCTTCAAAAGTGGACTAATCCAGATTCCTCTCTTATCTGATCAGATTGAGCATGTATTTCTACTAGCCAGTGGGTAAAGAAAGATAAAACACAGCCATTGGTTAGTATGGGACAATAGGCAATTATGCTCTGTGAATCTGATTGCTTATAGTAAGGTTGAGAATTTGACAATAAATAGTTAGTTTTTTTGGAGGTAAGGAGAGAACGTCCGTCTAACCTAAATTATGGTACACATTTCCCAATGAAACCACTGCTAATAGTGAGTGTTTCCATTAGTCATTACACTATAAGTTTATGCTTACTTTCCTATGTATCTATATCCTTTATTTAATTTTTTTCTTTTAATTTACACTGTTATATAAATATTCTTCAATTATTATAATTACATCTTATAATTTCACCAGATTCCTAAGATTTTCTATTCAGAACTAGGGATTTCTCATTTTTATATATAAATCTTCCTTAATTAATCTTTTTTTATAAGATACTCACATTTTCTAATATCTTTAATTCAAAATTTAAATGTGTAGACTCTTTCATATGTAGGTACATATTAGAATTTTTATCTAGTAAATGCTATTTCAACCTAGTTTTCAATTTATTTTTTATAAAATATAATATAATATGATTGAAACATTACAGGAAAAGTGAAATTAAAGAAAGTTTCATAATAAAAAAAAACAAAAAAAAAAATTGAAAAGAAAAAGAATTTTTAAATTTTTTTAAAAATACATATATATTTTTTAAAAAAACAAACCATAGTGATTATATATTGTAACAAAATTTATTTTTATATCTGTATACATTTTTAGAATCAAACCAACTTAAAAAAATACGGAAAAATTTCTTTAATGAAATTGTTTGTATTCATGTAGATACATTATAAAAATTTTTTTCATCAATTTTACAATATTCTTAATATTATGCAACCAAAATAAATGTGTGCAAAACTCATGTTTAGAAATATAAACTCTTAGATTATTTCTGAACATGAGCTCAATATTTTTAAATATGAAATGCCATTTTTATCTTGATCATGTGATATCAAGACTACTGGAAAAATGGAAGAAAATTTATTTTTTAGTGTATAAAACATCAATAACTAAACTAATGAATAAAAACAAACAAATTACACCAAATTCAGAATTCAAAAAGTAGCCAAAATTTAAAGACTAAAATTTCATGGCCAATTGATTTCTTGCCAAAACAGACTTCTCTAATACTTAAAAAGTCTACTTTGGCAGTTGTTGTGAAATTTTAGTTTTTAAATTTTGGCTAGTTTTTTATAATTCTGAATTTGATGTAATTTATTTAGTCTTAGTATATATTACATATACAGACACAGGTATATAAATAAGTCTGTGTTTCAGTTATTATATTAATGCTAATAAAATTATTTCTTTAAAAAATACATTTTTTATTTTCTACTTTTTAGTTTTATAACTTCATTTAAAAATAGTGAACAAAATACAAATTTATTAACAAATTTGAAACTTTTTTCTAATGTCAAATTAACTTTTTAAATGCATTTATTCAATAAACAAAAATATAAACCTTTTTATTCACTTAAATATAATTAATAAAAATTAGTTTAATATAAAGGGCCAAAAATCTTCTCATAATTCATATATTTAAGATAGCTTCGTTTTTGTTCCAATTTATCTGGCCATTTTCTAAAATCATATTATGCCACATTTAATGAAATTAAAATGATGTTAAGAAAGTTATGAAATGTTAATAAAGTTTAGAAATTTACAAATAATATAGAATATATATTTTTATTTTCTGCAAAACATTCTTTGTAATTGTAACCAAGGTTAATGCTACTGTTACATTTTTTCTCTGAGATTTATTTTTAAATTATCCTTTTACTTAGAAAACTGTAATTTTACTAATAGTAAATAATATTCCATTTTAATGTTTTTTAAATTTATTTTCTATTAATTTTTTACTTTCTATACTAACACATATAAAATGATAAGACGAAACAGAAATAGTATCAAATGATGTAGTTTACTAAAAATTCCAGATATAAATTGTTTAGTAAGCTACAAAACTGGTCACCTTTATAAAAAAGAACACAATGTTGTTAAAAATCTGGCCGAAAGAGCATCTGTAGGAAAAATACAGTAGTCTAAAAAAGTATTAATAATCATTTATTTAACAATAAACTTGTTTTAGCCCAATTAAATATATATTAAAGAAAAAAGTTTTAATTTATGAAACAATTAAGAACATTAATGCAGAAAAAATAAAATGTAAATTTCTCCTCATAGAGAAACAATACTGTATTGTGAACATTTTTGGCAATCCTTTTATAAAATTGTAATATATAAGATTTCAGAATTAAATGTGAGTAAAATAAAACTTTTAAGCAGAAACACATTTGTAATAAAAAAAAAACCTATTAATAATTACTTATTTTGACCCAGTTAATAAAAAAATAAAATGTAGTGTCTGCATGTTAAATAAACAAACAATAAAATCATAAGCAGCATTTTATTTTATTTTTTGACCTTTGGAAAAAAGAATGACAAAATTTAGTCAGTGTTGATGGCAAAGGGTGGTGCCCCTGGTCTTATATAATATTATAAATTTAAAAATTTCACTATTTTTTCCCCCTGAAATTATTTGTAAACTCCAAAAAATTAAATTATCACTAGGAATATATATGTGTACAAAGGTTCTTCAAGTAATTTGGAAATTGAGAAATTGATGAAATTTGAATTGCAAGATAGACAGATGGACAAAAACCCAAGTGAAGTAAATTAAATAAAAACATATAGAATACTAAAGTTAAGGAAATTACAATCATAAGATAAAGTGTTGTGTCAAATACATAAAGATACAAATTACCTATATTAAAGGGATAGAAAAGACAAGAAAATTTTGAAATGGGATTTGAAGAATTTGGATGGATAACCAAATGCATCTCAATAATGTAAAAAAGCCTCATTAATAATCATGATTTAATTCTAAACAATGAGTTGCAAGAATAAGATAAGTAGCAAGCATTGGTTAAGTACCATCAATGATGATGTACATTAGTTCTTGATCATAGTATATCCATTGGAAAGAGAACATATAAAACAAAAAATATGCAGAAATTACAAAAAATGACAACAACTATAATTTAGAATACTTTTAAAAAGAAAGAAAGAAAGAAAGAAGGAAGGAATACATTAGAGGAATGCAAGAAGTGAAAGCAAAGGCACATGACAAAAGGAATGAAAAATTACTAGAGATGAAATAGATAATACTTATCAAAAATATATAAAATATTAAATTTTTGTTGTTAAAAAGATGCCTTTAAACACATAAATGCACTAATAAAATAAAACCTAAATTTTCTTCAGGTTTTACAATATGCTAATCTCTTTATCTGATAATTTGCAATTAATGTCCTTTTTTTGTATTACTGCCAATTTGATGTTAGTTGCAAGTCAGGTAATGGATATATTGGCTTTGACTTAATTTCTAAATATGACAGTCCCATGGTTTTATTTGTAAAAGGTGAAGAAAATTGAGTTTTTACTATTTAATGTAGTTATGAGAATATACACATTTCTTTTAAAAATGTATTGTCTAGTTTTATATACATCTAATGCCATTATTAAACAAGAATGATACATATCTGTTAAAGATATACTCATTACCTCCAATGCCTACACCTAATCTAGGTTAGTGTAGCTAACCATTTTAAGTTTTAGCATAAGCATAATATATTTCCAGGTAATACGGTCCTAATTATAACTACCTAATTTTTCCTATATTGTTGCTTTTAATAGTTTAAATTTGTTTTTATTAGGCACCAGGATTCTATTTAGATATCCCTATTAAATTGACAATGAAGGTAAGTCCCCCACTCTTTTTGCCACATCATACTAAAGCTCTCTCTATAATGTGAATGAACAAATCACCCATATATTAACTTATCCCTATTATCTTTATTTAAACTAATGCAAGTATACTATATGTCTATATCATGACCTCACAAATAATCTATATAAAAATATAATAAAATTGTGCTGGCATCAACAGTTGAATTTTACAAAGATCACTGAAAGAACACAGTTATGAGGTTTAAACAAATGACACATTGTAATTCTGTCTTTTCTCTATTTATGAGCATATTCAATAAAAGCAAAACAACAACAAAAAATATTATCATAGCAAAATTATTTCTTGGATTCATTAACCAGATAAATAGTTCATTATGGTCCATTAAACTATGTTTTCCTTTCTCTTGGTTTATTTGAGATGTGAGTATTCTATAAAGTTATTTCAATATGCATATAAGTTCAAAAATCTAATTTCTTATCAGTAAGATTGTTTAGTAAAATTGTTCTTTGGCAGTACATATAATCCTCAGGTTTTCTTCATGATCTGTATTTTAGGTTCCAGCTTTGATGTGAGACTTCTATTTAAGGTGGGTGGTGATTTCACTTTTCTAAATCATTGTAAGTATGTTTGAGGGAACGGAACGATCAGCAATGTACAGGCATTCTAGCCCCCCATCTGAATATCAATAGCTATCATGGCTTAGTTCAACATTTTGTGAAAAATCTGAAGAACAAAATACACTTCTTTATCTATGTCCATTTCCTTTTATATCTACCAAAAACTCATTACACATGTGTACGTTGAATACCACCCGCATTCCTTCTTTAAACTTCTATCTTTCTTTATATTTTTGTTCTCACAATTCTTTTTTTTTGTAGTTACCATGGCCATATTTAATTACCAATCTCTCCTTTGCAGAACTTCTATCATATTTACAATCAGTATTTGCTTTTATTATTTAAACTTGCTCTTTTTTAATTGAAAAAAAAATTAAAAAAAACAATGTGTATTGCCTCAAGGTAAAAAAATTTTCTAAGTTTAATGCAATAAAATATTTATTTTATACATTAATTTATATCTATATCAAACATTTTATTTTATTTTCCTTTTTTCTTCATATTCATTTCAGCAAAATGTTCAAATTCAACTGCCAACACACCTTGCATGATTGCAATATAGTATTTTATTACTTTTTAGTGCATGTAAATATTCTTTAATTTTTTATTATTGGTAAGTTGACTTAAAATATTGTAATTTGATTAGATTAGCATTGCTTGGTTCTAATATTATATTCTATGACATAATATATTGATAGCTTTAAAAGACATAATAATATAAACATTGGTTCTCAATGCTTCTGGGACCTAGACATATATTCTGCTTAATATATTCAAATACAATTTCCATTGATGTGATATTTATGCACCAATCAATGTCACAAATATGAGTAGCATTTTCCAATCATGATTTATGTTGATATGGTATTTTGTTTGCTCATATAAGTGAACTATCATTTTTCAAATGTGATTTATACTCTTCTGCTGTTTTGTTTACTTATGTCTATGACTTATGAAGTCTTTCATTTTCTAATTGTAGCTTTATATTGTTCAGATATTTCTTTGTATCTAATCATGCATGTTTTTTCTCTACAATGTCTGTGTCTATTATCATTTTCCACTTTTGTCAAGCTTCCTCCAAACATTTTTACCATTGCATTACAGTTTCATTCCATGATCTCATTTTTATCCATTTTCACTGCTATCATTTCAGTTTACTGATTTTTATTTAATTTTTGCTTCCATGAGTATAGTGGTAAGTAATATTCCATTCGTTAATAAATTTCATTATGGGTCATGGTTAATTAAGTAAAAATACGTTAAAGACAGTTTGAGATAAATTGAAAATTAACATTTATTTAATTTTAAATGGACTGCGTTCACACTACTGCAAAAAATTTAATCTTGAAATCCAGAAAATAATTGCAACTTATGAGTTGTCATATCAGAAAAATAAAGTTAATTAAGATGCACAAAATCAACTGCCTTTATTTAGATTACATTTTGATTTCAAACTTAAAGAATAATTGTGTTAAACAAAAAAAGTTAGCAGTATTAAATCCACCACCAGAAATGATTAATCATATCTCTTGTTTGATTGTGCCTTAATTTCTTAGTTATTTGCTTTGCCTTTGGCGAGGGCACCTCCAGATACATGTAATATAATTTATGCATAGATTTAGAGTCAGCCGGTTCTGTCAAGAAATGTACAAATCTAATTTCAAAATAAAACCATATTTTAAATTGAATAATATAAAATGGATTTGAATATTTCTTAAATTTTTGCACATCAACTTTTTCTGATTAAAAACATTAAAATAAATTACATTAAAAAGATATCAAAGCAATAACAAACTGCCAAAGCCAATAATTTAATATTATCGCTTAATCGTAGTATTCGACCAACTAATTATTTTGTATGGTACTTTAGTATTATTTAACTGATGACGTATTATACCTACCGATTTTCCTTCCGGTGGATGTCGTCGATCATAAGATGACAACATTGTCATGGCAACTGAGACACTGACATGATTAATCCATGTGAGAGTCAATTTTTTTTTGACCCGCAAGATTTAAAAATCGAAGCCACAAGCAGTCTGGGGAGATTGGATGAGTAGGCGCTACATAGGGATTTTATGCACAATCCTTCTGGCATCCATTAATTACTCTGGCTTGCACTAAGTGGCATTACTGTATGGAGAGCTTTGCCTTTTTTAATAACAGTTATGAGCAAGTAAAAAAAATGGTGACCATGTGGTGTTCGGTAGTTCAATACCAATCCTGCATAGTAGGATAGTTGTGGCTATGGTTATTACAGAACCAAAGACACCAAAATGTATGTGTACTGAACTGAGTTCAGAACTATATGACTATATAAGCTAATGAGCTTAGATTGAAATTATTGTTTTTCAATTTTATTCTCATAGCTTTGTAGTTAAGTAGAGATAAAAGGTGGCTGCTGGAGGGTTGCATTAGATCCTAAGATTTAGGTGCAGTGCTCTCATATCCAAGGCTCCATACTGATGAAGGCCACAAGCCACAAACTAGTCTGGGAATATTGGATGAGTAGGCACTAGAGAGGGATTTTATGCACAAATCTTCTGGCATCCATTGATTACTCTGGTTTACACTGAGTGGCACTACTGTATGGAGAGTTTTGCCTGTTTTGATAACAGTTATGAGCAAGCATAAGAAATTATGATCAAGTGATATATAAACTAAATGAGCTAACTCTAAACTAGCAACTATATAACAAATTACCCAACAATTTTCATTTAAATTATCCAGCCAATAAATTCACAGCACTTAGCAATAAAGTTGAAATGTATGCATTTCGATTTAATATACTTTGTCAGAATAAGTACAGAATTGGACTGGGGGTTAACATGTATTAATTACTATTGATAAAATCTCATTAGTTAATTATTTATTCCAGATAGGATCTAAATTAGTTCAAAATAATTATTTTCATCGACAAGGAGGATTTTATGGAAATAGCTCCTACTATAGGAAATCCCCATTTGTAGGTCTCCAAGTAAATTCCAGGGAGTAAATTTCAGGGAAATAATTACAAATCATCTTTACTTTCATTTTACGTATGCCTTCATGTTATTTACTCTAATAATAATTTTTAATGAACTTTATGTATCTATGTATAAATTTTTGTTATCTATATGCTGTTAATATTGCATTTTGAGTCAGTTTATCCAGATGTTAAGTTATTTAACCCAGAGATAGATTTCAATCATGTCCTGAAGTTATTTTTCCACATGTAGCAAAAGACCATCTATGTTTATGCATAGATGAATTTTAATACTGAGTGGCATTGCAAATTTATTGACTGATTAGTTTAAGTATGGGTTGTTGTGCTCTTTTCTGAATATGTGATACACTTATTACGATCAGTAGTAAATGAGTATGAAATTGTAGAAAATTTCAGACAACAAGCAGACTACAGAGAATCCAATAATACATCTTTGGAAATGACAGACACACACCGCTCTTAGCAAGCACTACTGAGAGTAAATGCCTTTAATTTCTCTTAGATGGACATATAACAATAGAAAAATCGTTGCACCTTAAGCTAAATCTAAAAATCACAACTCAAGTTATGTAAAATATTGTTAAAAAAAATCTAATTTAAGCTTATCCAAACTTTTCAAGTTCTAATAATATATATTCATTTATTATAAAAGTTAACAAGCTCATAAATTACCAATGGTTATTAAATATGTAATACTGAGAATATATCATTTAATCAAGAAATTAATTCCAATGTGCAAACCCTAATAATAATTCACATGCAAGACCCTAATAGTTATTTTAGAAAACTTATAAATAACATAGTTACTTATATCAATTTTATCAACTACCATGCTATTATATGGTAAATCAATAAAGCATTGATGTTAGAATTTGAATATAGCCTTTTGCAATAGTAATCTGAAATATTATCCTAGCCTGTGTTATTTAGGAATGACCTTATATCATGCCTAACTTGTTTTCCTTATTTATTTAAGATTAAATATTTCTAAGAATAATCTCCTTGGAAAACTGGCTGTTACTACTTGGGGTTATGATGCAAATATTTTATGACTGATTTCCTTAGCATTACATTCTGCAGATAAATATTGTTCCCTGTTTGAAGAAAAAGTTCTCATACTAAACATTTGAATAGTCAATTAAATATTATTATGAAAATTTTTTACTGGTTTACTTCAATCTATTCTTTTGCAGTGATTTACTACCTTTCACATATTCCTCCACTAGATATAAATGAAATACCCCATAGAAAATTTGTATAAAAAACTATTCATCACTTAAAAACTCAATCCAAATCAAGATTTTTGAATATTAAACAAAGAATCCATAATCAAAGAATTATGGTTTAAAAAATGGAATTCTTATGAGATTCTAAATAAATTTCTTTTTTCCCAATCTAACAATAAAGCCAGCTGGATTTGATCTTCCTAGATGAAACTCGAATTTCATCAACAGATTCAAAATGAATCCATGGTCTTTGTGTTCATTTGCTTTATAAATGGAATTTATCAGTCACTGATATTTATAAACATTGACAAATATAAACTATGAACCACATAGTTAATTACTGTTAGATTTATGGCTTCAATGGCAGAATTGAAAGACTTAATAAAGCCATAAGGGAATCTACCTGCTAGTTGTTAATAATTAAATTTTTTAAATTCATATAATAAATAAATAATTAGAAAGGGATGAAGAGTTATATTAGTAATGATCTTCTTAAAATATTGATGTTTAAGATTTAAATTTATTCATGGAGCAACTAAGCCTGAAGATGTAACTGTGATAATTCAAGTCAGTTTCCAAAGAACTATTTTAAATAAACTTGCAGCAGCCACCACATTCTCATACCAATGGCAATTTATTGGTCAAACAAAGATTGGTCTTCTACCTCACATCCACATTCTTAACCTACAGATTGATAAAAGCAAAAACCTTTACGTGCAGATGCTGATGATACTTCAGCTTTTCTTACGCTCCTGAAGCTACCTGTAAACCAATTTTGTCTGCTTTGCATTCATTTGATGATTGATTTAAAAAATCTGATGTCAGTATATAATAAAGGGATATTTCATCAAAGGAGCCAAAAAATTTACCCCAAAGTGGTAATTAATAGATTCATTGAAAGAACAGTTGCATGGCGACTTGCAAACTCCCATTCTACTGTTGCTAAACAATCAGCAAAAAAAATCGGCCTTTTTCTGTAGTTTATTTAAATATTTATGACATTTTGCAAAATATTTCTATAGTAATGGTTAAAAATAAATATTTTCATGATATTTCATTTTTAGTATGTTTTTTTAAACATATACCTTGAGAAATTTGGAGCAATAGTGAAATGAAAGTACAATGGGCAATGGTCTGCTAAATGCAATAGTAAAGAACTTTTATATTTAAATAATTATAAATGCAATTTTAAATTTTAGAACACAATTTTATAGCTTTATGATAATTTTATAATTATTCATTTATAAACAACAAATAAAATTCAACCAATCAAAGATTTAGTTAATTTACTTTTTTCAATAGCATTAAGCTAATCAGCCAATAAGAAAAAAGTAATTGTTCACATTATGTATTTCACTTTATAATTTTTTTTTATATTGCAAAATTTTAATATGATTTTTTAAAAATATTTTTTTGTTTGTAAACTTATATTTCTAACAAATAAAGTCCAATTTATTCAATTGTAATATAAAATAAAGATTTGAATACTAAAATCAAATGTTGAATGCTTACAAAAATCACCACTAGGGAGAACAAAAGAAAATGTCTACCCATTGAAAAATTAAATAAATCAAGCATTAATTTCATATAATTAGTGTTTTATTTATGGGATTATTAAAATTATTACAATTTAAGTTCTAATATTAATAAAAAAACTTCTATTAATATTATTTAAAACTGTCAGCTGGCTTCATTAATATTTTACTGTTAATATAAAGTTTCATTCCCTTTAATTGGCAATGATTGATATATTTACAATACAATATAATAATTAAATAAAAGTCAACCTTTTTTTTTGTCAAACTAATAAATTTGCAATAATACAAGAAATTGAATATTACTTGCACATTTATTAAAAAGACTATTAGAATCTGACATTTACACATAGGGGTTACATTCTCCAATAAAAATAATATATTAAATTATATACATGCTGTATGTATAATTATTGTTTTAAAAAAAGAAATAATAAATTAAAGTAGTTAAGTTATAAATACCTGGGTTTAAAAGATTAATATAAGAAAACATAATTTACAAATTAATTGTTGAATTAAAATTGAATGCTTGTTATTAATAACTTAATATTACAAGATAAAATATCTATGAAAAGAAGGCTTTTAACTAATGTATTCTCTCAGTGTTTATGGAATTTGGACATTTAATGCAAGAATAATAGAGATTGCAGACCACTTCCAAAGCATTGAAGAATATAGTGGATTGCAATGAGGGATCAAAAGTAAAATATATGGATAAAAATTATCACTAACATCACTTAGAGGCAAGATCAGGTCTCCACACTAATGCCATTTAAGCTTGAGTAATTACTGATCATCAGATGCATATAAACCCCTATTCTTAATATTTAAATCTTTTCTCATCTTTAAAAATCAGATTTGGGAATCAAAGTTAGAAAGAATATAGATATGTGTACAGCAAACACCTTTAATTTCATTTAACTTCAAGCTAAAAACTTAAAAATCAAATCAGCTTAGAATTTTGAAACCAAATTAACTTGCTTGAAAAGTTGACTTGGTTCAAAACCTAAGATTTGAATTTCTGATTTTGAGCTCAACAGATAAAATGGAGTTAAAGATGATGGTTGCATGTCTGTATTACTTTGAAACCCAAACCTCATTAAATAAAAGCAAAAATCAGAAATTGTTCTAAGGGTAGAGGTTTAATTATTAGAATAGGAATTTTACATGCATCTGATAATCACTGAGCTTCCACTATATAACACTACAACAGAGAGCTGTCATATTGCTTAAACTGAAAATTTGGTAATTTATTATCAGTGAGAGATTTAAAAAGCTGATCTGGACAGAACATGCTTCTGGAAGAAAAGATATATATCTTGAATTAAATATTTTAAGAAATGTAGAAAGAGTTTACAAAATTTCCTGGAATGAGGTGGAAAAGAGAGCTATGAATTGGAGCTAATCATTACAAATTTGAAAAGACTATTCCACAGTGAATCAGTACTGGTTCAAAATGATGATGAATTGATAAAAAGAAAACATTATAAATCCAAAAATAATAATTCAACATTTATAAATAACTAGTCAAAAAAAACAACAATTTATACTCCAATGTCAAATCATCAATTATCATATACATAATCACATGATAGTAGCTCAAGCTTATCAAAACCAGAAATCTTAATTCAGTTGACAAGATGACCTCTTTGAATAAAAGGTGGAGAGGTTGCTTTGACAATAGATTGAAGATTTTTGATGTTGGTAAGCTTGGACTGTTATGATGTGATTTAGATCTGTGATGCATTGAGCTTTATGCAAAATCAAGTTCATTATCTAAATAATACATATATGTTTAAATTAAATTATATCAGCAAACATGAATATATATATGATGTTTTATTATTTTTGTATATAGTTTATAACATAGTCTTAAATAAATAGTAAAGATTTTAGTATATAATATTCTGTAATTCCTTCAAGTAATTGTATTTACATATATTAGGAATAACGATGGGATCAAAAACAAAATATCCAGTTAACAGGACAAACTAGCATCAGTGACATTATTGAAAGAATCAAGAGATTGAAATAGAGCTGAGTTGGATATATTCCTAAAATCTTAAATTAAATTGGATCTCAAGATATAAAATACCTAGAAAAACACCACATGTAAGATGGATGGATGAAATAAAAAGTTTATTAGTATGATAGGGAGAAGTGAGATGGAGAAATTGGATTAAATTTGTACAGTGCTTCATCTAACAATGGATCGATAATAGTTGATGATTGCCAACTTTTTAAATTTTGTTTTATAAATGTGTAAAATTGTTTGATGTTTTATATATTTGTATCCAAATCTAAATTTTCAAACTACATATATATATTCCTTAACTAAATATATTAAAATAATTTCATTTCTAAGTTCATTAGACATCTAAACGCAATTAAAACAAAATCCCTTATCCTAGATAAATCCTATAAAAATAATCGAATAGTTTATTGCCCGGGAATTAATAGCACCGGAAGTGACAAACTGAACTGATCCCTTGAGTTCCATAATTCACCATTCTACTACTGTATATCAAACTACTCAAAGTATTTTATGGCCTTTATTATTAATAATAATGAATTAATTGTAAGATAAAAGGAAAAATAACTCATTTTTACCTACTTTTAAAGAAAATCAGAATTGAAAAAATAAAAAAAGTTTTGTGTACAAAGAGGGGGGGGGGGCGCTGGTTATTTAATATTTTAAATGATTTCTTTAAAACTAAGAACAAATTCTTTAATAAATTTAAGGATAAAAAAATTACTTACGGGAAATTTTGTTTTTATTTAGCTTTTTTTTTTTTTAATGCATGATAAATTCTTCAATACATCTATAGTATCGTAAAGCTAAGTAGCGACTTATCAAAGGCAAGATAAGTAATTATAGAACTTACAACAACCAGATAATAATATATGACCTTGGTTTAATTGGCCACGATTTTGATATAAATTATTCGAACTTCTGTTAGAGAGGAAAACTTTCGCTCGCCGTAATACTTTTTGCCTGGAACCTTCGACTTGCATTCGCATAAAACATAAGGTAATCATTTTTTATAAATGCATTATAAACTTTAACGAGTTTCATTGCGAAAACAGCTATATTTTACGTATATTATAAATATCTAAATTATGGAGGAAAAAAAAAATTAATTAAATGACAAGGCATTTTACATTTTACTACGCTTTGAATCCCATCGACTTTGTCTACAACTTTATATAGAGTGATCAATTTATTATCGGATTTTGCTTAATTAGAAGAAAAAAGTAATGCGCCGTATAAATATTAATTAGAGAAAAAATTATTAAATGCCTTTTCTCATAATTGAGTATTGGAAATTATAGAGAAACAACTACAATTACTTCACTTTCTAATATTTCCAACTGATTTAATATGTATATATGCGTGTCAATAAGCGACTTTAGTAAAATTAACTGTAGATCATGAACTGTAGGCGCATATAAATACTCAGCTAATTAAAAGATATCCCAATCTTTTCATAAGAAGTATACAATCAACTGCCGATGACAATGAAATACGAACTTTTGGCAATACTACACTAGTCTACGTTACATTGATTTAACGCTCTCATTACCGATTATGACCCAAATCGATATCTGCTATAGTTGGCTACGGTTTATTCCAGTTTGATTTACTAAGGCAATATCAAAAACCAGTTAACTAATAGAATTCTAAACTAATTTTAAAGAAAAAAAAATCTTACTGTAGGTAGCGGCGCAGGCTAGAAGTGCGGCGATGGAGAGGAGAGTTAGAAGCGTCTTCATGATCTAGCCGGGCTGTCTGTTGTGAATTGAAAAGTTGACCAGAGCTTTATAAATAGATACTTCCTGTTAGATGAATAACTGCTGTGACTTTTATACAATTCACGACGAGATCAATGATTGATAGCTGCACACCTTAAGGCAATCTAAAAATGATTTTTTAATAATAATAAAAAAATATATAATTTAATTTATTTACGAAAATAGGCAACGTATCAGATGGAATATAATACTTATAGCTGGATAATTATATATCACTTCCTTGTTATGGAGGCGATGAACAGATGAAAAGTGTATGTGTGTGCTTGTGTACATAGTGTTTAGAGCACGATTTGAACCAAATCTACCACCTTTAATCTTTCAAGCAGTTCATTCACGAAATAATCATATTAGATGTACTAATAATTTCTGTTTTAAAATTTAAGTGGTCAATTACGGCAAATCAACGCTGATGATAATTACTATATGATTTCTAATTTTTTGATCGGAGATTCTTTATAAACAACAAACCTATTTTTCAATTAATACGAATCATTCACACAGGGGCTAGATGGAAAGCAGGAATAAACGACAATCGATGATGATCAAGCGAGTTACTGACTTCATCTCAGGATCCTTCAGTGTCAGCAAACCTGCTTCCAATAGAAATTATTATGCGCACACATTTATATGTATAAAATAACAATCTATGTAATCCACAGCAAGGCAAAAAAAAATTTTCCAGCATACGAATGTAGATATATGTATGTATGGGTGCATGTTTAAATAGGTACCTTGTATATGCTTATATAAACCCTACTACTAGGATCGGCTAATTTAATTTTTATACTTTTGTAGAAATCCCTATGAATAGACATAAATCGAAAACATTTCATTAACGTTTAGTCAAGGAATTATTCTTTAGTAAGGCGATTTTATAAATGTAGTTAAGAGTCAAATGTAAGTTAAATTAAAGCAGACGAATTGTAATCTTATCTATCCAGTCTAAATAAATAAAGTGGCTTTTAAACAACTATTGCAGGACAATGGTTTCTCCAGCATTTACGCGCAGAAAAATAGCGGTAAAAAGTTTCCGTGTATTCTTTCTAAGTAACAATAACACGTTATTTGGAATAATTGTTTAGCGTGAGAAACAACACATATTTACACGTAAACAGACTTTATATTTAAATCAAATAATGAATTTCCTCTGTAATTATCTGAAATGAAAAAAGAAAACAAATATATTTAATGTAGAAGACCACGATACATATTGAATGAGAAAATACCACGTTGAAAAAAATTTAAAGAAACTGTTCGCCTGACAATGATAAAGTGTATCATAAGTTAACCTAGTGTGACAATTCATATTTGGAAAATACTTATTAATCTGGTCCTTAAGAAAAAAGTAACGAAATCAGAAACTCTTGTAGAAAAGTATGTAAAATTTCTACTGTTTCATTTGAGAGAATTCGCGCCATTTAAAGATCATAGGTCCGATCCCCTTGCTAATAATGCCAAGAAGAGGATACTACGACTTGAAACGTTGTGTTATGTACTAATGTGTGCGCTTACTAACAGTTGAATGTGTCGGAAAAGTTTAATAAATTTTAATTTTTCTAAAAAAATATTTAATAATTAATATTTGTTGATGGAAATGTTATATCTTTAATGCGGTTTTATTGTTGTATTTAAAAATGTTTATACTTAATGTTTCTCTGCACTTACCAACCATTTGACGCCATTATTTATTATTGTGTAAAATGTTGCGATTTGTCAGTTCCAATATGGGTTGCAGTTTCAAATATTGTATTGCGCGCGTATTTATTATTGTACTAAATCATTGGCGATATTTTCTTTTGGTCGAGCAAGATTCTTTTATAGGAAAAAAAAATCATTCATTAATGTTTGTAATTAAATTTTAATAATAAAAAGGATAGAAAAAAAAAGTAATAAAAAACTTTCATGAATACACAATTGGAAAATATATATGCTTAAACTAAGTAGGAAAAAAATCTTGAAATAAAAGAAATGAAATAAAATACTTAAGAAATTGGTTGGAAAGTAAAAATGGAAATATAAAGCATCAGAAGTGATAAAATAATATATTTTAATGCATAGAGGAATAAAATAATTTGCTTGGAAATAAGTTTATATTTTCTGAAGATAGAAAAATGAAACAATATAAAAAGTATAACAATATTGAAAAAATAGAAAGAATACGAAGATAGGCTTACTACATATATGATTTGTATATAAAAATTAATTAAAGAGATTGTAGAGTATTCAACAATGAAAGAAGCATAGAGAAGATATTGGGGAATAATTTCAAACAGTACCAAACTCTCCATATAGTAGTGCCACTCAGTGTAAGCCTTGCTAATCAGTGGATGCAAGGAGATTGGTGCATAAAATTTCTATTTAGTGCCTACTCATTCAATATCTCCAAACTAATTTGTAGCTTGTGGCTTTCATCAAATGAGAAGCTTGGGATCAGAGAGCACTGCACTTAGATCTTAGGATTTAATGTAACCCTCCAGTGGCCATCTTTTATCATTTAGTTAATTGATGAAATACACAGGCTTATATATACCTGTGTTTATATATGTAATAGACAGGGTATGAGCACAGACTTTCACATGACCCACCACTCTCCACACACTATCTCATAACGCTGTTACACCTGAACACACTTATGTCGAAAAGATAAATAATCACCAATATACGTATTTCATGCTAAACCAGCAATCATCAGTTGGTCCAGATTACCATCTCCACACATATATGCTACAAGTGCTCAGATATGTATTAAGATAGCAAATCTTCCCACTTTAATGGACAGGCTTCAATGTACTCCACACTCCAACTCTTCAACTGTCCAACCAATTGAAAATCTGATGATGAAATGCTCAAAGGCCACCCTTAGGCCAAGATTGTTGTCACACCCATGTTGACCCAAAGGTCAATCTGACCCCTCATGTTCAGAACATAATCCATTAAATACATGTACAAGGGATAGGCAGACATCTCTAATATGTAATAGATGAAATACACAGGCTTATATATACCTGTGTCTATATATGTAATAGATAGGGTATGAGCACAGACTTTCACATCACCCACCACTCTCCACACACTATCTCATAACACTGATACACCTGAACACACATATGTCGAAAAGATAAATAATCACCAATATACGTATTTTATGCTAAACCAGCAATCATTAGTTGGTCCAGATTACCATCTCCACACAATCTCAGCCTAATGGTGGCCTTTGAGCGTTCCATCATCAGATTTTCAATTGGATGGACAGTTGAAGAGTTGAAGTGTGGAGTACATTGAAGCCTGTCCATTAAAATGGGAGGATTTGCTATCTTAATATATATCTGAGCACTTGTAGCATATATGTGTGGAGATGGTAATATGTGTGGAGATGGTAATCTGAACCAACTGATGATTGCTGGTTTAGCATGAAATACGTATATTGGTGATTATTTATCTTTTAGACATATGTGTGTTCAGGTGTATCAGTGTTATGAGATAGTGTGTGGAGAGTGGTGGGTCATGTGAAAGTATGTGCTCATACCCTGTCTATTATATTTAGTTAATTACAAAGCTATGAGTCCTGGATGAAAATAAAGTAATGTTTTCAGTCCAAACTCACTCACTTGTCTAGTCATATAGATTTGAACTCAGTTCAATATCTATACATTTTGATGTCTTGGCATTTTTAAAAACCATAGTCATGATCATCATGTGATCATCATGTCTTATACTTACATAATCTGTTAAAATAGTAGCAAACTTTCCATACCGTAGTGCCACCCAGTGCATTAAATTCAAAGATCTAGGTGCAGTTTCTCTGATCCAAGGCTCCACACTGATAAAAGCCACAAGCTAGAAATTGGTATGGGGATATTGGATGAATAGTCACTAGGTAAGAATTTTATGCACAAACATTCTTGCATCCAGTGATTATTAAGGCTTGCACTGGATGGCATTACTGTATGGATGTTTGCTACCATTTTAATAGCTTGTGTAAGGATAGGAAATATGTGCTACTTTAGTGAGAATAATTTCTTTGAGTTATTAAAACAGACGATAAGGAAAATAATTATTTAATATGCTACACACTAAAAAAATTCAGGGATTTAAAAGAAAAAAAAATTATAAATATTCCTGACAATAAAAAAAAAGATACTATTTAGAAAAGTAATAAGAGTAAAGAGTTTTTAAAATGAAATAGACTTCCAAAAAAAAAAAGTAAAGATATGAGCTTACAGTGTATTTCATTTATTTTTCTATAAACAAATGCTATTATCAAGCAAAGCAATGCATCTTACATTAATGAAAAAAACCTAAAGTCAGATAAATTGTAAACTATTACCATCCTTCGCAGACACACAAAGCTTCATTGTGAAGCATGTGCAGCTGGAAAGCATTTATTGACGAGTACTTTTTTCATAAATATATATAAAATGCTTGTAAAATTTTACAGAGTGTTTTTAAATGAATTTCTATTACACATAAAGAATGGGTTCATGTTGTAAGACAACAGTACTTATTTCCAAGAGTTATCAATAACATTACTCTTTGTTAGAAAGTTTATAAGTATTAAAAATATTTATTCTTACTACCTCTGATATTAAAAATGATCTTTCTGACAAATAATATGATTAAGGGTCAAATTTAAATTTATACAGCTTCAATTAATGTAGTCAACAAAATAATCAACATAAGATAAAGCAACTGAGTCTTTTGGTAACGTTTATCTGTGATTGGTAGCAACCTATTCAAGAAAATAATTGAAAGCATTTTTATTATAGTGGATAATAAAAATATTTCCTAATAACTCTTTTTTATTTTCTTAATTTTATAAATAGAGCCAATAAAAGTTCCCCACAAAATAAATAGGCATAACTTCGCGTTTATACATTCCTAAAAAAATTCCAAGTTTTGAAGTTAACATGCAATCATATTTTAAAATTTCTTCAGATATCTCATTGACACCTGCAGCGTTTCAATTTTCATCATTAAATTTGACTTTGGTAACATAGATATATTTATTCATATCTAAATGAGGAGGAAGAATCCAGGTTTCAATTAAAGCTATAGTTTTAGCAATATATGACCCTACTATAAATATAATCATATATTTTCAAAAGGAATTATCTTCATTTTACACTAGAGCCACCTATAATAATCAATGGACATTGATGAAGGAAAAACTAAAAACCAATCAGTTTGGAGATGAGGAACATTGATTATGCAACCTCTCAGTAGATGGCTCTAGTATAGTGTCATGAGAACTGCTCTTAAACTAATATTTTCTAACATCTAAGTTGCATGCATTGATCAAAATAAACAATATTCACCTGATATTAAAAAAAAACCATATCCCTAGAGCTTTTGATTCTCTATAACCACAGTGAGTTTCATCTTAAATCATTGAAAGTATTTTTGATGCAGTGAATAAAAATAGTATTCCACAAAAATAAAATGTCTTTTTTATTTCTTTTATAAATATAATTAATAACTCTTTTTATTTCCACTTTACTCAATGTAACATATTGTTTCTAAAATTAATTTTACTTATCTTACAGTTTCAATTATCCAACAGTTTTTTCAGAGATATAAAGATAAAAAGGATATTAATATCTATAAATATAATATAACAATTTGCCAATTGTTAAAACAATTAATATCATACTTATTAATATCACAATAGGTTATTAATATCATAATTATTCAAAAAAAGATGTTCTCCATAGATTAATATGATTATGATACCATTTGTTGAGATCTAGACATCACAAACAAAAAATTTCCACACCTGTATTGCAATTTTAATTCACTAACCATTGAACTGCTACTTCATGAAGCTTCAGGTTTCCTTTTTTTTATATTTGCCAATCAGAGAATGCCCACACATTTTATTTTAATCAAATCAGCAATTGTAGAATAATTGTCAGAGGACTTGTGAGGATTTCCTCTTTTTAGATCACTTACTTGTGATTCCAATGTGTTATTGAAGAGAATTCAATTTTTTTCTAATGTGAAAAACTTAAAAAAATTTAAAATGGCACTTTCAATGTTTAATGGATATTGAAATTTAACACCATCCATATTTATTTCTATAGAATGAACATCAAATTTTGTATTAGTAGATTGAAAATTGAACTTACTTTTTAATCATCATCATTTTTAACTATTATTGATCTACTGAAACTCAGCATGTTTAGTTTCTCCAATTCATAGCCATTCTTCTTCCCATCATACCAACAAACTTCCTTATTTCTTCCATCCAATTCATTTTTTTTCCCCTAGATTTCTTATAATCTCTTGGGATCCAGTTCAAGATTTTATCTATCTATTATTATCTCTTTTAGAAATATATCCATTCCAGTTTCACTTCAGTCTTTTAATTTTTTCATTGATGTCTTCTTGTTATGCCCAATATTCATTTTCCTTAACTTAATTAAATAGACTAAAGTCTGCATCACTCTAGTGGGAGTTGTCAAAATCTCAGATTCATCTATAATAATTGGTAAAACATATAGTTAAAAACCTTCCTTTTCAAATTCATAGGCATATTTCCTTTAATATTAAATTATTTCTAACAGAAGCAGCCCATCTGAATTCTATTCTATACTCACTTTCATCTATCATAATTCTATCTCCATTAATAATCAGGCAAAGATAGCAATTTTTAATTTATAAATTGTGATTATCAATCTTTATTTTTTATTTTAAAAAAATCCATTTATATTATTTTAATCACTTTTAGCATCTATTTTCAGTACTACTTCTTATTTTCATTTGAAAACTTACAATATTTTTTGAAACTCTGAAGCATTATTTGCCAAAAAAATAACTACATTATGTGGAAAATCTAGATGATTTAACTAATCCACATGTATTTTATTTCCTTAACTTTCTATTTTAATCCATAAGATACTTATAGTAAAACTTTTCTAAAAGGTTTTGGAGATATGTTGTACAGAGTATGTTAAGGTGAAAAGTTGACTGTCTGCAAATCCATCTCTAAATCAACATAAAAAAAGCTAATTCAGGTATTGAAATTATAGAAAGGACAAATGAATATGAGTTTCCATTATGCTTTGGATTTGTAGATTATGAAAAGGCATTTGATTCTATAAGCATTTCTTCAGTGATTAAAGCATTGGATCATCAAGGTATAGATCCAGGATATTGTCATATTTTAAAGAATATTTATAAAAATGCAACAGCAACAATTAGATTACATAATGATACTGGAAAAGTCAACATTGAGAAGGGTGTAAGACAAGGTGACTCCATATCTCCAAAACATTTTACTGAGTGCTGCAAGAAGTATTTTGTGAATTAAAATGGAAAGCTAAAGGAATGAAAGTAAATGGAGATTATTTAAGTCATTTAGATTTTGCAGATGATGTAGTTGTTTTTGCAAATAATGCTTTAGAGCTGCAGGAAATGTTGCAGGAGTTACCAGATGAAAGTAGGACTAAAAATAAACATTAAAAAGTCTAAAGTAATGTTTAATAAATTTTCTCAAAATATGAAAATAAAAATTGATTATGATGAATTAGAAGAAGTTAACCACTATAAATACCTTAGTCAGATTATTAATACAGATGGAAACATAATAGATAAAATTAATTAGAATTAAACTTGGTTGGAGTGCTTTTTGGTAAAAGTAACTTGATAATAAAATGAAATATGCCTATGTGTTTGAAAAGAAAGATTTTTAATAAATGTGTTTTACCAGTTCTTATTTATGGATCTGAGATTTGGACACTTAATAGAAGAGCAATACAGAGACTTCAGACCACTCAAAGAAGTATGGAGAGACACATGTTAGGAGTAACAAGAAGAGATTGAAAACTCAATATATGGGTAAGAGAACAAACAGGTGTTATTGACCTTATTGAAAAAATTAAAAAACTGAAGTGGAGTTGGGCTGGACATATTGTTAGAAGAGATTATAATAGATAGACAATTGAAATCTTAAACTGGATTCCAAGAGATTGTAAAAGACCCTGAAAGAAACCACATGTGAGATGGATGGATGAAATAAAAAAGTGTGTAGGCGTGATATGGAGAAGATAAGCTAAATATTGGAGATGGATTGAACTTGGAGAGATCTTCATCCTGCAGTGGATTGATATGGTTGATGATGATGAATGGTTTTATTGCTTGGGAGCTCTTAAGAAATTTAGGCACCATATCTTTGAGCAGCAGAATCCATCTTGCAAAATCTCAATCCCAAATCAGATATTCTTCCTCTCATCTTGCAACATCTCAATCCCAAATCAGATATTCTTCCACTACACCACATGTTATATAATAATACAGTTTAGCTATTCACTACGAATGTTTTAAGATGTTACTATGTCTGGATTATAAATTAGGATATAAAATGTGATGGTTTATACATTAATTCACTATGAGCAAAACACTAACATTAAATTAGATTCTAAATCATGCAAAACTGGTACTCTGTCAAATTATATGCAGTGAAGCTGTAAGTCATAAAAATGCGTTCAAGTGATTTATAAGATTTCATGATGGCAGGAAGAGCATTGAAAATGATTATAAAGATACAAAACATATGGTCACATTTTATCATAATTTGTAACATTAGCACATTAAAATTTACATGGTTAATAGCTAAATTAAAACATGAATTGATTTAGAGATCCAGATGACTTCAAAAGAGAATCAGTCACTTTTTCATTGGGACAAATTGTGTATATCCTTGTCAATGTTTATTTTCTTATTATGACTCTGTTTTATTTGAAATTTTTTAGAATATTATAACTATCATATTAATCTTTGAGTATACTAATCTATGATATATCTGTAGTGTAAGATACTCTTATGCAAGGTAGGAATTAGTTTCTATCTGTTTTTAGCACTTTGTGGTGGAGGAATGTAATCATAAACATATGACCACAGACATGTGAAAAAAGATGTATAATCCCCAAGATGCACATTTTGTGCTGAACCAACACTTATCAGTTGGCCCAGATCACAATGTCTTACACATATCTTTATGTGGAAAGTGATTTAGTGAAAATTACACTACACAAATATTATTTATTAACTGGATAATCACTAGTATAATGAATGACTAATAAAAATTATTTATAGTCTATGACATGTCTCACAACTTGTAACTATAAGTGCTTACATTTATAATTTTTATTTTGCTTCTGACTTCTATTTTAATCTGTTAAATGTCACAGAAGTTGTATTTTTATCTGATATAGTTTTGGATAATTGCAATTATAATCCAGTTCAGAACGAGTGTACCCCAGTCTTGTTTAGATGCACTCTGACAAACAATGAGCTATCAGAATGATCTGTAATCTCATATTGCTTCCGTTCCCAATTTGTTTTAAGAGAAGTCAAAAACTTGTATCTGAATTTGTTTACTAGTGTAAGTTTCTTTTTCAGTGCAATATTTTCTCTTATTTATTTGCTCAGAAAATAGCAAGTAAATAATACCGTAATATAATAAAATCTAAATAAGAACGATTTTGAAAGAAGTTTAAATTACAATAAATAAAGTAGAAAACATAATAATAGTAAACAACTATTCATAAATGAATACACCCATCTCCAAACGAAAAAAAAGGACGAGGTGTGGGAGGAAAAAAAAATTCTGGAAATGCGTTTTGCAATAATTTTAAAAACCAATTTGTGAAACACAAATACATTCACATATAGAACATACAGGGCCATTTTTCTAATTACTTGATATTTTACACTGTTAACTTGGGTTCCTTCAGCAGAAAACTTTCCTTTCTGAAATATTTCAACACCATATCTATTTGTAGATCTCCAAGTATGTTATTCTTTGTCATATCTTTCGAATAGAAATAAATGCCATTGCGTTTCTTTAGAATGTTTTGAAATAATCATTATTACATAGCAGAGTCTATCTTTTCCAAGAAGCCCATGCTTAAGTGACCTTTTGGAAAGTCTTCTATTGTGAATTTATTTTAAATGTCCACTCCAATGAAGGTGTGGGTATAATAACGGACTCAATAGTATTACATCCAGGCGGTGAAAAATGTATTGTTTTATGATCTTGCCAGTTACTTAAATTTTTTTATGGAATATTCTTAAATAAAACTATGTAAGTGGAATTATAATGCTCTGATAGAATGTCCAAATTTCAATTCCATACAATAAAACAAAGTAAAATAACAACCCTATATACAGCTAACTTACGCTATCTTAAGTTGTTAAAAGCAGCGACAACAAATTAGAATCTGTATTGTATTTCATCATCTAAGTCTATTAGAAAATTAAACTGGTTTACATACTCGAATTGGTAACATCCATATGAAACATTGCTGAAGATTTTTTCCATCACTGGCTGATAAAGAACTTGAGTTTTTTGAACATAAATTAATAAACTGATATTTTTATAAATGAATTAAAAACATTAAGGACATTCTGCAAATTAAAATCGTCATTTGAGGGGGGAAATAGTGCAATTATCAGCATATTGTAAATTCAGAATCGAAGAAGATGAAGTTTTTGTTTTTAATCGATTCAAATTAAAAATTCCACCATCAAACATGTATCTTGATACTATTTGATTAAAGCCATCTATAATCTATCCCAAGGACGAGCTGTCATAAAATTTGAAAACAGTGTAAACTAGGCTGAGAATTATTATGTTAAATTATTGTAAAATAAAGTAGAACCTAACTTCATTAATTTTACATTAAATTAGTATTAGTTTTTTTTTTCATTATTTAGAACCAACTCAATATAAGCGGCCAATAATCTACAGCAAATGGCAACGCAAACCAATTGTTATGACCAATTTCTTGTTAAAATAATCCAAGGCAGTCTAGAAATCTGTTTAAACTGCCATCTAGTGTTCATGATTACTCTATGCTTATAACTATTTTCTAATTGAAGTCATAAACTATGTTTGTAATTTGATGGAACGTAGATTAGACTTTTGCCATCAATTTCTTTTCATGCCGTCTGCTGAAACCGATGTGATTCTTTTAGCTTTTGAAGTTGATATTGAATATAAATCCCGAGGTAAGAAAATAGAGGGGAACAGATAAAGAATAATATACATAGAGGCTTAAAACAATTTTTACACTTACCAATATGTTGTTGGGACTAAAGATTTTTTTAATCGTATCTATAGATGCTAAGTATTTTGGTTTATTTAATTTTATAAATATGATGTATTAATAAATATTTATATAATTAAAAAAAGATCTGATATAATATGGAGAGAGGAGATGTCTTGGGTCTCAGGTAATTTTTTCAAATGAATGATTAAACTGTTATAGAGAACTAAAAAAGAAATTGAATGTCACACTTTGAGAATATATGGCACATCTTTATCACTATTAGGTTGCACTAGGTTCATTCATGCTTTGCTTTTATGCTAAATGCATGAATACTCTTCTGACAATCCTAGATTAGCCTTTAACGACTAGAAAATTACTTAACACATCAGATGGCTAGTCATGTTATTTAGGAAAAAAATATTTGAAATTAAATATTTCTTAACTCTCTTCCTGTATATACATCCTATATCAAGACATCTATCCCTAGTTACAATTACATTTAAGTTTAAATGAATAGGTTGGCAGCTAATGCTTATTTATATTACAATCATTTGCTGGATGTTTCCACTCTGTTTGGGCAGAAGGAGTCCTTAGATTAAGACATATTTCATACTATAATGTGGATACCTTGAATAGTAAGATAAACACCTGATTTTTGTCTATAATGATTAGTAAGTATAATTATAAAAGAATAGTTTCTGAGCTGTTAGAACTCTTTCCATCTTAGTATTTGCCCTGCAAAAATTTCTGATCAAAGTTTCAAAAACAGATTTGTGAAGATGGGATATGTGGAATATCTTAGAATAATAGTTGTAAATGAAATCATTCTCTGTCATCAGAGAGACATTATCATAGCTGAAAATCCGAAGCTGTATCAGATAAACATATTTGGCACACAGCCAAAGTGGAAGAATATGTTCTTGATACAATTATAACAAATCACCAATTCCCAGCTTAAACAATATAAGACAAAAGTAGTCCTCCATCCTAGTGACATTTAGTATAAATTTGAGCAGTCAGTGATCACCTGATTCATATTCACAGAGCCTTTTTCAATGAAGCTTGGGACTCAAAAGTTGGAAAGAATGCAAACATGCATCCTGCAGTCAATGTTATTTTACTTATCATGTTAAAATCTTGCAATTCAAGTCAGTTTAAGATTTTCACACAAAATCTGCTTGAACAGTTGGTCATATAAACCTGATGTGAATTTCAAGTTTTTAACTTGATAGATAAAAAGAAGTTAAAAGTTGTTGCTGGATCATATCTGCATCCCTTTCAACTTTGAATTCTGGGATCATTCATAAAGTCAAAGGTCAGAATCAAGTCTGTGATTAGTCCTAATTACTAAGGGTAGACATTTTATATGCATTTGATAGCCTCTGATTGGTCAAACTCACACTAGATGGTAATAGAGTGGAGAGCTGCTCTTTTCTTAATAGGTTTTGATGTTTAATCCAAAAGTTTTTTTCTTAAGCTAGGAGTACTTATTTTAAAAAAATCAGATATTTTCTGGCATGCAATTTGGATTGGATTTATGATGGCTGATTTGCTCTATGAAGAGCTGTCTAAAGAACTTCTAGTCCATTAAATGATTAAGATATCTAGCTTCAAAGTGTAAACTTAATAAATAAAAGTTGTGTTTCTCAATTGTCCAGAAAATATGTAGTTTAAATGATCATTGACAGGTGTGGCTAGGATTGACCTGATTTTGATGACATCATATGAATTGAAGAATGATTGGCTGCTGTTGTATAAAAGCAAAAATGTAAAGATAAGCTATGGACTAAGTGGTCACCAGTGAAGATATCTACATCATCTTTCAAAAATATTTGGTTAAAAATAAACTTATTGTTGCTGATCTAATCAATTAAATTTAATTGGAAGCCTTTATCTCCACTTAAGAATATATCAACCAATAATTAGAATATTATCCAGTTGACTACCTGAAGAAATTTCACCTATAACCAGATCAAAATTCAGGTCATGAGATTGCATTATCTTACACCAGAAAGCCCTTCAATTCTCAAAAAATATCTGAGAATTCAAAACATGTATGAAAAAGCAAAGTAGAAATATCAATGATGTCCTTCTCATCTTTCTCACAACTATATTTATTCAGAAGCAGACAGTGATTATGACAGGAGAGATATTTTGCCTAGGATAACCTTATACTGTAATAAAATGAACAGACTTTAAAGTTCAAGGTCATGGATCATATCCCACTTCTATTCTGGTGCCCAAGCTTCTTATGAATTCTCGAACAATAAATTATTCGATTATTAATTATTGTGATGTTTTTGATCAGACTAATTAATATTTTCCACCTTATTCTTTTAATGTTAAAGATGTGTTTCACATGAATCTGAAATTGGCAAGTATCTTTATTATGAACCATGTAGTATGTATATGTAGCAAAACTTTTAGCACGCTATAAAAACGCTTTAAAGAAAAATAAAATAAAATATATTTATGTTTATTTAATTGCGCAGTTACACCTACGATATTCTAAACTTACAATGTTTCAAATAGAATACAAACTATTTAGTTCCGTATTTCTTCATTTTAATCAGAGAATGATTGGCATTTGAGTTGTAAAAAAATCATTAAAAAAATATAGTAAATTATTACGATTTTATTGAATTTTTTTAAAAAAAAAAATTCAAGTAATAATATTTTAAAAAACTTTTATGAAATAATCTTTACGACATATTCGTGTGTGCGTATAAGCTTAAGAAAAATATTTCTTGGTTAGTGTTTTTTTATAGGAAATTTAAGTAGAAAATTTTCTAGTAGGAAATTAATTATCGTGCTTGATTTATTGTAAATCATGTATTTTATGATTTGGACTGATAGTAGACACTGTTTTTCCTGTGTTTGGAAACTATCTGCTTTTACCGCTTCTCGGATATCGTCTGCTTTTATTGTTTTTTCCACATTACTTTCATGCACCATCTTACCGACAGCCTGAGATGTTTGTATTTATTGAATTTATTATATGGAATGCTTAATAGATATTTACATTATAATATGTTCAATGTGAGCTATAAAATTTGAATTTATTATCAATTTTAATTAGCATGAGATTTGGTGCATTGATAGAGGGCAGATTCTGAAGTAAAGTCCATGGATCATAGTCTAAGTATCATTTCCAGTGATCAAACTTCTTAAAAACTTCCAAGCAATAAACTTTTTTATTTATTAAGCATGTGAGCAATTTTGTGAATTTTTATATTACTAGTTGATTATATACTGTGGTTGTATTAGTATAATCACTTATTTTACTTGGTTGATGGTACTTCTATGAAATTGTGTAACATTGCAACGTTGATATACAATTAGATATTTCATGGTTTTTAATAATAAAAAATATCAAATGCTTTGTCAGACAGAGATCATATGCTGCACAAGTGATAGTGTTGAATTGCAATCCATTGATATTTGGCTCTCATATTAGCTTATTTAACACTGCATCAAACCCCACAAAACATTTAGAATAATACCTACAGTTAAATGTTTTATAATGAAGTTATGTTACTTATTTAATATTAGTTGCACGATATGCTCCCTATAGGTAAAGCCACATATCAAAATGAACAAAATTAATTAATTGATAAATTTCTTTTTTTTTTTTTTAAGGAATCAAAAACAAAAAAGTACGCAAATATTATAAAATGTTTGATAACGTGAATTAACTTATTTAGAAAATAAACTTGAAAATAACATATCTCATGCAAGGTAGGGAATTGTTTATATGTGCTTTTAACACTTTGTGGAGGATGACCAAAGATATAAGAAAAAGATGTGTGATCCCAAGATTCACATTCATTAAGTAAAGCAAAAAGAAATTAATACGATAGACAATATTTACATACTCATTGCTTATTTATTACATTCTTTAAGTGCATAATATCTAGTCTAAATATATAACCTCTAGTCTAATGAATGACTGATAAAAATTATTAATATACTTTCAAGTTGTTTGTGTCAAAGTTGTGAGGGTAATAAGTTTGACATCAATTAAACTGCAGTAATTGGCTATATATATATAAAAGACATATTTTGCGAGTTCATCTGTGTTAAAAAAATTTAAAAAAAAATTTAAATATTGATATTCCGACGTTTCGACTTAATGTAAATATATATATATTATGTGCAAGGATAAAGATATGTGTAAGAGATTGCGATTTGGGCCAACTGATGAGTGCTAGTCAAGCACAAATAGCACATCTTGGGGATCATACCTTTTTTTTTCACGTGTCTTTTGGTTGTATGTTTATAATTTCGCCCCTCCACAATTTGTTACAAGGAGGTAGAAAACAGTCCCTACCTTGTGTGAGAGTGATGCAGTAAAAATTAAACTATAGAAATATTATAGTGGATAATTTCTAAAGATTAATAAAAAATTTTGAAAAGAATATATTTCACAAACAAAAATGATTAGAAAATAAATATTTTCAATAAATGCCATTTAATGTAAATATTCCTGCTAGAAATTAAAATAGCACTTACCATCTATGCTAACGTAATTTTAAATATAATGTTTATGTTTATCACACTTATTAAAATTATTTGTTTTTTAGTCATTGTTTGTTTGCTAAATACTTTATTTTCAACAAAAAATTTAAAATAAATTATTTTCATGTTTTCAAATATATTAATTTAATTTTCACGTTTTCTTTTTTTGCCCCCCTTTATTTAAGCTTCTTGCTAACACCGCTAACAAAATTTCTCATTGAAAGGTTTTTTTTTTTTGAAACTCACTGATAGCTTACTTTACCTACTTTGTATGTGGATGCTGACGCTATCAATGGATAGGACAAACATACAACTGGCACGACATTCCAAGTAGTGTTAATTCATCCATCTACAGACAATAGTTGAGGTATATATATATTAATATAATGTAACTGAGATGATAATTTATATCCTATTCAACATTATTTTCTTTTAAATTTTATAATTTTCTACAAGAGATTCGTATTTAATACATGCTTCAAATATCTAATTTTATATTTATTTATTTTTCAAAAATATTTATAAACATTTTTTTTTTTTTTTTTACAGATTTTACTTTTTTTATATTAAATTTAAAAGAAAAAAAGACATAGCACAAGTTGTTACTCATTTTTATTTATGGACTAATATGTTTCCCTAGAAACTAAAAATTGAACATCACATGATCACCATTTCTTATGCTTGCTCATAACTGTTATTAAACAGGCAAAACTCTCCATACAATAGTGCCACTATGTAATCAATGGATGCCAGAAGGCTTGTGCATAAAATCCCCATCTAGTGCTTACTCATCCAATATTCTAATATCTAGGTGCATTGCTTTCAGATCCAAGGCTCCTCACTGATGAAGGCCACAAACCAGAAACTAGTTTGGGGATATTGGATGAGTAGGCACTAGATAGAAATTTTTATGTACAAGTCTTCTGGCATTCATTGATTACTCCAGATTGCACTGAGTTGCGCTACTGTATGGAGATTTTGCCTGTTTAATAAACTAAAAATTGCAAAGAAATTTAAATAAACCCTGTTAAACAGGTAAATATAACATGTTCTGAAATCAGAAAGCAATAAATCATTAAATTGCACTAATAATAAATTTAAGTATTACAGTACTTAGATAATAAAGCTAATAATGCCCAAGATTAGGTAAATTATAAATGCAAATACATGAAAACAATCCACACCTAAACAATACCAATATCAATAACAACCAACAATCTCAATCTGTTGTCAAGGCAATCTCTCTTTTACAATAAAGGTGGATAACCCAGTTTTATAATCAAAGAGATAGTTGATAGAAAGATTATGTGATGTTCATATGCAAATAATAGTTTGATCCAGTAATCTTTCAGTCTAATACTTTGTATCATGGATTTGGACACACCAAACAGTCATAATCATCTTTTTAATGAAAAATAATATAAATAAATCAATCAATGATTAGTAAGTGTTTTAAATTAAGAACATATTTGCCAATCATTTTAGGCCTAGCATTTATTGCTGAGCAATATTTATCTCTTGCTTATGTTTTAATAACTTCTCAATATTTGATTAAATTTTATTGCAAAACAAATTGATACATTGACTTCTGCAGCTTTCACATGAACATTCTTGTAATTAATGTAAACAAAATTGGGTTGTACTAATCTTCAGATCAATTTCTGGCTGTTGGTTTATGAATTAGGTATGATTATTTTGCACTGTGACATTCAGAAACCATATTTATTTCTATAGTCCAGTTAAGCTCTTATAGAGTAAACAAAAAGTACATTTGTACTCGGATTTGTGCGAATATAGATGGTGCTAAATCTCTCTTAACAATAATATTTTTTTTTTTTATTATAAACAGTGTATTTAATCTTAAATAATCGAATTATCATTTCTCAGCATTTGATGGATGAGTGACATAAAATATCCTGCATTAAAGTAATTAAAAATTAAAGTAATTAAAAACTTAGGATGATCAGAAATAAATTTATAGTTACATTTTATTTACCATTGTCAAACTTCCTCCACACACAACTTTGATGCCATCCATTTCAGATAAATACAATAAATGTCTTTTATTATATCGTTATTTAAGTGAATTTAAAAAGAATGGGAAAGTATGGAGGTGTTTATTATATCTATAAAATAAATTTATACTGTATGTGGTTTGTATAGTGTGGATAGTTGAAGGGTGCTTGAAAATTTGAGTTCAAATCCCCTATACTTACAAAAACTAATTAATAACTATAATTAAGATCTTGTTATGTGCAATTCATAATTATAGTTTGCTGTACATATTATCTCTTGTTATAAACTTTCTTTTAGTTTCCAGAAATAGAAATTTGACACAATAACTCTGCCTTAGTAATTAAGAGAATAACATTTTTTTAGATAAAGTTTCATATAAATAGTCTGGAAACAAAAATGAATTTTTCTTATTCTTCTTACTAGTCTTAATCATCTTAGCTGTGCACAAGAGAGTATTTGCAAACTATTATGTAACAAGTATAAATCCCCTTAAGTGCACCAAGAAGCTTTTAACCATGTTGTTAGTTTGTCACAGGTTCTACCTGGGCATAGGACCAACTTCAGTAAGAAGGTCTCAGGAGCAGCTAACATACTATAGGCAAATTAATTATAGGTTAACTATTACTGATGTAAGTGGATTGTGACAAAATAAATCTATCAAAATTTGTAAAAAAACAAAAAACTTGTTTAAATAACAAAGATAATTGGATACAACTATGCAAAACTTGTGCCAGAAACCATATTAATATAGAATTCTAAAATAAATGTACATAAAAATGAATATTTAAATATTGACTACAAAGTGCTATAGTCTACTTGCTTAATAATCCTAGGTAATCATATAAAAGTCATTTTCAATTTATAGGTTTTTTGAAGTTTCTTTAAATTTCAAAATTAACATTTTTTCCACCTAAAAGATTTTGTTTTGTAATTTATTCTTTGATTAATATTCTTTTATTGAATTAATAATTATAGTGTGTATGCTAAATTTAGTGATTTAGAATTTATTCAAGGAACTATTTTTATTATAATCATGTTAATTTTAAATTTTAAATGAAAAAACAATCGAGGGAGCTGCACTACATGTGTAACGAATTCATTTAAAATTATTTACAAGAGGCACTGGTTTCTCCTGTAGAAATCAGCCATCATTTCAAATTAACTCAAATCACTTTTTTTTTTTTTAGGATAATCTAAGTTAGAAAATATTAAATGAAAAAATTAATATCTATATATCAATGGGAATCATTTCCTGAAAGTGATAGATAATAATACTATCAAAATTTATTAAATATTTTGTTAGGAACAAAATGGGGGGTGGGGGGTGGATAGGAATTTATTGTAACCTATTATACAAATGTTTACATGGGCATGTATCATTATAATTAACTAATAGGAGGCTTGAATTTATTAATTAGAAGTTTTACAACAGAATTTTTAAATGACTGTATAAAGTTCATAAAGTATTTAAAGAAGTTTATGCATCTCAATTTTATATATATTTTGAAAGATATGTTCAGTATATTATTGATTCATGCAACTCAGTTCTTATATTTTGAAATATAGTTATATTTAATAATGATGTGTGTACTATTTTTATATTTTGAAAGTATTCTCACAATTTAATGACAATTATTTATATGTGTGGTGATAATCGACTTATATCATTCTTGAAAATCTATCATGATTGTTCTATTTGGCTGAATTGCAGGTAAATAGACTCGAAGCAACAGTAATATTAAAAATTATAAACACTCACTATTTAATATGTATAATTTATTAGAACAAATATACATACATATTATATAGTCAATAAAGATAAGGTGATGTATAACTGTGTCAATAATGAGCTTGGTCATGCTGAATGACTGGACTCATTTCCGGTTGTATATTTAATTTGCCTCGTGAGTTCTAGTCTAAACTCTTCCAGCTGTACTGGACAGCTTGCCTTGAGTTTGTTAAATGACTCTTCTGGCTGTAATAGACACCTTGCCTTGAGTCTTCTGATAGCAGCTTTCAGTCTTATCTGGACTTGCCTCACTGCATAGATGTATCGGTAGTGAATATAGTACAAACACCTTCGCTGTAGAAATAGTTTCAATGGAGAGCACATTCAGTCGTTCAGATAAACAGACATTCTCTCTGCCTTGCCTCCAAAAAGGCTGACTATTTATTGCCAGATCCCATCCCTTAATGGCAGCAGTCGGATTCATATTGGCCATACTTGTTTCTACCATTTGAATATGTTTATGCATTGATTATCCACATATTTACACATTGATTAGCAGCAATGAGTGCTCAATTCGATCAGATAAAGAATCTGGACTAGTATACTTCTGAAGGCAAGGTCAGATGACAATGATGATGATTAAAAAAGATAGTGAAATTGGGTAGATGATTAATATGATATATGCCCACATATTTGACATATAGATAAAACAAAATATATTATTGATAAATTATTAGGATATGGTCTATGGTCGTATGTGGTGATAGGCATAGGAAATGTTATTTACAAAGATAACCATGTAATATTCTACAGTTAGCTTATAAGTCATAAATTTTATTTCATGAAAGTTAATTGTAAATGAACTATAGAGAGTATTTTATGATAAATGTTAGATTATAATAATAATTGTAATAAATATTAGTTATTAATTTATTTTAGTCTGAAGCTTATTTTATTACTTATTGTTTTATCAATTATGGAATCTTATACTATTATAAACAAAATTCTAAAAGGTCCATTTGTAATATTAAAAGAAATTCAAAGGAGTCTCAAAAATTTCCTATATCTTGCAGACATCTTGTTTTGTTTAGATCATTCATATAAACACAAATGAGTATTCATATATTTTAATAATATATTTATTAGTAATAAATAGATACAAACATAAACTTAATTTTTAATACATTTATAAATTTAAGTAATGATGGCAATACACCACCTACTACTATCTAGTGGGGTATAGCTAGTACTAGACGTAATGTGAAACTGTTGAAAAAGAGACTGTATCTACCCTTATAGATTTGTCTACCCTCTTCCAGCTGTACTTGACTGCCTCCCTTATGAGTAGATATGGCAACTCTTCTAACTATATTTACAGCTAGCCTTGAGTTGGCTTTGGTTGTTGCAACTTCAGCCTTGCTGCATTAGCCATTAGCTTAAATAGCCATAGTGTGGAGAATAATCACTTCCATTCCTTTGACTATATGTGGAGAATTAAGCTACCGTTAGTCAGATTTAACAAATTACTGTCTTGCAGGTTTGACAGTTGTTCTCTGGCTCACCTTCAAAAAGGCAGACTATTTATTGTCAGACCCCAACCTTAATGGAAACAGTCAGATTCAGTGAGCATCATTGCCTAGTGACCTATTCTTTCCATTGGCTGTGTGTTATCTTTATTTATATACATTGGTTAGTGCTATGAATGCTTAATCCAATTGTGATAAAAAAGAAATCTTGACTAGTTCATTATTTGAAAGCAAGATGGGATATGACATTACCTTCTCCTGGCTAAAATTAGCCCTGGAGAACATAGCCATGCATGGATATTTGGAATATGTTTTCTTCACTTTGTTGCTTCTTCTGGAACTGGAAATTCATTACAGCTGGCTGATGATACATGAATTTCTTGTCCATCAGTCATTTCAATGACTACTATTTAAAGCCCTTTCTGTGTTCAATCACCACTGCTGGAATCCATTTGGTGGTTCCTTTATACCTTCAACATAAGACATGAACACCTATTTGCACTTTTGTATTGTCATTTTTTTTCCATTAATAAAACTAGGCCTGAGAATTCATAGGTTGGACCTCAGATCCCTATTAAATAATAGTTCTTCTGGTGTTTTTCCAGTGACTGTACTCAGCATGGAGAGCTGTTCTAACAGCATTCTTGCAATATGGGTATTCTAATTTCCTGTATTCATTTTTGTTAATATATTTTTTATTTCTTGAACTAATCTCTCAGTCTTACTATTGCTCTCAGGGTAAAATAGTGGGATGAACACTAGTTTAATGTTATTATTGGCTCAAAGTTTTTAATTAGGTTGATGTAAACAGTGTGCCAATGTCTAAAACTGTGGTGTTAGGTAGGTTATGTGTAGCAAGCAGTCTCCCAAGAGTTTTGGTAGTTGTTGTGGAGTGGAGAGATAGAACTTCCACTATTTCCAGCCATTTAAAGTAAGAGTCAACTTCTATTGGTAATAGTTGGTTCCTCCAGGGCCTACATGATTCACTTGAATTCTGGGCCAAGGGCCTTCAGGTTTTAGGCCACTGAACTGTTTTGTTTTTTTGCTAGCACATTTTAGTTCATCTTGAAATGCCCACAGTGGTGGATCTTAGACACAATGTCAGAGTCCAAAGTAGGACATCTTCATTCTGATGATCCTGGAATGCCCATTATATAGCAGATTGAAACCTGGGGGTTGGATGAATCACTACTCTTGATCACAGATAATGCAGCCATTTTCAATTGGGAGTTCTAGCCTTCAATTTCAGTAGGGTAGACACAACTCATTATGATTTTTGTTTAGCCAACCCTGTTGGATCCAGTTTTGTAATTTTTAGAATCCAGGTCATTAGTGTCACCACTGATTTACTGGCAAGTGGTGTATTTAATGCCTCTGCAGGTAATTGACTTAAGCCATCTTCATGGCAAATATGTACTCCAGTGTAAAATTATAGTCTGATAAAATATTGAACCATCTAAGCCTTCATGAGGAGGGATTCCTTTATCAGAAGTAAAGAAATTCAACATGGGTCTTGTGATCAGTTTATATTGTGAACGATCTACCATATAGATAGTCATGAAATTTTTTGATGTCATTAATCAAGGCTAATGCCTTTCTGTCAATGTGAGCATAGTTTTTCTCAGCTTTCAAGTAACACTTTGATAAAAATGCAATAGGGCAATGTGTCCCATCATCATTCCCATAGCTATCTAGAATATAGCTGAGGCAACCGATATACCAAAAGGCAACCAGAACATTCTGAATAAGCCTTTATGCTCTTGCAGCCTGATCATCAACTGGTAGCTGCAAGTATGCCTATTTTAAATCAAATTTTTGTGAAAAACTTTCCATCCAACAGCATGGATAGGATCTGTTTAACTGATGATGGTGGATAGTTCTTGGATGCCAGTGCTTTGTTTATTGTGCATTGATAATCCCCACAAATTCATACATTACCATTTTCTTTGATGATTTGGGACAATTAAGATGACCCATTCTGAGTAGGATATGAGTTCAGTAACCCCTATTGCCTGCCATCTTTCAAGATCAGTTCCTACTTCAGCTCTCAAGACTGGTGGCAGAAATCTGCAAAGATAACTGATTGGTTTTACCTTTTTATTCAGTGGTAAATGTCCTGTGTTCTGTATTTCTGCCTATTTTTTTTTCTTTTCAAATTCACATTTCAAAAGCTTTTACATGTTTTCACTTATACTTTTTAATTATCCAAGCCTTTTTTCCATAAATTGCATGAATTTTATAGAAAACATTTTAATAACATCTTTCTCAATTCTAATTTCACAAATTTATTTATTTAATTTGTTTATTAAAGCCATTTAGAAAAAAATTAACTTATATATTTTTTGATTTATCTAATCTGTTCTCAAAGATATTTCCAATAATCATTTTAAATTATTCTAGTTTTTTTCTCATAATGGTAATTGCAAAACTATCATACATTTTGTAATCTCTTTTCTCCATCAAGATTTTCAAATAATTATTAGTATTTCTTCTAATTATGAAAAACAAAACATAAAGTAATGCCAATTTAGAATTCATTTTTAAAAACAACCCCCCAAAAATAGCACAGCTGCCTTACAAGCAGTTGTCCTGGGTTAGTGGGTTCGCTTCCTGGCCGATGCTATGACACATGACAAAAAACTAACATATTTTTTATATCTTATTACCAAAAGGAATTAAATCTAATTCTAATATTATTTTTCAATACTTTCTTTAATATTTACTGAGGCTATAACCTCGACAATATGCGTATAAAATGCGATAGTAGGGACCTCTACAGGTGTTTTAACCACAAGCTACACCTGTAGAGGTCCCTACTATCGCATTTTATACGCATATTGTCGAGGTTATAACCTCAGTAAATATTAATTACGTAATCAATGTGCGTTTAATAAATTTATAATTAATACTTTCTTTGAAAATAAATTACCTTTTGTTTATACATTTTAAATGAAAGTTATCTTTCACCCAAAGTCAATTGTATCAAATAATTCAACAAGTATCTCCGATATATTTTTTAAAAATATTCTTATAAACTTATTATTATTCTCTTCCATATATATTTATTAATATAATTCAAATATTATCACATGAGTTTTCAAAATTCACAAAATATTCAAAAAAAATTTTCGCCCTTTTTTGATTTACTTTTCAATAATATTCTAACTTATATGAAAACATTTTTTTGATTATTATTAAACTATACAGATATTCCTGAATTGAGTAATTATCCAGTTAAAAATCAAAGATCTTGTTAATGAATTAGTAAATGTTGACTCATTAATACTCAGGGGTAAACCTGGGATAATGTAAAATTATCATCATCAATTCCAAGTGAAAGATTTAAATTTAAACATACAAATAATATAATGAGCATGAGAGATTAGCAAGAAAACACTAACTATGTTAATTATAAGTTCACCAAAAGCAATAATAATTCATCATCACGAATGATCATCTTGTAACTGGATTTGAAAGTGGTCCATTATAGACCAAGCTAATTATTTAGCCCTTGCCAGCTTGGACAGATTATTTAAACAATAATTTGGATCACAAACTTATATGCTAATCTGTAAAAATATAACAATTAAAAAAATAATGCTGGGATACTAAAACATGCTGATCATCATCAATGCCTTCTAGCCACTTAATATCATTAATGTACTGTTCAACTATAAGCTTAATTTCTAAATGAATAATTAAAATGAAATGTAGTGTATGGACTTTAAAGGATATCCCTTTGTGCCATCTAGCATTAGAGAAGTAATGAAATCATCATCAACTGGGTGTATATAAAACACTAAATATAAACCCTTTTATAAACAGACTGTTATGCATGAATTCAGCTCAGTGAACAAAAGTTCTACAATTGTTACTGTAAGAGATATAATACAAACAATACTCTAAAACTATTTCAGGATTGAGTAAATTCACTGGAATAACTTTTACAATGAAATATACATTTTTTAATTAGAAACAATAAAATGATATTAAGGTCTGCTGAGTAGGCTATAAATATATAAATGTAAATTCAGCATTCTGATTTTGATTAGTATAAAAGGAAATAAGCTATCACATTGTGATTTACAAATATCTCAATAGGTTTACGTGAAACACTTATACATCAGCACATATACATGCCTGTATATAAAAAATTACATATCAGAATTGTGATAAACTAATAATAAAATTCAATAATTAATTTAATAATTCATAAATTATGATTAATTTTAACATATATGTGTCAACATAACATAAGCACATATGTGCTGTATAAATTAAAATTACATATCAGAATTGTGATAAACTAATAATAAAATTCAATTCATTTTTAATAATATATAAATGATTAACATATATGTGGGTCTACAGTAAAATGTGTCTGCACACTAATGTGTATAATCTATATTTTATTTGTCAAAATAATAAAATTATTAAAGATATATTTTCACAAAACAATTTATTCAATATCGAAAATATACATAAAATTCATAAGCATGTCTGTATATATTTTCTTCTAACTAATCTAAATTATTGGCTAATCATTCATAATTGTAGATAAAAGTTTCTTTTTCTCCATCAAATGAAAAATATTGCTCATTAAATCCAGTTTAGAAAGTCTTTTTGTAAAAAAAAAAAAAAGAAAAACCCGTTGGCTTTTTGTTTCTTCATTTACAGCAAGATTTTCTAAGTTTACATTTTTTAAAAATTTAAAAATATCAAGCGTTAGTGGCCTTGTGGATAGCATTGCTGCCTTACAAGCATCTGGCCTGGGTTCGCTTCCTGATCAACACTTTGACATAGGAATAAAAATCATTTATGATTAAATTCTTTGTTTTTAGACTTGTAATTCAAGAGAAAATTATTTACTTGTTTTACTTTTAAATTAGAGATTTCAACTGCTATTTTCAAGAAATTAAAAAGAGCAAATTCCTAATGGCCATTCAATATGCACTTGTCATTGCAGTTGTTACTACTATGAGATATTTTATACAGCTTCTCACCAATATGCATCAGCCAGCAAGTGAGTTTATTGTTTTTACTCTGAGTTTAAGACCAAGGACCAAGAAAATTCATAGTCTTTCTTCTTTGTTATCCAATAATCTTAATTAAAACATCAGTAGAGTTTTCTTGAAGGCAGGGTAAATGTATCTATGAATGATATTTTTTTCCTTATAGATATTTATAGTCATAATAATGGCTTTTATTCTGAGAAAATTGAAAAGTCATCAGCCAAAGCCATGATTACTCACTAAAAGAAGACAATGTTAAGAATTATCTGAATATGAATCCGAGTTCTAATTCGATGATGATCTTTTATTTAAGTACTTACAACTGCAGATCATTTTTAAGTGAAGAACAAATTGGAAGAACTATTTTATATTAAATGGGATATGAGACAATTGTTTTATAAAGTGGACATATACTTTATTATAAATACACAAACATTGGAAGCAAAAGTTAAATACAATTTATTATTAATAAAAAATGGAAGAACAATATAATGGTGATTGATGGTGTATCAGACAGAGTGGCAAGATTAGTTATTGAACTTAATAGCAAATATCAAATGCAAATAATTCAGGTTTATGTTCCAACAAGTTCTCATTGAGATGAAGAAATTGAGGATTTATATATGGAAAACAAAAGGTTTTTGATCAGACCAAACAACATTTCACAATTGTCATGGGAGACTTTAATGCTAGAATTGGTAAATGTTTGAAAAATGAAAGTGCTGATTTAAATTTGATTACGGTAATAGAAATAAGGGAGAGGATACTGACTTGTAGAGTTTTTGAAAGGAGAAAACAGTATGTTATTGGTTGTATTTTTTAAAAAAATGTTTAGTGGATATGAACATGGAAGTATCCAAATGAAGATATAATACAATATTCTGAGAAACAGAACATACATATCTGAAGATTGTAATGTTCTTAATAGATGTGACTTAGAAACTCTGGCAATGAATTTGAATTAAAACATGCAAAATGATTTAAAAATATTAATAAATTTAAAAAATGGTTCAGACTTGCCTGAAACCAAAAGGAAATAACTGAGATAGTTTTAAAAACTGCAAGAAAAATAATTGGTATTAAAAAGCACCAATTAAGTGATTTTTTTTTTTACCAAAATAAGACAATTTATGAAGAAAAGAGGATGATTTTTTTAAATGACCATCAAAAAGAATATGCTAGAATTTTGTAAAATAGTATAAAATAGAGTAATAATTATATAAGCAAATATAATTGGAAATCGACAAGAAAAGCTATGGGGAAAAAAAATCTCAAAAATGTAAAAAAAAAAAACAACTTTGGAAGGAAAGTTGTTTTTACAATAAGAGGCAGATGTATGATTATTACTAAAAAGAGAGATGACACCATGAAATGAGCTAAAAAGTTGTAATAAAGAATTATAAAATAAAAAACAATAAATATCCCTACAAGCATTTTAAATGAAGAAGTGAGACATATAATTTACCTGTGTTGTCTATTTGTGTTTCATTCCTAACAAGCTGTTTGTTTTAAATACAAGTATATTTTATATATGTGGAGTTCAGATGTAATATAGGGGATTTGAACACAGACTTTCAAACTCTCTTCAGCCATTCACCCTATCTCATACAACTTTTGTTTGTATTTGAAATGTTTAAATAAAATTTAAAATTTTCTATACATTCAACATTTAATGACAAATGATGAAAATAATCCAACATATTATCACATGTAATTAAATCTATAAAAAAAGAAAAAGTTCCAAATCATAATAGAATTAGTATTTATATCTTAAAAGTAGTAGGTGAAAAAAACCCTACCATATAATACTAAATTGTCCAAACACTTATTTATCATCCTTTCTTACAGTTTTCAGTTTCGATTGCTCCAGCAATCTTCTTCAGAACTTTATATCTCCTAACCACCCTTTCTTACAGTTTCAATTGCCTGAGCCATCTTCTTCAGAACTTTATATTGTAAGAAGGGGTGGTAAATAAAGCGTTGTATAACAGTAATAAAGTGCTTGGACAATTTAATATTATATGGTATACCCTTGGCAATACAATAAGAAAGACTAATGGAAAAAACCTATTGGTAATGTTATATACTAAATATTAAATAAATAAAGATATACCAAATGATTAGAAGAATGCAATAGTAATGTTAATATTTAAGAAAGATATTTAAATAGGTATCAAAGATTACATAATTACCTTCTTTTTATCAGTTCTGTACAAAATCTTTACCGAGATAATTATAATTCATCTATAGCAAACAAACAAACAAACAAACTGAATTTAAAAGTGGTTTTAGTACAGAGAATCATACCCAAATCTTGAAAGTAATTATAGAAAAAACCAAAGAATATGAGTATCCTTTGGTTTTGTAAACTATGAAAAGGCATTTTATTTCAAAAGAATTTCTATGGTAATTAAAGCATTGGATCATCAAAATATTGGCCCAGGATATTGTCAGACTTTGAAAAATATTTATCAAAATACATTAGCCATAATTAGATTAAATGGTGCTATTAAGGTGTAAGACAGGGTGATTACATATCTCAAAACTTTTTACAGCAGTTTTATAAGAAATATTTTGCGAATTGAAATAGTTAGCAAAGGGAGTGACAGTAAATGGAGATCATTTATGCCATCTAGATTTTGAGATGTTTTTGCAAATAATGCCCCAGAGCTTCAGAAAATGTTGTAAGAGTTAGTCTTTCACTTTAATTACAAACTGCTTGCCCTTAATAAATAATATTTACATACAAATGAAAGTAGGAAAGTAGGACTGAAAATAAATTAATGTTCAATGGATTTTCTCACAAGAATAAAATAAAGATTGATAGTGATGAGTTAGAAGAAGTTAGCAACAACAAATTCCTTGGTCAGATTGATAATATAGATGGAAATATAATGGATAAAATTAATCATAGAATGATACTTGGACCCTTAGCAGAACAGCAATACAGAGACTTTGGATCATTTACCATTCAGTGAGTATTAGAGCTAATAAGAAGAAAATAAAATATATGATTCAGAGAACTAACAAATATTACTGACATCATTGAAAAAATTAAAAGACTGAAATGGAATTGAACCAGAGATATTGCTAGAAATAATGGTAGAAGATGGACAGTTGAAATTTTATACTGGATTCCAAGAGACTGTAAAAGATCTAGAAAGAAACCACATGTAATACAGATGATTGAAACAACCGAAGTTTGCTGGTATATTGTGGAAAAGAGTGAGTAAAGATTGAAAAAACTGTCAGCACAGTTCGCTTCGCGGCCGATGCTATGACACATGAAAAAAAACTGAACAATTTGGAGAGACTTTTATCTTGGAGTTGGTTGCCAATCATAGAAAATGATGGTGATGATTTTTATAGTTGTAATAATATAGATCTAATTAAATTTACATATGAAAATATGCAGAGATATTTTATGTAATTTTTATTGTTTTATATTTTATGTAACTTTAATTAAGTTTTATACATTATGTAGTTTTAATTAAGTTGTATATATATAGAGATGGGGGAGGGGGAGATTTTAAAGTTATAATAATATAGTTTTAATTAAATTGTAGATATTTTATATTTTAATAATATAGTTTTAATAAAATTACATAGGTATGTATGTATACAAAGATATTTTATTGCTGCAATATGTAGTTTTAATTTACACATACACAAACGCGCGCGCTCTCACACACATGTATTACGGTTTTAGCAAATATAATTTTAAATACTTTAATTATGTATGTTTTTAGAGATATTTTATAATTGCATTAATATAGTTTTAATTAAGTAACGTATTTATGTTAGAGATATATTTTAAAGTTGTATTAATGTAGTTTCAATTGAGTTCATATGTACATATAGTATTAATAATACATAAATTATAGAGATAAATATTTTATAGCTGTAGTACTGTAATTTTAATTATCTTTCATATATACATATGTAGAAGTATTTTACAGTTTTAATAATATAGTTTTAATTAAGTTTTATAGATAGAAAGATAGATAGATGGATAGATAGATGGATGGGTGGGTGGACGGATAGATAGATAGATAGATAGACAGATAGATATTTTATAAATTTAATAATATAATTTTAATTATACATAATCATTAAAACCAGTCAACACTTAGACAATCCCAATATAAATAACAATCAAGAATCTCAAACTGTCGTCAAGGCAACCTGCTTTTACAATAAAGGTGAAATATTAAAGTTTTAATAATGTAATTTAAAACTATATATGCAGAGATATTTTATAGTTGTAATAATTTAATTTTAATTAAATTACAAATGTATAAATGCAAAAAAGTTAATATTTATTTTAGTTTTAATTAAATTATATGTGTACATAGGTAAAGATATTTTATATTTATAATTATATAATTTTAATTAAATTACACAAGTATATATCTAGAGATATTTTATTATTGTAATATAATTCTAATTAAATTATGTATATAAAGATATTTTATAATGATAGTAATGTGGTTTTTAATTAAATTACAAGTGTATAAATGTAAAGACATTATACATTTGTAATATAATTTAAGTTAAATTGCATATTTGCACATTTTTTAGTCAAGCGTTGTTAGCCGAGAGATCATCGCAGCCGCCTTGCAAGCAAGTAGTTGGTTGCAGACGGTTGTGGGTTCGCGTGTTTGCACATTTTTTAGTCAAGCGTTGTTAGCCGAGAGATCATCGCAGCTGCCTTGCAAGCAAGTAGTTGGTTGCAGATGGTTGTGGGTTCACGTGTTTGCACATTTTTTAGTCAAGCGTTGTTAGCCGAGAGATCATCGCAGCTGCCTTGCAAGCAAGTAGTTGGTTGCAGACGGTTATGGGTTCGCGTCCCGGCCGATGCTATAACATATGGAAAAAATATATAGGCGTTTTATTTTTGTAATAATATAGTTGTAATTATGTTGCATATGTATATGTAAAGAGATATTTTATAGTTGTAATAATATTGTTTTAATTTACATATGTATATAAATGACGCATATTATATTCATAATAATATTGTTCTAATTAAATACTATATGTATACATGTAGAGATATTTTATTTTTGTAATAACAATATTAATTGAGTTATATATGTATAGAGAAATATTATAGTTGTAATAATATATATATAATTGAAGGGATGTTTTTTTATAATAAGATATTTTTTTTAGTTATTAATCTTAAAGTTAATCCAAGAAATGAATTTATTTTTGCCACAAAAAGGAAATACAAAAACAACAGGATAAGATAAATAATCAGTGAAAGGAATTAATTGGTTGTGATTAACTTACTTCCTATATAGTGTGTATATACATCTATATTAAAAAAGAGAAAAAGGATTACCTTGTTATGATAGAATCTTTAATTGTTAATCCCCCCCAAGTAGTAGGCAAGTTATATAAATAATTATGTCTTGTCAGAAACAGAGGGAGACTGCTGAATCAATCATAGAAATTACTACTGATAAAATCAAGGATAAAGACAAAAAACAAATTCAATAGAAAAATAATAGAGACACCTTTTGAAGGTCTGAAATTGGGGCTAAGGTTTAAAAATATTGTTTTGATCTTGATTGTATTTTATGTATACCTTAATGCAAAATGCTATAATTATATAAATATTTTAGCGGTAGAGTCGAATTATTATATATTAAAGATAGCATATTGAACTAGCATTGGAGAAGTTGCTAATAAATAGTTCTTCACAAACTAGTTACATACTAATGTATGACTGCATGTTCAGTCTGCATTATGGAAATATAATTCTGACAGTTGTCAATGTGATATAGTCATAAAAGCTGGTTTCCTTGAAAGTGAATTTTTATGCACCAATCTCTGCAAATTTTTTTGTTGTTGTTATTATTATTTTATTGAAATATATGAGGGGTGAGTATTGGATTTTGAAATTATATGTGTAATGTGAAGTATATAATTGAAATAAAGATCAAAAGAAGTCATTATTTTTGTTCATTATTGATAATAACTTATGATTAATTTAACTTATACTCTTAGTGGCTCTTCATTTGTTTTAGGTTACTTTAGATTATTTAGGATAGTGGAGGAAATGGTCATCGAAATGGCCTCATGTCATCAATCATCTCTTTACACAGAATTGTGCATTTATGTATAAATCCATCATATAACTACCTCATATTCCCAATCTTCTTTCAGCATAGGATGTGAATCCATGCAGAGATTAGTTGTTATGGTTTTTTATGCATTCAATCAACCTTTTGCACAGAATTGTGGGTTCATGCAGATACTTGGACCTCATGACTCTCTTAGGTCACATCAATCTTCTCTCAGCATAGAAACCATATTTTCTTCTTCTAATTGTATGTGCGGGACATTTGATTTCAGTCTATTATCTTTTGGTCTTTTTAATCTTTTATTCTTAATTTTTCATTTTCTTGGGGGCTTTTTTTCTTCTGGAGTTTGAAATGGTCATTCTTGTCTATCAATGGCTGTTGAATGGATTTTCACAGAAGAAAATAATAAAATGATAATCTTGAATTAGAAGAAGTATATAATTATAACTATCTTGATCAGATTATCAGTACAAATGAAAACATAATGGATAGTATTAATTATAGAATTAAATTTGGATGGAGGGTGTTTAAGAAAAAATACTATTGTGAGATTGATGGGCAAGGTTTTAATAGATGTGTACAGAATATACACACTTCAGAGTAGCCAGAGAGATATATGATAGATGTAACAAGAAGTAATTGAGAAAGAAATACTTTGTTGAGAAAATAAGCTGATATTGATATCATTCAATAAATTAAGAGACTGAAATGGAGTTGAGTTGGAGAAATTGCTAGAAGAAATGGTAATAGATAGACAGTTGAAGTTTTCAACTGCATTCCAAGAATTTGTAAAAGATCTAAAACCAGATCATATGTGAGATGGATGAATGAAATAAGAAAGTTTGGGATGCTGAAATGAAATATTATAGATAGGAGAAAGAGACTTTCATCAGCAGGGAGTGGATGGTCATTCAAAATGATGACTCTGATGACTAATTTAAGGCAAAATATGAATAAAATATTAAAGATATTAAAAAAAATAAAACCACTTATTACAAAAATAGTTGGAAAAGTAAAAAAGAAACTGAATATAGAATACAATATCAAATGACAATTATAATTAAAAAACAACAACACCTGGGTGTAGTAAAGAATGACTATTTCAATATAGGATAAAATTGGCTCATTAAATATTTTTATTTGACATTCATTTTGTCTAATTATAGTGTATTAATATAGTTCGATATGTGAATGTCTCTTCATTGAAGGCTTCACTAACTAGAATAATAAAGTCCGTACATTCTGCATGTACGCACAGGCAATTGTATGAAACAGATTTGCATTGTAATTGTGCCACGTAATCAGTAATATTCCATCGTGACAGCAATCATGTGATGCGATTCAGTCTGTCGATTTTAACCTACTTATTGCAAATGTCACTCATTTAATATGACATCTGGTATCAATTAGAACAGACAAGTTTTTCATTAAATTCCTCGCATCAATAATTTTTGAATTAAAGCCAGTACGAAAAGACAGCTATGTTTTAGACAGCGTGCGTGTGAAGAATAAAACAGATTTACAAATGATAACGACATTTAAAATTAAATCTGGTTTTATTAAAACAGAATGACTAATATGTCAACATGGGTAGGATGACAACCTTGGCACTAACAAGAGCTTTGAACGTTCCATCATCAGATTTTCAATGAAATGGAAGGCTGAAGAGTTGTGAGTTGGAATAGTTTGAAGCCTGTCCATTAAAGTATGAAGATCTTAATATAAAGCTGAGCACTGATTATGTATATGTATGAGGATAGTATATTGGTGATTATTTATCTTTTCAACATGTGTGTGTGATCAGGTGGGTCAGCAGTATGAGATGGCACTGAGAGTAGTGGGTCGTGTGAAAGTCTGAGTTCGAATCCCACCTATATTACATATATAAATGCAGGTTTAAGCCTGTGCAAGGTATTAAATAGAGAATAGTAGCTACTCTATATAAATATCTCAATGCGATTTATTTTTAAATTCATAATAAAACTTCAAAATAAAATTTACTATTAAACTTATGGATAAAGATATATAAATAAAACAAATAATGTTCAAGTTGTATTTCTAGATGGACTAATATTCATAAGTTTGCCCGATCTTTGCCCATATGTTTTCGTCATCATAATGTAATAATGATCCCTAGCAAATAAAAATGCGACATTACTTGAATACATTCATTTTGATGATATCGTCTAAAACAGGGATTCCCAATCTTTTTGGTAGCTTTTAGTAAATTATCCACACTCCTAATTCATTATAATAAGAAGTAAACAATAATTAAGTTTTCATAAAAGCTTTATTTCGTAAATGAATCTTAACCAGGGCATTTTGAATTATCTGATCCTGCAGAAAGAAAAGTCGGTATATCCGTGTCCAAAAAGGGATCTGAAATGATGCTGCAATGACTGATAGACAGGATCAATATGCAATAGTCTAGAAATGTTGATAACATAACTATTTTTGGAATATAGTAATAGCATAATATATTTATTAACAGCTACTCACCATACCTATTGGACAAGTTTCCCGTACTTCTGGCTTTATGGGAACTCCGGATTGGGAGTCCATGGTCTAAGAAGATATGAATCTGCGAATTGATGAAAGCTGGTTTTGCTAGAAATCCATCTTGGAGATTATTTTGTTTAAATAAACATTTTTATTTATATGTTTTAAAAGCATATTGATTTTAGAAGTTTTATTTTGTATTGAATACTTTGCATGCATGAGCAGAAGACAAAAGGGGAATGTTGAGTCAATGCTTTGGATTTAATAATTAATATATATTAATCTTTAATTGAGGTTAAATTTTATATCTGGGTTATAAATTAAATAATAATAATGTATAGCCTAATATGATTAGTAAGTATGGAAGTAGCATTAAAGATAAATATTAAAAAGACCAAAGAAATGTTCGATGGATTTTTTCAGAAGATAATAAAAACTGATTATCCTGAATTAGAAGAAATTAACACTTTGACTTCAAATATGCAGGCTATTAATATAAATAAAAACATAATAAATGAAATATCATAGAATTAAACTTTGATAAAGTGCTTTTGGTAGAAATAATTTAATATTAAAAAGAAATATGCGTTGAAAAGGAAAGTAATAAATATACTTGACCAGTTTTTACTTTTGGATACGAGACATGGATACTTAACAGAAGAACAATTTAGAAATTTTAAACTCCTCAACAAAGTGTGGAAATATATATATTAAAAGTAGCAAGAAAGAACATGGGTGTGAAGAAGCACACACCACTGATATCTTTGAAAGAATTAAGGGACTGAAATAGAGCTGGACTGGACATATTGCTAGAAGAGATGATAATAAATAAACAGTTAAATTCATAAACTGAGTACTAAGAAATTGCAAAAGGCCTAAAAGAAAAATACATGTGGATAGAGAGATGTAATAAAGTAATTTGTTGATGTAGCATGTAGAAGAGAGATTATAGATCAAAGAAACGGAATTAAACTTGTAGAGATGTTCATATTGCAATGAATTGATAATTGTTGGAAATGGTGATGACACTAAATAATCTTTACCATTTATCTTAGATAGTATCTGAAAATGAACTCATTTATGTAATATCAAATTTATAGTCAAAGAAGATGATGAGTTTAAGGATGCGGGTATTGCTTGGCATCAAATGAGTCTTTTTTAAAGTCTGTTGCAGTTGAAAAAGGATAAGACCTTTATGGATATTCATGTAAAAGTTGGCAATGAAGAATTTTCCTGTCACAAGTTTATACTAATTATATTTTAAAGGTATGAAATGCTAAAATACTTGTGATATATGTCAGATGCATTAAAAAGCTTCTAATATAGTTCCAATTTATTAATTGTAATTGAATGTTTTATTGCTCAGGAGTTTATAAGAAGTTCAAAGACTAGAAGTGTCAAAGATCACAACCCCAAGACTTTGAACTACCAGACTATTACCATATCAAATCATCAATCCATATAAAAGCTATCTTAAGTTCTGAAGTAAAGGAATGTGATGAATATTTGTAATATTAAACTTGAAACCATCTGCATATGCTAAGGTTGAACATTTTTCATTTGTGGTATTGCTAACCCTCACCAAAAAAATTTCTCTAGACTTCTTTATTAGTTCAGAATGCTTGCTTTTAGGTAGCATAAAAAAACTTGATCATATCTTGACCCCCCCCCTCATTCTTTAGAATCAATATTTGAGTTATGTTGTCTGCTGCGTTGTTCATGATTTCAATATATTAAAATTTAATGCTGTACTAGAAATATCGATTTGAGAGTAAAATGCTTCTGGATCACATATCAGCCTATTAATTTTAATGCTTGAACATCAAATGACCTCTCAAGTAACTGATCATTTGATTATGTATAAAATAAGTTTTTCACTTTCTTTAGTGTTATTTTACACAGATTAATTCATAAAAGAAATCATTCCAGAAATAAAAATATCCCAGTAAGAATATTAAAAGGTAAAAATGCTTTTTAATGGCTGAGGTCTTATTCCTAATTGAATGAAGATGGTATGCTCGGCTTATTATCTAAACAACAGAGAAGTATCACATAATATGAATGTAATTTTTTACAACAGCGGAATGAAAAACATAATCCTACCTGATGCTATTTAGAAATAATCTTGGATTATAGCTCAATTTCTTTTTTCATTTATCTAAGATTATTAGATCTAAAATAATTTCAAAAAATAATTTCCTTGGAAAGCTAGCTGTCATTATTGGGTTGCAATTGTAAGAACTTTAAGAATAGCTTCCTCAGCAGTAACATATTCTTCTGACAAATACTGAACTCTTATTTGGAAAAAAAGTTCCCATACCAAGCTTCTGGATATTGAATTCCATATTATTATGATGAATATTAATGCAGATTACTCCTTTGCAGTGTATTCCTTCACCACATATCAGAAGTTACCTCACAGAAAAGATATGAAAACCTACCAAGTAGATTGACCTTACCAATACCTGTATAGTTTCAATACATAAGCCTTATCTCAAATTAAAATCCTATTTCTGAATGTTCAACACAAATTTATAAGCAAATATGAGGTTCAAACTCCCCCCCCCAAGATTAAAAAATAAAACCAACTGTATTTGATCTTCCTAGACGTTATTGGAGTCACCGTGCTTATCACCTTCATAAATGGAATTTAACACCAATTGATCTATGTAGATATGGATAAAACCAAATTGTAAATTACATAGGTAATGATGTTGAATTTGAAAAAATTAAATAAGTCATTAGTGAATTCATCTTCTGGTTGGAATCTCTACAAATTCATTTATGATATTTTGCTAATACTATCTAAAATATTTATATACAAAATAAAAAAATAGTTTATATTTTTTTATCTTTAATAGAATGTGGTATAGCAGGAAAAGGTTCCATTACTATTTTAATTGTTTGATTTCATTAATTAACTTCATAAGGGTGCAAATGTATTAAACTCATCAGGTGCGATATACTTAATGGAGATTTATAACATTTTATTCAAGCCAGAAAAAAATAATTATTAAATCAAATAAATGACTATTGCTATATGTAAAAATTCTCTTGGATTTATATTAATTGTAGTGGCTTTTGTATCTTCTTAGCACATCACTTAGGCATAGAAGTTTTAATTTAATACCTTTGTTGTGCAGTATAATCAGGTAGTTCCAGAATTTAAAAAAAACATAACTAAATTTAATCAAAATATCTCTGGCAGCCTTTTTCAGAGTTGATTGTTGCAGATTAATTAATTGTTCTATGCAGGGTTATTTCAGATTTGACTTTTGAGTAACATTGAATGAATTCAAAGTCTGATCCTTTTCTTAGTTAGTTGCAATTTAGCTTCTTTTTCCTTAAAAACCCTTAACTTCCTATGGAGAGCATTTTTATTGGAAATAGTGGTCCTTATAAAAATTGGGATTTTTTTTCTAGAGCTGGTAGATTTCTGCTAAAAATGTATTTTATTATAAGTGATGGACTTCCATTAGTAGATTTTCTGGATTATCAGAGTACCTAGAAATTTTCCTCTTAGCAAATCTTTAATGCAAGCAGCATATTTCTGTGAGACTTCATAAGAATGTAATTTGCTTTCATCTTGGAGTGCATTGATTTTATGTACATTTTTGAGCAGAGTAATCAATGAAAATGTTTAAAGTTCAACCAGTATGCAAGAAGATTAACTGACCAAATTTCATGACTATTGCATTTCACTTCTTAATACATTTTGCATTATGTCCATTCTGGCTGAAGGGGAAGGGAGTATTTTTTTTGGTAAGTTTGATTGTAGTGAGGCATCACTGCTATTACATTAAAAAGATTAATACTCTTAAATAATAAAGAAGTATTTTTGTAAGGAGATATTTTTTTTTCAAGGTAACTTGTAGTCAGCCTGGTATAGACTCATAAAAATTCCACCAATGTGCAAACCACAAAAATTCATACACCCAGAGTCTTTTAATTTCACTGATTGCTGATTAAGTCATTTTAAATGCTTAATTTAGCATCTACTTTGAAAAGTATTAAAGATTTTAAGACTTCTCATTCGATAATTTAATATACAAAATTAACAAAGCGTATGCCACACTTGAATGAGAAGCTATAAAGATACACAGAAATTATTACACGCTAAGCGCTTTCGAGGTCTTTTGCCTCATATTCATAGCGGTACTGTGAGCTGCAGAACGAAAAAATAGGGCAAGGGAAACAAAACAGTATGCAAAGCATATGCAAATGAACTAGATAGTCCAACGTTTGGAGATGTCAAAGCAGGTATCTCGTCTATTGATGGAGTTATTATTGCCATTAATAAAATATGCTTCTCTGATTTTCTGCTTGATGTCATTTTTCTCAATACAGACTATTTTAGGGCTGGAAGGTTCAAACAAATGTCCTGTCTTCTTGGAATGCTCTAAAAATGTTGATGAATTATCATTGTTTTTCATGGCTCTATTATATGTATATCTGTGTTGTGCTGTCCTGTTGATTATGCCTGCCTTGGTTTCTCCAAAATAAATGGCCCAGCAACCAGGTTGTGGGCAAGCTATGCTGTAAACGACATGGGGAGTCTGAGAAGGTTCAATTTTGTCCTTAGAGTTATTGATTAGACGATTAGTGCATGGGGGTGTATGAAAGCTAATTTTAAATTTATTGGCCAAAACCTTGATTAATTGATAGGAGATTTTAGGTATGTGGGGAAGAGTAATATATGGAAGTTTAATATTGTTTTTATTGTCAGTGATTTTCCTATAAAATTGTTTGATTTTATTGTTAATAGTGTTGAGTTTATAGCCTGCTTGTAGTAGGTCTTTGGTGTAAAGATGTATATTATTCTTTCTATCTGCCTCAAACTTGCACATCTGCATATTTCTATATAAAAATGCTTGCAGGCCTGCCAATTTGTGAGAGCTTGGAGAGTTGGAGTGTGGGTGTATAAAGCCTCTGATTTCAAAGGGCTTTATTATCATTGAATAATTTATACCTCTCTCATCGCGTGTTAACCTAAGGTCAAGGTAATTTAGACTTTGGAATGTGCCTTCTGTTGTGGAATTGATAGTTAGATTAGTATTATGTGTTAACTCTTGTGTAATACTATTTATAGTGTGCTGGTTGGCTAAAATAAATATATCATCTACGTACCGCATGTATATAGTGTGAGGGCTGTCAGCTTGATATTTGGACACGATTAGTCTTTCGTAGTGATTAAGGAAAATGCTGGTTACAATTCCACAGAGGGGGAGGCCCATAGGCCAACCACTTTTCATATTGTACCAAATGTGCTCAATTGTTGTATATATATGTTTATCCATCAATGTTAAAAATGTAATGATGAAATTAATGCGTTCAGCTGACATCGTGTTGGTAAGTTCTTGTTGGATGATTTGAATAGATTGTTTTCTGTCCACCGATCCGTATAATTCTTTGACGTCAAGGGTAGTCATATAGAAGTTGTTTTCGATCGTGGATTTTTTGATTTTTTCCACAACTTGAAAGGACGAATTAACAGAATAATTTCCAAAGCCCAAGCTGTCTATTAATAGTTGATTAACCATTTTCATGGTTTGAAAATAATGGACTCCCCCAAAATCCATCATTAAATGCAACGGTTCACCAGGCTTATGGAGTTTAATGTTGGCAAATATTCTTGGAGCTTTAGTGGAGGAAGGATAAACTCGGTAGTATTCCACAATTGAAATGCCTTTGTTTTTATGAGGATGGAGAATGGATGAAACAAATTTATCGCGGTTAAGCTTATTGTTGAATTGTGCAACAGGAGTGAGTTGTAGATTTGTAATTTGTTCATTTATTTTCCTCTTATAATCCTGAGAATTTAAAAGCACAAATCTATTGCCCTTATCTTCTTTAAGGCAAATTAAATTATTGCGATCAAGAAACTGTTTCGTAATTTTGATGTTGCTATTCCAGCTATTATCTCTTATATGTAACTGTTTTTGTTTAATAGATTTAGCTATATTTGTTATAATGCTATCTCTATGCGGGTTATTAATTAAATTTGCTTCGACATCAGCGATTAGCTCTAATTTGGGTTGTTTCCATTGTCCTCCTACAAATCTAGGTCCAAGGGATAGAACCCTTGCTATCCTATCAGGTGGGGTAAGGCCAGTTCTATTAACATACGGAGTTTGCTGTAAGTCAATATTTATATTTTGTTTATAAGCTAAAAATTTGATTTTCAAAACGAAGCATTTGCGGTGGTTCATTTCTGTAATGTTGAGTTTATCGATAATCCATTGAGGGAGGGTGCTATTTGCTGTTATTGTGAGCCATCTTTTTCTTTCTTTACGTAATGCGTTCTTACATCCTTGGATGATAAAAGTCAAGAGGCGTAACTGTAGTTTATCAATGATTTTGTCACGGTTATATATAGAGTTATTTATTTTTATTCTGCAGCAGTTTGGAACGATATTAAATCTCTTGCATTCAGACAAGAATGTTAGACGCTGTTCCAATGTTTTGACTGAAATGCCAAATCGTAATGTGAGTCTTTGTTGATAAAAATTCATATTTGTAAAGACTTCTCATTCGATAATTTAATATACAAAATTAACAAAGCGTATGCCACACTTGAATGAGAAGCTATAAAGATACACAGAAATTATTACACGCTAAGCGCTTTCGAGGTCTTTTGCCTCATATTCATAGCAGTACTGTGAGCTGCAGAACGAAAAAATAGGGCAAGGGAAACAAAACAGTATGCAAAGCATATGCAAATGAACTAGATAGTCCAACGTTTGGAGATGTCAAAGCAGGTATCTCGTCTATTGATGGAGTTATTATTGCCATTAATAAAATATGCTTCTCTGATTTTCCGCTTGATGTCATTTTTCTCAATACAGACTATTTTAGGGCTGGTAGGTTCAAACAAATGTCCTGTCTTCTTGGAATGCTCTAAAAATGTTGATGAATTATCATTGTTTTTCATGGCTCTATTATATGTATATCTGTGTTGTGCTGACCTGTTGATTATGCCTGCCTTGGTTTCTCCAAAATAAATGGCCTGGCAACCAGGTTATGGGCAAGCTATGCTGTAAACGACATGGGGAGTCTGAGAAGCATCTAACATTCTTGTCTGAATGCAAGAGATTTAATATCGTTCCAAACTGCTGCAGAATAAAAATAAATAACTCTATATATAACCGTGACAAAATCATTGATAAACTACAGTTACGCCTCTTGACTTTTATCATCCAAGGATGTAAGAACGCATTACGTAAAGAAAGAAAAAGATGGCTCACAATAACAGCAAATAGCACCCTCCCTCAATGGATTATCGATAAACTCAACATTACAGAAATAAACCACCGCAAACGCTTCGTTTTGAAAATCAAATTTTTAGCTTATAAACAAAATATAAATATTGACTTACAGCAAACTTCGTATGTTAATAGAACTGGCCTTACCCCACCTGATAGGATAGCAAGGGTTCTATCCCTTGGACCTAGATTTGTAGGAGGACAATGGACACAACCCAAATTAGAGCTAATCGCTGATGTCGAAGCAAATTTAATTAATAACCCGCATAGAGATAGCATTATAACAAATATAGCTAAATCTATTAAACAAAAACAGTTACATATAAAAGATAATAGCTGGAATAGCGACATCAAAATTACGAAACAGTTTCTTGATCGCAATAATTTAATTTGCCTTAAAGAAGATAAGGGCAATAGATTTGTGCTTTTAAATTCTCAGGATTATAAGAGGAAAATAAATGAACAAATTACAAATCTACAACTCACTCCTGTTGCACAATTCAACAATAAGCTTAACCGCGATAAATTTGTTTCATCCATTCTCCGTCCTCATAAAAACAAAGGCATTTCAATTGCGGAATACTACCGAGTTTATCCTTCCTCCACTAAAGCTCCAAGAATATTTGCCAACATTAAACTCCATAAGCCTGGTGAACCGTTGCGTTTAATGATGGATTTTGGGGGAGTCCATTATTTTCAAACCGCGAAAATGGTTAATCAACTATTAATAGACAGCTTGGGCTTTGGAAATTATTCTGTTAATTCGTCCTTTCAAGTTGTGGAAAAAATCAAAAAAGCCACGATCGAAAACAACTTCTATATGACTACCCTTGACGTCAAAGAATTATACGGATCGGTGGACAGAAAACAATCTATTCAAATCATCCAACAAGAACTTACCAACACGATGTCAGCTGAACGCATTAATTTCATCATTACATTTTTAACATGGATGGAAAAACATATATATACAACATTTGAGCACGTTTGGTACAATATGAAAAGTGGTTGGCCTATGGGCCTCCCCCTCAGTGGAATCGTAACCAGCATTTTCCTTAATCACTACGAAAAGACTAATCGTGTCCAAATATCAAGCTGACAGCCCTCACACTATATACATGCGGTACGTAGATGATATATTTATTTTAGCCAACCAGCACACTATAAATAGTATTACACAAGAGTTAACACATAATACTAATCTAACTATCAATTCCACAACAGAAGACGCATTCCAAAGTCTAAATTACCTTGACCTTAGGTTAACACGCGATGAGAGAGGTATAAATTATTCAATGATAATAAAGCCCTTTGAAATCAGTGGCTTTATACACCCACACTCCAACTCTCCAAGCTCTCACAAATTGGCAGGCCTGCAAGCATTTTTATATAGAAATATGCAGCTGTGCAAGTTTGAGGCAGATAGAAAGAATAATATACATCTTTACACCAAAGACCTACTACAAGCAGGCTATAAACTCAACATTATTAACAATAAAATCAAACAATTTTATAGGAAAATCACTGACAATAAAAACAATATTAAACTTCCATATATTACTCTTCCCCACATACCTAAAATCTCCTATCAATTAATCAAGGTTTTGGCCAATAAATTTAAAATTAGCTTTCATACACCCCCATGCACTAATCATCTAATCAATAACTCTAAGGACAAAATTGAACCTTCTCAGACTCCCCATGTCATTTACAGCATAGCTTGCCTACAACCTGGTTGCCGGGCCATTTATTTTGGAGAAACCAAGGCAGGCATAATCAACAGGACAGCACAACACAGCTATACATATAATAGAGCCATGAAAAACAATGATAATTCATCAACATTTTTAGAGCATTCCAAGAAGACAGGACATTTGTTTGAACCTTCCAGCCCTAAAATAGTCTGTATTGAGAAAAATGACATCAAGCGGAAAATCAGAGAAGCATATTTTATTAATGGCAATAATAACTCCATCAATAGACGAGATACCTGCTTTGACATCTCCAAATGTTGGACTATCTAGTTCATTTGCATATGCTTTGCATACTGTTTTGTTTCCCTTGCCCTATTTTTTCGTTCTGCAGCTCACAGTACCACTATGAATATGAGGCAAAAGACCTCGAAAGCGCTTAGCGTGTAATAATTTCTGTGTATCTTTATAGCTTCTCATTCAAGTGTGGCATACGCTTTGTTAATTTTGTACATCTACTTTGAAGAAAAAATAATTAATTTTGACCTAATTTAGCTCTTGAAATTAAAAGTTATTAGTTACACAGATGCTAAACTCTCCATACAGTAGCACCACTCAGTGCAAGCCAGAGTAATCAATGGATGCAAGAAGATTTGTACATAAAATCCCTATCTAGTGCTACTCATCCAATATCTTCAAACTAGTTTCTAGCTTGTGGCTTTTATCAGTGAGGAGTCTTGGAACTGAAAGGACTGCACTAGATATTAGGATCTAATGCAACCCTCCAGCAGCCATCTTTTGCCTTATTAGCTAACTAAAAAGCATTGAGTCCAAAATGTTTTCAAGCTCATTAGCTTGTATAGTCATATATATCTGAACTCAGTTCAGCATCCCTACTTTTTGGTGTCTTTGGTTCTTTAATAATCACAATCCTCATAATCCTGTTGAGCAGGATTGGTATTAAGCCACTAAACATCACATTATCACTATACTTTATGCTTACACAAGCTGTTTACACAGAGGTGAAATTCTCCATATAGTAGTGCCACAGGCTAGAAACTAGTCTGGGGATATTGAATGAGTAGGCACTAGGTAGGGATTTTATGCACAAATCTTCTTGCATCCATTGATTACTATGGCTTGCACTGAGTGGTGCTACTGTATGGAGAGTTTAGCCTCTGTGTAAACAGCTTGTGTAAGACCAAAGAATGGTGAGCATGTGAAGTTATTAATTATTAGGTTTACTTAAGAATTCAAATTTGTCAATGTTGCAAAAAAGTCTACATAATGAATTTGCTGTATCAGAATATGGTGCTCTGGTTATTATTGTGAAGAAACTTATGCTGAAGAATGTGACTTAACACTCACATGCTTAAAATTGCGTTACATAAACTTCTGATTATTAAGATTACAGTGGGATCATAAATTACTTTATTAATTTGACTTGAGAGCCGTTTATTATAAACTTAAGTAAATGACACTGTTATTCTCAGTCTCAGTAATAATACTAATCAATTGATTTATAGTTTGGGAGTTTGTAAAAAGTTCTAAACACTGGAAGGGAAGAGTTGGAGTGATAATCTTATGAATTTTGAGCGTCACAATCCTCCACTCTATCCATGTCCAACTCACAAAAGACAAAAAATAATCAATTAGTTTATTGTTCAGGAGTTTATAAGAAGTTTGATCACTGATAATGATAGAGTTATCAGCCCTGAGCTCCAGTTGCTAATCTACCACTGTGCTACATATAGGAGTGCTTTTACGTAACATTAGTCACTTTTAACTATTTTTTACTGTCTTGCTTAATATCAAAAATGCAAAAAATATGGGTTTTAACTCAAACAAATTTAAGCCAATAAACATCACATGACCACCTCCTCTTATGCTTGTGTATAACTGTTGTTAAAACAGGCAAAACTCACTATATATATATATATATATGTAGCCACACACAGCAGATCTAGATGCAGTGCTCACAGATCCAACGCTCCTCACTGACGAAGGCCATAAGCCAGAAACTAGTCTGGGGATATTGGATGAATAGGCACTAGATGGGGATTTTATGCACAAGCCTTCTGGCATCCATTGATTACTCTAGCTTGCTGTGTGTGGCAATATATATAGTAAGTTTTGCTTGTTTTATCAAACAAATTTACTAATATCTAGATGCAACATTTCTAATTGGTATCCATTGCTAATGCAATATTAATAATGTTTAACTGAGGTTTAATCTACAATGTAAACAGACATGATCATGTGATATTTTTTTTGGGTATATTATCCCTGCTTGAGGACCAAAACTGTCTACAGTTTACATCAAACTGAAATTACCAAAAGATATAAATGCCAAAATATATAAATGCAGTTTTATAGCTAGACCTGTATAACTATATAAGAAATTTGATTTGATTTCAAAAACTCATGCTACTATCTTGTGTTAATCCATTATAAATGGCTGTTAGATGTGTAAAGATATATCTTTCTTGTATTGGAAATGTCATTATCATCTTCTGCCCATTGATTTCTCAAGGTTACAATAGATGGCCTGAAATATGGTAAATAGCAGGACACAGATTAATGGAAGTATTGAAAAAGCTACTACTAAAATAAGGTAAAGCAAATAAGAAATGCATCAAAACTAAAGAAATAAGTGGGTAATAAGGAATACAGAAAAATGAAAACTATATATTATAAATTCTTTCTTTGAGAAAACTGTTAAATAGAAATATATCATTTAACTTTCTTAAACATTTATCAATATTATTTATATCAAACTAACATTCGATGTTGAGTATACAAAGTCTTGTTAGATAGAATTAAAAGAGTCTGATGATGTGAGGAAATAAATGTTAGTTTGATAAATAAAGATTGTAAAGTGTATGAAAATGTAAATGGTATATGTTAAAGTAGAAATCAATATATAGGAAAAGAAGAAGTAGAAAATTAAATAGAAATATACATGGATGCAACCAAATGAAGTACACCTTAATTGGATTATATTTGAACTAGTAGAGAATATGCATTTCAAATTGTAATGTTCTTAATAGACTTAACATAGAAAGTGATCATTGAATAGTAGGATGTAAGGTGCATGTTAATGCAAAACTAGAGAGATGAAAACTATTAAAAAGGTCAATATTAATAGTTGATATTCGTAATCTTCAGAAATATCTAATGAATTTAAATTAGAACTTGTCTTTGGTTTTAAAATATCAACAAACTTTGACTTGAATGAAATTAGTGAGAAAATAACTAATACTCTATTAAATACTATGAGAAATACAACTGGTACAAAAAATCAGCAATTAACCAGTAAATTTTTTGAAAGTAAAGAATGTATGAAGAAAAGAATAACTAAGAATTTTCTTAAAATGATCCATTAAAAAGAATGTCCAGAGATTTATAAAATGATATGAAAGAGAGTTAATTGATGAGGAGAGAGAGGAGAAAATATAAATCTCAAACAACATCTTGGCAAAGTTATTTCTGCAATAAGAGGAAAAGATGTGACCATTACCCAAAGAAGTGGTGACATGGTAAAATGTGTTTGGAAGTTCTAAAAAGAATTCAATTGTAATAAAGATCAATAAAACAAAGTATTTTCCAGAATTATCTCATCTTCTGAATTGATGAGAATTTTAAACAAATGAGTCATGCAATTAAATCTGTGAAGAAGGGAAAAGCTATAAAAAATGATGATATTAATAATGATAGTTTCAAAGAATCAGCTGAAGATAAAGAAAAATTTTGACAAATTTTTAAATGGTAAAGATATACCAAAAGACTGGGAGAAGAAAGTTGATAAAAAAGATATTAAAAATTAAAGACCTATCAGTCTTCTACCATATTTATGTAAAATCATTGACAAGATAATTACAATTCATCTACAGCAAACTTTGGATTTTAACCAACCAAAACAACAATTGGATCTGTAAATGATTTTAGTTTAGAGAAGCACATCTATGTGTTAAGAAAAATTATAAAGGACCTTTAATATTCATTATGCTTTGGATTTATAGATTATGAAAAGACATTTGATTCAATAAGCATTTCTTCTATAATTAAAGCATTGAATCATCAAGATATAGACCTAGCATATTTTTATATTCTGAAGAATATATATCAAAATGCAACAGCAATGATTAAATTACATAATCGTACTAAGAAGAATTAACTTTGAGAAGGATGTTTGATGGGGTGACACCATATCTCCAAAACTTTTTCAGTAGTTTTACAAAAAGTCATCTAGATTTTGCATATAATGTGATGTCTTTGTAAATAATACTTTAGAATTACAGAAAATGCTGCAAGCATTATTAAATGAAAGTAAAGAAAATAGGATTAAAGGTAATTGATAAAGATACTAAATTTATGTTCAACAGATTTTCTCAAAAGAAAGTATAGATGGATAATGATAAATTAGAAGAAATTGACTACAGCCAATATTTTTGTCAGATTATTAATATAGATGAAAACATAATGATAAAATTAATGTTAAAATTAAACTAAATGGAATGTTTTTGATAGAAATAACTTAAATATTAAAAGGAAATATGCGTATGTGTTTGAAAAGGAAAGTTTTAATAAATATGTTTTCCCAATTCTTGCTTATGGATCGGAGATTTGGACACTTAATAAAATAGCAATACAGAGACTTCAGAGTAGTCAAAAAAATATAAGGATATATGTTGATAGAAACAAGAAAAGGTCAAAAGTGAAATTCTTAAGTGAGAAAACAAGAAAGTATCATTTCCATCATAAAAATAATTAAGAGACTGAAATGGAGATAGGCTGGACATATTGCTAGAAAAGAAAAATAACAGTTAAAGTCTGATCTGAAGAGATTAGACTGCATGTGAGATGGTTGAACAAAATAAGGGAATTAGTTGGTGTGATGTTGAGAAAAAAGATTAAAAATCAGAGAAATGGGATCATATTTGGGCAATCTTTCATCCTTCTATAAGTCAGTAATGCTTGAAATTAATGATGATGGTCATAAAGACATAAGAAGTACCTGAACTTATTGGGTATATGAGAAGTTTAAAGGAAATGAATATTTGAACTGGCTATAAATGTTTGTTTTTTTGGCATATATTTAGAGAAACTTCTTTGTTTCATGAGAAGCCATTTTACATCACATTATATGAATTAATAGTTTGCACATTTGATTGTGCTATAATAGATTTATTTTTAAATACAAAAACTGTTAATAAAGTATGATAAGAAAGAATTATGAAATACATTTTTCAAAATACATGTCTTTGAAATGAAATTATATATTAAAATCATTTTTTAAATCAATATTTAATATTTTATTTAGTAAATATCATAAAGCATAAAATATACTGAAATTTTAGACAACTTTCTCGTTGCAATATCACAAGCTTTGGTTTCATCAGATGAAGTGTGTGTGCGTATATTATTGATATACTAATCAAGACGGTGGATATAAAATGGTAATTAAAGGTTGAAATGCAATGAACTGTTAATAAGCAAAAATTGATTTCGAGGAAGAACTTACTGAAAATTGTTGGATGACATTTCATTTATTTAAAAAAACAAGTTTATTAATAGATGCAATTAAAAATTTCCATCTAATAATTATTGCAGAAAAATTGTCCTCATTATAGGGTCATATATGATTACAAAAATTTAGCTGTGCCATAGCATTCTTAATTTAAAGTATATATATATTGCATTCGCATTACATTCGGATTCATTACAAATTGTTTGTAAAATAGATGCTTAAAAATATCATTGAAGTTATGCCTCTGCTAGTCATAAAAATTTATTCTAATGATTAATTAATTTTTGTTGATAATCTTTGGAATTGGAAGAACTTCATTATTATGTAGTAAGTATAATTAATATATATAAAAGTCATATTTTGCGGGTTCATCCGTGTTAAAAAAATTTTAATTATTGATATTCTGCCATTTCGACTTGGTCATACAAGTCATCCACTGGGTGGTAAAAGGTAGAAAGACGGTTGTAGAGGCGCTACAATCACTGATTTGAATAAACATTAAAGTTCCACCAATAGCAAAAATGTTAACTTTAAGAATGTTTTTTATTCAAATCAGTGATTGTAGCGCCTCTACAACCGTCTTTCTACCTTTTACCACCCAGTGGATGACTTATGTGACCAAGTCGGAACGTCGGAATATCAATAATTAAAAATTTTTTAACACGGATAAACCCCCAAAATATGTCTTTTATATATGCAACCTATGAAAATGTTCGTTTCAACATATATATATACAGACATAACTCTATTCTGGAGCGATCTATTGTAAGCTTGAGTAATTAATATTGATGGTATACTGTTATAGTATTCCTATTCCAGACCAACTGGTTTCTGAATTTTGACTTCATCAATGAAGAGTAAGGTTCAAAGCTAGAAGTAATGCCTTTAATCATCTAATAGCTATTTTTACTGGTTTATACTATTCAAAATAAAAATCTGAAATTTAAAAAAAACCTAAGATTTCAAACTCAGGCTAACTCACTTAACTATATTGATCTGACACTGAGTCAGCTTCTACATATTTTTGAGATCTCAATTCTGTAACAACTGTAAGACTCATTTACTTTTTGGCTAGAAAAGTTAATACCAACAACATCATATAATCTGTTATATGCTATCATGTGATGTTGGTGACATTAACCATTCTAACAACAGAGTAGAAGAAGCCTACAATTGTTGTAGAACTAAGAGCTCAAAAATACATAGAAACTGATTAGAAGTCAAATTTATATAGTAATTAACCTGGATTGAATATTAGAGGTTTTTAAATTTCAGTTTATGAAGTATTTTAATTCTTCTGTCAGTTCATTATTTCTTTATGAATTGATTAATTCTTATGGAACAATTATATAAGTAATTATTTCTTTATATATATTTTTCACAGTGCAATAATTTATTTTGAATTTGACAAAACCATCTTATAATTTTGACTCATAAGCAGTCTTCTTCAGAACTATAACATGTATTAATGCATAACATATATTATCTAAACTATATATAACTACTGATGGTTTAGCATGAAATATGTATATTGATTATTATTTATCTTTTCAACATATATGTGTATCAAGAGTATCAGTGTTATGAGATAGAGTGGAGTATCATGTGAAAATCTGTGCCTATATACCCTATATATTACACATATTGATGCAGGTATATAATAAGCCTGTATATCAATTATTATATGGTTTAGATAATGTGTCATATGTTTATATTAATTTACATTTGGTTTAGATAATGTATGTTATGTGCTCATATATATTTATATGTTATTCCTCTGAAAAAGACTGCTGGTCAGCCTAATTTAGGGGTTGGCAATCCCAGGGCCTGTGGGCCACATTTGACCTGTGAAAGATTTTTGTCTGGCCCTCCAGCTTAACAACTGAACACCAATTATCTAGAGATTAGATAACTAGTAGTCAATGATTAGATATCAGTATACCGGCAAATGTTTAATACAAATTTATTCACAATTATTAAACCTCATTACTATACTGTGTCTGCAGATATATTTGTTTTTATTGTTTCTTATTTCTTCATACTGATTTCTTTTTTTCTTTTTCCTTTCCAGAAATTCTTCTAAGCAAAAGTGAATTCAGATATTAAGAAAAGAAAGGTATCTTGAATGCCAAAATTTTAATGAAGGTTGGACACTTAGTTCTTTTTTCATTGAGCATTTTGGGTGTTTGATGTGTCAAAATACCATTGATGAGAAGAAAGTTTCAAATATTAAACAGCATTGTGAAACTCATCATAATCATTACAACAATTTCATTTGAAAAACATGAGAAGACAAAGTTGTAAAGCTGAGAAATAACTTAACAAAGCAATCATCCTTTTCCACATGAAAATTTGAAGAAATTGACTGGTGTCAAAACTAATTGCAGAAAATATAAAACCTTTTACTGATGAAGAATTCTTCAAAGAATGTATGTTGAAGATAGTGGGTGTTATTTGCCAGAAAAAAAAGAAATTATTTTCTGCAATAAGCTTATTGACAAGAACTGTAAGAAGATGAACTGAACAAGTGGTAGGAAATGTCCGAAGTGGCTTAGAGGGCATCATAAAAAATCTGGAGTATTATTCCATTACTATTGATGAAACCACAGATGTGACTGATACTTGTTAACTTGTAGTATTTGTGAGGCTGTAACACCAACAGTTGATATTGTGAAAGAATTTGTACAATTGATTCCTATGAAGGAAACTAGCACTTGAGAAGATGTTTTGGGAGGCATTATAAAATTTATTCTGAAATAATTTATCAAAGCTTATTGGAGGAACCATAGATTGAGCACCAGATGATGATTGAAGAGAAAAGGGGGTTTGTCATATTGCTTCAAGAACACATTGGTATTGATCACAAAAAAATTAAATTTTACTGCATTATTCATCAGGATACACTATATACAAAGTACAGCAAAATTCTCCATATAGTAGTGCCATCTTGTGCTAACAAGAGCAATCAATGGATGCCAGAAGGCTTGTGCATAAAATCCCTATCTAGTGTCTACTCATCCAATATCCCCAGACTAGTTTCTGGCTTGTGGCCTTCATCAGTGAGGAGCCTTGGATCTGAGAGGCACTAGATAGGGATTTTATGCACAAGCCTTCTGGCATCCATTGATTGCTCTTGTTAGCACAAGATGGCACTACTATATGGAGAGTTTTGCTGTATTTTGAATTGTTTAATAACAATTATTGTGCTAGTATGAGATAGTGATCATGTGATGTTTAGTGGTATATACAAAGTCATTGAATTTTAGGAATATCATGATGGTGGTCAGAAAAACATTGAATTTTATACTTTCAAGAGGACTAAGTCTCAAGAATTTCTAAAACAAATTGAAGCAGAGTATGGTGATGTTACATATTTTTCAAATGTTTGATGGCTTAGTCAAGGGAAAATGCTGAATGAGTATATATATTGAAAGGGAGATTGCTATGTTTTTAGAGAGCAAAGACCAAGATAATGCTTGCTTTCATGAACCACGGTGGATTGTCAAGTTAGCATTTATAGTAGATATCATGACCCACATAAACAATTTGAATCTTGAGGTTCAAAGAAGGAACATGCTTACATTTGAAATGTTTGGTCAAATTACTGCTTTTGAAAGAAAACTTTAGTTGTGGGAATGACAACTTTAGACAGGCAGCTATTTGTATTTTATAAATCTCCAAAATCACAAGAAAGATATAATACCAGATATTTTTGTGAGCTCTATTCAGGATTTGAGAAGTGAGTTTTCCTTCCATTTTGTGGACTTCCGGCAATATATTAGTTGGAATTAATCAACTTACTTTGTGATGAATTTATGAAATTAAAATTTCACTTCGAGTCCACTGCTAACTTTTACAAGAAATATGTATCGCCAAGTGGAAAATATAAAAACATTTTAAATAATGCAAAAATAATGATATCATTATTTGCAAGTACATATGTTTGTGAACAACTTTTTTTAAAAATGAAATATTCTAAGTCGTTTAAGAGCAATGTTACTGGATGGCCACCTGAATGATGTTTTGTTTCTGGCATCAACAAACATTTCTTCTGATCTGGATAAGTTAGCAAACAATAAGCAGAAACAAATGTCACATTAATTAATTTCCATTTCTAATTGTATTTTGTTTATAATAAAGAATTTGCAATTTTTTGTTGTGTTTGCTGTAAGTAATTGTTTTACTGTTAATCCTACAGATAAGTAACTTTGTTTAAATAAAATCACATTGATTTCCTTATTTTCTTTAAATATCCAGACCAACATAATTTTATGAACAGAGTTGTCTAAAATCAAGATGATTTATTTATAGTACATATGATATCATGGCTCTCTTTCAAGACACTGCATAGCAGTTTGGCCCTCTCTCTCCAAAAGATTGCCGAACCCTGGTCTAAACAGTAAAATGGTTTTTCCAAGTAAAGAATAAGTTATGGAATTGTAAAATATATTATTTAAAATATTATCTTAAAAAATATAAAAAAGTAAAAGATTGTATTCTGTCATTATGTTTACTGATATGATTTGGTCTTTTTAGTATCTCAATGGCTTCTCTGGTCTTACATTGATAGAGAATGTTACATCTGGATAAAATCCTGGTATTAGAGAACTCAATATTGTGACCCAAATCCATAGCTTGGAGTGAGAATGTTGATGATGATGAGTATTGTTAAACAGCATAAAAAGCTTTGAAAATGCCACATGAAATCTCATAAACTCCACAAGTTTCAACAAGGATTGAATCTTTAAGCTTGATTATGGTGTTATTAATATTTGATAAGCAGTATATGCTTTTTTTATATTATAGTATTTTAATATATAACATCCAATACTGCCTGTATTAAATGTGATGACACATGCAAACTTCTTCCTATTTGGAATAATTTTTTAAAAACATATTACTCTAAATATTTTCTGACTTTTGTTTCTTTTTAATTTTATGTATCTGTTTTTCTATCGGTGGGAGTTTAACATTGTTCTAAACAGATGTTTACACTGCCTCTAAACTCGTTTTTATGATATTCTATTCATCACCTAGTTGATGGCTTACGTGATCAAGCCAAAGTGTTAATATATTCAATATCAAAATTATATATGGATGAAACCACAAAGTACATCATATATAAAATGCAGAATTAATTATTATTTCTATCCAATATGCATATAATTGCATGTGTCCTTATTGATAGTATATATTTCATCATTCACACTTTTAAGAATTTTTTGTATATATAATGGTCTTAACTATTCTGGTCTATGGTTAACACTATTAAATTTCAACACAGTTGATGAAAGCAGTTTTTTTTTAAACTGTTCTATGAGTTCCCACATTGATATGACTTTGAATATAGAAAATAGGTGTTGTATAACATTTAACATACATATAAAGAAAATGTTAGAAGAAATTATTTGAAATATAAATTTTACTTCAAGATCATTATATAAAATCAAATGATTTATTGCTCAGGAATTCATATAAAATTTGAGTTCTGAAAGTGTCATAGCTGACCCATGATTCAATAGACTTTAAATTCTAGAACCTGATAATTCATTAATTGCATCAAACCATGCCTTTCCAGGTGTATAATAAAATAGTTTCAGAAATAGAACACATGATAGTTGATTGTTTTATAAGAATACATATCTATAATAGAAAACTTTCATTGCTTTAATATACATAATATTCGAGATTAAGACTCGTCATTTTAAATAAATATTTTAAAATACTCTCTAACCTAGTATAAGATATTAAGTTACAAGAAAAATGCTGGTTAGAGACTATTTCAAATATTTATTGTGCAGTATGATGAATCTTACTCTCGAATATTATATATATATTTAAAACTATCATTTTTACATTTCAAACATTGAGTAAATGCTATGTATGCTCTGTTACTTCTAAGGTGAAATGATATAATATATGATAGTGGGGTAGACATAGCATAACTTTTAAATAGAAGTTAAACATTTTTGCCCTAAAATGTTTTTTTTCTAAATTACTATATCATTACAAATTTATCCTTAATAAAAGGCACACACACATTTGTAAGCATCTTAATATATTAACCACGATCTTAATCTACGTTTCCTTTAGGCGAGGGAAGAGGATATACAAGTCATATTATTTGACAGCAAAGCCAGAGGGAAATGACTGCTTATAAAAGTTCTTATATTTATATTCTTCCAAAATTAAAAAATAAATATTCTGTATATTTATTCAAATCTCGCAAATATAATTTTTTGACAAAATACAGCTATTTCATAAAATTCACCTAGAATAAAATTACGTAAATATTACATCTTATTAGCAATTGTTCCAATTTTTCCATCTAGAATTTATTTTAAACAAACCTGAGGAGACAATCGGTCTTTCATGATGATGCATGCGGCATACAGAGTGCAAATTGGAAGGCTGTCATCCCATCTCTCCCAAAATTAATTTGTTTACCAAATCAAATATTCCAAGGATAATTATTTTTATTTTACTTTATGTAAACTTTAGTAGTGAATGAATAGCAGGTGGTATTTTATTATAAAATTTCTATCTTTAGGCTGACAAGGTTCTGGCTTTTGCCTTCATTATTAAAGACTAGAATTTAAAGCTGGGACAAACACACTTATTCAAATACCATCCGCCATTTACTTCTTTACATTATTAGAATTAACCTGAAATTTAACAAACATTGCAATATTTCAAAACCAAGCTAGCTCATTTTAGAGCTATATGGATCTGACACCAAGTCAATTTTATATATTTTTGAAGCTTCGGTTCTATATCTAGTCTATATAGGCATGCAAATGAGTTTAGCCTAGGTTTGAAACCTTGTTTTTTTTAATTTCTGGTTATTATGTCAAAAAGTATGAAGGAGTAAAAAGTGAGTGCTAGATATATACATTCCAGTTTTGAATGTTAGTTTTCAGTTATAAAAGCAAAATCCAGAAACCATTCAGTCTAGAGAGAAAAATTTTATAGCATCTTACCATGTAGCATCCATTGACTTGTTCAAGCTTACAATAGATGGCTTTACAATATGGTAATGGTAAGCATATAAGTAATAATATTGTCAGGTGATTATGTTATTAGTATTAGAAGAATTCTAAAATATATAAAAACTGACCTGATATCAGATTCATATAGCTATGGAAAAAATTAGCTTGGATCAAAAAAAATTTTTTTTTAAATTTCAAGTTATTAGTTTAAATTATATATCAGAATATAATATGGCTGCTTGTGTACTGATGAAGGCAAAATACAGAAACTGGCTGGAGATGGGATGGGATTTCATGGACTAATTTATCTGATATTCATCGATTATTCAAGCTTGAAATACATGGCTCTAGGTGAAGATAATTGTTCATGGAAATATATAAGTAAGTTATATATGATATTGTTGGTCAATCAATTGTTATTATCAAGAAATTTTTCACAGTTTTCTATGCAAGCTCATCACTTTCAAATTCCTTTCAGTTCATTTAGTTAAAGTTATTTGAAATTTCTACAACTCCAACTTATTCGATCAAACTATGACTATTTTTTTATACTAGCCACTTCCTGAAGCCAATTACTCTTCTATTAACTATTATGAATAAAATTATAGTATTGCATTATAATAACACTACATTATTTATCAGAATATCATCAGTTACAACAAGACAGTTTTCTGGGTATGCATGCATGAGATATCCAACGCATGGCTTTCATCCCATAAAAACAGTGCAAATAATAAATATATTATTTGCCAAGATGTATTCCACACAATTTTTCAAATATATATTTTTACTTTCTATTTATTCCTTTTAATATTGTTTATAATTTATTTTATTCTCCACTAAAAATTATTTAGGTTACGCACGTACCCACACTTCATTTTCAGCAATTCTCAATACACTGCAAAATGTTTAATTCCGTTTCTTCCACATATAGCTGCTCTTATCTATATTACTTAAAAAACTTTTTTTTATTCATTTTTTATATCTTTATAGGTCTTTTGCAATCTCTTGGCATCCAATATAACTTTATTTTTCTGTTTATTATCATCTTTTTGGTTTATTATCATTTTCTGTTTATTATCATCTTAATTTTTTCAGTGAAATTACTAAGACCTATTTGTTTTTATTCATGCATATTCCTTTTGATTTCTTTTTTATTCCCAATATATACCTCTATATGCTTTATTGTGCAGTCTAAAATCTCTTTATTATTCTTTCATTGTATCCAAGTTTTAGATTCATTATCAAATACCATCAAACATTTCATCCAAGTGCTTAAATATGTTTTCTTTTAATATCCAGGAGCAAATTAGCTGTCTTTCTTCATCTTTGTCACATACTGCGTTTGGGTGATCCATAGATACAAAATGGAAATGCTTCTTAAAGCCTTATCAACCCTACTATATTCATATCTCAAGTTTAATTTATGATATATTTAACCAGGCAGAAGTGTTTGAACTTGGATACAATAATAATAAAAATAAAACATGGTTAGTGAATGAAAGTTGCACATTTAAAAAATCCATGCACATTATATCCAGATTCAAAATGTCCTCATGGATAAAGACAATAAGCTAGAAACTAGTCCAATGATATAATTGGAATTAGAACTGAAATAATATAAATAGTTTGTTCATGAAAAGCATCATAAAAGTTCATGTGATCATTTTTTAAACATTGTTTTTAATAGAAGCACTTGATAATTTAAAACGAATTTTTTTAATTACATTTCCATTTCTAATCAGAGTTTTTAAAATAGTTATTTTTTTTATTATTATCAATGTTTATTTTTCTCCTTTTTTGAACATGTCAGTCTTTTTAGCTTTTATCTTTAGCTCTTCTTTCTTGTGATAATTCTTGTAACATTTCTTGAGGCTTTGAATCATCATTTGTTAAAGCAAACATATTATCTACACATAATTTAGGTTTTATTCCAGAAAATACTTCCTGTCCTGTAAAACTGCTGCAAAAAGATTGGAGATAGGGAATAACCCAGTCACACCCCCTTCTTAATGTTATTCTTTTTAGTATAACTATGTAATCTGACCATCGATTTAGCATTTTGATAAATATTCTTCAGAATATGACAATATCCTAGGCCTGTATATTGATGATCCAATTATTTAATCACTGTAGAAATACTTATAAAATGAAATGATGTTCATAATTTACGAATCCAAAACATAATGACAACTCATATTCATTGATCCTTTTTATAACTTCGCTCAGTACTGGAGTTTAATTTATTATGCTAAAACCATCTCTAAATCCAGCTTATCCACTTGACTGGTTTGAATCCAGAATTCATTGTAGATGGAATGCAATTATTTTGGTAAAACCTTTATTTGAAATTAGCAGAAGACTGATAAATTTCTAATATCTTTTCATTTCTGTTAAATCTATTTACAGGGCAAACAAGTCCAAATCAATTACTATATAATTTACAAGCTAAATTCTTAAAAATTATTTAAATAAATCTGTTTTTGATATATTAATGCCCATTTATTTTGTAGATAAAAGACATCATTGATATAACAAAAAGTGGGTATTATTTACAAGTTTATTTAAATGATTCTTTGGAAATCTTGCTTGTGAATTATCTTAGTAATGTGTTCAGACTTGTTTGTTCTGGGCACCAGTTTTGTGTTAGACCATAAAATTATTTACATGTTCATTAAAATTATTAGTATTTCACTTTTTTTAATACCAGTAACCATATTGAATTCACACAATCACCTGTTTCACTTTCATCATCTAGAAATTAGGTGTATATTTTCACATCTGCCTTTTTAAAACACTTATAATAATTATTTCTTGGTTCTAGTTATGTGTAAACTAATTCCATATTGCATATTTTCAATATTTATAATTTTAGTAAGAGTTATGTTGATTTCTTGTTCTTTATTACTGTAAAATCCTTCATAAAAATGTACATTTTTCATAATATTAAATCCAATCTGCTTAACGCTGCATTTGATATTTCCGGTAAGTTGAATAATGAATATAGTAATTTTTAATAATGTTGTCTTTTTATCTTTTATTAATTGTGAACTCTATTCCCTTTGTGATTTCAATATTTGTGTTTATGTAGTACAGTATATATAAACTTTTAAAATGAATTGTCTTATCATTTTTTCTTCAAACTTCACAAAGTTTTAAAATGCTCCTTTAACATTAGACATTTCTTTCAATATGTGCAATATTTCTTTTCTTAAACATGAACTAAGGTGTAGGACTTAAATAAAAGACTGTCATCAAAGAGCAATTAGGTTTAGTATCAGAGAATTCTTAATCCTCTCCCTTTGAAGACCAATCATTGCTTTGTTTAGACTTCTAATAATGAAAGCCATAATTGGTTTTGTTTGTCATGTTTTTAATATAAAATAGAATTTTTTTATATGTAAAAGATGTTAAAAAGTATGTGATAATGTTTGATCTATCTCTTATTTAAAACTAAGCACATTATATGTAATTTCTGCTCTTGACTAACGTATAAATATTTCAACACCCTTTTATTTAGCAAATTACTCAACCAATACAAAATGAGTAATTACAATGCATTTGCAAATATGGCCTCATTTGTACATGGCTTAGGTAGAACATTCATGGAAGCATTCATGCACATAATTATTTATGTTTTATTATCTAATCATTAAAGAATATGAAATATTTAGTAACAGTTTTTGGTTCACTTGTTAAGATCAGAAATTACATATATTAGTGGGAAATGCTATATTTATTACCCCTATATATATATGTGCATGTGTAAACTCACGGTTTTTTTTTTTTAGGGATCTATGTAACTTCATTAATTGGAAGTAAATGTTAAAATGATCGAATATCTATGAAGAATTACCTCGTTGGCTAAAGAGTGACCTATAACAAAACTGAACAAAAAATGAATTGACAAAAAAAAAAAAAACCCGGAAGAAAATGAATGAAAATTGAAAAATAGATAGAAAGATAATCGTTATTTGCAATAAAGTTGACTATCTATCTATCTATCTATCTATCTATCTATCTATCTATCTATCTATCTATCTATCTATCTATCTATCTATCTATCTATCTATCTATCTATCTATCTATCTATCTATCTATCTATCTATCTATCTACCTACCTATCTACCTACCTACCTATCTATCTATCCATCCATCCATCCATCCATCTATCCACTCACCCACCTTTCTATCTATCTATCTATCTATCTATCTATCTATCTATCTATCTATCTATCTATCTATCTATCTATCTATCTATCTGTCTATCTATCTGTTGTTGTTGTCTGTCTGTCTGTCTGTCTGTCTGTCTGTCTGTCTATCTATCTATCTATCTATCTATATCTATCTATCTATCTATCTACCTACCTACCTACCTATCTATCTATCTATCTATCTATCTATCTATCTATCTATCTATCTATCTATCTATCTATCTATCTATCTATCTATCTATCTATCTATCTATCTATCTATCTATCTATCTATCTATCTGTCTATCTGTCTGTCTGTCTGTCTGTCTGCCTGCCTGCCTGCCAGCCGGCTTGCCTACTTACCTACCTACCTATATATCTTTTAATATTTCTTATTGCTTTTGGAGTTTTTTTCAATATATTTTTATTCATTCCTATTATAAGTTATTCTTTATATAGTAGTAATCAAATGGTTGTTTCTAGAAGTTTGTAAAAAATTTGAGCATCAGAAATGACAGAACTGGACAATAATATGTGAGTATGAGTTTCAGAGTCCATCATTTTACAACTACACCAAATGATGCTTGATTATCTTTATACATAAAACTAACAAAACTGCCCTAAATATTCTATTATGGGTAAAGGCAACTTCATCACCCCCTCCTCTTCAGTACAAAAGACATTAATCATAAGAAATGGTTATTTTGAATATTTCTGCAATTTTTTTCCCATATCTTGTTCTCTAATAGTAACTGGATAATACTTACTGATGAATAATGTCACTGGTGCTGCTAGTTATGGATTAAATATTTAATGTTTTGGTTAGTTTGGAAATCGATAACTATTTTAAAAAATTCCAAAGTTTTATCTATATTTGATCATTATGTCGAATCTTTGTGATTTCGCTGTGTCATAATTTTTTTTCAGCAATAGAGAGAAATAGTATAGTTCATCATTTACTATTCATATGTGAAAATAAATGACTCTATTGTAAGAAATGAAGCTAAGAGGAAACGTGATCTTTAGCTTATAATATACCAATTCGTTTCTTGTGACCTATTTTTACATTTAATTTATTACTGAGGTTGCCAAAAATTATGTAGTTTGTGAAATTATATCAAAGCTACTAGGGGGTCTTGATTTATAATCTTAGGGTGCAAAAGTATTCAGGTTATTGAATAATGCCATAAATTAATTGAATACACTTTTATGTTTTTGAATTTGATTCCAAAACCAGAAATTTGGAATTAATTATAACACCATCTGATATCTACTGATTACTTAATATTTGTGATAAATGGCAAGTAAAGATAGAATACATACATGAATACAATTTCTGTTATTTAGATTTGGTTGTTGAAAACATCTCACCTTATGATTTGAAAACCCTTTATTACATTTTGGAAACATCAATTTTTTGCTGAGAAATAATTTCAGCTAAAAACATTAAAAATTGATTCTTTCAGTATACAAGTAAATTTCCAATAACGCAAACCCTATTAATTCAAAAACTTCCATTATTTGGGCAAAGATGTTTAGATTTAATGTTTTAATTACTATTATTTAAAAATGCTGTGATGATTTAAATATAAAGCATATTCAGTATTTAAAATATTATACTGATATAGTAATAAGTATTGTAATATATACGAATTGTAAATAGTAAATTAATGTTTGCTTATATTTTACTAAAAATTGCAAATTCAAAAAAAGCCCAGCTATCTAGAAATTTCAGATTATTTATAGTCTACCTGTTACAGGTAAATAGAAATTAGCTTTTATAAGATATATCAAATGTACAAACATTTGTTCATCTACATAACAAAGTGGTTTCTTTCTTCTTTATAACTTAATGCTATGAACACTTGAAGTTCCCCATCCAGGGTGCAATTGGATTATTTTTAGATTATTTGTAAAATTTTATTTTATTTACTCATTAAACATCTCAAACAGGTGAAGTTAATAAAAATTTTCACAAATAACATTTAGCTTAGTGCTTTCAGAGTGTATTAACTCCATATTCATAGCCATTATTATGTGTTAAAATGTAATGAATGCAAATTTATGCAAATCATTATCCTGTCTATTTTTTCGATATTGTAAAGCAGGCATCCCTTCGATTGACTGCGTTTGGATCGTTCACAATGAAATACACTTCTTTTATTTTTCTTTTGGTAACATTTCTTTTTTTGCAAACAATTTTGGTGCTAGAAGGTTAATAAATTAATTACCGCATATATTAAATACCACATAAATATGCAATATTTATCTACATTTTCTGTAGAAAATTTTAAATGTTTCAATTGCCATTTAAAATGTTAAAAAATTTCTATAGAAGATATATGTGAGTAACATTAGCATTTTTGCACACAAATATATTCATTGGAGGATTCTTTTATTCTCCCTTTTTTCACATGCAGTATAAGATTTAGTAATCAATAGATATTGGGTGGTAGTACTCATTAAATCCTAATCCAGTATTATCCTATTCAAACATCCCAGATTAGTTTCTAGCTTATGATTATCATCCATGCAAACAAATAGACTTAGTTTAAAAACTTTATATAGTTTTTCAATTTGGATTGATAGCTTAATAGTAAAATAAAAAGTAAAAAAATAACCTGTTGGAGGAAAGGTGCATTAAATCCAAGAGGTCACCATTCAAAAAAATCCAAAACGATCATTGCTGATAAAATCCATACGATAGAAACTAGGTTGGAGATATTTGCATAGGACAATACTGAATAAGGACTGAAAAGCACCACCATCTAGCACTACTTGATTACTAAAATTTACACAAGATGGCATAAGAGTAGGTAAAAAATTGCCAATGAATTTACAATATGGGTAAGCTAAGGCCATGCAATGGGTAACATATATATAATAAAAATAACAAATCTAATGGTAATTACCATTAGATTCATTATTATTTATTACCGTTAAATTTATTTTTATTATAATTATAATTTTGTTTTAATTAACGGGCATTTTATATATACCATGTTATTGGAACTACACGCCTTTCCAATAGATTTGTCTGTAAGGGTGTGGTGTGAAAACAATTAAACAATGTTTGATTGTGAATATCAGTGTGATGTACTGAAAAACATATTTAATAAATTCTGGAGATTCTCCTATAATGTAATAATAAAAAGTAACTTAACAAAAGTTATAAAAAGTGGTCTATCATTCCAGGAGAGTATTTCTCATAATTATTATCATGGTAGCATCTAATATAAATTTACACGGATTGCGAACTGAACTATTAAAAAAAGCAGAAAGAATTGATGGTTATTAAAAAATAACTTGGAAAAAAAAAACCTTATTTAGTTAGATTAGGTAATATACTAATTATTATAGTTTAATTTGCAGGTGCCAAACTTTTTGCACTCACAACTTTGACATCATCCTCTTTAGAAAAATATATTAATAATTATTATTGATCATTTATTGGGTTACAGATTATCTTGTCATTTATATCCCAGATATAAATTTTAAACTTCCAGTTAAAGATTAATATACTGTTTGTATCAATAATTTCAATCTCTGTGGTCAAGTTGCAATCTTTAGTGTCTATATAAATACATTGGATTATTAGTAAAGGTGGGATTCCATTTTTATTATTAAAAGGTTGCCTTGTCAACAGGTTGAGATTGTTATTGATATAACGATTGTTTAGTATTCTCTGGCCTTTAATGATTAATACACACACACATATATATGAGAAAAAAAGAGGGGATAAAATAATACTTTTTTCATTTTTCTTTAATATTAGGAAAAGCAAATAATAAAAGATATATCACAGAAAGTTGTAAATTAAAATAGAACTAATCATTAAAATACAATATTTGCAGAATGCGACAAGAGAAGAAAGTTTTTCCCGATAATTTATCAGACTTGCTTATAAACTAATGATTGATGTGATGTATAGTATATAGAATCGTACGTCTTTGCGTACATAATTTTTATTTAATATTGCAGACGTGTTTCAAACTCTTTTTAATCTAAAATAAATCACGTTTCTTTAGATTATATTTTAGTAGAACTTTCTTTTTTTTTGAATACTCTGTAATCAAACATATACTTTTCATTTCGGCAGGTTGAAAGCTTAGATTTTTAACTTTGTAACAAAATAATCAAAATTTTATCAAGGTTGCCTTTAGGGAGGAGCATTTGACCTTGTCTATGGAAATGTAAACTCTCTTTATTGTTCCCAAATTCCATCAGTGGATCCGCATTTCCAGGTAATTCACCGCTGAACAAAAGTGACATAACAAGGTTTTTGTTATAGTCTTATTTTTTTTTTTTTTTTAAAAAAAAGATTATAAAATATTCTAAGAACAACAAAAAAATTTTTGAAGCCTTTGAGCGGTTGTATATATAGTATATTATAAAATTATAATTATGTCAGATATCTTTATTCATATATTTTAATATTATATGGTAAAGAAGTTTTAAATGTTATTTTAAAAAGGCAGTACACTTGGAAAAAGGGAGATGAAATTGAGTTACTCCATGTGTTTTGCATAATTAATTTTTTTAAAAAAAAAAAATCTTTAACTAGGTTTAAAGTTTATATTTGGCTGTAAATAATATAATAATCTATAGTCTGATAAACGATTAGTAACAATCATTATTATATTTATCTGGAGTAGAGGGTATCGTAGTTCGAAGTACAGGAATTTTGATACTTTTAGATCAAACTGTAATAATTTGGTAAATATCGAACAATTTTTTAAAATATGTAGTGATTCTTACTTCGGTCAAATAAAAAATATTGACTCAACTTGACACTTTATCTTTCAGTTTTTCAAGAATAGGGTCGTAGAATTGATGTTTTAAATATATCTGAATAAAAAAATATTCCAATGGCAAAAGGAAGCGAAGTTGAGATATTTCAGGTGTTTCTGTTTAATTAAATAAAAAACAAATATTAATTGCTAACAGGTTGAAAATTTATATCTGGGCTAGGAAGGATATGATAATTCCTAGCTTAATAAATGATTAGTAATAATTATTAAAGTATTTAATTGAAGAGCTATTTATCAATTTGCTACATATCTAAATATTTCCTTTTCAGTATCATTCTTTCTTTATATCCTCTTTAAATTACTTTTATAACAACTTTATTAGAAGATCATTTAATTGCAAAATTCTTTTTTTTATATATATCTCATCAGTTAACAAAAGTATTGTGTTCAAAATGTTACTTCAATTCTCAAATGAATTATGATCAACTAAGCAATTAACCATATGAATATTATTTATAATATGAATAATGAAATTACCTTTTTTGCACTTTATATAATGCAGCAATTTCATTTCCACATTTGCTTACAGTTTTGATTGTTCTATAGTTTTTCTCAGAGCTTCTAATATGTAACCAACTGTGATATTCTATTCAAAATAAATATTAATTGTTGTCTTTTCCTTTCTCTAGTTTTTTTGCACTGACTTATATTTTTGCTAATATAAATAATCAACTAACTTCTCCCTATGCACTTTACATTATACAACAATTTAATTTTCACACTTGCAAATAGCTTACAGTTTTGATTGTTTAATAGGCTTTTTCACAAGATCTGATATCTAAAAAATTATCATTTACTTTAGGCCTCACAAATATTGCTTCATAGATACAGAATAATTTAGAAGCCTTATCCTATCAGATATTTTCTGAAAATGCTTTGTAATTTTTGGTAACCTTTATAATCGCTTGAGTTCTTTAATTATGCTATTTTCTTCCTACTACATTTCTGAGTTGTTATGGATATTATTTCTATAGTGTAACTTTCCTTCAACCACTTTCATGGATGTAGGGACTGGTTTAAATCCACTTTTAACATCTTGTGGAGGGGTTCAATCACAAACATATGGTAAAAGATGTGGAAAAAGAATGCTGAACAAGTCATTGGCCATATGTCTATGATTTCACTCCTCCCCAAGTTGTTAAAACCAGATAGAAATCAGTCTTCCCTTGCATGAAAGTGGTGTAGTGAAAATTACACTACAGAGATATTATTTATTACATGGATAAATTCTACTCTATTAGATGACTAATAAAAATTATTAATCTCTAATATCTATTTGTATTTGAAGCTATTCATTTTTATTTTCACTCATTTTATTAATTTTTAATACATTTTCCCATGTTTATTTATGTTTCTCGCAACCTTTTAATTTATTTTTGAATTTATATACTATGATTCACAACTATATACACTAATTGTAGGGTTAACAATCTTTAACATTTAACTAATCCAAAATAAAAAATAATATATATAAAAGCATTTTACAAAAAATATTTTTATTTAATTTTAACAGTAACACTCTACAAAGCAAAAAAAAAAAAAAATTGTTTCTTGGATCGTAATTTGGAATGGCATTAACTTGAAATAAAATTAGTACTCATCCATAAATGAATTAATTATTTTATGAATGACCACTACTTTTAGTGGGTATATTAATTAAGTTTATGGGTGACCATTGTCTGTATTTCAAGTTAAATATACCAAACTCAATTGTGATGCAATAAAAAAAAAACTTTTTTGTTTTGTTTTATAATGCATTAATCCTTAAATTAAATAAAAGCTTTTTTATATAAAATATTATTTATATATTAGCTTTTACGTTTTAGTTATCAGATATTTTGCAACAGATTTATTTGCAACAATTCATATAATTTTAAGTCTTGGTGCCTTCATAAAATTCACATATATTAAATTTTACAAGATTTTTTGTTTGTTCGTGAAGTCATATTTTTAAAAAGCAAGTATTTAGTTAATCAATCAAGTTTCAAATGCACCTTGAAAATTTTATAATAATCACAATATTATTTTTCCGGTGGAGGGACCTCCCAAACCATGACACATGTTAGCAATTTTTATAAAGATAAGAGTGGCCCTCTTATCTTTAACCCAAATTTCTATTTACATAGGCCAATTTGAAGCATTTTATCTTTATAAAAGTTGCTATCATGTGTCATTGTTTGGGAGGTCCCTCTATTGGCAAAATAATATTGCTTGACTATTATAAAATTTTCAAGGCGTATTTGATACAGTTTAAAGCCTGTCTTATAAATATTTATATATATTTCCTGTGCGCTCAGCAAAATTATAATTACAACTCTACAATAGTTTATAGATTAATCAATCAAGAAAATTAAGATTTCATCCTTGATCTATATATAATTTTTTATAAAAACTTAAAATAATATAAACATCTTCAGAAATAGTATGCCAATCAATTCTCTCTTTTATGTTATTTAGTAAATTTATTAAAGAAATATTTTCTTTATGCTATTTTCTCAATATAATTTATTAAATAGTACAAAAGAGAGAAATGCCATTCCTGAAATTGTTTATATTATTTATTTTTATAAAAATTATATAAAGGTCAAAATAGTTTAGGATTAAATGAAAGATGAAAGTTTATAAAAGTTGAATGAAAAAATAAACACCTTAATTCTGCATATTGTATTGTTGAAAAAAATACAAGCCACAAGATTTTGTTTCAGTGAATGTTATCTTCTTTGAAAAGAATAAAAAGAATTAAAATATTTTATTAGACAGAAATTTATGAATTAAAAAGGTAACAACTGTAAACACCTTGTCAGATTATTTGACAGATATCATAATGGATGAAATTAATTACAGAATTAAACATGGATGGTATGCTTTTGGTAGAACTACTATTTAAAGGAAACGTGTCTATGGTTTTAAAACGACGTCTTTTAGTAGATAGATTTTATTATATCTCGTGTGCATTTTAGAAAAAAGCAATACAGAGGAGTCAGACTGCAAAATAAAATATGGAAAATGTATGTTAGAACTAACAGTGAAGAATCAAAAGAGAACCATGTGGATAAAATAATATTATTTAAAGAATTAAGAAATTAAAGTAGAATTGGGACTAGACATATTTTTAAAAAAAGACGACAATACATAAACAGTTGACCTCTTAAATTTGATTCCAAAACATTTCTGAAGACCTAGAAAGAGACCATGTATAAGGTGAATACATAAGAAAATTTGCTGAAATAATGTTTGTCCTACAATAAATTAATAAAAGTTAAAAGTGATAGTAAAGAACAGCTGTTATATAATTTCCATGTTGTACTTTTTTATGTGTGTTATTAAACAGTCATTAAAATTTATTGTTTGTTTTTTATGATCTGCCATCTTTAGATGTTTTTATATAGAAAGATATTTAAGGACATACAATCAGGACCAGCTCTACCAACAATGGTGTAGCATGTGCATTGATTAAGATTGGTAAAGTTGATTTGAACTATATAAAAAATAAATAATAAAGTCATGTACTTTTTTCTCTGTTGAATGTTTAATATTGTCAGATGATATGAACCAGTTACCAATAAGTTTCATAGTTGGTGAATAGTGGAATGACCTTCAGATATTGTTAATTGTGAATCACAAATAAACATTGCCTAATCAAGATTACCTCCTTTTGTCTTGTAGAATAGAATGTTGATTCATTGAAGGCTAGATATTATTTCTGATGTAAACAGCCCTTTTTATCTCCTTTCCCCCCTTTCTTTTACGTCTCCAATCACTAAAGTTAGGGTCAAGTCCAGTCATCATGAGTCTCTCATGTAATTGATCATTTCTTTATACTAAGTGTGAAAATGAAATTTTCTGTTCATGCAATTATATTTCTATCTTTTAATTACACATAAAGCATTTCTGATACCAATTACATTTTTCATCTCAAAACTTTAAGAATTGAGAAAGCCATGATGGGGACAAACTTAGTAGGTGACAGTCCTTAGCTGTGATCATATATTAAGGCAGTACAATCACTAATAAGTCAGTACAGAATTAGATCTGAGACAGGAGTTTTAGGTAATAGGCTGTATGTTTAGGTATCCCTATTTAGGAATCCCATCTGCCTACAACAGAAATGAAAAGAGACGAGAAAGTGTGATCTAAAAATGACCTTTCTCACATAGTTTGGATATGTTAGTAATGATAAAGCAAGAAGCAGTGGTAGTACTAAGAGTAAATACTATAAAGTCTATTTCTTATTATAAATACATGGAATATATGTATTTTATTTGATATAGACTCTTCAAGACAATAGTTGACTGCAATGTTGTGTGTGTGTGTGTGTCAAAATTAAGTTTGATTTTGCTGTTATGAATGAAACTTGATTTCCATAGATAGGAATTTTAATAAAACATAAAGATGGTTACACGTTTTTTTGGAAGAACAGATTAGTCAATTTTAGGAGAAAACCTGGGGTTGGATTTACTGTAAAATATAATTTAGTAAGACCTTCATCCTGCAGTGGATTGATAATGGTTGATGATAATGATGATTCTTGGAATTCCTAATTGTATCAATGAAAGACTAATGGTACTAAAACTTGTCTTATAAAATGATACTAAAATTACAAAACAAATACTACTAATGATTACTTTATTAGTATCTATGCATCAATCCTAGATTATTACAACACTGTCATTAAAAATCAAATCTTTATTCTTCAAGACTTTAATGTACACATTAATATGGGTACTGACTAAAAGTTATTGAAAATAATGGTATTGACACTGTAAATTCAAATGGTTTCTCATTATTTAATTTTTGGTACTTGTCTATTAACAGCCACACATCACTTGATGGTGCTATTTTTGTACCAAAAACACAAAAATATGCCATTTACATTGCAGAAACTATGGCTACTACAATACTACCTTCATAACAGCCATTTTGGGCCACATAATGGCATTGTTCTCTATTCGATGTATGGCTGTTAATAGACAGGTACCAAATTTTTGCACAATACATGGATTGACCATCACAAAGAGCTTTTCTTAAGGCAGAAAATGGCTATAAAGGAACATTGATGCATTAACATGGAATACATTATTAGGAGTTATAATAAAAAAATGTTAATTTTAGATGAGTATTTACAAGCATGGATTGTTGGGTAGATCATAGAATAGTATATCCAGAATTAAAATGATTGTTGCATTAAAAAGTAGATCATCCAATCAAATTCATAAAAAAATGTTTATTTTTTCAGAAATATCTGCTATATATACTAAATTTATACTGCTATTAAACACCAAAATTTCTGATTTGGTCTTTCATAATTGTCACAAGTCAGGCATGGAATTCTCTTAAAAAGTGTATTATAGATACAAGTAAATTTTTGAATCCACTAAAAAAGAAGAACCATGATTGGATTTCTAACAATGATCTTGATTAAAATGTGACATTTTCTGTTTGAGAGAATAATAAATTGAATGTGGAACTTATAAATATCTGAAGGCAGAAGTTCAACAATTGATATGAAGAATTAAAAATGGTTAGAGATTAAAACTGCAAGGAAGATAAAAGCATTTGCTGATTGTGGTTATTCTAGATCTTTTTTTTAATCATTGAAAGCATCTTATGGGTTTGAGAAATGATATCACAATCTTACTGAATCCAGCAATGACCTAACTTATATGATGATAATGATTAGGTGGAAAAAGTATTTTATTCATCTTTTAAATAATGATACAAAAATTGAGATGATGACTTTTAATGATATATTCAATTTATCTACCCATTTATATTTAGACAATTACATCCAGATTTGTGAAATCAAAGTAGCTCTTTGTAATCATATAAATGGTTAGACCATAAATTCTGATAAATATATGGAAAATTTTTCAGATATGAAGATATGTTCACTTCAAAAATATTAGAAAATTTTTAGGAATATATAGACTCATGAAGAGGTGTATATCTGACCTTAAGGATGCTCCTATTGATCCAATTTTTAAAAATAAAAAGTGAGAAATAGACAATATTGCAAGCATTATCATGGAATATCATTATTATCTACTACAGCAAAGGTACTTTCAAGAATTCTGTTGAATAGGTTTTGTTCAGTCATAGTCTTAACATGCTTTAAAAAAATCCAGTAGAACTATAGTCATGGTTCTTGCTACCAGGCAAATGCAAGAAAAGTATTGCAAACAAATTAGTGATTTATATATTTCTATTGATAATTTGGTCAAAGCATTTGATTTAATTAATAAGTCAGGTTTACAACATTGTTTAAAATTAGTTGGTTATTTACCTAAGTTTATTCATATTACACAGTTCTATATTATGGAATGAAAAGAAATGTTATTACTCCAGGTTAAAAATCTGAAGCATTTGGAAAAAACCTGGTGTTAAACAAGCTCCAATATTGTTTTCAATTTTTATGATAGTGGTCTTTGGAACTATTTATAAGCATTTCAGACAAACAGAAGATAAATTTTGATGGAATTTTTAATTTGAATCGATTAAAAATGAAAACAAGAATTTCATCTTCTTGGATTTAGGATTTATAATATGCTGATATTTGCACTATTTTTGTCAGTTCAAAAGACTATTTACAGAATGTTTGTAATGTTTTGAATACATCTTATAAAGGTATTGGTTTATTAATTAATGTTCAAAAAAGTTCTTTATCAATAAGTGATAGAAGAAAAATCCTTAGCAATTTTTAGCTAAGATGGTTATCAATTTGAGAAGATAAACTAATTTAAATACCTTGGTAATTCTATAAGTAAAAAGGTGGGTTTAGTTGCTGACTGCAAGACAGATTCCAATGTGGTACAACTGTTTTTATCAAATAAAAAGAGTATTTTATCATAGGGAAATATCATTTGCAATTATGTTAGTTGTACATAGAGTTGTTATTTTATCTAATTTATTGCAAGAAAATCCAAGTCATATATCACGTGACTTAATTTAATAAGCTTGTATTACAAGTGTTATATAATGAATATGCCAATAGCTTTTAATAAGCTTTTCAGAACATCCGCAACCTGAGACTGGTTTCTAGCTCTGGCTTTTGACATTGAGGCACTAGAATATTCAAGCATTGGATTTAAAATACCAGATCAAGCCCAGCATTTTATCTAATGTTTGACTATTAAGTAGAAAATCTGAAAATTTCAGATATCCATACTTGTATTACAAATGTTATATAACGAGCATGCCAATAACTCTTACAAACTTTGGCAACTTTATATTGCTAAAGCTATTAATGTATGGTGTATCTAAACTTAGTTCAGTCTCATATGGTTATTTGAGTTAGATAGCTGAATATAAAGACATATGGATGTCTAAAATTTTCAGATTTTTTACTTAATAGTTAAACAATAGATAAAGTGCTGGGCTTGACCTGGTATTTTAAATCTAATGCTTTAATATCCTAATACCTCACTGATGAAAGCCAGATCTAGAAACTTGTCTAAGGATAGGGTTGTTCTGAAAAGCTTATTAAGAGCTATTGGCATGCTCATAATATAATATTTGTAATATAAGCTTATTAAATTAAGTCACGTGGTATATGACTTGATTTTCTTGCAATTATTGTTATTGCTCTTGAAGTTTTGGCAATTTTATACTGCTAAATCTATTAATTTAAGGTCTATTTGAACTTAGTTCAGTCCCATATGGCTATTTGAGTTAGATAGTTGGATTTGAAGACATATGGTTGTCTGAAAACTTCAGATTTTCTACAGAATAGTTAAACATTAAATAAAGTGCTGGGCATGATCTGGTATTTTAAATCTAATGCTTGAATATCCTAGCACTACACTGATAAAATCCAGAGCTAGAAACCAGTCTGAGGATAGGATATCTAATTTATTGTATAAAATTGACACTTAAATACCCTATCTTTATAATATAAAGGCATTAGAAAAAATTCATTTGAAGATACTTCATAAAATTTGTAAAAATACATTGGCAAGGTTGTAAAGCCAATCAATATGTTTTTCAACTTGCTAATGTGATACTATAGAATCCACTATTGCTAATTCAAACTTTATAAGATTAGAGATATAAAATAAATGAACAATGCAAGACTTTATGATAATTTTCATGGAAGAGATGAACCTGTCAATATTTTAAAAATTAGCTCAAAGACATTTTGAAAGAGTATAAAATTGGTCAATTTCATTGGGAAGATACAGTAGAGAATTGAGTGCATTGGAGAGCTACAATTAGACATCATGTTGAAATATTTCAGAAAGAAAAGTTTTCTGCTCAAGAAATTAAAATATAAAATCATAAAACAACTAATAAACAGAAAAATAGAGTAGCATATTCTAAATTTGAATGTATTTGTGATTGACAAATTGGTTTTATAGTCATTGTAAACTTATTTTTAGAGCAGTTTTCATCTCCTGGGGATGGAATGACCATCATGCTTGTTTATAAATAGTTGCTGTATGTATGTATACATATATTTATAATTTGAGAATGTTCTGAGAAAAGTACTTGTTATTGCACATGTCAGCTATTTACCTATTATATTTATTACATGAAGCGAGTGTCTTAAAAATTATAGTATGACATCACCATTTATCCATGAGATATATATTCAATGCTTTAAATTTAATAAACCATAAATGTGCATAGGTATCTAGTTAGCATATATAAATCACAATATCACATTCAATGCTTAATATTAACCAGTAAAGATCAATAGTCAATTGTCAATGCAACATTTTTCATATTTTCTGAATGTTGCCATGACAACATATTGCTAATATTCTATTGGTTAATTTTAACTATTAACTAGAATGATGTGATTTATACACATATTAGCAGATTTTTATCATGCATTTATTTGTGATTTTATTATTGACTGAGATTTGCCCTGAGGTTATAATATTTGCATATTTTTCAAAATTTTAATGAAATTACAGTGATATATATTCATAAATATAGAATTACAAGATTGTATATTATGTATAAAATTTCAGAATGATAAAATTGATTTGAATTTTTGTATATGATAATAGTTATTATTTTGTCTATCATATGGATTGGCTGAAAAATATCACCATTACAATAACATTTGCAAGAGAAAAGGATAAAACTTATTTATATTCTATAATGCATGAAAATTATTTGGAAAGTCTTGTCATGCCATAACTTAAACATGAAATCAATCAAAAATTAGACTACTGTACCCTTATTTGTGGCTTTGTGAAAATGAAAGCAAGAAAAATTTGTTTTAAATAGTATTGTATTTTGACAGGGAAACTACAAATTAACTTATGTTAATATATGACATGGGTTCTACAATAAATAAATATATAATTATCTTAGTTATATCTGTATTTTTATATTGGATTATTTCCATCATCTAATGTGTGTGTTGAATGTCTTTAGAAAAGTTTAATTTTAGTTAAATATTCAAATTGCATTCAACTGTTAGTAATATCACAGCAAACAGGTTAATATATGCACCAACTGTTAGTAATATTACAGCAAACAAAGGTTAGTAATATCACAGAGAACAGGTTAGTATATGCACAGTGTTTTGAGGGGTATTTTTCTCTCCTCTTCTTCAGGTGTTGCTGGCCTGACTAGTGACAGTACTAGCATGGGATTTGAACCTGGGTCCTTAGATTCTTGATTATTGAATTTTAAGGTAATGCTCTAGCCAATTGAGCCATCCTTCCAAAGGCAACAGTATGTAGTAATTTTATATACTTATCTATGAGTTTCCTCCTGATTTCTCCACTTTTTCCTCAGAACAAAGTTGATTACTGGTTTCCATACATTATGTATAGTCACACTAGGTTGGCTTATGGAATTTTTTGCCATTGTTGGTTAGAGCATTACCTTAAAATTCAATAATCAAGAATCTAAGGACCCAGGTTCGAATCCCATGCTAGTACTGTCACTGGTCAGGCCAGCAATACCTAAAGAAGAGGGGAAAAAATACCCCTCAAAATGTTATGCATATACTAACCTGTTTGCTGTGATATTACTAACAGTCAGTGCATATACTACCCTGTTTTCTGTGATATTATTAACAGTTGAATGCATTTGGAATATTTAACTAAAATTAAACTTTTCTAAAGACATTCAACATACATATTAGATGATGGAAATAGTCCAATATAAAAATACAGCTAAAACACCATCTTCACAAACCTTCAGAAAAACATCTTAGTTATATGTTTATGAATTAGCAGTTCTTTATTCCTTATAATGTAATGACCATTAGCCAAATAATAATAATTGAAAAGCTTTATTGCTCATAAATTTATAAGAAGTTTGCACTGAAAATCATAAAACTGGGCATGATTTGTGAACCTTGAATTTTAGGGTCTGCTATCTTACTACTATTGCAAGACATGCAGGGCAAATGTTACTAAATTTATGATCAGATATATTGAAATCTTGCTATGACTTTTAAGATGTCATATAATAGTAAATCATCCTTGCACTTTACTACTGTTACACAATACTTTATTTACCACCTTCTTTTATAGTTTACAGTTTCAACTGTTCCAGCAATCTTTTTTCAGAACAACATAATACAAACATGTGAATATAAAGATGCCATTTAAAATGCTTTTTTTTATTAGCACAAGTGGCAAAGATGCTATCGTATGGAGAAGCAAAATTTTTAGTGATGGCTTTGCTTACAATAATACATATATAATATATATCAATTTATCTACAATCTTCATAAATAGTCAGAACTGTTTTTCTTTTTATGCATATATAATCTATAAAAATCAAATAAAACAATGAGAAACATTTAATATGCACAGATTCTCTTATCGAATATTATTATTATTTCATATGATATAAAACATTTTTATACTATAAATTATACAACAAAATATTTTTCAGTATATTATATAAAAATGTAGTAATATTTGGTAAAGGATCAGAGCATGTTTGATATTTTTTCATTACTATATTTTTATATTATACATATATAAAACTAATTTCTTTAATTAACCTATTTCATTTACTCTTTCTAAAATTTCTTTATTTGTAATTTTATTCACTTTTTCCATCCATCTCTGTATCCATACACCAAAGGGCTTCAATCTTTTCTAAGATTTTTTACTCATTATCCATGTTTTACAACCATATGATAATAACTTCACACATAATACTTAATTCATCAATTCCTTATGAGTCTCTCAAGATTCACAAAACATTTTTTTCTTTTAATAAATGTTTCCTTGACCAGAGTTATGTTTTTGACTTCATTTTCACTTCTTTTATTCTAAATTCATTCATTGTTGAATTATATTATTATAAATATCAACTTGAATTCTTTTTGTATTCTTTTCTATCCATAAACACTTGGTGTTCTCAACATTAATCTTCATTCCATATTTCATAAATCCTATTTACTTTTAAAAATATTTTCATCCTTAATTATAAGAGCCATATAATTTGTAAATCATATACATTTTGTTATTGTACCATCAATATTATCTTTCTCACAGTCTAAATATTTATCTAACATGTTTTTTAAATAGACATTTAAAAGCATAGGTTACATGTAGCATCCTAATCTAAATCCTATTTCCTTGCATCCATTTCTTCTGTTTGATTATTCCCCAGTCTGAGTCTGATTCTTTGTCTGATATATATATATATGATAACAGATGGCGTTATCATAAATACAAGCGTTAGCAAGTTTTTTAACTTGTGTTTTTTTTTTCATAATGTACCTTTGAGGTCTTTCTTGCAATAATGTATATTGCAGAGGCTTCTACTATGTGGTGATGCTGAACTGAGATCAGACCCATGTACCCTATCTGGCTTGCTATGCTGAGTTTGAAGACATTAACGTTCTAAAAGATTCACGCTTGCAAGCTGAATAGAAACTGTTTCATAAATGCTCAGAGTTTGTGTTTAGATCTAGTTTCTTATTCCTGTCTTTCACTGACGATAGCAAATAGCTTGAAATCATGATCTGAAAGTGGAATTAAAGTTAGAGATAGTGAATACTCGCTCTGACGTTTATGTAAACAGAAAACTACGCTTGACGGTGTTTTTGGTAGAACGCCATCTGTTATCATAAATACAAGTGTTAGCAAGTTTTTTAACTTGTGTTTTTTTGTTTTTCATATATATATATATTATAAATCAATCTTCTTTTATTCCAAAATATTCATTTTTTCAAGATGGTCATAAGTTTATTCCAGATTATTCTATCAAATGCTTTTTTCAGATCCATAAAACGTATACCAATCCCTTTATTGTTGTCAATATATCTCTTTGCAATTATTCTATCAACACCAATAGTATCTCTTGTAGCTTTCAGTCTCTGAAAACCTATCTAGTGCCTACTCATCCAATATCCACAGACTAGTTTCTGGCTAGTGGACTTCGTCAGTGAGGAGCCTTGGATCTGAGAGCACTGTACCTAGATCTTAGGATCTAACAATCTTCCAGCAGCCATCTTTTATCTCTACTTAACTACAAAATTATGAGTCTTAAATTGAAAACACTATAATATTTTCAATCCAAGCTCATTAGCTTATATAGTCATATAGGTCTGAACTCAGTTCAGTACCTATACATTATGGTGTCTTTGAGTTTTTAATAACCATGCTTGCTCATAACTGTTATTAAAACAGGAAAACTCTCTCTATATATATATTGCCACTCAGTGTAAATATTAGTGTTTTCAATTTAAGACCGTAGTTTGTAGTTTAGTAGACATAAAGGTGGCTGCTGGACGGTAGCATTAGATCCTAAGATCTAGGTGCAGTGTTCTCAGATCCAAGGATCCTCACTGACGAAGGCCACAAACCAGAAACTAGTCTGGGGATATTGGATGAGTAGGCACTAGATGGTGGTTTTATGCACAAGCCTTCTGGCATCAATTGATTACTCTGGCTTGCACTGAATGGCAATACATATAGAGAGTTTTGACCTGATTTAATAATAGTTTAATAAAGAATGTTATGAAAAGAATGGCTAATGAGAATTTAAAAAAAGGGTAGAGAAGATTGATTTTATTAAGTGATATAAGAAATAGTAAGAGATATGTAGAATGAAATGTGGGTGATGAACAGAACCGAATGCAGATATGGAAAAATTGGCTGTGACTATTCTCTGAACCTGTCCATACGAAAAAGAAATACTGATGGATAATTGATATAGAAATCACATGAAATATCCATTACAGATTAGTTATGGTAATAATAATAATTAAGCATTAACGATGCTAATAAATATGACTAATAACTATTATAATAGTTATTAGTATTATTTATTATTACTGCTAATCCTTTCTTGTTTTTTATTATTAAAGGGATGCAGAGAAATGGAGATGACAATGTATATGTTATATAGCACAATTATTGATATTATATATATACGAGCAACTTGAAGATTATCTATGCATAAATAAGTTGCAAGGCAGGAAATTTAATAATAAATTTCAGTGAATGTCTGTTACAGCACGAAAGCAAAAAAAAAAAATGTAATTAGACAAAAGTTATAACAATTATATATAAAAAGTAAGTAACATATATACAACAAAATATAAATATTTACGAGTTATTTGATGTGGAAAGGATATGGAAATGATTTAATTGTTTGTCACAAAATGATTTCCGATTTGCTTACTTGTAATTATTGTTGAAAATAATACAGACGCAATTAAAATACGATAAATATTTAAATCCGTAGCAAATCTCCAATAATACTACAGTTAATATATCATAAATGAAAAGATATTATGGTTAAAATTTGGACATATTTTATTTATTGTCAATAAAAAATTAATTTAAAAAAAGTTAAACTTTGATTCGACTATCATTAATATTAAAAACTCTTTTTTAGTGGAGATATTTCATAATTATAACCCAGCAATAAAAGAGCCAAAACTCTCCATACAGTAGTGCCACTCAGTGCAAGCCAAAGTAATCAATGGATGCATATGATGTTTAGTGGTTTAATAATCCATTATATAAGTATATATAATTTGTAATCTTAACTAATAAACCAAATGCTGTTATAAACTTCCAACATATTTTTGTTTATTAGATCGCTCAGATAATGCAATAATTTTGCGTTGAGCTTAATGAGATGGCGAAATGTTTATTAATAGCATTTAGTTTATTAGTGAAGTCTAGGAGTTGCATATAATTAAAACAGGCAAAACTCTCCAGTAGTAGGCACTAGATGGGGATTTTATGTACAAGCCTTCTGGTCTCCATTGACTACTCTGGTTTGCACTGAGTGGCAATACGTATGGAGAGTTTTGCCTGTTTTGATAACAGTTAAGAGCAAGCATAAGAAATGGTGATCATGTGATGCTTATTGGCTTAATTGCATATAATGTTGGAAGAAATGCTCTACTTATTATAGTACAAATATCTGACTTAAAAGTCTTTACTTGCATAGGATACAAAATGAGCAAGAAATGAAGTCTCTTATGAAGTAAAAATTAGATTATATATAAATGAGATTGTATTTACACCTGGATTGTAATGGATGTCACTCTTGTTTGCAAACTTGCTATAAACTGTTGATTTATATATATATATAACTCTGTGGATGGCTTGTGTGACCAAGTCAAAACGTCAGTATATTAATATTAAAAGTTTTTAACATGGATGAACCCGTAAAATATGTATTTTATATATATATGGGATAACTAATGCTATGATCATATTGTGGTGGCTGAAAATTTTACATATAATGTTGGTGAAAATACTATATTTATTATATGTGTTATTGTTAATGTTAATTTTAAATTACAACTCCAACAGAAAATTTTACAAAACCCATAATAGATAAAGAAAAAATTAGCCAATCCTGTTGGATATATATTTCCATCATAGCCAATGTTCTTAGCAGTTTGGAAATAAGTTGATGTTCAGCTAAACATAGCATTACTATTTCTCTTTAAGCAACATTGGAATATTCAGTTTGTCATTAATGTTTGCACAAATGTGCTAATTTTAGATTTAAAAAAACCAAGAAAAACACTATACTTTATTTAAAAATCACTTTTTAAGTAACTAGTTGCAATAGAAAGAGTTAAAAAGTGGTATTATCATAAAATAACTGTAATGTACCACCATATAATTTTTAAGGTCCTAGATAAAATCAAACATTCAATAGAATTATCCCAGAATTCCATAGCCAACAGAATTTGACCAGAAGTAACTCTGCTTTTCTGGTTCCTACAATGTTAATAAAAGTCTTACAACCACAGATTCATGGTCATTTTTCTCTATCCCTACTGACATAGATAGATAATACTATAATACACCATATACTCCTTAAATTACACTCTACAATGCAGTTTAACATATGATTTATTTCCTTCCTTACAGTTTCAACTGTCCAGCAGTCATCATCAGAGCTTTTATAGGAGAAAGGATGCTGAGATAAAAGCTCTGATGATGACTGCTGTACAGTTGAAACTGTAAGGAAGGAAATAAAATAAATCATATGTTAAACTGCATTGTAGAGTGTAATTTAAGGAGTATATGGTGTATTATAGTATATATAATTAAGCAATGCAAATAAGAAGTGGAATGAAATTTAATACTTCAAAAAATAGATAGAAAATGTGTAATAGATTAAATAGGCTTAAAATATATAACCCAGAACACTTATTCTCTGAATTAGCATACACATTGTAAATTAGTATTATAATGCATAACCATAAAGACAACCTTTACTAATAAATTTCATTTTCAACCATGATTGATCCACTGCAGAGTAAAGGTTTCTCAAAGTCTAATCCAGTTTCATCAATACTCACCCTCTCTTCTCAACACCATACTAGTAATCCTCCTTATTTTATACATCTCACATGTGATTGCTTTCTAGATCTTCTATAAATTTTTGGGGTCCAACTGTGCATCTATTACCAAAACGTCTAGTGATATGCGTAGCCCAGCTCCACTTCAGTCTCTTAATTCTTTTACTGATGTCAGTAATATCTGTTTTGCTCTATCACTCAAGTATTTTGTTGTTTTTGATGGCTTATTATTCCTAATGTAATCTCTCCATACTTTGTTGAGAGGTATGATGTTTCCATGTTGTCTTCTATTAAGTTACCAAGTCTTAGATAAACAAGTAATTATATCTATTAAAAATCTTATTTTTCAAACATGTAAGCATATTTTCTTTTGATACTAAGTTATTTTTATTAAACATGCTTCATCCAAGTTTAATTCAACGATTAATTTTATCCATTATGTTTCCATGTGTATGAATAATTTGATCAAGATGTTTGTATTTATTAAGTTCCAATTCATGATTATCAATCTTTATCTTTTTATTTGTATCTAGTAACACTTGCAATATTTCCTGAAATTATGAAGCATTATCTGGAAAATCTAGACAATTTAAATAATCTCCATTAACTTTTTATTTAGCTTCCCATTTTAATTCCCCAAAATGTTTCTTGTAAAACTGCTGTGAAAAGTTTTGGAGAAATGAAATCATTTGGTCATATACTTTTCGTAATGTTAATCTTCTTATTAACCTTTAATCTAATTATTGTTTGTTGCATTTTGTTATACATTCTTCAGAATATGACACCTGTCCTGGGTCTATATATTGATGATTGAATTCTTTAATCACTGTAGAAATATTTATAAAATCAAATGACTGTTTATAATCTGTAAATCCAAAATATAATGGTGACTCATATTAATTGGTGTTTTATATAATTTCTCTCAAAACTTGGATGTAATCCACTATGCTAAAACTGTTCCTAAATCGAGCTTGTCTCTTTAGTTTGTTGTAGATGAGTAGTAATTATTTTAATAAAGATTTTGTAAAGAACTGATAGAAGATGAAACTCTCCATACAGTAATGCCACTCAGTGCAATCTAGAGTAATCAATGGATGCAGGAAGGTTTGTGCATAAAATCCCTATCTAATGCCTACTCAACGAATATCCCTAGACTAGTTTATAACTCATGGCTTTCATCAGTAAGGAGCCTTGGATCTGAGAGCACAAACCTTCCTGCATTCAATGATTACTCTGGATTGCAGTGAGTGGCACTACTGTATGGAGAGTTTTGCCTCTATGAAAAACAGCTTGTGTATAAGCATAAAGAATGATGATCATGTGATGAACTGATAGAAGATGATAATTCTTTGATTTTTAATATTTTCTTGAGCACCTTTCTTAAAAATCATTATTACTACTGCATTCTTTCAACAATCTGATACATCTTTAACATTTAGACATATGATATATAGTGTTCTTCATATTTCTTTTATGATATCAATTACAACTCCATCATTGTCTGGAATTTTTCCATCTTCATAGATAAAATACATGTCTCATTTCTTTATTTAAAATATTGGGCAATTCATAAGCTGTAATAACAGTAGAAGATTCTTTGTTTTTTTTTATTACAATGTAATTACAAAACTCTTTTGTACACGTCATATTGTCATTACTCTTTTTAGCAATTATTTCATCTTTTCTTCTAACTGTAAAAATAACTTTCCTTATTATACCAAGATGCTGTTTTTCACTTTTAAGACTTGTATTCCCTTCTATAGATTTTGTTGCCAATTCACAATTATACTTTCTTATGTCATTATTAATGCTTTTTCATAACATTTTACAAAACTATGTATTCAATTCTTCTTAATGGATCGTTAAAAAAATTACAATCCTTGTTTCCTTCAACATTATTTTATTTCAGTAATAAATCTACTGGTTGCTGTTTTTATTTTGTATCAGCTATATTTCTTGCAATACTTAATATATTGTGTATCAGCTGTTTTCTTAGTGATTTCAATCAAGTTTGAACTATTTTCAAAGTCTGTTAATATTTTAAATAATTTGCAGATTCTAGTTTAAATTCACTGGAATAACTCTTAAGGTTAGGAATATTGTTTTTCTTAAGAATTTTTGTCTCTTTAGAATTCAAAATACCTATTTTCTGTTAAGTCAGATATAATCCAATTTCCAGTTAGCATTTTGTTCAAAAAAAGAATTTTTAATAGAAATAATGTAAACTACACAAATTTATGTCACTTGCTATTTCTCTCACTGTACTCAAATTTACCTTAATAGATAACTTTTAGTTAAATCCTGGCTTTGGGTTGGTGTTTTTAGATCTAGTGTCTGAACCTACCCTAGCACCTCTCTGAGGAGTGCCATAGCATGAAACCATGGTCAGAGGTTTTGGGAGGGGGTTCCTGACAGATATATTTTAAATGCTTTCTCTGGCTAAGCATTTATCACAAAGCTTGTTGAGGTATTGGCAATCCTCATTGTTTATAACTTATAAGCTTAAGAGAATAGGGTCATGTGATCTATGACTCTTATTTTGATTTCAGCTACTTTCACTTTTTAATCATTTACCAATTCTAGCATTAAATTCTTCCTATGACAATTTTAAAATGTTTGATTTGGTCAAAAGAATTTTGTACATCCATATATACTTCTTTATTAGTGTTGAAGCATAAACCTGAATTATTCACAATTTGGAATCTTTCTATTAATTATAGGGGATTTGAATACAGACTTAAAAGCTCCCTTTAGCTATTCACTACATCTTATACAACTGATACACATGACCACACACGTGAAAAAGATATATCATCTCCAATATATGTATTTCCTGCTGAACCAGCATTTATCAGTTGGTCTATCACCAGCCACATATGTATATATATAATAAATGTTTGGTTTATATTAAGATAGTAAAGTTTCAAACTTTAATGGGCAGGCTTCAATCTCCTTTGCCCTCCAACTCTTCAGCCATCCATACTATCAAAACTTTGATGACAGAACATCTAAATCTTTTGTTAATACCAATATTATTGCCATGCCCATATTGACTTTATATCACTCTGATGCCTCATGTATAGGACTGTGTCCATTTAAATTTACATAAGAGGGATTGGAAAGATACAGGATGAATCTTTAATATTTGAAATACAAGCATAATTCATATGCATTCAAAGTCCAAGTATATGAATTATGTTTGTATTTCAAACATCTTCTATTAAGTTGAATAATTAGTTATGCCACTCTGTCTGATACACCATTAATCTATACAATATTATTCTTTTGCTTTTATAGTAAAATAAATGTCTATTTTTTAAATCAATTGTTTCTTCAACTTTTCTTCTAATTTCATAAAGGTTAACATGTCCCATTTAATATTAGATATTTCTTTTTCCAACTTATTCAATTTTCATTTATTTGAAAATAATATGCAGTTGTAAGTATCTAAAATGTCAACTTACATCCACAGTTAGTGAATTCTAAGCACCAGCCTCCTATAAACAAGATTATTATTTAGTTTTGTCTGTCATGATTGTAAATATCTATAAAAAAGTTCATTGACAGATACAACTGATATTTCAGATAAGAACTATCAGGCAATTACGGAAAAGGACTATGATGATTCTCAATTTAAATGTGGAGATGTAAAGCTAATAAACTCACACCATTCATTGATGCATGTTTCATATAGTAATAACATTTTCAATGGCAATAACATATTGAGTGGATATTAGAAATTTGTCCCACTCAATGACTTTAAGATCTTAAAAAAGGAATTCAAGAGTTTTCTTTCAATTGACAGCAAACTCATATTATATGACTCTATCATATGACTTCAATTTACATATGGTTATTTTAGCAACTTAAATTTTTCTTTCACCACCTCTATGCCATCTACTATAAACTTTAGTAACTAATAGATACTGGATGATAACTTAATAAATCAGTATCCTGTATTGTCCTTAATAGATTAATAGCATAACAGAGATAAATAGTGGCTACTAGAAGAAAAGTGCAATAGTCTTAGTCAAGTCCCCTGTTCCAAGATACAAAGCTCTTCACTGATGAAAGCCAACAGCTTAAAGCAAATCTGGGAAAAATAGGTGGCATAAAGGTGGTGAAAGAAAATTGTAAACTGTTTAACAGCAAATTATTCTCTGCAGCCTCTAATATATATGTAGTCTAAAATTTGTATGGTTAATTCTGAGATACAATTATCTTACTAAACGCTCCAATTATTTTAAATGTTCCTCGATTCTTCATTCTGATAACATTTTTACTTTGTAATAATATACAATAGTGACTAATCTCTGTATTTTAAGAAGACAAATTCAACAATTTTATCATCTGTCCTCCATTTTACATCACCAGGAAAAAAGTAATGATCTACTTTCAAATTTTGCAAAAATAGAAATTAAACGGTATTATTTTTGATTAACAGAAATAACAATATATGCTTTCAAATAACTTTTTTTTTTTCATATGCCATAGCATCAGCCGGGAGGCGAACCCACAACTGTCTGCAACCAACTACTTGCTTGCAAGGCGGTTGCGAAGACCTCTCGGCTAACAACGCTTGACATTTAATAATATATGAAAGTTTAATGTGATCTTCCTGTTACTTACTATTATGTTTTTTGCGAAAAAATTAAGTTCATTGTTTCTGTTTTATGGTGTGATTTTTTTTAGCAAATCTGCAAATGAGATCAAACTTCAATTGTAGTAAACAGATCAATTTAAGTTTATTCTTAAATAATGTTACTGTCCAAACGACAATGTTACTAAGATCATATTGAACATACTACATAGCTGATCAATGAAATGATAATTAAAGTAAATAAATGACTAATGACATAAAAAGACCAATTGAAGACCTAGGTTAGTGAATCTGAGTAATTCCATTAAAGAAAAAGATTTGGCTATATGTTGAAAATCCATGAGAGGATCATTAGACAATTGTCAGATAACAATGAACGTATTGTCCATTATTTGATAGAATACAGTGAGATATGCTCAAACTTGAAGTAGAAAACTGCTAGCTACTGACATCATCATGAGGTAAGACACCTAGGACTGAAAGTATCAGAGTCCAAAGACCAGTCTCATCATTACTTTTCAAGCACTAGTTATACAGTTAAACAATTAAATATTCACAATTCACCACATAATGGAGGAAAACGTTTCTATTTAAAGTGTTGTATGTTCAGGAAAATATAAATATTGTTAACGGTCCATAACAATCAGATGAAAAAAATGATCATTATTAAATAATTGGAAAACTTAAAAGTATAATTAAAATATATATTTTAATAATTTTGATTAGTACACTGAAATATTAGATAACACCAAGTTGCTGGGCTTAAAGCATTCTTATTTAAAAAAATTTATCTGGGTAAATGTGCCAACCGCAAAAATAATATTGACACATACATATCTGACCAACACTGGACTTAAGTTATCTTTTATTCAAATTGTCCAAGAACTTTTATTATAAAATGTGCCACCCACTCCCAACTTACAATGATAAACCTTGGCTGTCTCTTCCCCAAATATCCAAAGTCACTCATTTGACTCACAAAATTATTGCTCCTACCCAGTGAATTGGACACCTCACTCCTCCCCATTTGCCTTGGTTAATCAATAATTCAAAAGACAGACTATCACTGGATCTTCATTCTCAAATTGTATATAAAATCAAATACCAAGATTCTTCCTACCTTCTGTTTACTGTGGTGAATCTTGGGCCAACTTGTCTACTTGATTGATTCAACATAAAAACATATTTGGACACTAAATCTGTTTTTCTTGAGTGTTTCACTAATTCCGGCCATTGATTCAAGAACTCATTTCAACATAGTTTGCTTGGAATGCAATGATGCCAAGTGAAAGGTCGAGAAAATTCCAAGGACAATTATGCCATCAATAAGAGAGAATCCTTCATTTTTCTTACTGAAAAGTGGCTTGCTCCAACTAATTAATGCACCATACAAATCATATGCTAATTTTTAAGCTTTTAAACAGGGATTTATTCCTCTATCTCTGATATAAGCATTGCTACATCAATGACAATTATCTGTTAAAAGTATGCTAAACACTACAGTATTTTTATTGTTAATAAAGCTTTGCACTTAATAGTTTATATATATATGATAAACAAAACAAAGTTATAAATTTCGTAACGTGCTTATAGCTTGCATTTTATGATCACTAGATGGAGCTTTACCAATAGCCCATTATCAAGCTTTGTTTACATAAACGCTGAGAGAGAGAATTCAATATCTCTTTCAAATTGTCTCCAACCTTTAAACCATGGTTTCGAGCTAGTTGGCGCATGTCAGTAAAGGGTAGGAAGACTAGCTTGAAACCATGGTTTAAAGGTTGGAGACAATTTGAAAGAGATATTGAATTCTATTTCTCTCAGCGTTTATGTAAACAAAGCTTGATAGTGGACTATTGGTAAAGCTCCATCTAGTGATATACATATATTTGTATTTATTTAATCTCTCTCTATATAAATTATTACGTTTAAGGTTTTTAATGCATTATGATTTGAATGAAATCTACTGGATGGAGTTTCTAATGTATAATTTGTCATGGAATAACGACTATTCTGCGAATGTGTTGACATAGCTGATTTTTTTTTGCTTTACAAGATAAGTTAAATTTTGATTTATTTTAATAACATCTAGATATAAATTGTTGGAGAATATTTGTTTGGAAAGTGGATGAGAAAACAGAGTTGAAGTTAAGAGAGATAGATTTAATTGGATTTGGAAAGATTGAGGAAAAATATTGCTAACATTTGGATACAGATTAGTGATGCCGGCATTTCATAAATACGGTACAATATATTAATGTTATATATATATAAAAAGGTCCTTCCTAATATATGGTTTGTCTGCTTGATTGATTTCACATTGAGAAGAACAAATACTAATTGGCAAAAAGAGTATGCTTTAGTAATCAATGGATGCAAGAAAGTTTGTGCATAAAATCCCTATTTAGTGCTACTCATTCAATTTCCCCAGACTAGTTTTTAGCTTATGACTATCATCAATGAGGAGTCTTAGATCTAAGAGTTCTGCACAAACGTTCTTGTATCCATTGATTACTAAGGCTTGCATTGGGTGGCGCTACTGTATGGAGAGTTGGCTACTGTTATAACAGCTTGTGTAAGGATAGGAAATAGTGGTCATGTGATGTTTTAATGGTTTTATGCCAATTATGCCCATACGATGATGGTGATTGCCAATTAAAAAAAACAAAGACATTAAAATCTATATGAGTATACAAGGGAATGAGCTTGGATTGAATACATTGTTTTCATCTTGGGTTCTTTTTTAGTTAACTAAATAGATAAAAAGTGGCCACTGGAGGATTGCATTAGATCTCAAGATTTAGGTACAGTGTTCTCAGATCCAATGCTGTTCACTGATGAAAGTCATAAGCTAAAAACTAGTCTGGGTATATTGGATGAGTAAGTACTAGATAGGAATTTTATGTGCAAACCTCCTTGCATTTATTGTTTACTAAGGATTGTACTGGGTGGCACTACTATACAGTGAGTGTGCCACTGTTTTAACAGCTTATGTAAGCATATGAAATGGTGATCATGTGATAAAAAATGTGCCCAAATTTATTTTTGAATTTACAGCAATAAGTGTATATTAAATAAAATAAAGAAAATAATTTCCTTTGCAATGAAAATAAGATAATAAATAAAACAAAGCAAAATACAGTCTGGGAATAAAATATGTATTAAATAAAAATAAAGAAATAAATATTTAAGAAGAAATTCAGACATTTTATTTTTTTGAGTATGATTTTACATTAAGTTCCGATTTCAATGAAACTGATTATTATTTTTGCTGTAATACAAATGAATTTAATAATTTTATTCGATAGACTTGCAACCAATAAAAATAAGCAAATGGTAGTTTATGCACAAAATGTGTATTAAATAAAAGAAAGCAAAAAACTTATTCCATGGTGGTTGTTAATTGTGAAAATAATAGATATCAAATTAAACACAAATTGTGAGATTAAATGAAATTTTAAAAAGAAAACCATTTACAGCAACCTACTAAATAGAAGCATAAAATTGAATTACATTTCTGCAAAATGATAATAATCACAAATAGAACCTTGACATCATAAAGAAGAAATGATAAAAATATCCATATTTGAATTTAGTTACAAAATTATATTAACTTTTTGCTTATTTTTATTTTATATATATTTTTTGCATGGATTATGTTTATCTTTTTTTTTTTATATTAAATATTGCGAAATATATTTTCTTAATGTTATTTAATATATACTTAGCTATAAATTCAAAAATTAATGCAAACACTTCATTTTTCACCGATTATTTTTTCTTTCATTCAATTTTAAATATTATCTAGCTTCATCAAATAGGTAGACTATACAGAATAGATGCACCGAAAAATGTATTCCAATGTTTTGAAATAAAATAATGTATTTCTAATTTCGTGAAGCCCAGAATCTTTTTATTGCATTCTGTATTTATATATTCATGCTCGTGAAGTCAAATGACATTCGAGCACCCTAGCAACAGATCGTGCATTTAATAATCTTCCCCGCTCAGTTCGAGCAGAATTTATATTAAAGCTATCTTGCTTGGTTTGATGCAATGACTCTGGAGTTCAAACTCCGTGCACTTCCGATGCCCGAAGCGAATCTAGTTATTAATATATTAATTTATTAAATTGCAGAAATGAAGTTACATTAATAGCTCAGAAGTAGAAAAAAACCTACCCAGAATGCCATTAAAATACTTCCGTCCGACATTTTAAATATTATAAAATATATGATTAACGGGATAAATATTTTGCGACACATTTTGCTATACTAATACAAATTTAATGTGTTTTATTCTTATTTGCGTTATTAATTATAAAACTATTAAATATCAGAAGTGAGTAAAATTATTATTTAATACGAAACTTTTAACGATATTTTTAATTTCACTATTTATATCTTAATGCATGTTGATTTGTGAGTTGATGGTTATTACATTCTTAAAGTATTAAATTTCTTATCCATTTTCGAAAGCATATATTCTATTGATAGCTGTTATTCTTAATCTATCATTAATTTTACTGTATGTTTGCCGTATTTAATATTGTAATTTATCTTGCATATATAAAAAATTGATAAAGCAATTAATGTTTATAGTCATTGTTAAAATATTTTGTGCTAGTTATTATTATTATTTTTTACCTATCCAAAACAGATCTGTAAAGAAATGACATCAAACGTCGTATAGTCATAGTGATTTGTTTTTGAATTTTTATAGAAATTTAACCTAATATGTAATCTAATTGAAGTATCACCGCCAATGTCTTAAGAGTGAAATAATCATAATTTGGTAAAAAAAAAATCAGAAAAGCGAACTTAGAATAGCAGCATAGATTGAGTTGCTATCGCATTAAACCAATTGAAAAAATAAAGCATTTTACAATAGTGATATAGTTGCATTTAGGATCTGTTTTGCCTAATTTATTTTACGTTAATGAGATATGAACTTCTATTGACATAGCATAAAGGCTTTCGAAAATTTTCACTTAAGAATAATTCATAAGATTATAAAAATATATCAATCATTATTTTAAAAGCGAATCATTAAACTATTTTATTAGTTAATTATTATTTTTCTTGGATGTCCTTTAACATTAGTACATACATTTTTATGTTGGAGCAAAGAAAATGTACTTGTTTCATACAATTGTCAAAAATATATCGTACACAAACACGCATATATATTTATGAAAACAATATATTTTAAATAAATTTTGTTAATTAACACTACTATATTTGTATATATTTCCTAAATATTTTGGCTATTTTATGAGTTTTTAAGTATCTTGAATTCTATAAATGAGATTTTGATATTTTAGTTTTATTCCTGAGAATATACAAAATATATTTATTTTATGACACTAAAATACTATTATTAAACAGTATTTTGCTAAAATTGAAAAGACTGAATAGCTGTTGTTGTTTTTTTTTTTAAATATAGTATCTTGGTGCCCTTAGGTATTTATCTAAGTTTGCCTAATAGTAAAACTAGCTCTATGTGGTAATGAATTTGCATTTCACTTAGGTTATAGTGGAACCCATGAGTAAAACAATCCTTGAGACCGCATTGTAAATTATAATTTTTTTGGGCGATATCTTAAGCCTAACAATTCTTCCAGCAGCCTTCATACAACTTTTGAAAAGTATAACAGTGTTGTTTTTGGAATGTCATAATAGTCATTTAAATCTTAGCCGTGATAACACAACTCTTATTGTATTTTTGTCACCAATCAAAAAGCTTATTGTCAAAAGCTTGGTTTGTGTTATTTAAGAGGATTAAATTGGATTTAAAATTATTGAAAAAAGGACAATAGTCAATAATATGTAAACAAATTTTTGATTGTCGTCGAATAGCTACTATATCCCACTCGATGGCGCAGTTTTCATGCTTAAACTATAAAATATGATCATTCCCGGGCCATTAATTATAATCAAATGCAGCCTGCAATCTGTAGCACAACAAAAAAGTTGTATTATAGAAAATGCAGGTTCGAACGTGTTGGCCGCGGAAACGGAATTTTTATGTGTTTTAGCGCAAAAACAGTGCCATCCAGTGGGATATGGTGGTTATTCGACGAATACCGTTTTTTTATCTGATCCATCATCATAAATAGTATTCTATCCCATGGACAGGTCTAGAGAATAGTCACATCATCATCCATTTTTCCACTTCATTCTCTTCATTACCCAGCTTTTCAATTCCATATCCAACAATGTCAATCTTTTCCATCGTTTCTTCTTGCTTCCATCCATCACTCCCTCCAAAACATCTTTCATTAAACTATACTTTCTTCTTAATATATTTCCCATTCAGTATTTCTTTGTATTTTTCTCTATCAGGCTTTTTTTTTCATTTACTTTTCAAAATTTTTTCATTTGTTATGATATTCATTCAACTGATTTTTTACATTTTTCTCCATGTCCACATTTCAAAGGCTTCCAATCTGTTCCTAATTTTATTACTCATTGCCTATGTTTCACAACCAGACAATAATATACTCCTGACCGCATTTAATATTTTTTTCCTTAATTCTCTTTTCAAAGGTCCACAAAATATTTTCTTTCTCTTAATAAATGCCTCCTTTGCCAATGCTATTCTTCTTTTAACTTTATCTTTCCTTCTTGCATCCTCACTCAACCAAATACCCAAATATCTAAATTCCTTTACCTGTTGAACTATGCTATATTATTATGGATTTCAATTTGCAGTTTTTTTACATTTCTCCCTATCTGTAATCAATTAGTTTCTCTACATTAATCTTCACTTCATATTCTATACATCCTACCCTCAATTTATTCAAGATATTTTGAAGATACTTTTCATCCTCAACTATAAGTTCCATATCATCTGCAAATCATATATATTTTATTATTCTACCTCCAACATTTGCTCCTTCACAGTATAAATAATTATATAGCATGTCTTATAAAAAAAATGTTAAAAAGAATAGGTGACATACTGCATCCTTGCTTAACTCCTCTTTCTATATTCACTTCATCATTCTCATTATTCCATAGTCTAATTCTTATCCTCTTTCCAAAATACTTTTTTATTTTTTAAGACAGTCATAAGTTTATTCTAGATTATCAAATGTTTTTTTCAAATCCATAAAGCATATACCAATTCCTTAATCTTTTTAAATATATCTCTCTGCATTTTTTCTAACAACACCAATAGCATCTCTTGTACTTTTCTCTTTCTGAACCAAACTGTTCTCCAATATAATATTCTATCTTCCCATATAATATTCTATCTTCCTATAAATTCTTTGTGTTAAAATTCTTAATAAAATTTGAGAAGCATGAGATAACAAACTTATCATTCTATATTCTTCACATTTAACAGCTTTCTTTTTAGAAATTGGAATCATTACAGTCCTTAAAAAAATCTTCAGGCGAAATTCCACTATTATACATCAAATTGCAAAGTCCAATTATTTCCTTCATTGTAAATTCTCCCATTTTTAAAAAAAATTTGTAGATATTATGTCAAATCCAAAGCTTTACCTTTCTTCATTTGTGCAATTGACTTTAATACTTCATCTGGCAATATGTCCATACCTTTATAATCTACTTCAATATTGTCTTCATTTTCAAGCTCATAAATAATTGAATTATATTCTTTCCATCTTTTAATATATCATTATTATCAATTAATCTCTTACTATCTTATCTGCAATTTCATTTGCTAACCATGTTTTTTTCTCCCAAGTGACATTTCTAAATACCAGATCATATTTTTTCACCTGGTGAAGCATTTCTATCTCTACATTGTTGTTCCAATAATTTTTCTTTTGCTAAATCTTTTTCTCTTCTTAGCTTATTATTAATTTTTCTATATGCACTTTGCTCATTCTTAGTATTGATATTCTTCCATCTTCTCTGTACTTCCATCTTTATCTTCCTTTATCCAAGGTTGTTTAGCTTTCTTTAACGAAGTAGTATCTATTTCATTTTTTGCTGTTCTTAATCCTTTAATTCTATACCAATAGTTATCAGAACTATTAATATATTCCTCATCTTTATCAATCCGTTTTATCGCATTTTTACTTTTTAAATCAAATTTTCCTTTTTCCATTTCTCTCTATTTATCCTCCCATCTTATATATCTTTCCCCTCTTTTTATTCTTTTTAAATTCAATTTTAATTTAATCATAACGAAATTATGATCTGAGTTTATATGACTACCAGGCAATGCATGTGAATCCTTAATAGCATTCTTATATCTGTCCTCAATTTAATAATGTTCTCTATTCCCTGGAGAGTTCTATGTAAACAATCTTTTTAGATAATTTTTAAAATAAGTATTTGCAAACACAAACCCATTCTTCTTATAAAATTGTACGAACTTGCTACCTCTTTCATTTTTTTTTCCAAAACCTTAATTTCCAACAATTTGTTTTTCCTTACTTTTCTCCACAACAGCATTATAATCACCCAGTAGCAATATACATGCATTTTTCTTCTCATGTTGGATAATTTCCTCTATCTTCTCATATTTTTCATCAATTTCAATATCATTATGACTAGTAATCAGCATATAAGGTTGTACAATTACCAAATTCCTAGATATTATTCTTATTATCAGCAGCCTATTCTCAATATAATTGCATTTGCCACAGTATTCCAAATTTTCTCTCCCACAGCAATGCCAATTCCATTAATTGGTCTGTCACCACCTGAATAAAATAACATCTCCACTATTTACTTATCCACATTCCTCCCACCTCACTTCACTTAATTCTATAACATCGATATTATTTATACTCATCCCAAATTTTCCAATTTCCCAGCTTTTCTCAATGATTTAACATTCCACGTGCCATTTCTCAATGTGTTTTCTCTCTATGAATGAACTTTATGAAGATTTTGCAGGTTTATGTCTGTAGACATACAATAAAACTAAGAATTATAAAGCAAAATGGTTTCCCATTGCCTTCTTTGCCCAGCTATAACTTCAATAGAAGACTTAATGTGGTAGCTGAATCTGAAAAAATGAACATCTGTCTACCACTTCCTCTTCATCTTTGTCACCTATAGTGGTCTCCTGCTGACTTGGAAGAATAATGTTGCTGATTCAGCAGGGCATTAACTTATTTAATGACGGTCAACACTCGCTTTTACCATCATAGGAATTATGGCATTTTATAGAAGTAAACATGCCACTGTCTTCACTTCTGACATTGAATATTGTCCCATTGTCAGTGACAGCTCATTTGCAGTATTTTTTATTTACAGCTAATCTTCATATCTGAAGGCCATTCCCTTATCCGCAACCTGGGAATGTTTGGTGGTATGGGACCCATACCCTGAAATCCAATTCAACCCAGATCTGGTCCATATAATTTACAAATTGCTGTTAAAATATCATAGTTTTTGAAAATATTGTAAGAAATTTGATACTAATACAAGTCAACAATTCATCCAGTAATGCATTTTCTAATATTGTATAGATTAATGGATTTCTGACTGAATTTTGAGGTGTATCACCGATGATAGATTGTTGTATGTCATTTGAGTTATATTAGATATTCTCATTTGAATTCTTGTATCTAGATAAACCAATTCTCATCTCACCCACCAAATATGCTGATATTGCTGCTATTACTAAGTCACCTAACAGTTAGGAAAATTGTTGAGAGAAAGTCGATAATGAGTAGGATCTTCAACTGGATGTGATGTTGAATCTATTATATTATAGAAGCATGGCTTTTTGAATTGGGTGTGTGAAGTAAGTGAATAATAACATGCTTCATCAAAAAATTTTTATGAAGAGCTGAAGTACAATTTTTGTAGATATATTTTAGATTATAAAGAATATCTTAACACTAAAGAAGTTGAATAATAATTACTTGATGGTAGTGTATGATTTAGAATAGAATATAATAGAGAGCCGCATGTAAACAAAAGATTGAACTTTTCCAAGTCATAAAGTTCATTGTAGAAAAATTAAATATACCATTACATCATATCAAATTTATTATTTAGCATGTTGTTTTTATACCAAACTATTAACAAAATATAAAGGAACCTGTAGATATTCCAGTGAGTAGATAAAATTCCTTATCGTTTTATTGTTCCATTATAGCTACAGATTTAACAGTCTTTAACAATGTGATTCATAGTTTGTGTTGATCACATCTACATAAATCATTGTCATTTCTTAAGTAGAGTGCACCATGAATTGTCCTGAATGTTGATGAGACTGGTAACACAAAAGATCAAATTCAGCTATTTTTACTATTGGATCTGAAAAAAAAATTTGGAACGTCATATGAATTTATTTTTCATGCCAATGATATCAAATAAACAGATTAAAGAATCAGATGACGTGGATATATTTGTGGTTCATAGTTTGTTTTGTGTATTCATCACAAAATTATCTAACTTTTTATTGTTGGTTTTAGCTTTATATCTTATGATGTCAGAAGGTCATAATTAATTTGCAAGTGACCTGATATTGATTGCTTTGGATAGTTTGCTCTCACTCCATTATCATCAATGCATCAACGTTTTTCAAGTCTTTCTGTTCTTTGCTTTATATTATAAACAACTCTTTTAGATCAATAATTATTTCTTTTTCTCTATTTTCTTATCTTCATGCATTCTTTATAGAATCTTTGCCACCAAATTTATACCATTGCTTTTTCTATTTAATAATTTCTTTATAAATAATCTCTTTTCATTAATGTATTCATCTTTATCTTTACAAACTTAATTTTTTATTCTCCTTAACTATATCAAAATTTTCCAATCTTCTCTAATTTCATGATTTTCAAGATATATCAAAACGTTTAATGCAGTTTTTTTTTAATAATGTTTTTATTTAACTTACAAATTTATCAGGCCAACAGGACTGCATTTCAAATTGCCTTGAAATTGGTTCGGTATTATTTTTTGTCTTGCCACAAGTCAGTTTGGTAGGTTTTTAATTTTACAATTTTTTTTTAAAAAAAAAAAAACACCTTTCATTTTATTTTATGATTAATGCAAGAAGTGTTTACAGTCAATTAAAATATACAAGAAAAATAAATGAAGAAATCTTAATTTCTCTTGTTTTTTAAATTAAAAGATGCATTTTTGAAAATATCTTTATATTTACAAATATCTGTGATTTTTAAGATGTGCACATTTTATTTCAAGTATTAAATATGGCAACATTGTATAGATTTTCAGTTTTTAAATTTGAATATGAATCATTAAAAAAAAGTCCATTGCAAAATATCCTAATATTAAAAAAATATTTGATGAAAAATGCTTTTATTTAATTAGATAAGTAAAACCAAAAAAATATTTATTTCTTCAAACACAGTTGTTAATTTATTGATGTCCCATGTTTTTATTTCAAATTAAATATAACAACCAAAATTGTAGTTGAAGAAAAAAAATATTTTTTTGGCTTTTAACGCATTGGTCCTCAAATGAATAATATTATTTATCAAATATTTTATATATATTATTTAAACTTAATTTTAAATGTCTACCTTTATTAAAAGCTTATTTAACTCTTGCAGATTTTCTTTGTAATATTTTTGACATTAGCTTTACCCTGTTAAAACAATATGTGGTAGCATGTTAATTGTCATACATACATCATAAACTTTTAATAGCCCCTTATTATTTTGTCATCATTTTCAACCATTATTGGTCCACTTCAGGATGGTCTCTCCAAATTTAATCCAGTTGCTCTGAACTTTAGTCTCTAGTCTCCATATTACAAGGACCAACTTTTTTATTTTATATATCCATCTCATATTGGGTCTTTTAAATGTTTAGTAGTCCAGGTTAACACTTGCAATTGCCCATATGTTATCTCTTCTAGCAATATGTCCAGTCCATGTTCATATTAATCTCTTAATTCTTTCAGTGATGTCAATGATACCTGTTCTCTCATTATCTATTTTATTTTTGATTCCTTCTTGTTACTAATATACATCTCTCTATACTCATTAAGCAGTGTAAAGCCTTTATTGATCTTATGTTAAGTATTCAAATCCCAGATCCATAAGTAAGAACTGATATAATAACTCTGTTTTCAAAGACATAAGTATATTTCCTTTTGATATTATTTCTACCAAAAATAATATCCAAGGTTAAATGGCACTCGTGATGCTTTGGCCATATTAGTAATCTAATTAAGATATTTGTAATTATTAACTTCTAATTGATGATTATCAGTGTTTATTTTTTTCTGAGAAAGTCCATTGAAAATTACTCTAGTCTTTTTAGTATTATTAATTCTATTTTTTTACTTTTATCTGATAATTCTTGCAACATTTTCTGAAAAATCAACCCCAGAATCTTCAAAACCTAGATGACATATATAATTTTCATTTGCTTTCATTCCATTTGTTTCTCATTTTAATTCACAAAATAGGTTTTATAAAACTGCTGTAAAAAGTTTTAGAGATATGGAATCACCTATTCATACATCCCTCTCACTGTTAACTTTCTTAGTACCACTGTAATCTAATCATTGCTGCAGCATTTTGATATATATTCTTCAGAATGTGACAATATCTTGGGTCTATATGTTGATGTCTTAAAGCTTTAATTACTGTGGAAATGCTTATAGAATCAAATACTTTTTCATAATCTATAAATCCAAAGCAGTTCCTTATATGAGTAATTGCTATGAGTTTAATGATTGATATTCGAAAATAAATAAATAATCAGATAGTTTATTATTTGGGAGTTTGCACGAAGTTTTATCACTGGAAATGATAGAGAAAAATCACAATTCTTGAATTTTGATCTTCAGAGTCTCCACTAAACCAACTGAGCGTGATCAAGAATTAAAGTATAGGTATGAACTCCGCTTTTGTTTTGACATAAATACACAAATAATTCCTTTTTCAAAATTGAACTATTTCAATATATAAAAATTATTATATATGAATCAAATTTTTCTGCATCCACTATATATATATATATCATCCTATAATTTCAATTGCATTTCAGTTATATTCAATGATCATTTTCTGGCTTATTTCATTTGGGAATTAATTTGGCTCATCGTCAAATCTGTTGTACCACTGATTCATATACTCACTTACTTGAATAGTTGAATCAGTTTTTTTAGCGCTTATAATGTCTCACTATTTGTTAAAAAGTTATAATATGGTTAGATTAAGTTTCAATAAACTTGATATCTAAAAGGAGTTGTAACTGACTTATAATTTTATTGTTTAAAGTCATTTTGAGGGAGTGAACAGATATTTATTTTAAAAATGCTTGAATTATTCAAGTGAATATTTTAAAAAACTTGATTGGAAGAAATCACTTCGTATAGGACAAAAAATATTCATAATTTTACATAGTTTGAATATCAGAAGTAATCCGTGATCTATAAACCTTGACCTCCAGAGTTAGTCTCTTATTAATGCGACTATCCATACAAGACATGGTTTATCTCCAATCTTGGAAAAATTCAGAAAGTACTAGATTTATTGAACATATAAATGTTATGAAAAATGGAGTTGAGGAATTTAATTCATTTGTAATGTTGAACAGGTTAATCTAGAAAAATATTAATGTAGAGAAATTTAATATTGGAATTAAGTAAACATTTTAGGATTTATTGTCTTGAGAATGGTCTTGAATCTCAAATGAGAAAATTTTTTGATAAAAAAATTGGAAGTTAATGGAACATTATTTTAGAGCACATTGAGTAAGAGACTTTATTTAAATAAATTACAAAGGCTTTAATTATATTTGTCTCTTATACTGGACTATTTTCATCATCTAATATTAAATATTGAATGTTTTTAGAAACGTTTAACTTTATTTAAATTTTTAAATTACATTCAACTATTAGTAATAGCATATTTTAACCTGTGTACTATTACTAATAGTTAAATGTAATTGAAAAATTTAAATAAAGTTAAATTTTTCTAAAGCCATTCAATACTTAATATTAGATGATGGAACTAGTTCAATATATAGGTACAATTAAAATAGCATCACCACAAACCTTCAGGAAAATTCTTTAATTGTATTTGTTTGCCTTTTTTAAAAAAAAAATGTATATTAGATATTGACAGATGATCTTAACAAAAAGTAAATAAAGAAATTGTGGAGGATGTATTAGAAGAAACTATAAAATGAGGGAATGAGAGATAAATGGAAAAATTTAATAACTGCTCTTCAAACAGTGCTTTGTTCTGTTGACAGTTCCAGAGAGCAGTGATCTAGCTAATTCATCCATTTCACCATTCTCTTCTGATTATTGCCCACTTCTTCAATTCCACATATATCATTCAGCAATATCAGTCTTTGTCCTTTCTTCTTGTTCCATTTGCCATTTCTTCCAAAATATCTTTCATTAAACTATTTTTAGGATATATCCAATCCTATTTCTCTTTGTATTTCTAATTTCCTAAATCAGTCTTTCTTCATTTACTCATTCCAAAACTTTCTCATTTATCATTTTATTCATCCAATTAATTTTCTCCATGACCACATGGTTTAATTCTTTTTCTCATTGTCAACATTTCAACCATATAGTAATACATTCCATACATAGCATTTAATTAATCTTCCTTAATTTCAAAGATTACAAAATATTTTCTTTCTTTTAATAAATACTTTACCAAAATTATTATTCTTTTAACTTCATCTTCACTCCATATCTAAATGCATTCACCTGTTTAACTATATTATCATGAACATCAACTTGTATTCTTCTTGTATTTCTTCTTATCTACAGATGCTTGATGTTCTCAACATTAATCATCACTCCATAATCTATATATCCTTCCAATTTGTTTCAGTATATTTTAGAATTCTTAAGGCACAAATATGACTATGAGCTTTTGAAGAACAGATCAAATGATAGAAGCTCTCAACTGTAAAAGGGGAAGTGTAATAATGATCTTTTGGTAAATGGAACCAAACTTTTAATGGAAAATTGGTATTCATTATATAGCTCAATGGTTCAACCTTTTTTCTAATTGTCCATGTCTTTTTCCTCTATAAAACAACATTCCCAACTAATACTTTATATGCATCTTTTTTTTTTTTTTTTTATCTTTTCAAGAGATATAGAATAACTTCCCTTTTTTTTTTTAATTAAAAGACTATCATTGCAATTTTTATTGTATTTCTATCTCATTACTTCCACCATCAGTTAGTTATCTGGTTACCCACTTTTAATCTCCAGTTACTTTCATATTTTAATTGCATTTATTCTCATAACAAAATACACTGCAAACTCCATCTGCTGTATTTGGTATTTGTTGTCTTGAGTTTATTATCAGAAAATGTCATATTGTCAGTAACTTTTATTTACTGAACCTCTTTTTTCCACTGTTAATTTTATTCATATCAATATAACTCATTTAGAAAATCTTGTAATTAAATATCAAAATAGATAAAGACAATACTTTTTCCTAAATCTATTTTTTCTGAAAGATGTGCTCATTTTACATATATCTGATTCATAATAATCTCCTCATTAGAATATTCAACAAAATAGCTTTTCACCTTGTAAAAAGCTTTTCACGATCAATTAAACAAGTATTGAACCTCTTAACCATTTTCGGTTATGTATTATTAGTTATTGTGTTTCAGTACTACTAACTATATTTCTTATCTTTCTTTTCTATATCCAAACTGATCTTAAGCTAAAAGATATTTAAACATTTCCTTAGCTATAGATGAGATTAAGATAATTCTATAATCCTCACATTGTAATGCATCCTGCCGTTTCTTTTATGAAACCAGAGTAGGTGGAAAATAATCTTTCAGCATTTCTCCAGAATCATAGTGCAAACAAACTAATTTTTTGTCTCATGCAATTTAATACAGTTGCAGAAGATGGACTTTAAAGCTAACGGTTTTTTGTTCCTTGAATTCAGGCTATTACTCTAGATGCTTCAGTATAATATAACTTTCAGCTGATCATTTGATTATTTTATATTTTTATTTTGTAGGATTCATGTAGAAGTAGAATGACAAATTTGAAAGTTAAAGGTTCCTGGACTTCAACTTTGGTATTCAAATATATTGGTTGGAGTGCTTTTGGTAGAAATAACTTGATACTAAAAGGAAATATGCCTATGTGCTTGAAAAGGAAGGTTTTTAATAAATGTGTTTACCAGTTCTTACTTATGGATCTGAGACTTGGACACTTAATAGAAGAGCAATACAGAGACTTCAAACCACTCAAAGAAGTATGGAGAGATGCATGTTGGAAGTAACAAGAAGAGATCGAAAACGCAATGTATGGGTAAGAGAACAAACAGGTGTTACTGATCTTGGAAAAAATTAAAAGACTGAAGTGGAGTTGGGCTGGACATATTGCTAGAAGAGATGATAATAGATGGACAATTGAAATTTTAAACTGGATTCCAAGAGATTGTAAAAGACCCAGAAAGAGACCACATGTGAGATGGATGGATGAAATAAGAAAGTGTGCAGGGGTGATGTGGAGAAGAGAAGCTAAAGATCAGAGAAGATGGATTGAACTTGGAGAGACCTTTATCCTGCAGTGGATTGATAATAGTTGATGATGATGATTCAAATACATTACTTTCTAAATATTTTTGATTTTCAAATGTTATATGATTTCCTGAGAAATATACTTTTATCCTATTTAGTTTAGTGCAGTGATAATGACAGGTAAGTTTTTAAATTGAAGCTTAACTATTATTTCTGATCTTCAAAGCAACTTTTTGATTATTTATTTTATCTAATTTTCTTATCAAACTCTATCCTCATTTTCTATAGAAATTCATGTGGAATTTCAACAATTTCTTTACCCAATTACATCTCATCTATTCCTTCTACAGTCTTTATCTTTATTACTATACAATGTATTTTATTGTTATTTTTGGAATTTTCCTTTTCAGAGAAATAGATAAAAGATTGGTCATATATATTATTCTTACCTTTTTAATAAATTCTTTTTATTAACTAATCTATCATTTCTTCAATTGCTGCTTTACTGACAACCTATTGTACTGTATATGAAAATTTGTCTCCTTTTTTTTTCTTAATTCTTTAGTTTTGCCTTAATAGCTTTTTTAATTGTTTGAATTTGTTGTTTTCAATTCTATATGTATTATTATCATTTCTTTATCTGTTGAATTTACCATTATTTTCTCTCATATATCATGAACTTTTTTTTAAAAGTATACAGTGAAAAAATGGGATACACATTATATATGTCAGTTCACCAACTTTATAGCGTTATTTTTATTTTCTTTTTAATATAGTAGATAATATTCTTTATATATTTATATAATAATTTTTAAAAAAAAAAGTGAAATTTTTACTAAAAAAATTGGATGCACATTATATATTATATATGCATGGTATATGTGTGAAAATAGGATATAAATAAACTGTAGTACTTTGATCTCTACATTACATCTAGAATGACATTCAAAAGAGGATTGTCATTTTGAGTGCAATCAGTCAGTTTTCATTTTAAAATCTTGGCTTGGAGACAATTGGCTTTCATTAGCTCCTGTTCTCAGTTGAATGTTTTCTAATTGAATAATTATAAATGGATAACTCCACACATTCAATTATTTCCAGCTAAAAACATCCGTTAAAAATATTATAACACAATACATATATATGTATATTTATTTAGCATGTGGATTTTTAAAATATCCTCACTATTAAGAAAATATCACAAAGGAACCTGTAAAGATTCCAACCAGGAGATAGATTTTCAAATGAATTTATCAAGTCTTTCAATTCTGCCACTGAAGGCACAAATTCAGTAGTTAACAATGCGATTCATGATTTAGATCTGCCCATATCTACATGTATCAATAACTTATAAATTCCATTTATGAAGCAAATTGCATCACTGACTATATGTTGTCAAGAATTTTAATGAAACTCCAATTAAGTCTAGGAAATTCAATTTTGAAAAAGAAATTTTTTCGGAACTTTATAAGAAATTCTTTTTTTTTTTTTTTTTTGATTGAACACATTTATGGTGTATGCAGTTATTTGCAAGTTTGTAGATATTTTATTAGCTTAATTTATAAACATAAAGGCTCATTGATACATATATTGATACAAGCAGTTAAAGAAGGAGTTTTTGCTGATATTAGAAGTGCCACTTTTTTAATATATAGTTTATGGCTAACTCAATGTGATATTATCTTTAATTCTAATTGTACAGATCCTTTGAAGATTATAATTAGAAAAATCAGAATGATAAAAGAAAGAGAAAATAGAATATCATCACAAGATTTATTTAATAGCACATGGGATCTTATTGACATTTGAAGACCAGGTTGGATATTATAAACCTTTTTTTTTTTTAAGAAAAGACATATATATAATTGTATTTTTATTCTATTTTTTTATATTTAATTGTTAACACTTGGCAGATTCTGTCTATTGAACTTTTATTTGCCTATTGATTTTATCATACAATATTATGTATTTATTTATTTATTTTCTGGTGTAATAAAGTTTATATTTGATAAAAAAAAAGGATCTTGATTTGGTATGAGCCTTAGATGGTGGAACTATATCTTAAGTTATTGGTAGTTTTGTCTGTTCTTAAGAACTTTTTATACATTTTCAGTGAAGCAAGTTCTGACAACCAGAAATTTAGCATGACAATTTTTTGTCCAAATAAGGGCACAGCATTTATCAGCAGAGTATGCTAGAGTGAAGAAACTGTTGGTAAAGTATTTGCATCTTGGTCTCAAATAGTTTTAGCCAGTTTTCCAAGGAGATTATTCTTAGAAATTAATTTTGTTCTAATAAGTTTACTCCTAAATAATCAGGCTAGAATTGTGTTTCAGTCTATTATTGCAAAAGGCTGTATTCGATTATGAGATGTTTTCTTGCTTAGATGACAAGTTGAGGATAGTATTTTCATGGGATAAAGAATTGAACTCTGAACTTCTCAAAGATTTTCCATTTTTTAGTGTTAGTATTAAGAGACTTCTATTTCAGGATGGGATTTCTTTTATGAAATCTGCAGGGATGAATTTCCAGATTTTGTTTCTGGATGATCATTGATGAAAATATTTAAATAAAACGGGTGAGAGAACTTAGCCTTGTGACAGATTTTTTTAGTAAAATTTTGTACTTTCATGATACTTAAATTTTTTTTTATTAGAAAGCATTTTGTCCAGTAAATATATATGTGTCATTTCATGAAAAAACAACACACTAGTTTATGCATAAAGTTAAAATATTAAGGCATTATTTGATCAGTTTCCAAATGTTTAATTTTGTTACACCATTATCGGGTGATATTTAATCTTCCATCATTTTGTGACAATATCAGGTGACACAATCTGTGAGCATTTTGTTACAACTGTATCTGGTGATGATTTTTAAACATTTTGTTATGACAATACCAGGTAATGTAATCTGCAAGTATTTTAATATGTCAACACCAGATGATGTGGCTGGCAACTATTTTATTAGAATACTAGATATTTTTAAGCATTTCCTAAATGATAACACCAGGTGACAGGACCAGCAAGTATTTTGTTACAATAATTGTTATTACAATGGATCTTCAATAATTATTTTTCTTTTTGAGAAAATTGTTTTAAAAATAACAGAAATTTCCCAAAATTATTTTTTATTTTCATACAAGAACTTTCGCTAGGAGATAATTTACAACATGCGTGATAGATTTTGTAGAAAGTCATGTGACACATTAAAAAACTGAGAAAAATATTAAAAATCTATATTAAAAAGCATATATCAAGTTATTAAACAATAATCTGAATTCATTTAAAAAAAAAACCTCTCATTTCATTGAAATGTAGACATAATCTTTTTAGTATATATATATATACTTTTTTTTTTTAGATGGCAAGTCTGTGTTATAAGTGGATCTCTCTGAGGCCTTATTTAATAAAACGTGCAGCATCATATCAGCTCCTACAACTACGGAAACAAAGTGGTGTTGGTGCTGAGAGGCAGCCATTGGGAGAAACTGTAGAGCAAGTTTTGATTAATAATTTGAATTGTGTTGAAACTGAAGCTAAAACAATTGTTTTGCACAATCCTTTTTTATTGGTTAAAAAAGCACCATTGGTGAAAGAGACGATCAACTGTTTATTTAGTAAAGGAATATCATCTGATCAAATTAAGAACAATGCTTGGATTTTAGATCATAGTCCATCATTTCTTCTGCCCAAATTATTTTTTGTAGAGAAAGTTGGTTTTTGCAGTGCTAGCTTATTATTATTAAAACTACCAGAAAAGCGATTAAACCAGGTAGTTAAAAAAATGGTTTCTGAAAATATTATTAGCACTGAACAGATTAAGATGCTGGAAGAGGCATTTCAGTGCAGTAGCGATGAAATGGTTTTGTGTATACAGATGCAACCATTATTGTTGACAATCAAAAAAGAAAAACTTCATGAACTTATAAATCTTCTGAAAGAAGTTGGCATTACACTGGATGATATACGAAATCATCTATGGCTATTTTCTCGCAAGTTAGACACTTTGCATTATCGCTTGACTTCAGTAAAAAAGTCGCAGATGAAGAATATTAAACCTTGGTTGCTGTTGTGTTCTGACAAACGTTTTGAACTTTCTTTTCAATCATGGCTTAAGTTAACAAAACAGAATTTGAAGTCACAATAGTTTTTTTATTATTAGGTTTAATTAAAAAAAAATATGTACATAATTTATTTTGATGTAATTTTTTAAATATTTGGACTTAGATTTACATGTTAACGAATGAACTTGATAATGTCATATAAGGAAATTGAAACAGAATAGCATAAATTCAATTATGTTTATACCTTTTTTATACAAAATGTAATGAGCATAGTAAGTGTGCTTATGCGCAACTATAGAGAAACTTGTTAGTTTTATAAATTAAATATCCTTAGCATCATTTACAAAATTAAATGCCTCCAAACTGGATGTCAATCAATTTATTATGGTGAATCCCGAGCATCCTTGTCCACATACCTTTTCCAGCACCAATATTTATACAAAAGAGACTCAGACAAGTCAGAACATAGCTCTATATTCTTTAAGCACCAAAAAGTGACAGGACATAAATTTATGCCCTCCTCTGCAACCATTCAATACATTGAAAGAAGTGATTCAAAAGAGAAAAATCAGGGAGGCTTGCTATATAACCAATAACACGAATGCTACCAACTATAGAGACTCAACCTTCCCCATCTCCAAGAATGGAAGCTATAAATTAAATAAATTTAAGTTTCGTCAACTATATACAATTACACTCATCTCTCCATTATTATCTGACTTCATTTTGCTATGGATATGAGAATGCCAAAAGTTCTTGAAAGCGCTAAGCCGTATTTAATTTAGAGAACTAACAAACTTCTCTATAGCTGCATATAAGCACACTTATTACGTTTATTAAAATCAATTATGGTAATTAGTTTGCAGTATTCAAAGAAGAAAAGGCTTGGAGAATATCACATTTTGGAATGAGAGAGTTAGAAATATATGAAGTGAAATAAAACGATAATGCGATTAGGGGAAAAAAGGCACATGTCCTGGAGCCAATCATAGTTCAGCTTTGAGATTAAATCATGTGACACTATAACAAACGTAAAAAAGAAATGGGTCATTGAAGAGGATGAAAGAAATTTATTTTGATTCAGAAAATGATTATACATAAAGTTTAATTATAAATTATACAGTAGTATAAAAAAGATAATTTGAAATAAATTATGAGATTAAAAAACAACCATAAAAAGCAATCTGGGATTAGTAATGAAATTGTAAAGAGAAAAAAAAAAAATGAAAAGAATCATTACTAAAGAAAAAAAAAAAATTCTAAAGTAAATAGCTACAAAGCAAAAAATGATAAATTATTAATAAAAAAACTTTGATATATTACAAAGAGGGACAGTGTTAAAGTGAGACATGATGTAAAAATGCCTGAAGAGTGTAGAAAGTGTTGCAGTTTTTCTTACAACTGTTAAATGCATTGTATTATTTTTTCCATCAATTCCACAATAATCTTATCTTTATAAATATATATAAACACAAGCTCCTTCCAATGAAAATAATAATTGGTTAAAATCTTGATAAATATCTAAGATATATCAACATATCGTATTGCCATTTACCTTCACATATTAAGTAATCTGTAGATGTTGGTGCAATGATATTTTCTAAATCACCGACAATTTACCTTTAAAATAGGGGCAACTGCTAGACAAAAAATTCTGTCTATCCAAGTATATCTATAATTGCATGTAACTTAGAGAAACTTAAAGCATTAAATTTAAGATTATTGATTTGTTCCACACTATATTTTAATATTATTTAAAAATATCAGTTATAAATTAGCAGGCCACAAAAGGATGACCGAATCAATTGTGATTGAAGATCAATAACCAAAAAACAATCTGGAAATCAAGACCTATTTGCATGACTAAAAACTTATCTGTGTCCTACCATTTATTACCTTCTTCCAGTCAACAAATACAAAATTATTCCATTAGCACATACATTTTTTTTTTCCTAGTATTGAATTTTAATAAAAGTTATTTTGCTAGTTCCAATCTTGTCCTTATATTTCCTATTTTTATGACAAAAAATTAAGCAAAAGACAAAGTATATATATATTTTAAAGCTTTAGGTGCCTCCCATTTTCTATTTTGATCTTTCTTTATTCCAAAAATAAATACATACACTTTATATGAGCCACTTCTATATTCCAAATTCATATTCTATTTTTTTTACATCCAAACCATGTAATCTTGCTCCAAATAACATTTGTTCTTCAATATAAACCTTTTTATACTTTGTATATATTTTATTCTTATAAAACATGCATATTTTTATTAATTTTCCAAATCTATTTTTTATCAAACCAATATATATTCTTTTTCCATCCATCCCTTGTAATTATGAATCTAATATATTTATATAAATTCTCATTTATTAATACACAAATTTAAAATCTTTCTGACCACTGTATCGTCTTCTCCACATAAATTAAACATTTTACAAATGTATTTTCATTTATATATTTTAAATTTTCATTTAATTTTCTTTATTTAAAAAAAAATTCACTTTATTCTTTTTCTAATAACCTCATTTTACAATCCACAATTTGTCACACAGTACATAAGTGATGTGATGCACTGTGACTTCTTATACGGAGTCAGGAATCTCTCAGCAACTATGCTCAGAGAAACCTGTTGGCCACTTTGCTTCACCTTCCCCACTCTGTTTTCCCATATTCTGCTCCATCCCATTTCCACAACATAATTACGTTAATTCCATGGCCTTTATGTCTAAATCCCCCTTTTCCCAAACCCAGCATAAAAATCAATAACCCACTTTCTGTATAATCACTTTCCTTATATTTATTCTTCCACAACTTTATTATTTATATCCTTACTGCTTTCAGGCATTTACATTCAATTAATAGATGCCTAATATTTTCTACACAACTTGAAAACTAAATCACCCACATTTTCCCCATTTATGGGTATAATTACCTTTTGTTAAAGATCCATTTCGAGCCTTAAACAGTAAACTACTTTCCTTACTATTATCATAAATTAACTCGCACTCAATATTCTGTTTACTTCTATATATATTTAAACTCTTTTTACTCTCCATACTAATTCTCCAACTCCCTATTTTTTATTAATGCATCTATTCTTCTATCCCATTCCTTACCACTATAACACTTAACAATTCTCCTAAAGCAATAATCCCACCTTTTGTACATGTATACTGATATAAATTTTTTATTCAAATTTTTGGTATACCGCATTACTTTTCTCACCAATCTCGTTATCTGCTATTTATTCATAACCCAATTAAATACTATTTTGGCTAATCTTTTATTATTCATAAACTGCAATCTACCAAACATTTTCATTTTGCTTTTTACATCTCTTGTTTAAAAACTTGACCATCCCATTTCTTCTTGAATTGCCTCCTTTGCTCTCCACACATCTGCATCTAATGTGTGTCTTCCTACTTCTCTTTGTACTTTTCCCAAGTAATCTAATACCCCTTTACTAACACCTAATGCATCATTACCATATGTTAACCCTGCTACTACCACTGCCATACAATTCAATAGGTTCGAAGAGAGCGACTGCACTGCCATCTAGTGTTCATTAAGCAAATATCAGTGCTGTAAGCTTTGATTGGGTTTACTCTGACTGGTTTATTAACAATTACTTAAGAGATTTTATTTTTTGCCAGTCAGATAATTCTCATCATTAGAAATCTGGAGCAAAAATAATTGTTGATATGCTTAATGGCTTTCTCAAAGATAATTCTGAGGGGTGGAGGGATGCTGCTTGTGCATGCAAAAATTTGCCTATTTCATTATTCCAAGAATACCCAGTGATATAACAAACAATTTCCTGAATATCAAACTCGTTTATAGATCTTATCCTAACCATTTTTTGTTTAGATAATTTTCTTAAAATCAAATGGGTTGATGGGAAGTGGTAATTATTCTCAAGTTGCAGTCATATGATCCAGAATTTTATATGAGTTGAGTCTTTATTGGCAACTAATTGATCTCATCCATCTTTGTCACCAATTCTGTTACATATCAAATGCAATAAAAAGAGATTAATTATGTTGATTTATTATACATTATTAAATACAAAGTTATATTTATATAAATCATTCAGATTAAATTAGATACTTTAGAGGAGGGGGGAGGGGATCAGGATGGGCTACTTATGCTAGTTAAAAGTAAAGTTTCATAGCATAGAAATATTTACATTCAGCTTCAATTGCATGGCATAATAAGATCCTTTGCTACCAGCTACATAAATAATGTATTTCAGTACAGACCATTTATTCAGAGGACCTGAATTATAAAATACACTTTACTATGCAATCTTGCCTTATCACTAGGCAGCTTGCATTTCTCGGTTTAATCATATTTGTTTGGCATAGGTTTGAAGATTAATAGGTTGGTTCCACTTTGGAAAATTGGTCAGTTTTTTTTAACTTATTGATATCAGTGAATGTGTACATTATCCAGAAAGCAATATGCATATGAAAATTTTTGCTTAGCAGTCCATTAGAGTTATCTTTGGCTGTTATTTAATTAATTCATTTTCCATGATGGAGTTCCACAAAAGGGAACAATTTTGGGTGTGAAGTATATATAAAATGTGACTGGCAAGAACCACATTTTCATTGGCTCATTTTTTTGTTATGAAAAGATATTTATTAGTTAAATTAATTTTTATATTGATTAAGATAGCTATAATTGAAGATAAAGAGTAGGATTATATAGGAATTAAGGATTGGTCTGCTTTCTCATCAATTTCTTATAATGGGATATATTAAATTAGTCATATATACAGATCTCTAGTAGATTGTAGATCTTACATTTTTCTAAATATTATCACAATATATTTATATTGGGTGATGAAACCACATTGCTTGATTATTTAGATCTATAGAAATATGATCTTTATAGTCAACTAATATCTTTACATTAATATGAAACAAGTATATATATATATATCAATTTTTTTTCTGATTTTATACAGTGATGACTTCTATTTTCACTCCAATTATCTCTAAGAATTAAATACAAGATGTTAATGACTAGTTTGCTGTTACTTGATCAAATTGATCTAAGTTTAAATTCTTATGTGGCTAGTGGCTAAATCAAAATCAGTACCTCCAACTTTAATAAAGTTTGATCAAGCCAGTCATGGAAATCATTAGCACTATTACCAGATGCCCTTTGACTTAGTTTTTATTTAAATAACTGACAAGTATGCTTAGTTTTTTTTTTTTTTACTGTTCTTAAATAATATAATTATTGATATATAATTATAACTTACGAGTGAATACAACTATTTACAATTCTTTAATTGTTGCAGCCTGTGAATAATTATTTATGCAATAAATGCATTTATTACTTTTATCTATCAAAATCAATCGTAACAAATCTATTTTCTATTTTATATATATATTGTCAAATTATTCTCGAATATCTTTCATGATTTGGTAATGCAATATAAAGTAGCTTCTTAAAGTCCAAAATTTTAGTGCATAGATAATATAACCAGAATCCTGTTAGTCAAGTTGAAGATTCTTCCTTTCAAACTTCTTACATATCCCAATAAGCTCATTTTACTTATCCAATTGTTTCTCTAACTCTGGTTCTTTTTTTTTCTCCTATTTTAATAGAACAATCGTTATGATAGTTACATTTTCCTGTTTTCATATTCCCCAATTTTATTATAAAGACCTAAATAAGACATAAAATCACACCCTTTTGACTGCCATTATCTTTAAATTTGTCTCATTCTCCATAAAATCCTGATTGTTCTTCAATATTCTGCATTCCAAAAAAATAAACGTTCCAATGTTTTTCTGAAGGTTTGTGATGATGGTGTTCTAGCTGTATTTTTATATTGGACTATTTGGAATATTTAAATAAAATTAAACTTTTTTAAAGACATTCAACACACATATTAGATGATGGAAATAGTCCAATATAAAAATACAGTTCCATATGTTCTCTCTCATCTTCATATAAACTACAGTTCTTATTCCATTTTTGACTTCTTTCCCAAATATCCAAAGCATCTGTTCTTGCACCAAATAATAACTTTTTTAATATAATCTTAATCCTTTCATATTATTTTTATTCGTATACAATTCCATTTTTTTTTAAAATTCATATTTTCCTCAGTCTTTTAATTCTTTATCTCCAACCAACTTATCTATTTTTTTTTCCTACTGCTTGTAATTAAGTGCCTATAAGACATTCTCTATACATTTATTCCGTTTCTTATATAAATTGATAGAAATCAATTTTCTATCTAGTAACTTTGCATATTATAAAAATTCTTTTGCCCATATTTGTTTTAACTTATGTCTACATTAGACAGATGTGTGTTTTATTCCATTCATAGTTATTTCTTAACATTAGACAATAAGAAGTCTATTACTCTTACTACCATTACATAATCTATTGTTTAGTGAATGTTCTATGCTTCAATCCATATTTTGTAAATATATCTCTTCTCAACATCCATAGTTTCTGTTTTATCAATGTTTCAAGCCTTTATTTTTTTACTAATTACTACTGATACTTTTAAACTTTCCCACATCAATCTTCTTTTCTTATTACTATCCTTTAATTTCACTTTTTCATTAAACAGTATTGAGAGAACATAACTAATATTAACTGCATTGTGTTGTAGGACCATGCATATTTATTACCATTCCTAAATAAAAACTGTTTTTGCTATCATATTTATTCTTTCTCTAAAAATACCATTAGAATTTTATGAAAAATTTTAATTAAAATGTTAAGCAAAGGAGAAAAAGCATAATCAAATGGTAAACATTCAGTAGAATATTTATTTAAATAATAATAAACATTTATTGAGGGGAACAATCATATTTTTTACAACATTGGCCAGGAACAGTAATTTCTTTGCAATTTAAGCTGCTACTTGGTTTTGGGCAGAATTGCGCTGAACAGAGTTTGAATGTTTCATTGCATGTGCATTTAGTACATGGATTATTTGAAGGAATTTCACCCGATCCAATACATCCTAAAAAAATAAAAAAACGATTATAATACTATATTAAAAGCTAGACAGTTTTACATTTTCTACTTAAATAAATATTTCATGAAACAAAATTTAAAGACAAATAATAAAACAGTAAAATTCTATAAACAATATTTAATTCTGAAATAAATAATGAAATAAAGGATACAAAATATAATTTATAAAATAGTAAAAGTTTTATATAGTTTATTTTGGACACAAAAAACTACCAGAAGAAAGTAAAATAAAAAGCAATTAACACAGCAGAGATACATCAGTAATATTTGTTCACTGTTTATTAAATTTTTATACTGCATTACTTATATAAGAAACGATACTGATATAATAGATACTCTTTATTACAGTTTCTGGATTCAGATACCAAGTGGAGCCACTGAAGTCGTAATGAAAATACTAATCCATAAACTTAATATTTTTAAAGTAAGAATATTTTATACAAACTAATATATGTAGTTTGACTATTTTTTTTTTTTTTTAAAACAAACAAATGTTAATGTAATTGTAACATTTTATGTCAATAATAAGATACAAATTGTAAAAAGTTATGTAATTTGATAATGAAGTAGTATATTAATTATTAATACAAAATTGTTTTTTTTGTGTGTATGTTAACAATAAAAATTAGTTTAATGTACTAGAAATTTAAAGAAAACTAATTAAAAAAGAAAAAAAAAGTAACCATTTTCATCAGCGATACCTTGTGTGACTATCCTTCAGAAACATTACAAAGAGATCTCTGCCATGATACTTTCTAGCATATGTGATTCAAATGTGACTATAATGGTTTGTGGATGTACCTCTCATCTTTTTCAAATTTTGTATTTAACTTTAACCCAAGAATGACAAATAGACCATGCAGTTGACAGATAAATGTTGGAATCCCCTGGCATTTAGATTCATATGGGCTGGTTATAGTAAGTAAGACAGGTCATACATTCTCTCAGAATATCCATGACTAAATGCTAATATATGAGACGAAGGACTAATCAAAAACTTCTTGTGTATTGAAATGGCAAATGATAACAAGAAAATTACATATTCATGTGATATCATAGGGTCTTTCTTTGAGCATCAACATGCAGTATCTCATTGTCAGGATCTCAAAAAAATATGATGTCCGCAACTCGTCCTAATATAAATTGTATAAATTCAGTTTTATTTCTTAACAGAAATGTCTGAAAAGAAACTTTTTTTTTGAAAATGAAAAATAAATAGTGAAATTTTTCAATTGAATTCTTTCCTTTTTGTTTAATTGCAAATTTTAATAAATAATGATAATTCATTAGTTGATGAATAGAAAAAAATGAAATAATTTTTGCTATGTATTTTATTATTATGAGAAAAATCAAACGTTCATTTACTATTTATTATATTAGAGTATGCATAAAAGTTTGCATTTACATTAACAGTTTCTGATTATCACATTTTATGAAAATACGAAAAATAGCAAGTTTATCGATCAGCATTTTCATTACAACTTTGATGCTCCACATAGTATCAAAAATTGTAACATAGAACGTCTACTATGAGATTAGTTATATTAAATATAACATAGAAAAAGTATAAATTTATACCCAAAACGTCTATACAATTAACTAAGACTATTTAAACAAATGGAAAATTATATCGTGTGCATTGATTCATTTGATGTTCTATATGTGGATATTGAAATGTCCGTACGTATAAAATTGTATATGTAAATAAAAGATGATTTATTTTTGTAAATACGCATAGATTTATTCACTTTAATAAAATTCCCTTTATGGGAGTAAATTACTCTAGAAATTAGCTGAAGATATTGTCCCAAAATTATAGATTAAATTAGAATAAAATTTGTATGGAAATAAAGCTAGTTGCATACAAATTAGATTGTATTATTTATCCCCTGGTAAATGAAAAGGGAAGAAGTAGCTAAAATGGTTAGACTGGAGTAAAGTTAGTGTTGATTTGAAGTGATAACAGATCAGCAGTAAATAACGATTAAGTCTAAAATGGAGTTGTTGCAAGTAAGAAACAGTTGTTTGTTTATTGAAAAGGTTATTATGAGTGGAGAGTAATTAACTGAAGTTTAACCAAACTGCAAGATACAGATTGGAAACAGTTAATATATAACATAAATTGTGTGTGCCAAAGTAAGCACTGATATTGCGAACTTTAATAGATTTATTCTATATGTGAAATTAGATATGCTTATTTGTGTTTCAAGAGACATTTGATTTGAAAGCACAAATAATTAATAACTGAATTACTCCTGAAGAAACAGCGTATAAATATTAATGAATATTACCTTTTTTATGTTATTTTTACCACATTATTTGTTATTAAATAAATCTTGTTATATAGACATTTCAAAGTATATTGTTTCTTCATTTAGCTCCCTGACTCTCCGGACACAGCATATATATACATACACACACATTTATACACTATAATTAATATATTTCTTTATAAATAAATGGGTATATATAACACGTATTAGATCATAGAAAATATTTTTTTATTCAAATCTATTAAATGGTAAATAATGTAAATTATAAATAAAAAAACTCATAGGGTACAATATTTTTTCATCATTGAAATAGTTGCAAGAAGAGGGGGGAAATTCTTGTAGCTACAAAAAATATAGATGTCGCTATACGTAAAAGTTTGTAAATATTCACAATACAGTGAGGAGGGCAAGAAAATGTTACCAAAGAAAGCTATTGTATTAAATAAATCACAATTTGACTTAGAAGAATCATTAAAAAAGTATGTTAGCTCCATTACCGAAAGACAATATATTAAAGGCAACACTAACACTTTTCTATTCAGTGAAAACAATGAAAATGTTGAGTACAAACTTATTGCATTTTGGGTTGCCTCTGATAAAGTTACTCAATATAAAAATGCATTGAGATGTTTTCTCCGAGAATGGAGCAGTATTAATGTCTCTAATGTTGTTATATAGTATTTTAAGTTTTATTTATGTATAAATAAAATTATCTTCTGAAGACAAATGGAGATTTTTATAGCACAGGGTGGTACTATCACATAACCCTTCATAATTCTGGCTACTCCTTGATTCAATTGTTTACAGTTGTTGTAAGTTCTAAATAACTTTAGAACTATAAAATAAATCAGTACACTAGGAACTTGCTAAATTCATGCTACTGACATAGATTTGGAAATTAGTGGAATGATCTTTAGATATAATAGATAACCTCAAATAATCGGCACTTGACAAAAAATATTCAGCTTTGATATTGGTCCATCAAAAGTTGTTCACTGATTCTGATGCAAGAAGCTGTTCTTATTCTCTCTATGATCTTTCTTTTTTTAAATGCCTCTATTTAACTTAGAAATTCTGTTTGTTTGTTAATACAGAACAATCTTTCAATTTTTAATACACTTTTATCAAATGGATTTCCTTCAAATTTTGTTCACATGTTGAGTATTGATGACAGTACATTATGAAACAAATATTTCAAGATTGATCAATTGAACAATGTTGGTATACTGAATATGTAAGACTCGTGATATCGGTTTGGTAAATTCTTAGTGATACACACTAAATGGCAGTATATATATATTTGAAACAGATGCTTACATTGAATATTCACTAAAAGCAGTCTATAATTAATTAAAATAGAAAAATAAACGAAGGTTGAAATCTTAACTTTTTTTTATTGTTTCAACAAAAAGTTGCTTTTTAAAAAATGTTGCCTTCTTAAACAAAACAAAAAATATGTAAATGATTTTTAAGGTGACTGAATTTCATTTTAAAATTTGGAAATATGATGATATTCTTTACATTCTTAGTTTGTAAGCTGATTGTGAATATTTATAAAAAGTCATTTGTAAAATATCTGATAATTAAACATAATATATAGATATTATAAAAATGCTTTTATTTAATTTGATGAGTAATGCAACAACAACAAAAAATTATTTTTTCTTCAACCACAATTTGGGTTGTCATGTTTAACTTGTGATAAAAAAGTGAGACATCCATAAATTATGCACATATTAATATCTAGTTGGTCTTTCTTAAGATTTTTAAAAATGAGTGCTTATAAGTTGTTAATATCTGAATTAGTTGCTATGTAAGATCTGTAGTGACTAACACTAGAGAAGGAATCTGCTTTTGTTGGTAAAATTGTGAGAATTCCTTGTTAGTTTAATCTTTTGTTTAAGTATCCATCAAAACTAATACTCCAAACCAGTGGTCTTCAACCCTTTCACCTCTGTGGACCGGTAAAAATAAGGATAAGGTTTTGCTGACTGGCAGAAGTCTATAGATAAATTTTCTTAAGATATAAACAGCTTAGCCTTAGATGAAGTTATATACATATAGAGTTTGTGTAATAAAAAACTTTTTTTTTTTAAATTTTGAATTTTTTTAGAAAAGTAATAAAAAAATTTAATTCTACCCCCCCCCCCCCATAAATATCTGTGATAACTAGAAAAAACAAATTAATTTATGTATGATTGATTAGATTTTGTTTTTGTTCTGTTTTTTTTTTTAATCAGGTAAAAGTGCAATGAAAAAATAAAATTGTTTATATTAATTAAAAGTTTAAAATCTTATTATATTGTTATTACAAACTTTTTTGCCAGTCTAGCATGGACCAGCAAAAAACTTCTGTGCTTGCTCATAACTTATTAAAACAGGCAAAACTCTCCATATAGTAGTGCCATTCTGTTTTAATAAGTTATGAGCAAGCATAAGAAATGGTGATCATGTGATGTTTAGTGGTTATTACCAATCCTACTAAATAGTATAGTGGTGGCTATGATTATAAAAGAACCAAAGACACCAAAATATATGGGTACTGAATTGAGTTCAGACCTATATGATTATATAAGCCAATGAACTTGGATTGAAAATATTTTTGTATTTTCAATTTTAATCTTGTAGTTATGTAGATAAAAGATGGCTGCTTGAGGATTGCATTAGATCCTAAGATCTAAGTGCAGTGCTCTCAGATCCAAGGTTTCACACTGATGAAAATCACTAGAAACTAATCTGGGGATATTAGATGAGTAGGCACTAAATAGGGATTTTATGCACAAGCCTTCTGGAATCCACTGATTATTTTGGCTTGCACTGAATGACACTACTATATGAAGAGTTTTGCCTGTTAAAACTAATATTCATGATAGCTGTTTAATGGTGTAAATTTTAACATTATTATAGACATACACAGTCTTCGATGTGAGACACAATGAAAACTATTTGATAGCAAACTTTTGTTGATGAGTTTTTAACCTGTTTTTTATCCAATAGTTAATACATTATTGATTGAGATTTTTTAAAAATATTTATTGTGTTCAAACGTGTGCATATGAGGGTGTTAGGGAGGGTTATAATCCTAACTATTTTTGATTTCACTTAGGCTTAATTACTTCACTTATCCCAAGTATTAATAATATTAATCAAATAGCTTTATTGCTGAGGAGTTCATGAGATGTTCAAACTGCAGAAGTGACTGAGTTGAGTTGCAAACCATGGATCATGAGTTCCAGACTAACATCCTACCACTACATTAAGTCATACAGGGCATATACGCACTAATTTCACATATATACTTACTCCTTGGATTCTCTGGATCTTCTTGTGCAGTCGATGGATCTGGAAAAAACAAAAGTTATATTAACATTTTCAATTTTGATGGCCCCAAATAACCAATTTTAATCAAATCAATATTTTTAAACATAATAGTAGATATATTTTCTATATTTTAATCAGTGAATACACTATATGACAACCATCAGCCAACACTGAAAATCATAACACCTTAATATGTATATGCAGGTAAACTAAGGATATCAAACACATACCTTTCATTACACCACTCGCACAAGACAGGTACTGGTTATAATCCACTCTAAACACCTTGTGGAAAGGTGAACAATAATTGCACTGCAGAAAATATCAGATAAACTACATATCCATAATGATTAAGCACTACATTAGAAGTACATAACCAATCCAATTTACAATGTTCATGAATTGTTCTCGATAATCTTGGAAGCTATTTATCTAATTTATAAGTTACATTTAAAAAAATTCATTACCATATGTATAATAGTTTTAAATTATAGAAACAGTAAAACATAAACTAGCAATATAGAATTTATACTGAAGTAATTTTGATCACATTGTAATCATTATCAATTGAAATACAGACTAGTATGTGTAAAAAATGGTGATCATGTGATGTTTATTGGCTTAATAGTATGTGTATATAAAATATAGTAAACACTTTATTTATTATGCATTAAAAAAACCAAAAATAATTGTTTTCTATAACCACAATTGAGGTATTTTTATTTAATTTGAAATAAAATCTTGAGATGCTCAAAAATTAATTCAATTATTAGTTGTAAAATTAGTGATTGAATTAATTAATTTCTGGATATCCCACACATTTATTTCAAGATAAATATAAAAACCACAATTATAGTTGAAGAAAACAATTATTTTTGGATTTTTAGTGCCCAGTAAAGTGTTTATTATAAAATATTTTTTATATGTATTAGTTTTAACTTTATAGTATTGGGATCTTTTTCATAATTATTCCAATTTTAATTAAAATGAAGAATAAAAACAATGTTGCAGTCTGATATTTGAAAGAAAATTATGTACTAAAAATTGATTTCAATATTTTGCTTATGAAACTTTTTTTTTAAAAAAAGTTTTTTTCAATCAAAAGCAACTTAAGAGAAATTAAGATTTGTTTTTATTTAATTTTACTATAAATGCTTTTCATTTTTAGTTTTTTTAAAAAGAATATACTACCCTCTTGTCCCCACCAGTAAAAACTTGCCAAACGGATATCAATGTGATGAGATTTGATCCATTAATTATTAAAACTAAACAAATGAGGGGACCATTCTGAAATATTTCATTGTTATATTGCACTGTTGATTTCTGGCATATATACAAAATTTGAAAGAAATTCATTTGATAGGAATATGTTGAAAATTGATTACAAAATTTATCTTAAACAAACAAATAGAGTTTTTAAGTTAAATAAAGGCATTAAAAAAAAGCAGATGTCATGAGGTTTTCTAGGAAATGTGTAGACTGATAGTAGCTGATTATCTATTTATTATAAAAATTTTAAATTGATTTATACAAATTTCTTCAATTTTTTTTGTAGAAAAGGACAATTTTTACAAAACAGTTAAAAGAATTTATAATAAACAATTGACAACATAGTTCCTGAAAAATTATGATTGCTTTTTTTCCAGAATAATGATTACAATATAATCAGAAATACTTCAGTATAAATTCTATATAGTTGCTGTTTATTTTTACCATTATTATAATTTAAAACTATTATATAGTATATTTTAATGAATAAATTATTATTTCATATATATATATTTGTTTGCTAATAAATTCAAGCTTTAAAACCATTTAATATACAATCATAGTATATAAAATCTTGGCTCATTTGCTGACCCTGAATTTTTTTTTTTTCAAAGGAAAATTTATATACCCAATGGTAAAGATCAGTCATCCTTTTCATGAGATCTACAGCTTATATGAGTATGGGATGTAACTTAATGAACACTATGAACTGATTTTATTGGTTACACACATCAGTAAAAATTTTGTTGATGCCATCTTGAAGAAATTATATCTTAAACAAATATTTAAATAATCCTCTTAGAATTATTGTCACCAGCATGGATCTTTGATTCCAAGCTGCACTCAAACAATTATTAAATCATTTGATTATTTATTGATGGTACACATTCCTACATGTAAGGGATAGTTTAATTAAAACAATCTGACTTAAATGCTTTTATATTAGCTTATGTCTGTGTTTCTGTTGGGATTCCACATTTTTGTCTGTTTTTGTTCGAATGTCCATATTTTTGAATTTTTAACAATGAAAAAAAGTTCTCCATTACAACTTGAACTTCAACCTTTATCATTCCCAGGAAAAACCGTTAACTGAGCCAACAGAAATATTGTATAGAGTAAAATTTTGTTAATACTGATTTATTTATTTAATTAAAAGTAAATATTTTCTATAAAATCTGAATTATTTTGAAATAATTAATATTTCATAAATATTTTGTGAAAAAAATAAATGTATAAAAAAAAGAGAATTAATTATATGTTTTTTTTTTTTTCATTTCCAAAATCAGAAAGAAAAAAAACCCTCAAAATTGTTGACAGCAGGTGCTTTTATGGAGAGAACAAAAAATATTAAAGAAAAGATGATTAAAAGAGATTAACAAAGGAAATTATTTTATTTAAATTGAAATTATATGTTGTTTTTATAAATAAAAAGTGAAAAAAAAATTAAAAGAAGTGGGAAAAAAAATCTGATTAAAATACATGTGTCATTTCATTAAAGCATTTGAGACCATAAAAATCAAAAAGGCTTCAAATGCTTTAATGAAGTGACTCAATATGTCTTTTAGTCAGCTGTTTACATTTTCAATACTTTATTTAAAGTAATTGAATAGCGGATGATGCCAATGATTATTTGAATATAAACATTATGCACACATGTAGAAAATAAAATTAACTACTTATTAAAAGCATAAATAAAACAAACTTTGGGGAGACTAAAAGGATACTTACTTTCGGACAAACTATTTCCACCTGAAATGAAAAATAAAACATTAATTTTTATTATTGATTTTTAATAATAACTATATATTATAAAAATATATACTATTAATGCAAAAAAAAAAATTGTATTATTTACTTACATCAAATAAAATTTTTGTCTACTATATGAATAAGGATTTCAAAGATAGAGTTACATGAATTATAGTCAAGAAAGAGGTTATTTTCAAATGTTTTGGTTAACTATTAATCCAATAAACTAAAATTCACAACTTACATCTGATTTGAGGGCAACATTTACCAGAAACCCTTACTGTAGTGCAACCATCTGGTGCTGGGAGACAGCTTTGCCTTGTGCAAAATCGACGACCACTCTTACAGAAACAAATTTGGCATGGATCATCAGATTTAATTTTTCCATTTCCATTGCATGCTACAAATATAAAGAACGTTAAACAGTAATAGAAGTTAAGCGTGTTCAGAAAATAGTATATCGGATTTAATCAAAAGTTAAAAATATCAATAAATGATACATCAAACCGAATCAAAATTAAAATATGCATCAACAAAAGACATATCAGATTGGGTCAAAATTTGAAGTGAATGGTGACAAAAGACATCATCGTTAGTCAAAATTTAAAATGGATCAACAAATAATATACCAGATTTAGTGAAAATTTAAAAGTTATATTAACAAATAGTACATTGGGTGCACAAGTTAAAATTTATCAATAAATGGTGCATCAAATTGAATAAAAGTCAAAATGTCTATCAAAAAATGATACATCAGATATGGCAAGAAATTATACAATAGACTGGATCAGAATTTAGAATAAATGCCAACAAAAGAAATATTAGATTGATCAAAATTTTAGGAGTATGCTAACAAATGGGGCATTAGATTGACTCACAAATTAAAAAGACAAAAATTTAAATGTGCATCAATAAATCAAAAGTTAAGGTGCCTTAACAAGGATTCATCAGACCAAGTTCAAATTGTTCAAGTATATATTAACAAATGGAACTTTAGATTGAGTCAAAAGTTAAAATGTTTATCTATACATACGCTACCATTCTGTCAATATTTAAAAAGTTTATCATTACCAACTGATGATTGCTGGTTTAGCATGAAATACGTATATTGGTGATTATTTATCTTTTCAACATATATGTGTTGAAGTGTATCAATGTTATGAGATGGAGTGGAGAGTGGTGTGGGTCATGTGAAAGTCTGTGCTCATATACCCTATATATAAATATTACATTAAATTTAGTCAAGTGATTGTTAAATGATAAATTAAACTGGATTAAAAGTTTTTAAAATGTAACAAATGGTGATATTGGGTCACAGGTTAAAGTGTATTTTAAAAAGCATTATATTAGTCTGAATCAAAGTGTGTTTCAACAAATATTACATTAGGTTGAATCAAAAGATAAATTGTGTATTGACAAATGGTAATAAGAATATATTGCAACGCAGAATGTGTATAGATATAACATTAAGTTAAGCAAATGTTATTAGATAGTATATTGAGTCAAATTTTGAAATGTTTGTGAATAAATGGTTCAATATATCAAGTCAAATATGTTTCACAAATGGTACCTTAGATATTGAGTTAAATAAGTGTCAACAAATTGTATGTTTTATTGAGTCAAAGATTTGTCAGCAAATAGCACATTAGATTAAATCTAAGACAAAGGTTAAACTGGGTGCTCAAAATAATTAAGCAATAACGAAAATGCTATAGAATTCAAAAACAAATTCTCTTGAGAATTAAATTCTGGCTCATGATCATCTCACCAACAATCATCCTAAGGATCTCCATGAATTGTGCCTCCAATTTTCTGATATATCAATCTAATAGTAACTATCAATACATGATCAAGTCTTTGTCATCATTTCTTTTAGAAAGTCTATTATTCTCTGTAAAAAACTTTTCAGTCAAGCAGCAATAGGACCACTATCCCAGATGAAAGTCTTTTACCTTTTTGCTGGTCCATGCACAATCTATGGATGAGGATGCTGACATCATTAAGTGTACTATATTCAGATTAGTGGATTTGATTATAAAATGAACACTTGAAAGATATAATAATGATGGGAGTAAATTCATTAAAAATTACATTTAATGGTTCCAAATATATTCCATGGACTAGTTATCTATACAAATAATACACACCAAGTCATAACATTATAAATTAACAGGAATAAAAAGCTGTTTCCTGACATAAGTGACTTATTTTATTATTTCTTTGTGTGAAGCGATATAAATAAGATGCTTCTTATTTAAAAGAATTTAGAGTTTGCTTTAAATATTTCAAAGCTCGGAAACAATGTTAGTAGTAATTATACATTGGACTATTTCCACTATCTAATATCAAATGTCTTTAGAAAAATTCAAATTGTACTTAAACTTATCAAATACATTCCACTATTAGTAATAGCACATAGGTTAGTATATAACACAATGCTCAATGGTATTTTGGTTTCTTCAGGTGTTGCTAGCCAGATCAGTGGTGGTTACATCTTTCTTAAACTCTTTATCAATACCCTTTATTTATATCAAAACTAACAGTTTCGACTGTCCTGCAGTCATCATCAGAGCTAGAATATTCAAATATACAATTATATAATTGATACACTTGTACACATATTCATATACATAATTAAATATACAATATAAACAAAAATTAATGTACATTTTAATCTGACCATTATAAATAAACATTTCCCGTTTTATTATTTTACTAATAAAATAATTCTATCAATATTTATTTTATATCAATTTATTTTATTTTTTTAAAAATGAAATAAAGTGATATAAAATAAATTGATATAAAATAAATATTGATAGTATTATTTTAAGAGTAAATTAATAAAATGGGAAATGTTTATTTATAATGGTCAGATTAAAATATATATTTATTTTTGTTTATATTGTATATTTAATTATGTATATGAATATGTGGATAAGTATTAATTGTATAATTATATATTTGAATATTGTAGCTCTGATGATGACTGCAGGACAGTCAAAACTGTAGTTTTGATATAAATAAAGAGTATTGATAAACTGTTTAAGAAAGGTGTAAATGGTATATATTAAAGTAGAAATCAGCACATAGGAAAAGGAAGAAGAAGAAAATTATATCAGTGATGGTTTTAGCATGGGAATTGAATCCGGAACTTTAGATTCATGAATATTAAATTTAAGATAAACCTATAATCAACTAAGCTATTCTTCTAAAGACAATAGTCAATAGAAATATTTATGAGGATCCCTCTGATTTCTCCATTTTTTTCTTGAGAGCAAATTAGTGGCTTCCAACCGTTATATATTATCACATTACATTGATTTTTGGGGTTATTTGCCATTGTCATGGGAGCAGTTTCTTTCAATTTTCGTCTTTATACTTTTTCTCACTATCCAATATTTTTATATTTTATCAATCAAATGTATGTTCATTGGTATACATATGGTCTGCAAACTTTAGATATGTTTTTTTTCTAATCATCAGTTCATGCTTTATCAATAACATTTCAATGAGAGAAATGGTCTCATCCATGTTCATCCTTTCACATTCACGACATTTCATAGATGCTGTTTTTGTTTTTTAGCATCTCAAGTTTAGGTTTTGTAGATGTTAAGATTCCTTGTAATTTGGTCAACTGTAGGGGTTTCACCAAGATCTCTCCCATATGCCAGCTCTGTAAAACTGACAACGAAACCCTCCAGCACTTCCTGCTTAAATGTTCTTTTCTGCTTGGTGTGAGAAATGTCATCAACTCCTGCCTTTCCTCACACAGGAATACCATCTTTAACCTCCAAGAATCCATAAAAACGGGTCTTTGCAGCTATTAGACTATCAGTTTTTATCATCTATGCTCTCTGGTTGCTCCGATGTGCCATCATCCTTGACCAGAGAGTACACCCAGTCAATCAAAAGCTCTTGTACCTAATTCGTACTTTCAAAACCCGAGATACCAAACTAGCCCCACATCCACTCCTCACAGACACTTGGGCAATTCTTCAACTCTCAGCCTGTGTCCTAGGACTCAATCATGAAGACATGCATTTCTGACCGGCCTGGACTACACACCATTTCCCCTCTTCACTCCCCATTCCCTTTTTACATATATCCTTCCCCTTTTACCATGTTGCTCCTGTAATTTCATTTATTTTCCTATATCTGTTGTTTTTTTTTTTTTTTATGAATAAACATTTCATCACTGAGAAAAAAAGATTCCTTGTAGTGTGGTATTGCTTTGGAAGGCACTATTCCTGATATATAGATGCACTATAATACTAATGCTATGTTTAGCTAATCTTAAGAGTGTACTTCCCACAAGTACAAATCAATACTAACAGTTAATATTTAGATAATTATTTCCTTACAATCTTTAGTAGCATTTAACTATTTACATATATACCATCATTAACATAAGAAGGTCTAAAGGCATACACAAATAATAATTTAGGTCAATGCGATCTGTAAGACTCTGCACTTGAAATAACTGTGCCATGGAAGATGATTTGCTCCAGCATATATGTCCATGTGCACAGATGAAGCTCCAAGAATCAAGTCTCGTCTTGTTCATCCCATTAGTATTGAGGCATTCATTGTTTTAAATCCCTGCAATTGATTGGCTAATACTCTATCTATTCACTCAGGTGATTCTTCATTTTAATCTCCATACAATAATTTACCTCGTTATCTTTCTTTAATTAATGAGTTATTTTTATAGCTTGTCCGTTTTCTTATAAAGGAAATCTAACTCGAATTCCTTTGTTTTATTTCATTAATGATGTATTCTACTCATTTAATTAGACTTATTCATTTTAGAAAATAATCTTTTTCTAATCTTAAAGTCATAAATCTTTTACTAACTAAATTTAAAAGAATCAGTCTTTTAAAATTCTTTAATTTATTTATCTTATAACTTTTTCTCTCTATAAGTTTATACTTATATGTGTATGTGCATTTAAACATACACATATATATCAACTAATACTATTTTTTTTTCTTTTGATGTTTCTGTTTTCTATTCAAGGTTTTCTTAATCACAGCTGACGGGTAATCATTCTTCATAAGAATATTCTCTGAAGGTTTTTTTATTTATATTTTTCCAAATCGCTGGTTTTTGAACAAACCTCTTTTGTGTTCTATTCCATAGTAATAATATAACATCTTGTTTTGTGTATCTGGTGTGACACTAAATATAATCCTGTTTGGAGCAGTTTTCTATAAAAGTGTAGTTTTGATTTTACTAAGAAGGAATCTTGTCTCAATCACATCTAAGAATACTAATGTTTGTTCTTATTATGATTCTATTGTGAATCTAATTGAAAAGGATCTGTTGTTGAAGTATGTCCAGAATTTTAGATAGAAACTTGTAAATAACTTATAATGTAATTTATTCCATGTTTATAATTGTATCTTATAAGTCGAATATTTGTATCAAATTCAGATTTATTCAGTTGTCAATATTATTGATTTAAATATTTATATTAATTTATTTTACTCTCATGATTTTTTTATTAATTTATACTGTCCTTCAAATATTTTGATATGGCATTAATAATTATATATTACAGGAATTTATCAACTTCAATATTTATAAGTCTTGGTTCATAGATAGAACGTAATACTGCACTTGGAATTCATAGGAACCACTAAACATCACATGATCGCTGTATGGAGAGTTTTTCCTGTGTATATGAGTTCATAGAAAGTATGTAAATTAAAAGAAATATTTATTAAATTCACACTTTTCTCTGTTAGTAACAAATATTCAAAAATAAATGCAAGTATTTTTAAAATTCAACAACAAAACTTCTTAATAAAGCCACCTGTTTATAAATATATATATTGAAATACGTTTTACAAAAATATAAATGTTTAAGTCAAATTAAAAAATAAATAAAAAATGGATATTAATCATTCTGATGACTTTAAAATCATTGTTATATAGTAAATTATAATATATTTAATTTTCAAAATAAAACAATTTTCTGTCAAACATTGATGGTCGAGAGATCAGCGACAGCTGCTTTACAAGCAGTTATCCTGGGACAGTGGGTGCACTTCCCGGCTGATGCTATGACACATGAGAAAAAAAAAAATTTCTGCATACAATTGTTAACAAAACTGATAAATCCCAATAGTGTTCAAAGGCACATTTGGGATGTAACTTTATTGAAGTATCTACCTACTTCGGTAAAAAATATTTCTGTCTGTGGATCGATTTGCTTCTGAGTATAAAAATTCTCAATCAAGAACTTCTATTCAGTATTTCCCCAAGGCCTTTTTGATAAAATAAATAATCAGATAACTGTTTAATGCTTGGGAATTCCTATATTTAAGTACAAGATATGCCAGAAATGGACTCCACCCAAGGACCTGACACTCCAGAATCTGAAACTCCACTGCACTAAACCATATGAAGCAGCCATTTCTAATTTTATAAATTAACTCCTATTCAACAATTCAGTTAATCAAATTTACCATAGAATATACCTACCTTGAAATCTTGTTAAAATAACTAGCCAATCAGTCTACTCATTACAAATAACTAGCCAATCAGTCTACTCATTACAATTGCATCATAGTTTACAGCACCAATCTTGATTAAACCACAAACCATCCAATTACTTCCAACATAACAAATCAAGTCCATCCTGTATAGTTACTGATCTCAATACCATACGGATTTTAAAATATGAAATAATCAGGATGCAGTCTATTCTGTTAAACATTATTGCAACCATAGTTATTTCATGCATTAAAATATATTTGATCTTGAAGTATTGGAAAAACAAGGTAGCACTAGCTGAAAATTGATATTGTAAGCCATGAAATAATTACCCTGGATGACTGAATTGGCTAGTTATTCTAGTATTAGATCAAAGTAATAAGAAGATATTACTAGCAATTTGAGTGGTTGGATTATTAAATGTTGCTTAATTATTTTATGTATTATACATAGTGAACTGATTAATATTAATAATGGCAACAAACCATCAAATTCTCTCCTAGCTTAATTTGATAAGATGAGAGCAATTCTCTACCTTATTGCCATCTAGTATAAATTTAATCAGTAATTACCAAATGCCAATAAACATCACATGACCACCACTTCTTATGCTTGTGTATAACTATTGTTAAAACAGATAAAACACTATATGTATTGCCACACACAGCAAGCTAGAGTAATCAATGGATGCCAGAAGGCTTATGCATAAAATCCCCATCTAGTGCCTACTCATCCAATATCCCCAGACTAGTTTCTGGCTTAGATCCTAAGATCTAGATGTAGTGCTCTCAGATCCAAGGCTCCTCACTGATGAAGGCCACAAGCCAGAAACTAGTCTGGGGATATTGGATGAGTAGGCACTAGATGGGGATTTTATGCATAAACCTTCTGGCATCCATTGATTACTCTAGCTTGCTGTGTGTGGCAATACGTATAGTGAGTTTTGCCTGTTTTAATTACCAAATGCAGAGGAAATGTCTGATAAAGACAAAAACGAAAATCAGTTTTAGGATAGGGATTTTATATTTGCCTTCTAGTTACCGATTATTCAAACTTTCACTAAATAATGCTACGTTTGAGAAAATATTAAAATATACAATTTCTGAACTGGATTCAAATCGACATAACTGCTCAAGCACACTGACCTGGGTTTAAAATCTTAGGGTTATTTGAATTTCATATTTTCAATTTGAAAGATAAGATGGAGTTATACATGGTTGCTGGATGCATTCCTTCCAATTTTGAATCTCAAATCTCATTGATAAAGGCAAAAGTTAGAAAGAGTGTGAGGATCAAATTTAATCAGCGATTAATCAGAAGAATAGAGAGTTGTTCTTGTTTTATTAATTAATATTTAAGGCATTAAAATTTGAGGGTGATTCCAATTCTGCTTTAAAATTCATGAGACCAGTATTTATATGGGATTAGTTTTGTTCCTTACATTGAAACAACTATTTTTGACTCTGTTGACAATTAAAGATTGGTATTCTTAGCTTTGAAGCAATTACACTGGGGGTCAGATTGGCTGGTTATTTCAGCATGATATTAAATTTAATTGGTATTTAATAGCAATTCCTTCATGGTACCTAATATAAACTTTAGTATCCAAATATCCTCAGACTACTTAGTGAAGAGCTTTTGGAATTTTGTAGACTGCATTTGTACCTTTTGTATCCAATACACTTTTCTTCTAGCAGCTACGCTTTACTTTTTCGTTATACTATCAACTACCAGCCCAAAAGTAAATTTTTTCATTCTAAGCCACTGAAAAGAGTTCATTTTTCTACATATCATGGTGATCTCAGCCTTTTAAGCACCTTTATTCATTGGTCAGAATTGGTACAAAACCAATAAAACATAATATGATCTTAGCTTACATGTTTTATTTTGCTATCTAATATTATTTTTCTCCAATCTCACTACATTTCATCATCTACTGTAAGCTTTAGTAATCTACAGATGCCAGAATGTAGTACTTATTAAAGCCCTATTCAGTACTACTCTATCTATATTCACAAACTAATTTCTGGCTTATGGATTTCAGCAATAAGGAGCTTTAAAATTGGGTCTAATGCTGATATTTTTGGTGTAGTGCACATTTCATCCAGCAGATATCTTTTAAATCTATTTTGCTATCAAACTATCAGCCAGAAATTCAAAAACTCTTCCATGATTTGAATCTAAATCAATTTGCTTGTATGTTTATGTAGATCTGACACTATTTCAGTATTTATATCATTTAGTGTCCTAATAATGGACTTTTATATTCCTTGCCCAGAATATTTATAAAATTATCAAAACTTCATATGATCTCTGCTTACACATAACTTTTAAGAGGAAATTCTATTTCTTGTACTTTAATACTAACATGTATTACATGCTTTAGTAATCAATAGATGTCAGATGGTACTGTTTAAGAAATCCTTATTCACTACTGTATTACCCATATTTTCAGACTAGTTTTTACTTTATGACTTTCATCAGTGAGGAGTTTTGGAACCAGATCCAGAATGACAGGATTTTTTTTGGGATCTAATGTCCCCTTTTTCAACATTAACATTTACTCCCTTTTTTCATTATCAAATGATCATCTTGAAATTCAAAATTGAATCTGAGCCAACTTGCATAATCCTATATATAAGACACCAAAATATATAGATACAGAACTGGTGTTAGTAACTATGTAAGTTGGATGAGATTCAAAACAATATGTTTTTGAATTTCAGACTGATAATTTGATATTGAAAAAAATGTAAATAGCTGGTGAAGGAAAAGTGCATTAGATCCAATAAAAATCATGTGCATTAACTGCAGATCCAAAATTATTCACTGATGAAAATCACAAGCCAGAAACTCAGCTGGGTAAATATTAAACACTACAATGTAGCATCAAATGATTACTCTAGATTAGAACTAGATGGCAGCACAACAGTAGCCTTAAAGGATCTTATTAAGAGATTGTATGGAAATAATTACTATATGCATGAATTAGGAAATGTAGAATCAGCTAAAGTTAAAAATGGGGTAGGACTAAGGCAAGAATACCCTATGTCACTTATTTTGTTTTTGTTATATTTGAGAGAAATGAAGAGAGCAATAGAAAGACTATGAAGAGGGGTAAAGATACCATTTATAGATGGAAAGGGAGTATATACATTATCGGGTCTTTTATTTGCAGATAATATCTTTTCGTACATAGACAGTATGGAAGATATGGAAGTTAGGCAGATGACATGTGCAAGAATGGGTAAAGAGATTGAGATTAAATTTAGTAAAGAAAAATCAAAATTAATGATGATAAATATTGGGGAAAGAGAAGAGAAAGAATTTTTATTGGGGAATATAAAGTTAAATATGGTGAATAGGTATAACTATTTGGGAATTGTCTTAAGTAATCAAAGAAATTGCCTGGCTGAATGGGAGAAAAAAATGATAAATGAAGCAAAGAAAAGAAAGGGACTGATAAAGAAATTGTTTTATATAATAAATAGGATGTAGCAAGAATCGTATGGAAGGGAGTGCCAGTAGCAAGGTCAACATATGGTAATGATGTGTTATGTGTTAGTAAAGGGGTGTTAGATTACTTAGAAAAAGTACAAAGAGAAGTAGGAAGACATGCATCAGATGCAGACTGTGTGGATAGCCAAGAACCAATTCAAGGAGAAATGGGATAATCAAGTTTTTATATAAGAGATGCAAACAGCAAAATGAAAATGTTCATTAGTTTACAATTTATGGATAAGAGAATAATCAAAATAGTATTTAATTGGGTTATGAGTAAAGGACATGTAACAAGATGGGTGAGAAAGGTAGTACAGTATGCAGAAGATCTGGATAAAGAATTTATGTCAGTATACTTATATAGAAGGTGGGATAATTGTGTTAGGATAATTGTTGAGTGTTATAATGGCAAGGAATGAGATAGAAGAATAGATGCATTAATAAAAAAGAGGGAGATGGAGAACTAGTATGGAGAGTAAAAAGAGGGTGAGTATAATTTATGATAATAGCAACAAAAGTACTTTACTGTTTAAGGCTCAAATGGGATATTTAGCAACAAGGGAATGTACACATAAATGGAAAAATATTGATGATTTAGTCTGGATGTTATGTAAGGGAGGTATAGAAAATATTAAGCATCTGTTAATTGAATGTAAATGTCTGCAAGCAGAAATGGTACAAATAATGAAGTTGTGGGAGAATAAATATAAACAAAGTCATTATACAAACAGTGGGTTCTTGGTTTTTATGCTGGAGTTGGAAAAAGATAAAGTGGATATAGATACAAAGTCCATGGAGTGGATAAAGATGACATTGTGGAAATGGGATAGAGAAGAATAGAGAAGAATATTGGAAAAACTTAGGGTGGTAAATGAAAGGAAGGTAAAGTAGCTAATAGGTTTTTCTTGGACATATTGGCTGTGGGTTCCTGACTTCGATAAAAGCGTAGCCACATCACATTTGCTCTTTTAATTGTAACTTCCAATATTTTTGCATTACTTAGATCATATTTAAGATAATCTTTAAAATGTGAATATGATTTACCTCATGAAAACTTTAATAAAGTTCACTATAATATATTTTTAAAATATTCTCTTATTGTAGATTTGATATCCAGCACATTGAAGAACACATCAGCTGATCTTGCTAATATATATCTAGACTATTATAATGCATCATTTAATAAATTTTACCATTGCCATTGTGTTATAATGTTAGAGTACCCACATCTTAACTTTCACAAAATACTTTAAATCAGTAGAATAACAGATTTATAGACTAATTTAGTAATAGTTATTGGAGTTCAAGCTATAAGTTAATTTTTTTTATGATTAGCTGGCAAAGAAGTTTTTAAATATTAATTACTAAAACAAAGTCTTATTTAAAATATTAAGTACTTTCTGTAGATTGTCTTTAGAACTAGCATGAAATATCACAATCATCAGAACATTGTAAATCCAGAATCCAAGAGGATGCAGTTCTTATTTTTGTTGAGTGATTTAAATAAAAAATTGAATCATCAAACCTATACTGCATCTTATTATGATTCATTACAATATCTACAAACATTTTAACGATCAACTATAAAAATTGGGGCAAACATTTTTCATATGTACCAATTTTCTTTTCAATTACCTTAGACTTTTATCTATAGTATTTAATAATATGATAACACATATAAGAAGAGAAAATGAAATATACTTATATGTACATATTATTTTCATCAATAATTCTCATTAATTTTTCTCATTCTTGTTGCAAACTTACTGGTTTGCTTTTATATGGTGAATAATATTTGTCTAAATCGCATGTTGTTATTAAATTAGTAATAATTGAAAGATTGCTAATCTTTCACATGCGCCTACCATTATCTCTCAGACAGCCAATCAGATTTTAAACAGTTGTCTTAAGAACAATCAGGCCATGACACATGACAGAGATTTTGATAAAAAAAGGATGATACTAACCTTTTCTCTACTTAACTTTTTATATATATAAGCCAGTCTTAAGCATCTTGGCCTGAATGCTTTAAGATATAAACATATTCATTTATTATTCACTGAGTTTTTAATTTACAATATTACAGCGTGAAATCTTAGATTTACTACACCACAATTTTTTAGATGTTAATATAATTTATCAGCAACGTATGTAAATAACATTTGTCTAAATTGCATGTTGTTATTAAATTAGTAATAATTGAAAGGTTTCTAGTCTTTCACATGCGCCTACCATTGATTGTCTCTCAGACAGCCAATCAGATTTTAAACAGCTGTCTTAAGGATCAAAATCTCTGTCATGTGTCAAGGCCTGATCGTTCTTAAGACAGCTGTTTAAAATCTGATTGGCTGTCTGAGAGACAATGGTAGGTGCATGTGAAAGACCAGAAACCTTTCAATTATTCTATATGGTGTTAATTGTAATGTATTATTATTTCCACATTTGCGTTTTTTAATATTTGAAATTAATTATAGGGGATTTGAACTCAGACTTTCAAGCTCCCTTTTGCCATCCATTCCATCTTAATTACATTTAGATTAAAAATATAATATACTTATATTTAAATATTTGAAATTAAGAAAACTGAACTTTTATTTATATAGATGCGGTCATCTTCAAAGATAATAAACATACATCCATGTTTTATAATATACTGTAAACGAGAATAAAGAATAAAATTAAGTTAAAGAAAACAATTATACTTTCGACAAGTTAGCCTCAAAGTCATGATTATTCAAATACAAAAAAAAATATTGCATTTTATCATTAAAAATCCATTTTTTGCTTAGTTGAATCCTAATAGCTATTTGATTCATCGTGCATTCACTTTGTGCAATAAGCCAAGCCTTGTTGATCCCAACAATATAAGGATCAAAACTATGTTTGCATTCCCTTTCATAACACTTGGTTTAAGTTATTTTTATTCTTTATTCACTGTTACAGTGTTTTTATGTTGTATATATTTAAGAATTATTTTGATTTTGAAATATATTTTATATATTTATTTGAGTAATTTTTTTGTGTGATTGTTAATATGGATTAAATGTCCATAGGAAGTAGTTGAAAGGTCAGGAGGTAGAATATAATATACTACAATATATGTATATGAAGTGGTTCAGAAAATAAAATGAGATTCAAATTTGACTAGTAATGGTGATATATTGAATATAATCGTCTTACTTGGTATAAAACCCTCGGGCTCTTCAGTAGTGGGTGCTATAAATGAATCTGAAACAAAAAAATATGAACACATAAATAAAAAGAGTAAAAAATAATCAAAAACATTGAACATATGAATATATGATGAATAGGGTTGGGATATAATTTAATGGCAGGCTGACTGACCAATCAGTTTGTGGTTTTGAATATTTAAAACACTGATTTGTGGCTCATGCAGGAATAAAAACAAATTAGAATGAGACTAATACCTACTCCTTCTTATTGCATTGCCAAATGTATACCATATAATACTAAATCATCCATGCACTTTACTACTGTTACACAATGCTTTATTTATCACTCTGTTTTATAGTTTACAGTTTTGATTGCCCCAGCAATCTTCTTCAGAACTTTCGATTGCTCCAGCAATCTTCTTTAGAACTTTTATATCTCCTAAAATTTAACAGTTGAAGTTAGGAGATATAAAAATTCTGAAGAAGATTGCTGGGGCAATCAAAACTGTAAAAGAGGGTGGTAAATAAAACATTGTGTAACAGTAGTAAAGTGAATGGATGATTTAGTATTATATGGTAGAATGAGACTAAAAGCTAAACTAACTTTTAATAATGATGATGAATATATAAAAAATTTTAAGTGATTATTTAGTGAACTGATTAAAAAAAAAAACAGAAATGTGAGTGATGAGAGGAAGGAGAATTAAGTAGAGCAAGTTTTTAAATACAAACTATTATTAAAAAGACTATGAGAAAATTTTTTATAGAAATATTGAGAGAATTGGATAAGAAATTGATTTTCCAGTAGTAAATTGATGTGATGTGATGTATTGTGGCTTTTCCTTAAACGAAGTCAAGAATATCTCAGCAATTATGCTCAGATAAACCTGTTAGCCACTTTATTTTCCATTCCCCACTCTAAATTTTCCCATATTCTGCTCCATCCTATTTCCACAACATGATCTTTGTCAACTCTATAACCTTTATATCTAAATCCCCTTTATCTTTTCCCAAACCAGCATAAAAAACAATAATTAACTTTCTGTATAATCACTTTTTTCATATTTATTCTTCCATAACTTCATTATATGTACCCTTTCTGTTTTCAAGCATTTACATTCAATTAACAAATGCCTAATATTTTCTATTCCCTCCTTACATAATTTACAAAATAAATCATAGTAACGCCACCTAGTGTAAGCTTTAGTAATCTATTGTCAGAAGACAATGCTTAATAAATCTTTATACAATAGTGTCCTATTCAATATCCCTACATTAGTTTCTAACTTTAGAGTTTTGTCAGTGAGTAACTTTGGATATAGGAGTAATGAATTTGGATCTTTTTGGATCTAATGAATCTTTTCTCCAGTAGCTATCTTTTACTTCTTTGTTTTACTACTGAGCTACCAATCCAAACTGAAAAATATAATAAAATTTGCAATTTCAACCAACTTGTTTCTATAGTTACATAGATTTGAAATCACTCCAGTGTCTATATATAATGATATCCTTAATTTTTTAAAACTATAGGCACCTCAGTCCTTCAACAAAGACTGCTATAAAACCAGTAAGATATAACAACTTCAGTTTTCATAATGCTATTTAATAGCAAATTCTTTTTATCTCACTATCTTATGTCATCTAATGCAAGCTTTAGTAATCAATAGATGGCATAACTGTAGAGAGAAAAAAATAATTTGCTACTGAATAGTATTATGTAAGCTGGAATCATACAATATCTTATTGAAATTGAATTTTTAAAACTGAAAAATTGAAAAATGTTAGAAGACTAAGAGATTATAAAGGATTATAAATGGGGAATCTAAATAGAATAAAAATTTATAAAGGCAAATTAGACTTAGTCATAATTACCCTTGTAAGATGATGTAATACAGTTTCTCGATATCAAAGTCAGAAATCAAGGAGCTGATAAGACTAAAAACCTTGTTAGTCATCATATTTCTTTATTATTAAATAACCTATATACCCTCCAACTATTATTTTGTATCTCATTTTCATAGCATTATCTTTATCCATTTAATAATATCTGTTTTAAAATAATTCTTATACTATCCAAGATCAATATAAAAATCTAAATTCCATTTTTTGCATATTCATTTACAACAAAATATAACAAGATCTCTGCCTTATTTTTAAGTATCTAATCTCTTTTCTTCATCTGTGTTCAGTAGATGCTAGATAGTAATGTTTTATAAATGTCTATCCAGTACTGTCCTATCTATCCTCAGATTAGTTTCTACATTATGGCTTTCATCAGTGATGAGTGTTGTTCAGATCTGGAGCAAGTGTAATTGGATTTTTTAAATTCTAGCAGCCATCATTTATTCAGTTTTTACTATCAAGAATTGGATACATTCAAATATCAGCCTTTTAAGCTAATTGTGCATACGCTTTGCGAGTGTTAATAATAAATGAATACTTTCTCACCAATACAAGATATAGTATTTATGCAGGAATAAATACTATATCTTGTATTGATGAGAAAGTATTCATTTATTATTAACACTCGCAAAGCATATGCACAATTAGCTTAAAAGGCTGATATTTGAATGTATACAATTGTAAACATACGCTATATAAAATAAATGCTTATTTATCAAGAATTGGAGTAAAAAAATAGATTGGTTTTAGATTTATTTCCTCACAAATTCATTATTTCCAATTTTTCTAATTATAAATAGCTATACTCTAATAATAAATGGCAAATATTTTTGCCAATCTTTATTTTTGATATTGTGTATTGTTTATTCTATTTATAAACATATTTTCTTACTGACAGTTTACCTGTTTGAGATTATTTTTTATTTCTATTGATATAAATTGATTCACTGCTGAATCAACATTTTGCTATATATACAGAAACATTATCTTCCATAATATTCCTGCACCCCTCTCTAATTCTACATCTTTTATTAGTATTATTATTGTTCAGTTTGTCAGAATCTTTATTAATATCACATGACTTCTGGCATGGTCACAAAAAATAGTTCTATAAATTGATTGATTTCTGGTATTTGTCTTCATCAGTGAAGTCTAGGATTCAAAGCTGGATTTAATGCACTTATGCATCTAGCATTCATATTTTACTCCTTTATATTATTCAAGCTAATAACTTGAAATTTAAAAAAACCTTCTAAAGTTTTAAACCCAAACTAACTCTCTTGTAAAGCTATATAGATCTTGTAGCAGGCTATTTTTACAAATTTTTGGAGAAGGGTATTTTATAGCTCTATACGATCTAGTGTTCATTAATTATTCCAGCTTATAGTAATTGGTTCTAGAGCAGAGTGAAAACATATAACCATAACTTATACAAAATCTTTGTCTTTAAAAAATATTGAATACTTTATTGTTCAGGAGTTCATAAGAAATTGAAGTGTCAGAAATACCAGAATGAGAATCAATCAGAGATCTTAAACTTACGGATTGACATTCCTCATTGCACTATACTATGCAAAGCGAAAGAGACATATGGCATTCAGGGTTCTCAGACAATCTCTCATACAATTATGAACTTTAATGATTAGATGGTAATAAATGTATTCAATTGGTAGACTAAAGGCAAAATAATTGAATGACTTGATTGCTTGGAAGTATCAGAATGGTAACCAATTCAAGGGTCTTATATTTCAGGGTTGACATTATACTATTGCACTACACCAAGCAGAAAAAGAGACCTACAACTCTAGGATTCCCAAGCAATCACTCATCCAATCACTAACTAAGCCTAAGGTTGCTTAACTTTGGAAGCAGATAACAAATGGTATGATTGCAGGCAAAATAATTGAATGGTTTCATTGCTTGGGTGTTCATGAAAAGTTTGAGTGCCATAACTGGAAGCAGTTCAAGAATCTTACGCTCCAAAGTCTAACACCATATCACTGCACTAAATCATACAGGACTTATTCTTATGTAGCATATATACTATCCTTTTTACTCCACTTTGTTTCTTCTCTTTGCCTTACAAGCAAATTAATAATTATTTTGACTTTTCTATTAGCAACGATAATCTGTAATCAAGCAAACATCTCGACTTACTTTTAGCATCATTCATATAAATATTTGATTATTTCCTTTCCCCTTGCATTGCCTCATCTTTTGTCACATGTCTTTAACCAAAACACTTCTTCCTACTTTTTAAAAAAATTTTTTTTTAAATATTTAATATTATTTTACAATGTTTCACCCCCACATATTAAATCTATGTTTCTTCCATATGTTTCGTATGATATCATTTGACTATTTCATGCCTTTATTGGAATAAGAAGAATATCTTATTTATGCAAGATGTTCAAGCAAGTTTACTTGAGTTTAAAACCTTAGATTAATTTGAATTTCAGGGTTTTAGTCTGAATAGTTAAATAAACTGCAATATTTTCAAGTTTAAATCCCAAAGTCTTATTTTGTAAAGACAAAAACCAGAAACTAGTTTGAATATAGATAATTTTGTGCAATAAAATGCCTGATAATCACAGATTACTCAATCTTTCAGTAGATGGCAGTAAAGTGTGGAAATATTCTTATTTTATATCTAAGATATAAAAGGTGAGCAGAAAAAGAGGAAGAAGTTATATATATACTTTTTAATAATTGTAAATACAGGAGATTTGAACTCAGATTTTCAAGCCACTTCAACCATATCTTATATTACTGATACACATGACCACACATATGCAGAAAAGATAAATAATTACAATATAAGAATTTCGTGCTGAACCAGCACTCATCAGTTGGTCCAGATTATCATCTTCCATACATATATACAATCAGTGCTCAGTTTATATTAAGATAAATTTGAAATTTATAATTAGACTAAACATTAACTAATAATTCATAGCCTAATAAATGATAAATAATTATCAATATTTATTTAAAGATGTATTTATCAAATGGCTATGTTCAAAAAATGTCACATTTGTAAACTGAATTACATTTACAGAAAAGCATTGCTAATTTCTTTATCAATCCTCCTTTCTTTTTGGCAACATTAACAATTGTTTTCTAATTACTCATATAATTTTTTTGGTTACTTGAAATGATTGCCAAATAGTAATGTATTTTTAACACCATAATTATCAACTTTAAAAAAAAAAACTATTTTTTTTTTATTCTCTCACATTTATTATGCTTAATCCCTATTTTTTTATCCACTTTTATATAAGTTTCTAAAAGTATTTTTATGTCCTGCAATTTACACACAAGATAACATCAAAAAGACCTGGTTCACTTCTTTTACATATCATCATCATCAACCATTATCAATCCACTGCAGGATGAAGATCTCTCCAAGTTCAATCCATCTTCTCTGATCTTTAGCTTCTCTTCTCCACATCACCCTGCACACTTTCTTATTTCATCCATTCCTCTCACATGTGGTCTCTTTCTGGGTCTTTTACAATCTCTTGAAATCCAGTTTAAGATTTCAATTGTTCATCTATTATCTCTTCTAGCAATATTTCCAGCCCAATTCCACTTCAGTCTTTTAATTTTTTCAATGAGGTTAGTAACACTTGTTTGTTCTCTTACCCATATATTGCATTTTTGATCTATTCTTGTTACTCCCAACATGCATCTCTCCATACTTCTGTGAGTGAGCTGAAGTCTCTGTATTACTCTTCTATTAAGTGTCCAAGTCTCAGATCCATAAGTAAGGACTAGTAAAACACATTTATTAAAAATCTTCCTTTTCAAACACATAGGCATATTTTCTTTTAGTATCAAGTTATTTCTACCATCCATTATGTTTCCATCTGTATTAATAATCTGACCAAGGTATTTGTAACTGTTAACTTCTTCTAACTCATCATATAACATATAACAAAAACAATATAAGAGACGTCATTGTGCCAATTCACATTACTTTTAATCTGAATCAATACTTTATTATCTAATTGTGGAATGCTATAATTATTCTGGAATAAAATCTACTTATATTACAAGTTTATTACCTAGAGTAAACTAGAATAATCATTAGATGCCACATGGTAATGCTTAATAAATCTATATTCAGTCTTATACTAACTATATTCTCAGACTGAATTATAGCTTACCATTTCTGTGAGTAGTTTTGAATCCAGAGCTAATGGACTTGGATTTAACTTTCGTATTGCTATTAAGTGTGTATACACACTTTGACAATGATATGAAATTAGTAAAAGATTTATTATTGAGTCTAAAATAAAAGTAATACATATGGACATATATATATATATAATAATAATACAAGTGAATCATGATATCTCCTATATTTTGTTCCAAGCCTTTCTTGTTAGTACTGCACATAATAACTCACATTTTATTGATAAGCTTTGATTATTACAGAATTCATGTTGTTTACTTGACTGTATATATACAAGCACTTTTTAACACACGCACACCTATATAACACAGATTCTTTTTTATGTGTATAATATTCATATATAAATTAAAATTTTAGTATAAACAAAATAATGTAATTACAAATATAGATTGAGGGAGTGTGATTGTTGTGTGGAGGTTGAGTACATTGTAGTACATGCTTTTGCCACTAGATGCCTCTTTAGGGGACCCCAAGGTGGGATGATTGTGTTAGGAGGATTGGTGAGTGTTATAGTGGTAAGGAATGGGATAAAAGAATAGAAGCATTAATAAAAAATAGGGAGTTGGAGAGATGGAGAACTAGTATGGAGGGTAAGAAGAGTTTAAATATATATAGAAGTAAATGGAATATTGGATGCGAGTTAATTTATGATAATAGTAAGGAAAGTAGTTTATTGTTTAAGGCTTGAACGGGATCTTTAGCAACAAGAGAATATACATGTAAATGGAAAACTATGGGTGATTTAGTGTGCAAATTGTGTAAGGAAGGTATAGAAAATATTAGGCATCTGTTGATTGAATGTAAATGCTTGAAAGCAGAAAGGGTACAGATAATGAAGTTATGGGAGAATAGGTATGAACAAAGTGACTATACAGAAAGTGAGTTATTAGTTTTTATGCTGGGTTTGCAAAAAGATAAGGAGGATTTAAATATAAAGGCCATAGAGTTGACAAAGATTATGTTGTGGAAATGGGATAGGGCAGAATATGGGAAGACTTAGCGTGGGGAATGGAAAATAAAGTGGCTAACAGGTTATTTGGGCATATTTGCTGAAATATTCTTGACTTCATTTAAGGAGAAGCCAAATACATCACATCACATCAACATCAATCTGCCAACATAGTGAAATCATGTTACAGCATAGTAAACGTTTTTGTTATGTGTGTCTCACTTATTTGTAGATTTTTTGTAATGACTATTTTCTGTTAGTGAAGTTGGCAGGGAAGTACATTGTATTGCTTGAAATAGCTTACAAGCACCCTGCTCTAGAGAAAACACAAGCTTATGAGTGGTTTACTGGAAGTATCATGTTTACCATGTCCTAAAAAAGCATGGCAAGTAGAATCCAAAATCAAGATACTGCTGATTTATTTTGGATGCAAATGATATTGTTCACTCAGAATTTGTTTGTAATGACCAGGTATTTAAAACTTACCAGTTCTAAAAGTTTGCATGATATGGTAAAACATTTCATTTTTGGCTTACTGGGGAACACAAGCTTTATCACGACCCACCAGTGCACAAAGCCTTGGGCATGACACAATTTTTAATAAAGTTCAGCACGATCCAGATTATCCATCAGTTAGCCATATTTGCTCAGTCTTGCTCAGTGAAACTTCTTTAAAAAAACGCCTCAAAAAATGTTCTTTTGCCAACTTAAAAGTCGAAAAGAAAAAAATGATACCAACATTAAAATTATTCCTTTGCAAGAATTTTCAGACTATTTTAAAAAATGGAAAACACATTTAGATGACTGGACATTGAATGGGATACATTTCTCCCCCAAATTCCTGCTATTTTTGGGCCCCCCTGTAACTTATTCACATTCATTAGCAAGATGAAAATAATGAAACTATATTAATGAATAATTAAATGCCAGACTTTCATTGCAATTAAGCATGCTTTTAACAAGATCTTTTTTCTTCAAAATCCCCTGCCCACTTTTCCCATGAAAAAGTAATAGTAGTTTTGTTAACAACAGACTGGCTTTTCTAATTGTTTTGTTGTTTTTAAGTTCAGAATATATCAAGTCATTCCTAATTGTTATGAACCATTTCAAATTATTAGTTAAATACTTCAAACTTTAAGCAACTATCTGCAATACAAGAATATTTTACAATGTTTTTTTGAATTACTAAACTGAAAAATTACATTTTATTGCTTAAGGAAAATACTTTATGAATTTTTTTAAATTTTGTAAAAGTTTTAGTTTTATGTTTAAAAAGCATTTTATTATGCAAAATACTATACCATATCAAAATAAAGAATAAAATGTTTTTCAATGTAAACTGAAAAGAAATTATTAATAAATATCATCATGTATGGTATTTAAGAAAGTAAAAATGCATGCTACTACATTGTAAAATTGATTAAGCTTATAAAATTGTAATGTTTTTCTTGGACAGCATATAACTGAAGTAATGTATGTTGATGCAGCGCATATTAAAATTCACTGTAAATTAAGTTATTAAGTATTAACAGGAAATACTAATAATAGCAAAGATAAAAATTCAGAAGTACTTTCAGTTACTTTCATAACCATTCTCACCTGACAAAACTTTTAAGTTTTTCAAAAATAAATATCATATATTGTAAAAAAATTTCACATGATATTTATTTCCAGAAAATTTAAAATTTTTGTCAGTTGAGAATAGACTCAAAAATAATTGAAAATACAGTACTAGTATCAACGACGGTACAGATCTCTGGAAAACGCTGTTCCTACTCAAAAACATTGAAATTAATAATCTCTAATGGGTATGTTTATTTGATATATATATATATATATATTTAGCATATTGAAAAAGTTGTTTTATTAGTAAAATATATTTAGCATAGATAATAGATTAAATATAATGATATGTGGACAGTGACTCCACCAATGAGTAGTACATATATAAAATTAGCACTGAAGGATTAATAATTTGTATAAATCTTGCATTATAAGATGATCATTACCATAATAAGAACTATGGTTGCTATATATATATATTAATAAACTTAAAAGGCCTACTTAAGATATAATGCTAATTACTGATGAAGACAGATCTATAAATTCATTTTTCTAATTATATATTTTAAATCTGTTCTAAAGAAATACAATAGTTACCACAGTGAACTTCTGGACAACACTGGCCTTCTATCTTTTCATAATGACAATTTGGTGCAAGAGGTTGATTAGTACAGCTAATACGAGTACAGATTTTCCAACCATTACTGCAATTGCAGAGACTACAAGGATCATTAGATTGGATGGGAGCCAATGATGAGCATCCTGTCAAGGAAAACAAAATGTTTAATAGTAATTAGAATAAACAATGAACCATAGCGGAAAAACTTAATGAGAAGACATAGACTTAAGAGTTAATGAAAATATAACTTAAAAAAATTAATCTTCATAATAAAAAAATACATTAGTATAAATAACAGTTTATTTGTTAATTTAGTATTACACTTTAAAATAAATAAAATAATTGAATGGCTTTTGCTTAAGAGATTATAAAAAATTAGAATACAGGAAGCTCCAGAACTGGAATCAATTCAAGGATCTTATGCTCATTATTCTGGCATTTTACTACTGCACCAAATCATGTGCAGCACATTTTAAAATAATTTTGATACATTAAGTTAATTCCTAAATAGAAGACAATATTAGTGTTAAGTTAGTTAATACAATTATTACATCAATATAAAATTAAAAAATAAAATGAATGTTGCATGTGACTATGTGTGTGAGAGAGAACGCATGCACTAACAATTACCAATACTGATGCATTAACTTTAAACTAGATTATACAGTACATAGTTTGCATTAGTTTTATTAAATAAAAATTTGTGAACAAATTGTATCAAAAATTTTGCAACTTACATCACATGATGTCTGGGAAATTACACCTGAAAGAGTTCTGAGAAAGACTGTTGAATAGTCAAAACTGTCAGTTATTTTGAAAATGTGATTTATAAATTGATGCAACATATAAAATACATAAAGAAGTGTTTTCATATTTTTTTTGAATTTTAAAAACTCTGAAGAAGACTGAACACCAATCAAAACTCAGCTATTTTGCTACTATGATATATAAAGTGTTGCATTGTATAAAGTTCATAAAAAAGTGTTGTCACTATGCATATTTCTAATTATAAAATAGTAATTGAAAAAGCCTGACCAATCAATGAACAAAGATACAGTATATGAAATTGTCAGAGGGTCAAAAAATTCTCTAAAAACTAATTTACAAAGTATGTTTATAAAATATTACCAAATTCATAATTTCTTTTATTTTGCTGTAATATTTTATATAAATTCAATTTATCCACTCTACTTTGAACACTTTTAAGAAAAATATTTTATTGTGTGTATATGCACACACAATCTTATGTTTTGACTGTCCTGCAGTCTTCTTCAGAACTATGATATAATGAACAAAATAAAATATATAACTATATAAATAATATGTAATAGAGGGAGCTAGGGCATATGATAATTATTTTAAATAATTAAATGGGATGGTCAAGTTTTCATATGAGAGATGCAAAAAGTAAAATGAAAATGTTTGGTAGATTGCAGTTTATGGATAATAAAAGAATAGCCAAAATAGTATTTAATTGGGTTATGAGTAAAGGTCAGGCAACAAGATGGGTGGGAAAGATAATGTGATATGCAAAAGAGTTGGATAAAGAATTTATATCAGTATATTTGTACAAAAGATGGGATGATTGTGTTAGGAGGATTTTTGAGTGTTATAGTGGTAAGGAATGGGATAAAAGAATAGATTTATTAATAAAGAATAGGGAGTTAGAGAGATGAAGAACTAGTATGGAGAGTAAAAAGAGTTTAAATATATATAGAAATAAACAATATTAGATGCGAGTTAATATATAATAATAGTAAGAAAAGTATTGTTTAAGGCTTGAACAGGATCTTTAGCAACAAGTGAATATATATGCAAATGGAAAAATATGGGTGATGTAAATTATGTAAGGAAGGAATAGAAAATATTAGGCATTTGTTAATTGAATGTAAATGCTTGAAAACAGAAAGGGTACGAATAATGAAGTTATGGAATAATAAATATGAAAAAAGTGATTATACAGAAAGTGGATTATTGGTTTTTTATGTTGGGTTTGGGAAAAGATAAGGAGAATTTAGATATAAAGGCCATAGAGTTGACAAAGATTATGTTGTGGAAATGGGATGGAGCAGAATATGGGAAAACTTAGATTGGGGAATGGAAAATAAAGCGGCTAACAGGTGTTTCTGGGCATAATTTTTGAGAGATTCTTGACTCCGTTTATGGAGAAGCTACAGTACATCACATCACATTAAAAAAAAAAAAAACGTTTACTTTTAAAAAATTTAAGTAAAAGTGAGTAAGTTAAACAAATATATTTATAGTTTTTAGATATTAAAAAAAGTAAATATAAAATATTATTAATAACAAAAGAATGAATAAGAAAATAATAGATATATGATTTGAAAATTAAAAAGAATGAATCAAGGTTGAACTTACGAAAATAAAATAATAAGTATTTTATTAAGGTGGAGCTAATAAAACTAAAGTTTAAGTTTATAAGGAATAGAATTAGGAGATTATTAAAAATAATAAAAATGAATAATATATTTAAATTAATAGTTGTTCATGAATATGTATATATACAGTCAGGAATACACATGTATAATTTATAATTATTTTATATTTATATTATATATTTTATTTTATATTACCTGGATTATTTTATTTGGGTTTGATTATATTTATATTTATTTCAGTTTCATTATGTTTTATTATATTTTATATTGTTTTTTTATTATTTTATATTTTTACAATTTTTATATTATTTATATAGTTATGTATTTTATTTTGTTCATTATATCATAGCTCTGAAGAAGACTTTGGGACAGTTGAAATGTAAGATTGTGTTTGCATATATGTACAATAAAAGGTTTTTTGCTAAAAAATGTTCAAAAGTAGAGTGGATAAATTGAATTTATATATTATAATGGTCAGTGATGATGACGAAGTTAAAGTCTTACCGTATCTGCTGTACAGAGCGCCACTAGGCTACTTTGAACCTAGAAAATTTATAAAGTCGACAGATACGTGCTGTTAAGACCGCGACCGCCAGCCCAAGTCACTAGCTCAAGTAGATGCAGAAACTTAATATATTTATTTGAAATATATTTTTAATAAAGATTAGAAAAAAAAAACAATCATTAGATCACTGTCAGTATTATTAACACACAAAAGATTTTATTTATGTATATATATATATGTGACGACACAAACTTTAAAATTATTATATAAGAAAAATTATATTTTATGTTTCATTAGTTATTATTTTATTTGTTTTTCTCTAATTTTTAATCTTAGAAATGTTGAGTATAAATGAGCTACCTAGATGCGCTCACAAATTTTCAAATCACTTGACTCCAGACTAAAAATCCGCAGCCACACCAATACTCGCTTCCAGATATATATCAGCAACCAATGCAATGTGAACATGATAGCATAGAATCATGCCAACAGGAATGTGCATCTGAACAGCATGATATTATTGGAGAAAACATGGCCTTCGTTCTACAGAAATGTGCATCTGTCAGGCGAAGGAAACATGCATATAAAATAATAAAAAGAAATGCTACATATGGATGGGAGAGCGGTCTTATCTTGCTGGCTTATCGTCCAAAATCCATAGAGCTGGAAGGGGTCAATGGCGCAAGAAATACATCTGCGTCCATTTCAATGATATGACTACCTCTTTGGGGTCATGCATTCAGTTGGGCTCGTCGCCCTAGGTGCTAACACACTTCACATTTCATTGATATAAACATCCATATACCTCTCCACCAGCACTGACACAACTACGAAACAAATAGTCCGAAATCAAAGCCTCTTTAAACTAACATATATTTAAACTAGTCTAGCAGCCATCCATACTCAACTAACATTTAAATCATTTTATTAATTTAATAAAAATAAAATATTTAGTTTACAGTTTTAAAATCATTTTAAAATGAGCATTATATTTAACTTTTTTTTTTTTTCCAGAAATACTATTTTTAACCTATTTTAAAATTTAATAATGCACAAATAACGATGTGTTTTTTTTATCTTTAAACACGTTTGCAATAGCAAACCCCGCCCTGTTACAAACAGATCTTTTTAGCATGAATAAATAAAAATAAAATACAATACTTTTTTTTAAAGAGATTACATTTAAGACTTTAAATAAGAGTTTAAAATCGCAAAGTTTATAGAAAGATAAAAGTTCAGGTTTGCTCCAGAGAGAAAGGCTATAGTTCATTTTAAAGACAAATAGAGTTCGAAGTTTTAAGTTTAAAAGAGTTTATATTTAATGTTATCATTCAGAAATTTATACCTTCCTTTGTCCTGTGCTTATTCCTTTGTGACGAAGATCTAATTTACGCAAAGGCTTTTTTCTTGTGGACGATGACGATTTATGAAGCTTGATGAAGATTTCTGCATATGGCACCGGTGGTTCGATCTTCGATCCTGGGATCTGTGAATAGGAAAGCTATCTTCGGCCGGCCGCACCGAAGGAAGCACGATGAAGCTGATTACATTTTTGGTGACTGCGATAACTTTTAAAATTTATATTTTTACTTTTAGCAAATACGAATGAAATCAAAACTTTAATTTTCTGATTCTCTCTCTAACTAATCAATTATTGTTTTGGATTTTCCTTTTATAGTCCTCAGGCACCTTATCTCTGAAATGCAGGATTAATCAAACATACTTCATGTCTGTATTTTATTGGTTTATTGGGTTTGTGTCCAAGGTAAGATTTTGGGTTTTCCACTGAGGTCTGTGTCTCTATCTCTGGGCAGGAACTCTTATTTATTTCACAATCTATTTTTAATTGTCATTTTGCCCCAAGGATCTGTTTGTAATTTTTATATTTAAAAATTAAAACTCTCATTATTTTTAAAATCAAAAGGTTTTTTATTATATTCTATTCAAACACTAGAATCTTTGTTTTGATTCTATAATTTTTTTAAAACATATTTTAATATTTAAATCAAACATAATAAATTAATAATTTGTTATTTGTGCATTTTGAATGTGTGTTTTTAATTCAGTATTAGATATTTACAAAACATTACGTATTAGAATTTATATGTAACGCATATATATATCCCGTTACAATATATATAACAGAAACTAATTAGAAATGTAAGATATTGCAGTCAAAATTCCTTACATGTCTGGAATAATGGTTGTAAAACTTTACATCACCAATAATAACATCTGTAGCAAGATACAAGCATATAAATAAAAATGTTTCATTTTGTGTCAAATTAGTGCATTACAATGACTGACCATTATAATAATTTAGAGTAAGGATAATTCAGTCTGCATACATTTTTAAGATTGTATAATAAAATGATCTTTGATTAAATATGTGAATTCATACCATATGATACTAAATTGTCCATGCACTTTACTACTGTTACACAATGCTTTATTTACCACCCTTTTTTACGGTTTACAGTTTCAATTGCCCCAAAAATCTTCTTCAGAAGTTTATATCTCCTAGTTTCAACTGCTTATTCAAATGTTTATTTATTTTTGTTAAAAAAAAAATAAGTGTAAACATTTCTTTTTTTAAAATGTCATTAACTAAATCAAAAAGTAATTTCAAATAACTCATGAAAATTTGAGTGCCTTTTGTGCATCCCTTTCATAAAATTGAATCGGATATGAATTCAGTGTTGAAAAATAAGTAACAGCAAATACATTGCTAAATTTTCAATTCAATTTTTCTTATTTGTGTTTGCTGTTATATAATTCCATGTAAATAATATAATGATCTTGCGGCAGTTAATAAATATTAAAATAATAAATATCAAAATAAATAATTTTATATCATTTTTATGTTCTTTTTATTTTGAACTCCTAAAAATTATGACCATCATCTATATCAGATAAGTTTGAGTTAGCTTGCAGTTGTTCATTCCTATCTTACAGACTTCATAATACCAATAGCTTTGAACTGCACAAAGGTTTTCAGCAAAAATAAAATTAAAAAAACGATTTCAATAGCACCCAAAATAAATTGACATAAAAAATATGATAAAATATTCAATTGAGAGCATTTTAGAAATAGTAAAAGCTTAAAAACATTTGAAATTCTATTTTAAAAATGTTGATTTTTGAATACGATGTCAAAACCAATTGTCATAAGAATGAATTATATTTCAAGCCGATAATTTTAAAAAACTTAAATTTTCAAAAAGGTTTCTTGGAAAAGACAGTTTACATCATTCCAATAACTTATTTATTTAGCCTATAGATTTTTTTTAGACAGTTTAGGTATTAATCAAATATTTAAGACTCTATAGATATTCCAATTAGGATATATAATTTTTAGTGTTTTTTTAAGTTCTTCAATTCTGCCGCTGTAGAGAAAGATTTAAGTCATTGATCATATGGTTCATGATTTGCCTTTATCCATATCTATGCAGATTAGTTTCTATTAAATTCTATTTTTAAAGGAGATGAGAGAAATAAAGATAAAATCACTAGTGATTTTATTAAGTCCTTCAAATTTGATGGTCATTAATTATGTGGTTTATGTTTTGGGTTTGACCATATCTATATAAGTCAGTGAATATTAAATTTCATTTATGAAGCAAATGAAAGCAATGATCATAGGTGGTGCTGATGGGATTCCAATAACACCTAGGAAGATCAAATCGAGGTGAATTAACTATTAAATTTGGAAAAAGAAAGTTATTTGGAATCTCATAACAAATCCATTTTTTATGCCAAATTTCTTTGATTGCAGATTTTTGGTTGAACATTCAAAAGGAGGATCTTTATTTGAGACAAGTCTTAGACAGTGAAACTATATCATGAGTTATTGAAAAGTCAGGTCTACTTAACAGCTTTCATACATTTTCTGTAAAGCAATGTCTCTTCTGATATCTGGTAGAGGAAGATGTGAAAAAACAGGAAGTCATTATAAAGGAGTAGCCTTGAGTGTAGTAATAATATTTCTCATGGTAATATTCAAATGAATATGCAGAAGTTTAATATGGATACTTTTCTTGAAAAAGGGGCTTTGTATTCAGCAGTAGAATAATCTAATGCTTTGTAAAGAATTTGCATCACAACTCCAAGTGAAATCAGACAGCTTTCTAAGGAGCTTATTCCTAGAAATTATTTTAGATCTACTCTTAAATAAATGAGAAAAATAAGTTACGTTATGATTCAAGCATCTTTCTAAATAGCAATGACTAGAACAATCTTATAGTTTCTCCACACACCAATTATAATGTTGATAAAATATGAAAGAGAAGGAAACAAGAATATTATCTTCTGATAAATAATCATATGGGCAATATTGCATTATGTTGGCACCAAAATAAATAAGTTTAAGGACAATTACATATAAAGTAGATAATATTGAAGAAGAATAGTTATTACACATTATTACCCAGTAAAAACTGGGTTCATGCATTAGATAACATCCTTTTGTTACATGGCACAATTGAAGAACAGAATCTCTGTTATATCTTGAAGTATAAAGCCATGTATAGGTTTCAAGACTTCCTTCATGATTAAGAAATGTTATATTACAGCAGTATCTGTTTTACTTTGATCTTAAATTTGCTTTTGGGCTAAAGTTGTGTAAGAATTGTAAATAGTAGCTTTTTATTATTAGGATGTTTTACTTTATAACCTAAGCCTGACTGCCCTTGTTGATTATACAATATCTAAAAGTATATTTTTTTCTTGAGAGGTCATAAGAGGTTTGAACACTGGATGTAACACAATCCCCTGGAAGTGAACTTCAGATGCTGCCTTATTACTTCTGCATTAAATCACTCAAGGCTAAAAACAGACTAAAAAGCAGGGGTTGATAATCTATTCAGAGTAATTCATATAAACAATCATCTTGGATTCACTTAAAGCAATCTATTCAGGAATGAGTAAAATGTTTTTACTGATTAATGATTTGAAATGTATATATTCATGTAATGATTTTCCATATTTTTAATTTGTATATGTTTGCTTTTATTTAATATTTTCATTTAAAATTTATGTGAAAGTAGATGTCGACTTACCATTTTCTTTTTTGATTTCATCGTCATTACCTGAAAAATAAACAAAATACTCATATAAGAAAAAAAAAATACTTTAAATGATCGAACTTCAACGTTAAAATTTGTCCATAATGTTGCCTTCTATATATAAAATTAAAAACAATCAATTTAAAACAAAATTAAAATAGACAACTCAATCTAAATAAAAATATTATTTAATATATCAATCTGGCTTTGATTCCTTAATGGAATCTTTTCAAGGTGTTTCTTTTTTACACAGTCACATGTGATGTGATGTACTGTAGCTTCTCCTTAAACGAAGTCAAGAATCTCTCACCAATTATGCCCAGAGAAATCTGTTAGCTACTTTATTTTACATTCCCCAATCTAAGTTTTCCCATATTCTGCTCCATCCCATTTCCACAACATAATCTTTAATAGACAGGGTATGAGCACAGACTTTCACATGACCCACCACTCTCCACACTATCTCATAACACGTATATTGGTGATTATTTATCTTTTCGACATATGTGTGTTCAAATGTATCAGTGTTATGAGATAGTGTGGAGAGTGGTGGGTCATGTGAAAGTCTGTGCTCATACCCTGTCTATTACATATATAGACACAGGTATGTATAAGCCTGTGTATTTCATCTATAACATAATCTTTGTCAACTCTATGGCCTTTATATCTAAATCCCCCTTATCTTTCTCCAAACCCAGCATAAAAACCAATAATCCACTTGCTGTATAATCACTTTTTTCACATTTATTTTGCCATAACTTCATTATATGTGCCCTTTCTGTTTTCAAGCATTTACATTCAATTAACAGATGCCTAATATTTTCTATTCCTTCCTTACATAATTTACAAACTAAATCACCCATATTTTTCCATTTACATGTATATTCTCTTGTTGCTAAAGATCCTGTTTGAGCCTTAAACAATAAACTACTTTCCTTACTATTATCATATATTAACTCACACCTAATATTCTGTTTATTTCTATATATATTTAAACTCTTTTTATTTTCCATACTAGTTCTCCATCTCTCTAACTCCCTATTCTTTATTAATAAATCTATTCTTTTATCCCATTCCTTACCACTATCACACTCAACAATCCTCCTAACACAATCATCCCATCTTTTGTACAAATATACTGATATAAATTCTTTATCCAAATCTTTTGCATACCTTATTACCTTTCTCACCCATCTTGTTGCCTGCCCTTTACTCATAACCCAATTAAATACTATTTAGCTATTCTTTTATTATCCATAAACTGCAATCTACCAAACATTTTCATTTTACTTTATGCATCTCTCATATGAAAACTTGACCATTCCATTTCTCCTTGAATTGCCTCCCTTGCTGTCCACACATCTGCATCCAATGCATGTCTTCCTACTTCCCTTTGAACTTTTTCTAAGTTATTTAATACCCCTTTACTAACATATAATGAATTATTACCATATGTTAGCCCTGCTACTGCAACTCCCATATAATTCTAGCTACATCATATTTATTATATGAAAACATTGTTAATTTCTTTATCAATCCCTTTCTTTTCTTTGCTTCATTTATCAATTTTTTCTCCCATTCATCCAAATAATTTTTCTGAATACTTAAAATAATTCCCAAATAACTATATCTATTCACCACACTTAATTTAATATCTCCCAATAAAAATTCTATATCTTCTCTTTCCCCAGTATTAACCATCATTATATTGGATTTTTCTTCACTAAATTTAATCCCCATCTTTTTACCCACTCTTACACATGTCCTCAGCATAACTTCCATATCTTCTCTTCTTTCTGCATACAAAAATATATCATCCACAAAAAAAGATCTGACAAAATATATACTCCCTTACTACCTATTAACGGTATCTCTATCCCTCTTCCTAATCTTTCTATTGCTCTTTTCATTTCATTCAAATATAATACAAACAAAATAGGTGACATAGGGCATCCTTGCCTTAGTCCCACTCCATTTTTAACTTTAATTGATTCTATATTCCCTAATTGATATATATATATAATAATTATTTTCATATAATTTCTTAATAATATCTACTAAAGCTTCATCCATTCCCAAATTTGCTAAACTTATCCATAATCTATTTCTATTTACTCTATCATATGCCTTCTCTATATCTATAAAACTCATGTATAACTGTTTATCTGAATTCCTACTCATATCCATAAGTTGTGTAATTACAAATAAACTATCTCCTATACACCTATCTAATCTAAAACTTCCTTGCATTTCCCCTACTACATTATTCCCTTCCATCCATTTTACAACTCTTCTAGCCACCATATATGAGAAAACTTTATATAAAACTGATGTTACCCATATTGGTCTATAATTATTTAACTTTCTATGATTCTTACCCTTTCCTTTAAATAATAATCTTACTCTTGTATTACTCCAACTACTTGGGAAAACTCTATTCTGTGCCATCTTATTAAAACAAGATAATAATTTTACTTTTGCCCTATATCCTAAATTTATTACCATCTCTGCTGCCCATCCATCTAAACCTCTTGCCTTTCCACTTTTCAATTTCTTCTCTACCTCATTCAGTTCATTTTCTGAAAATGTAATATTCCCATTACTATATGCTTTCATTAATAGTTTTAACAAGGCTGTAAACCTTAGCAATGAGCGTCTGAAAAAATCGTCACTAGGGACCTCTGTAGGTCTTAAAAACACATGGTCCCTAGTGACGATTTTTTCAGACGCTCATTGCTAAGGTTTACAGCCTTGTTAAAACTATTACTGAAATAATAGTGAGCGTTTAATAAAATTTATATTTACAACTTTATATGCTTTCATGTTTTCTATCACTCTATCCTTTATATCTAACATCTTGTCTATATTCATTACATATCTATTTAAGATTCTCTAAATCTTCTCTAGAGCTACCCTCTATTCCCTCATCATCTAGTAATATTATCTCCCCCCCCCTACATTTCTCCTTTTAATGTAATTTCAAAATTTTTTACTCCCATCTTTTCCACTTTTATTAATATCCTCCAACAATTTACTATTCAATTTCATTCTCTCTCTATAATTATCTATTTTAGCCAATTTCTTCTTTACTAAGTACTTTTCCCATTTAGCATTAATATCTTTTTCACTTTCCTTCTTCTTAATAGCACACATATTCTCTGCATGCTTTTTTCCTCTCTTTTACATTTTTACTAATTCTCATTTTTTATTACTTTTATTCTTCTGAATATTCTCACCTAAAACTCTATTTGCTGCTTTTCTACTGCTTTACACCAGTCCTTATACTCATCCCCAACCAACTCTTCCATGATTTCTTCAACTTGTATTTTATACTCTTCCAACATATTCTTATCATTCACTCTTCATCCATATCTTTCACTATTATTTCTATTTTTATTTCTATTCTCCATCACATTACTAACCAATTACCCTACAGCAACACCCCCATGGGCATTATTTACATTACATTACATTACAATAAATATTAAAATATGTTAAATATAATTAGTAACATACATATATGTACATAAAAATGATTAAAGTTATTACAATCCTCCCCATAATATATAGATATACAAATAATCTAAAAAACAAAAAAAAACCCCAATAATAATAATCTCTTCCCTTTATTTTTAAAATTATAACTTTAAAATTTCCAATAATTTAACATATATAATAATTTAATATATATATTTATTTATTTTACTTTTTTTATCCTTTTTCTTTTTGATTGTCTTTCTCTCTTAATCTACCTATTGACCTGTCTCTTTTTATACTTATTTTCATTCCTTTTTTTCTCTCTCTTTTAGTTAGAAATAGAAATATATTTAAAGCATATAGATTTGTCTGATTTTAGAAAATGTCTTAATATTTTCATTTTTCACTTCATCGTCATTACAGCAAATGCTTATGAAATAGGATTAGGATAACTACTTTTGGAAGCAGATGAGAAGTCATGTAATGTAGATATATCTTTTTTTATTTCCATTGCTGCAAATGTCAAAGTGCATGGTGTGCACTACATACAATTATTGGTTGGTAAGGAAAACACTTTGTTGTGAAAATATTAATTTCATATATACTATTTTTTATAAATCTCCACATATACACTCCAATGGAATTTTTTTATATATAAATCCTTTAATTTTCAAACAGTTTCAACTGTCCTGCAGTCTTCATCAGAGCTTTTTTTATATATAATTCCTTTAATTTTCTAACAGTTTCAACTGTCCTTCAGTCTTCATTAGAGCTGTGATGAAGACTTCAGGACAGTTGAAACTATTAGAAAATTAAAGGAATTATATATAAAAAATTGTGTATTGGAGTGTATATGTGGAGATTTATAAAAAGTAATATATATGAATATATGAAGAATACAAAAAAGTAAAGGAGACATTATCAAAATAAACTTATAAATAATAAATTTAAGAATGCTTTAATACATCATATAAAAAAAAAAGAATTTCTTATTCTGTTTTGCAATACCTTTTTGATTCTGGTATAAAACATTAAAACTACAATTCTGAAGAAAAAAAGTGGAATTATTTTATATTTTGTATTGACAATATAGTTTTATTTGCATACATTTTTTATAATGTTTAATTAGATTTGAATACATTATTTTCATATTATTTATTCTTATAAATACTATTTTTCTTTTTTTTTTTTGTAAAAAAAACAAAAAAACACAAAGAAAACAATTTCAATTGACAATTTTACCAAATTACTGGTAATCAAAACAGTCAGTAAATTTACAATCCGTATTTTAAGTTTGAGTAATCAGTGGCATTCTTATAGCACTGTACCACCTGTGTCTGTTGATTATTCAAGATTACTATAGATTATTCAAACAGGCAAAACTCTCCATACAGTAGTGCCACTCAGTGCCAACCAGAATAATCAATGGATGCCAGAAGGCTTGTGCATAAAATCCCTATCTAGTGCCTACTCATCCACTAGATAGAGATTTTATGCATAAGGCTTCTGGCATCCATTGATTACTCTGGTTGACACTGAGTGGTCACTACTGTATGGAGTTTTGCCTATTTGAATAACAGTAATGTGCTAGCATAAAAAATAGTGATCATGTGATGTTTAGTGGTCTTACTATAGATAGCGCTAGAGTAGGTTAATATAACTGTTTTTAGTTAGATGTATTTTCAATTGCTGTTTTTTAAAATTAAATAATACATAATGCATCTTTATCTTAGACCTGAATGAATTTGAAACTTAGTATAGATTAAATTTAATAAGTTTTAGTTAACTGAATGGCCTATTATTGAGGGTATTGGTTATGTATTTATTTTAAATTCAATTTTATATTTTAAAAGCTTAGAAAACCATTTAACATTGACACTTTTTTAATTCAACCTTTTTTGTTGCTGCTTCAAATCTATCTTCTGAATCTGTTTCTTCTAACTTACAACCTAACGATCACTTATAACATTTTAATCTCTCTCTCTTTTTGTTTTTCTATAATGTAATTCAATAATTACCACACTCAAGTCTTGGACAGCATTCTCCAGAAATTTTGACTTTCTTACAGCCATCAGGAATATCCACATTAGGACACTTAACATTTGTACATTTCTTCATTCCATCTGAACAGAAACAGACTTCACAGAAGCTGCTTGAGGAAATGCGACCTTCACCAGTGCAAGCTGACAAAAATATAAATTATAAGTTAAATACATAGCTAGATTTAGTTTATATAAACAACAGTTTTAAAATAAAATATATAGAAATACTTACTCTCACCACCAGGTTGCACTGCAAAAGATATAATACAATATTAGAGGAAAAGAATTTGAGTTGTGAAAAATGATTGCATATAAAAAATAGTTTGTAGTTATATAAGGATAAAAATCATATGAAATATGACAGGATATATAATAGTATTAAAAGAGCTTATTACTATTTGGTGGAAAAGCAGACAATTTAAATACTAGATAAAAAAAACAAAAATAGATTAAAAATTTGGAATGTAGATACAGTTTATTTAGAGATGGCAGAAAAATACTGAACATTTAATTTTGGGTTATGAAATGTTGAATCAATTAAGGGGCGAAAGGAGAAATTTAGAGATAAAGGCAAATTAAAGAGATAGGGATTTTATGATTTTTTGTTTAGGTCTTTCTAACAAAATTGAGAAATATAAGGACAAGATAATGAAACTAACAAAGTAGTTTTAATTAAAATGGAATAGGAGAAAAAAATAGAATTATGGTTAGAGAAAATATTGGATAATAAGGAGTAAGAAGTGGATAAGTGTAATGATATAAAAAATATGGACAGAGAGAATTTTAATTTGGCTAAAGGGGTACATAAAGTTCTGCCCCCATTTAAAAAAAAAATAATTTACATCACATCCCATTTAAAATGATTCACAATAAAAACATTAAGTATTTCTCATGAAGGAGTGAATGATTGTCTCTCTAGACTGCCTGAAGCAAAATCTTGAGGGGACTACTATGTTTGAATCATAAATTATGACATAGATCATCTTCAACACTTTCCCTGTCATCACCAAATCTTGCAAAATATTTGAAAATGTTCTTATGAGTCCTATTACTTCACTATTGCACACACTTTGAGTCAGTTCAAATATTTCAGTAACAGTTTTGCCAATTTAAAACAAAATTCAATGTTAGAATATTGTTCTGCTATGGATTAAGATAAGAAACACACTATCACTTTTCAAGTCATAATTCGTAATCCAGATGTATTAGCATCTTAAAATTTTTTGTAGTGAATAGATAAACTATGCAGTTATATAACATATACAGTGATTCAGAGAGGACATTGTGGGAAGTTTGAAAAGAGAATCAGTCACCCATTTACTGGGATGTATTATGTTAAAAACAACAATAAGGACTAGTAGTTAAAACCAACCATTAAAATTTAATGTACATTAAGAATTCACCTTGCACTGCAAACAGATTTATTAGCTCTGAAGATTTATTTGTAATCAAGCAATAAAAACACTTGATCATTATTGGTGTTAACTTGACATTGTTTTATCTTGTTGTATTAATGATAGAAGATTCTTTGCCATTGAAATATTATGTACAAAGCAATATACTGATGATTGTGCTACTTTTGCCAGTTCAATAGAAGATCCATGGAGAGGATTCATTGTTCTGAAGGTAACATATAAAGACTTGATTTGTAATAAATGTTCTTTATCACAAATGATACAAATCTGTGGCAATATTTATCTTGGATCATTATGAACTTGAGAATTTAAACCAGTTAAATACTTTCATAGTTTTTAAAAGTAGAAAAGTGAACCTAGATATTGAGGTAAAACCCAGACTCCAATGTGTTGCTGCTGCTTTTAAGAAGTTAGAAGATAGCGTACATCATCACAGGGAAATAACTATTGCAATTAAGTTATTTGTTCCAGAAATGCCATTTTATCTAATGTGTTATTGCATGGAAGTGAGACTTGGACTTCCTACCAAGATAATATAAAGGCACTAGAAAAAATTACTTAAGAAAATTGTAAAATTTTAAAAACAGAATAGCAAGATCATAAAATTAATCAGTGTATATCCTTCAAATTTCTGGATGTGATACTATATAATCCACTATTGTAAAATTGTATCTTTATTGGATTAGGCATGTAAAATGAATAAACAATGCAGGACTTCTTCAAAGGTATTTTATGGTGAACTGAATATGGTTTTCATAGAAAAGGCATACTTTACATTATAAAGATTCTATACCAAAGATAATACTGATTTTATAATAGGTTCCTATTTATGGTTCCCCAGTTTCGTTTCTAGCTATTGCAAATTTCATCTCTAGAATAGTTTTCTCATTATTGTTTTTTGGAGAGAGAATGCAAAACATCATATTCATATGTAAATGGTTTCTGCTACTATTAGCCTTTTTTTATGAACAATAAATAGTAATTTTTATCATCTTTGTAATAATTAAAAAACTCATTGCAGTATCTTTTGAAACTTTTTTAAATTTTTATGATTTTAAAATTGAAGTATTTATAAAATACTTCTAAATGTTCTTTTAACATTGATTCAATCACTGATAAAGGAATTTATCATATCTATGATCTGTTTGCTCTACACCAATTTTTTATTCGCAGTAGTTGTGCACTGTTTGGAGTAATAAGCATATCGATCACTTTTTACATAATATGGTTCTAATAATCATCAAATTTATATTTGCACATACAGCAACTATTTATTGAAAAATTGCAATTTCTGTCATCCACTTGCAAGCATTCAAAATCATAATATGCCTATTGAAGCTAAACTTGCTGTTTTAAGCTGCAGAGATGAGATTCTGGGAAGTAAATCTTTTCTTCAGCTAACTATCACTGGTCATCAACTTCTTTCTTCATACTTTTTGATCTAGTCTGAAGCTTAGTAATTGATATATCTTAAGAAGGTATCTTTTAGTTACAATATATATATATATGAAGAAGAATTACTTCTTTTCATGTTTTTTTTTTCCGGAAATGTCAATTATAATATTTTTTAAAGAGTTACATTTATTAAATGATAATATGACAAATTCCAAACATTTTAAATAATAAGAATATAAATGTTTATTAAAGGTAATTGTAAAAGACAGAGAAAAATATAAAATTTCTGATTTTCAGGATTTATCTATTCTGATTACCCTATTTTTTTATTTTTTATTCCCTTTTTGGATGTTAGTCCATGAATCTCGAATCAAAGAATTACACCATAAAATTAAATGGATTCTTATGATGTTACATGATCCAAATAAATTCCTTTTACCAGATGTAGCAATGAAGTCAGATGAGAATAATTTTTGATCAGAGCATTCATCTGCTTTATAACGAGAATTTATCAGCAATTAATCTACATAAATGGGGCAAACACAAACCTTTGCCAAATTTATGACTGCAAAGTTACTGATGCATTTATCTTCTGGTTGGAATCTGTACAGATTCCTATATGATATTTTGCTAATAGTTAAACAGTTGAAAAGTCCATATCTTAATAAAATTAATTGCCAAAAAGAATAATTAAAAGTAGTTATTTTATTTACCACTTATTCTTATTTTCATACTTTGCTTAATTTTAGTTTAAAAATTTTTACTGCTATATTAGTTAATATTTTCATATTAAGTATTATTTATTTTATTATATATATAAATGTGGTGTAAATTTCTATTTCCCACATGTATATTAATCTTTACCATGGACAAATATACTGAACAGCTAAAATAAAATGTGATGAAAAATATTGACACCAGATGGTGGTAAAAACAGAAAATTTCAATTTATTGAATATGATGTTTAAATTCAGATTTCTACTTTTATCATTTCAGATAATACAAAATATGTTCTTATTTACATTAACATTTAGATCTACACAATTGTTCTGAAACCAAATTGAAATTTTAAATATAAAAATAAACTTACATGAAGTGTTTTCGTAATCCTCCTTAACTTCTTCACCTAGAAATAAAAAACAATTAGTCAAGAAAAAAAAAACAAATAACAGAGTTATGCAATTGTTAGTTATATTCAAAATTTCCACTCTATAATAGACTCTTAAAACATATAAATAGACTCCTAAGATGCATTTTATGCTGAACCAGCCCTCTTCAACTCAGATCATAATCTCTTACACATCTTCCTCATTTGTTCAGCATTTATCAATTAAAAAATCATTACAATTTGATTTAGAAGCATCAATTTTTTTACACTCATAACTTTAACACCATCCATTTTAGACAAATACAATAATGATTATTAATAATTATTTATTAGCCTAGAGATTATGATATTATTCCTACATGTAGGAAAAGAGAAACAAATTGAATTATTTTATTATTTATATTTGATTAACAAGAAGATATGTTAATATTTACAGGAGATTTAAAGTTTAGATCTTGTACAGAAATGGTAGGAAAATCTCTGTTCTAATAAATGATTACTTTACAGATCTTAGAGGACATTTCAAGAGTTACTGGCGAAGGTTACAAGTCAGAAACTTAGATCCTAAGGTCAAGGTGCAGTGCTCTCAGATCCAAGGCTCTTCACTAACGAAGGCCACAAGCCAGAAATTAGTCTGGAGATATTGAATGAGTAGGCACTAGATGGGAATTTTATGCAAAAGCCTTCTAGCATGCATTGATTACTCTGGCTTGCACTGAGTGGCAATATGTATAGAGAGTTTTGCCTGTTTTAATTTATATAAAATAGTTGTTTAATGGAAAACACATAATAAAAAGAAAATATAATAATCCATTATTCATAATAGTTTATTGTATTTTATAATTTTAAATAGTAGGTATATATAAAAGTATGTGAAGCAACATAATTGTGTGGCAATAGTGGATGTATGCACTGTATAGAGTGTGTTTTAGATCAAAATGATTTGTGCTATTTAATTTTTTAATAACATCTTCTGTGAATTTTTTTTCGGTTACAAGATATAAAATTCTATTATTTTTAATTATAGTAATAACAGAGCAAGATACTTCAGGCACACACCTCCAACATTAATGGCCCATCATATGGAGGCCGGAATTGACAGATGTCAATAAAGATCTTTCTTCAGCAGTCATTTAAATTTAAATAAGTTTTTCCAATGAAATTCTATTCAATATCCCAGATTAGTTTCTAGCTTATCTTTCGTCAGTGAGAGGCTGTTGGACCTGAAAGCAATGATCTGAGATTTTTGAATATAATACATCTTTCCTCTAGCATCCATCTTTTACTTTTTTGTTTTTACTATCAACAATAAGTTCAAACTTAAAATCATGTTAATGTTTTGCATTCTAAATCAATTTACATGCATAGTTATAGATCTGATACCAGTTCAATATCTAGATATTATGTTGACTGTAGTTTTTTAATAACTACAGGAACCTTTGTCCTTTTGCCAGGATTGATGTAAAATAACTACAACATCACATGATTCCAACTTACATAACGTTATTCATTAGCAATTTAGATAAAGAATTTTCTCATAAATAGCAGAGTACAATCTGTAATTATGTGATATCATATTAAAACAAATTGAATTATTTTAACCTAAAAACAATTTGACAGCATTTTAAAATAAAAATTTTGAATTCTTTCAGCAACCTTAATTTATATTATTGTGTTTTGTTATCATAATATTTTTCTTGATGCTATATTTTGCTCGTGAATGCTTATTTTTGCATGAAATAAATTTGAAAAGATGTTAGATTACTATGGCTGCCATGTTGCATGAAATACTGGAAAATCACTCTGCAGTATATGTCTTTCAGGAATAACTTCCTTCAACAATTGCCTTGAAACACTGCCAGCAATCCATGCAAATATAACAACCGCCTAACTTACATTAATATTGTAATGTTGACTAACTTGATATCAAAACTGTCATATTTTGGAGAAAAAAAAAGGTGTTTAGTAACTGTAATTTATATAAATATAAAGCTAGGATTTATGACTCCAGGAAAAAGAGAAAATATTAGAAACGTAAATAGAAAGACATTGTGAATTAAAAGCAATGAAAAAAAATTGCTGTAAGATAAAAAAGAAATGTGAATTATAATGCAGAAAAGGCCTAATGGATTTAAATATAGAAAAAGCTAGTATTGTTTAGATTAGAACATAAAGATATTTAAAACTAATCAAACAAAAGAATAAATATTTGAAGGACTAATTACAGAGGAATGTGCATGTACACAATTAAACGATGATAATTTGAGAAAAGACGTTATGCTGGAGGGGATAGCTTAATGTAAATAGCTATTACCTTTGATAATAATTAATACCAGACTTTAAACTGTGAAAAAGTATAAAGAGCATGTGCTGAAAAGAGCAGCAAGCTTTTTCTTACTCATCGTATGATATTGCTATTGCGACCCTGGATGTCAGAGAGAAAGGACCCAGAGAAAAAGCTGTGGAAAAGTTGTAGCAACTTTTCTGTTATGAGAGACATCATCCCAGAGACCAAACTTTTGTAGATGTAAACATCCAGATAGAAATCTTAAACAAACTGCACCACTCTTATTTTTATTTATGAATGCCTGATAAGGCTCTCAGGAGAACTGTGCAGAGTCAGTTCGTGAGTATAGACAATTTTTGTAGTAATGACTCAAGTGTGAGAATAGTTAAGACATTGTTTAGTCTTTAACAATGGGAAGTATTAGCATTTATTGAGAACTAGGTTTGTCAAATTGTATATAATGTGAGATGTACTATAATGTAAATAAATATAATTCTTATCTTTATTTAATGATTTTATTTCAACCTATAATTTATATATTTTTTGTTATTTATTGGCATTCAGCTTTGTAGTTGAATACATAACAAAAACACAAATATTTAGTACCACAATCATACTATAAATCATTTTATTTCAATATGACATATGCTAATCAAAGCTGAATCAGAATTGCATATTTTTAATTAAAAAATCCAACGTTCTAATAGACAATAGGTAAGATAATGTTTCTTGAAATGGATTTAAATAAATTTAAAGAGATATCAGTGCCAATCATAGTCGGCTTTTTCATCATGACTATGCTATAAGCTTTAGTAACTACTAAATACCAAATGATAGTGCTTAATAAATACTTATCCAATGCTGTCCTATTTAATATCTTCAGGCTAGTTCCTAGCTTATGGCTTTCATCTGTGAGAGTTTTGGATTTTAGAACTGTCCACCTGGACCTTTAGGATTTAATGCACCCTCTTTTTGACATCCATTTTTTACCTTTCTGTTCTTCTATCAAATATCAGTTCAAATTGAAAAAAAAAACATTTTCAATATAAGATGGTTTCTAGAAGAAAGATGCATTATATTCTAAAAATCCAGGTGCACTGATCCAATATTCAAAACCTCCTCACCGATGAAAGTCTTAAGCTAGAAACTAGGATAAAATTAAATAGGAATTTATTAATCATTACCCCTTGACATCTATTAGTTACTAAAGGTTACACTAGGTGGCATAGTTGTGGTGAAAGAAAGAGTATGCTGCTGAATAGGAATGTGTATGATCAGGTCATGTGATATTTATCAGCTATAATCATCATATATAATACATGTTTTACTACAGATGCATACTACATCAAAAAATTGACAAATTAATCTGCAGAATACATGCACTTCCGGAATAACTTCATTCACCCGTTGCCTTGAAATACTACTAACAATCTATGCAAATGTTATGATAATTGGACTAGACATCTCTTCCAATTCATATCTAATTCAAAGCACATTAACTTATTTATTGTTTATGTTTATGAATTCCTTTCGATTGTGATTGCTGAAAAAAATACAGAGAGAAAATATATACTAAAGCTCATGTCACATTGTAATAATAATATACAGTATTTGAAAGTACTCATGTAAATGTTAAAAAAAGGGGGGTGGGGTCGAAAATTTAATGTCATTCTTTCAAATATAAGCACCTTGTCAAAATCATTATTTAATGATTTAAATAGAATACATCAATAATAGAATTTGTTAAGCAAATATAATAAATTAATATTTGATCTATTAACAAAGAGTCTTGTAGCATAACACACCACCCATGCAACATCCAAGACTCGGATTTAAAATCAGGCTGAATGAACCTTTGCAATTTTTCAGATCATGTAAATAATTGGTACATAACCACTACAGTTTACCATTGATTATGGATTGGAAATTAGTAGAATTAGCTACAGTTTGAAAATCCAAGTTATTTTGAGTTATTAGATTACTGTCAACACAATTAAAAATTATAATTATGCTCTTTAGTTCTGGAAGCAGGAAATCACTATACTATGGACTCTTAGCCCATCATCAGGAAAATTATAAATCATTAATAATGTTTAAATTCAACTTATCCACATTAGAACTTTATATGATAATTTAAAATATATGTGACTTGAAAATTTCACACCAGATGAAGTTAAATGGACTGCAAATTATTAACAATGTTTAAACTAATTAATATTAATATTTAAGATTGTAATTAAAAATATTACATGATATGATATTACTCACCAGGTGGAGCTGGAGGAGCTATAACAATATAATAAATTCACATTAGAAGCTATAATACATATCCAGTATATACATATATATTCAATATTTGTAGATTATTGAAGCTAAGTCTAGTAATTAATTAAACCAATTATTAATCTGATAAGGCAAATTTATTCATGAAATTAGTTTATAAAGTTTAAAAATAAAATGATAAATAATAAAGAATTTATAAAAATAATTTTCAACCTACAGTTATATTTCATATTCATTATTCTAATTATAAAGTAACAATTGACTCTTTAGTTTGTGATTCTGCCACTTGGAGAGCTACTCCATGACTGATTGTAGTATGGAGGGTAAGAAGAGTTTAAATATATATAGAAGTAAACGGAATATTGGAAGCGAGTTAATTTATGATAATAGTAAGGAAAGTAGTTTATTGTTTAAGGCTCGAACGGGATCTTTAGCAACAAGAGAATATACATGTAAATGGAAAACTATGGGTGATTTAGTATGTAAATTATGTAAGGAAGGAATAGAAAATATTAGGCATCTGTTAATTTAATGTAAATGCTTGAAAGCAGAAAGAGTACAGGTAATGAAGTTATGGGAGAATAGGTATGAACAAAGTGACAATACAGAAAGTGAGTTAGTAGTTTTTATGTTGGGTTTATGAAAAGATAAGGGGGATTTAGATTTAAAGGCCATAGAGTTGACAAAGATTATATTGTGGAAATGGGATGGGGCAGAATATGGGAAGACTTAGAGTGGGGAATGGAAAATAAAGTGGCTAACAGGTTTATCTGGGCATAGTTGCTGAGATATTCTTGACTTCGTTTAAGGAGAAGCCAAATACATCACATCACATCACATAGATGTGAAGGAAGTAGTGATAGAAAAAATGAAAGCAGTTAGTAATGGGAATATTAGGTTCACAAAAAATGAATTGAATGAGGCAGGGAAGAGATTGAAAAGTGAAAAGGCGAGAGGTTTAGATGGATGGGCAGCAGAGATAGTAATGAATTTAGGGCATAGAGCAAAAGCAAACTTATTATCATGTGTTAATAAAATGGCACAGAAGACAGTTTTTCCGGGTAGTTGGAGTAATACAAGAATAAGATTATTATTTAAAGGAAAGGGTAAAGATAATAGAAAGTTAAATAATTATAGACCGATAGTGGTAACATCAGTTTTATATAAAGTTTTCTCATATATCGTAGCTGGAAGAGTTGTAAATTGGATGGAAGAGAATAATGTAGTTTGGAAATGCAAGGAGGTTTTAGGTCAGATAGGCGTATAGGAGATAATTTGTTTGTAGTTACACAATGTATGGAGATGAGTAGGAATTCAGGTAGATCATTATATATGAGTTTTATAGATATAGAGAAAGCATATGATAGAGTAAATAGAAATAGATTATGGGTGAGGTTAGCCAATTTGAGAATGAATGAAGCTTTAGTAAATATTATTAAGAAATTATATGAAAATAATTATTATACTTACCAGTTAGGGTATATAAAATCAGTTAAAGTTAAAAATGGGGTGGGATTAAGGCAAGAATGCCCTGTGTCACCTATGAAAAAAATAGAAAGACTAGGAAGAGGGGTAGAGATACCATTAATAGGTGGCAAGGGAGTATATAGTTTGTCAGGTCTTTTTTTTGCAGATGATATCTTTTTGTGTGCAGAAAGAAGAGAAGATATGGAAATTATGTTGAGGACATGTTCAAGGGTGGGTAAAGATATGGGGATTAAATTTAGTGAAGAAAAATCAAATATACTGATGGTTAATACTGGGTAAAGAGAAGATGTAGAATTTTTATTGGGGGATATAAAGTTAAGTGTGGTGGATAGATATAGGTATTTGAGAATCATCTTATGTAATCAGAAAAATTTCTTGGATGAATGGGAGAAAAAATTGGTAAACGAAGCAAAGAAAAGAAAGGGTTTGGTAAAGAAACTAACAGTATTTTCATATAATAAATATGATGTAGCTAGAATAGTATGGAAGGGAGTTGCAGTAGCAGGGTTAACATATGGTAATGATGCATTATGTGTTAGTAAAAGGATTTTAGATTATTTAGAGAAAGTACAAAGGGAAGTAGAAAGACATGCATTATATGCAGAGATGTGGACAGCAAAGGAGGCAATTCAATGAGAAATGGGATGGTCAAGTTTCTATATGAGAGATGCAAAAAGTAAAATGAAAATGTTTGGTAGGTTGCACTTTATGGATAGTAAAAGAATAGCCAAAATAGTGTTTAATTGGGTTATGAGTAAAGGGCAGGTAACAAGATGGGTGAGAAAGGTAATGCGGTATGCAAAAGATTTGGATAAAGAATTTATATCGGTATACTTGTATAAAAGATGAGATGATTGTGTTAGGAGGATTGTTGAGTGTTATAGTGGTAAGGAATGGGATAAAAGAATAGAAGCATTAATAAAAAATAGGGAGTTAGAGAGATGGAGAAGTAGTATGGAGGGTAAGAAGAGTTTAAATATATATAGAAGTAAATGGAATATTGGAAGCGAGTTAATTTATGATAACAGTAAGGAAAGTAGTTTATTGTTTAAAGTTCGAATGGGATCTTTAGCAACAAGAGAATATACATGTAAATGGAAAACTATGGATGCTTTAGCGTGCAAATTGTGTAAGGAAGATATAGAAAATATTAGGCATCTGTTGATTGAATGTAAATGCTTGAAAGCAGAAAGGGTACAGATAATGAAGTTATGGGAGAATAGGTATGAACAAAGTGACAATACAGAAAGTGAGTTATTAGTTTTTATGTTTGGTTTGCGAAAAGATAAGGGGGATTTAGATTTAAAGGCCATAGATTTGACAAAGATTATGTTGTGGAAATGGGATGGGGCAGAATATGGGAAGACTTAGAGTGGGGAATAGAAAATAAAGTGGCTAATAGGTTTAGCTGGGCATAGTTGCTGAGATATTCTTGACTTCGTTTAAGGAGAAGCCAAATACATTACATCACATCACATAAATCTGAAACTTAGCTGTTGTGAAACAGTTAAATGTTGCTTGAAATTTATGAAAATCATCACATATACTGTAATATAGATTCAAGTCAATTAAAACTAACTTACAGCAGTCCACTTGAGGACAACACTTTCCAAGAGTGATGGTTATGACACAACTATCAGGACTAGCAGGAAGGAGACATTTTACACCTGTGCAGGAGTTTTGGACCACCTCATCTAAAATAAAGTATTAGAAAAATATGAGAATGATAGATACATAAATAATATAAATATATAGGATGATAGCAATAAGTAAGAGAGAAAAAGTGGAAGGTTATTAATTATGGGATTCACACTTAATAAAAAATAATACAATTACAAAGCATAGACTACTAAATAAAGTAATCAGATGGTTTATTGCTTGAAAATTCATGTAAATCCAAATGCAAGAAGTGACAAAGCTGAAGCAAGTCCATAATCCATCCATCTATCACTGTGCTAAACTATAGACAGCAAAAATAATTGAATAGATTATTGTTTGGAAATTCATAAGAAGATTGAGCATTGGAAATGATGAAGAGGAATTGTGGCCTATGGACTTTAAGCTCTCGAATCCACCATTCATCTACTGCAGTAAAATATAAGAGTTGAATGATCCATAATGTTTTCACTTTAATTGAATTTTAAAATGGCAGCTCAAATGCAATATCCATAATTATGTCATTCATACTTTTACAAGTTTTGATGTTGCCTATAATTAAAGGATTATAAAGTACATCAGCTAGTAATATGATTTAGATGAGTGAATCCCTTCCAACAGTGCTTGGCAATGTATCTCACTCCAGGAAAAGAGGAGTTGTAACACCTGAAATAATGGTGTAGTTTGGCTTGATCAAATCAATAATAGAGATCTGAAAGTAAGTCTCCATATTTTTTTAATTTGATATACTAATAATTACAGGGAAGAAGTATTAGATGAAAGACAATGCATTATAAACAATATGAAACAATCTAACTCAATACCAATTTTTCAAATTACCATGTTTATAACGTATTATCCTTTAAAATATTGATGGAAAAATTCAAACAAATCTCTGCAGTTTGTACCCAGCTATTCTTATTCACCTTAACAGCTATTCTGACTCATTTAATAATAATAATAATAATAAAATTGGTATTTTAGATATCTATACACAATTCAATATAGTAAAAAGTATACGTGTTAAAATAAAAATCATTCTTGTTTTTAAGTTTATATTAAACTGTATAAACAATAATTAGGATAGAGAATTCAGAATAAAAGAAATGCTTAATTAAAAAATATATAATCAAGTTGTCAGACTAAAACAAATTAATAAAACTAATTAGTTTTTCCTGAGACAGATAAAACAGTTAAGAAAACTAATTAGTTATTCTTAAGACAAATTCTTAAAATAGGAAATAAAAACATTCCTAGAAAGATGAAGTTAATTTCAGAGAAGTATTAAAAGAAGTATTAATCATATGACAGGACAAGATCACCACATCAAACTAGAAGCAATAACTAGTTGAAGAAGGACATGACTAAAACTTTATACTCGGTGATATATCATTTGAAAGTTGCAAGTGAGATCTAGGACATTTAAACATCATTTCAGTCTTGAATATGTTTTTAATAAACACTTTTGCAAATTGAGAGACTTATATATAGTTAATTACTACTATATTTATTAATATCAAATCGTGCTTTCACACTTCCAACGTAAAGCTATAACAACAAATAGAAAACTAAATTAAATGGTTGAGCACTTTCAAGAAGATGTACTTCTCATATTCATAGCCAGTTATGATCCTTTCTTTGGAATCATTATATAAATAAATCTGATATGCAAATTATATGCGAATGAGTTACTAAGTTGCATGTTTTGCGATATCTAAAAGATGGCCTTAGTGACTCATTTGCATATCAGATTTATTTATATAATGATTTCAAAGAAAGGATCATAACTGGATATGAATATGAGAAGTACATCTTCTTGAAAGCGCTTAGCCATTTAATTTAGTTTTCAATTTGTTGTTATAGCTTTATGTTGGAAGTGTGAAAGCACGATTTGATATTATTATATTGGACAAACGTAAAGTATAAATATACAGGTTATTACTATATTTATTTTATATATATATATAATACAAATAATTTGTTCATTAATTAAAAACTATTGTATTAATGACCAAAAAATAAATAAATGTAACACTAATTAACTTATATATAGTCTTTCAATCTGCAGAAGTACTTTACAAATATAAATAGACTAATTAATAATTCAATGAGTGTTCTACCTAAAATGCAAATAAGTAATATAATGTAGAGAATTATACGTGGTTGTAAAAAAATCATATATTGGGGAATCAAGAAGTGCTCTGGAAAAAGGGATAAAAGAACATCAATTATTATATAATCAAGTAAAAGAAACTATAAATAATCAATTAATTACTGACTCAGTATTGTTCGACTATGAAAAATCTTGTAATTTTAAAATTACTTTTAATATATATGATACAAAAATATTAATGGAAGAAGAAAATCATAAAAAGATAAAAATTAAGGAAGCAATATTGATAAATAAATTCAAAGATAATACAATAAATAGATGCGCAGCAAATACTGACATACACAACTCATGGAAAATCACATGATATTAAACTTCTGTGTTATTTTACAGTTGATAAGGATTACAAAGTAAGCAAAAGCATTACTCATTAATTAAGATATATATTTTAATATTTTTACCATTAAAATTATTTGGAACTTTTATATATATATGATATGAAGATATATATGTTGAATAATTAGCATTTAATCTATTTATAAAAAAATATTTATCCCAAACTTCTGTGCTCAGTGATCTCTTTAAAATCAATTTCTATTTTTGTTTGGATCTTCTGAAATAACAATTGCAGTTTGTTAATGGAGACTGAACATAGCAATTGCAAAGATCGATTATTCATCATAACAACCTCAGGATCATATAAGCACCACAATGTTATCTGATTACATCAAAATTTGAATCTTCCAATTCTACAATTTCTCTTCAACAATGGCCATTTGTCCTTACACACACACATATGCCAGAATCACAAAAGTTCATTGCACAATAAAGTCAATATCTAAACATATAATAAATAAACAGCAGCACAAGTAATTAATATAAAACAAATTAAAATTTTAAAGTGCTATTTACAATATCAACAACCTTCTATTCACAGCATAACGAATCTTTGTCATTGAAGAGATGAGGTTGCTATGATTGATGCGAAATTGATTTTTTTCTCATGATGGTTGAATGAGGATAATTAAGTCCAAGATATGCATCCTGAAAGATTGATTCAATTTTGTTTATGAGGTAATAGAAAAAATATGAAAATTGTAGACGATGCTTTGATAATTTGGAATTAAATCAATTTGCATTATAAAAAACTGTATATAGAGTATCATATGACCATATCCAGGTATTGAGAGAAATTATAGAAAAGACAAATGAATATGAGTTGCCATTATGCTTAGGATTTGTAGACTATGAAAAGGCATTTGATTCTATAATCATTTCTTCAGTGATTAAATCATTGGATCATCAAGGTGTAGATCCAGGATATTGTCATATTTTGAAGAATATTTATAAAAATGCAACAGCAACAATTAGATTACATAATGATAGTAGGAAAATCAACATTGAAAAGGGTGTAAGACAGGGTGACTCCATATCTCCAAAACTTTTTACAGCAGTGCTGCAAGAGGTATTTTGTGGATTAAAATGGGAAGCTAAAGGAGTGAAAGTAAATGGAGATTATTTAAGTCATTTGGATTTTGCAGATGATGTAGTTGTTTTTGCAAATAATGCTTTAGAGCTACAGGAAATGTTGCAGGAGTTATCAGATGAAAGTAGGACTAAAGATAAATGTTAAAAAGACTAAAGTAATGTTTAATAGATTTTCTCAAAATATGAAAATAAAGATTGATTATGATGAGTTAGAAGAAGTTAACAGTTACAAATACCTTGGTCAGATTATTAATACAGATGGAAATATAATGGATGAATTTAAACTTGGTTGGAGTGCTTTTGGTAGAAATAACTTGATACTAAAAGGAAATATGCCTATGTGTTTGAAAAGGAAGGTTTTTAATAAATGTGTTTTTCCAGTTCTTACTTATGGATCTGAGACTTGGACACTTAATAGAAGAGCAATACAGAGTTGACCACTCAAAGAAGTATGGAGGGATGCATGTTGGGAGTTACAAGAAAAGATAGGAAACGTGATATATGGGTAAGAGAACAAACAGGTGTTACTGACCACATTGAAAAAATTAAGAAACTGAAGTGGAGTTGGGCTGGACAAATTGTTAAAAGAGATGATAACAGATGGACAATTAAAATTTTAAACTGGATTCCAAGAGATTGTAAAAGACCCAGAAAGAGACCACATGTGAGATGGGTGGATGAAATAAGAAAGTGTGGAGAAGCTAGAGATAGAAACAGATGGATTGAACTTGGAGAGACTTTCATCCTGCAGTGGATTGATAATGGTTGATGATGATGATGAAGATGACCCTCAACAGCCAATTGTATGACAGCTAATAAAAGTCATAATAATTCAAAATACTAAAGTATTAAAAATTTGAAATAATTCTAAACTTCACAGAATGACATAATAGTATACTGAATTCAAAACTTATGGAGGTATTTTAATATTTGTATTTGAATATTATATCCTAGATTCTAATCTGAAGTTACACATTTATTTAAGAATTTAATTAAGCAATATTTTTTGCAATTAAATCAGAAAACAATCAGGAGAATCATCTTTCAGGAGATGAGTAGAAATTTTTTAATCATCCTAATTAAGAATAGTTTTATCCTATATAAAAACATATATGATTGACTAATGAAGGTCATGTGATATGCTGTTTTAAATGTGATATGTATTGAATAGTTTTGAAAGTCCATTTGTTTTCTAGGTAATGCCTTTGTTATATAACTCTGCCTACATATTACTTTTAAGTAGTAAATTCATTTCTCCTACTCCAATTCTGCCACCTAGTATAAGCTCAAGTAATCAATAGATTCAAAAAATATAGGTACACTAGATATAGATCCAAAATATCTCTCTGATAAAAGTCATAAGCTAGAAACTGGTCTGAGAATACAGATAAGAGAACACTGAATAGAGATTTATTAAATATTACTATCTAACATCTATTGATTACTTAAACTAACACTGGGTGGCAGAAGTGGATGAGCATAAGAGGATTTTCAATTTAATTTTTTATTATAGGATTTTAAATAAAATAAGAAACTTAAGTACTAGTATTAAAATTTTTTCTTTGTTTTCTAGAAAGACCTTCATAACTTGTATATTCAAAGGATACAGAATATCAAAAATAAGGAGAAATTCTATTCTATTTAGAAAATAAAAAATACTTATTAACATCAATTTCAAAATCACAAAGGTGGTGTCATTTTAAATATTTTATTATAACATTCTTACACTATCACACAACACACTCTCTTTACTTTAATGTTATCACATTTCATTATAATATTCATAGTAGAAACTGATTTAATAATGCATTTTAGGTACTGATATAATGTATGGACTAAATTTAGTTTAGTACTTATAATTGAGCAAAAGAAAAAGTAGCCGATCAAAAATAAAATGTCCGCATATATTCTTGAACTAACGGCATCAAATATAAATAAAGTGAAGAAAGACATATATTTTGTAATAAAAATGTATATTAAATAAAATAAAGATAATTCATACACAAAATTTATATGAAGTTAAAGTAAACAATATTAAATATACATTCCCGGTAAATTCAACAATAAATGTGGATATTGTAAATTCAAAAATAAATGTAGACCAATCGGGATTTGCATTTTTGTGTATATTTGATTTATCATTGGTATATATTTTTTTAAATCAAAAACTGATATTGTTTTAATAAATAAATAATTGTTATTGCAAAATATGTTGTTTTATTAATTTTGTTTAGGATACTCTTGTAGTTATTTATCCAAAAATAAATGCAGGCATTTTATTTATTAATACAGCTCAAAAACACCTCTTGTACTGTCAGCCATAACTTAAGGCCACTAAAATGGTATAATGATGTGCGTTTTGTGAAAAACAGCACTATCTAGACAGTAGGGTTCAGTTTTCATACTACTACCAAAAATTAGTTTTTCTTTTGTTCAATGGTAAATACTATGCAGAGCAGGGCTATACAGCCTAAAATAAAGTGATTCAAGATCCACATTAAAAAACATATTTATCTAAGGGTCACATCCAAAATAATACATTCAATACATATATTAAATTATTGGAAAGTCCTATCTTAGTTAGGCTTAATAGGCATTTCAAAAATATCTTTAAAAGGAAAGTTCTAGTGTTTATAATTTTTTTTTATTGAAACAGAAGATAAAATACAGCAATTGGTTATAATATATCATTTTAGAAAGAGCTTGGTGATAGTTTGGATTTGTTTACTAAACTAATTAAAATAATTGATTAGCGATAGAATTAAAATGTCTAATAAACATCTTATTCAAATTATTTTATTTGAAAATATCAACGTATCTAAATGAGTTAGGCCATATATGGCTCATGGGCCATGGTTTGGACAGCTCTTATGTAAATCAATAGAACTGGTAGACCATACACTAAATTAGTACTAGTATGGGAGGAGTTACAAAATTTTTTTGACATGGACAGCAAATATCTAATTATGCTCTGGATTTAAAATTATATTGGGAGTGCAACTAGATGATATTACTGTAACAAATTTTTTTTTCACACAATAGTACAATCTAATATAACTTCTAGTAATGAATAGATATTAAAAGATTAGGCATTTTATTATTACAGCTAACACTAGGTGGCAATATTGTGCGGACAAACAATTTCTGTTGTTTTAACTGCTTGTGTAATCATAAAAAAATTATAATCATGTTATCTTTAATGGTTTAATATCAATCCTAGCCAAAAAAAAAATAGTTATTAAAAAATCAAAATATATAGATGCTAAATGGGATTTAGATCTGTATGACTATACAAAGAAATTAGCTTGGATTTAAAACATTGTATTTCCAATTTGGGTTGACAACTTTATAGTTAACCAGAAAAATAAAGGATAGGTGCTGAAGGAATGCATTAGATCCAAATATCGAGGTGCAGTGCTCTCAGATCCAAGGCTCCTCACTGATGAAAGCCATAAGCTAGAAACTAGTCTAGGAATATGAAATGGCAAGGCATTTGATAGGGCTAAAACTTACAAATTCCTACCATCTAATGTTTATTAAAACTTCATTAAGTAGCACAAAATGTTTGGTACTATTATAACAACTTGCATACATGTAAAGAAATGTTGATTATGTGATTTTCTAGAAGACATTATTATATATCTTTTTAACTAATATAAAGGTAAAGAATAAGCATTTAAAAAGCAAACCAATCACTTATTAAATAACAGATAATAAAGATCATAATTTAAACTATTCACAACAATTCACATACATTGCGTTGCCTTACTATAACATTATTTTAAAATATACTTACTTGATATTTCCTTTTCTTTTATAGCTAAAAGCAAAAAGTAAATAATTATTAGTAACCAATAACACAAATTTTATAATCTAAAAAAGTCAGGTGATGTGAATAATACTTACGACAATAAAAATCTGGGCAACAACTATATTTATTTGGAATAGGGAAACAGCCAGGTTTTTTTGTTCGAGGGGAAACTAGACATTCAAATGAATCACATCTGGAAACTCCATCCTCACAAGAACAACGTTTGCAGGGATCTATGCTGTGGCATCTTGGGTCTAGAGTAACAATTTGAATATTGTATTAGTAAAAATAAATTAAAAAAAATACTTTATTTATAAATTAATAAGTTTGAAAGTTTCCTTTTCATTGAAAGCTATAAATTTATAAAAATGGATAGAATAATTACTAGAATGGTAAATTAATTTATTATTACACAAAACTAATTTTGATGAAAGTTAAACAAGATAAGATAATAGTATAAAAGTAAAATATAAAGATGGAATTATTTACCTTTAGAAGAAGTCACTCCAACAAATGAGGTTACAGTGGCTGAAAAACAACAACATTGTTTTGTTTATTAGAATTATACTTTAATCAAATGACTTCATATTTAATTATTTAATTAACTCATTTACTACTATATAAGTTGCCATTAAGTGTGTGTACATTGAAAGGTAGCATTCAGATGTTTATAAAACAAAGTATATAAGCCATGAAGTTGTAATATCAGGGTCAATTCATGCTCACATGGGAAGAACCTAGGCAATATGATATAGTCTTCTCCTTTACTTTCTTTGCATTTCTTCATACATTTAATGTTTACAATAACTCCCTTCATATACACTTTAAGTTAAAAATGTTAAATATATTTCTTTATTTTCTTGACAGTTTCAACTGTCCTGCAGTCTTCATCAGAATGTTCTTAACTTCCTCTGATGAAGACTGCAGGACAGTCAAAACTGTCAGGAAAATAAAGAAATACAGTATGTTAAAATTTTTTTTGCATTAAAATGCATATGAGGGGAGTTATTGTAAGCAATATGATGTAAGGGGGCAACAGATTTCTAGAAACATAAAGATAAAAAAATAATAATTTGCTATTTAATTTTATTATGATCAACCAGTCAACACCCTATTTTTGGTTACAAATGCTATTCATTAACAATTTTCTATTTCACTACTTTTATGCCATCTAGTGCAAGTTTTATTAATCAATATATGATAGATGGCTGTGATTACTAAAACCCTACCCAGTACTATTCTATCCAAATTACTTTGAATAATTTGTAGTTCATGGCTTTCATCAATGAGGAGCTTTTTGAATTTTTTTTTTGAATACTGCATTTGTGTCTTTGAATTAAAATTATTAATTATTTAATATTTATGCAATGAAAAATGTTTTAAATTTAATTTAAAAATTATATAAATGTAAAAACGTGGAGTTGATAAAAAAAATGTAAATAGATAAAAAAATTTTCAATAAATAATGTTTACATCAAACCATGTTGTTGATTTTTAACATATTTTGTTAGCAGTCTATATTCTAATTTTTAATTAATTAAATAAAGTTTTCAATTATTAAGATAAAATCCACTTCTAATTATTTTCATGGTCTATATTTTGCATAATCTTCTTTTACATCCTTCAAATTAGGAAATGGTAACAATTCAAACTTGCTGCTTCTAGAATTTTCTTCAGTTTTAAACATCTTCTTATTTATTTCAGAGCTCATATCTAGAATTGATATTTTAAAGCACATATCTAGTGATTGAGGTTGATGAAACTTAAAAAAAGAATATATATATTACTATTGTACACACACCCATCTTCATTATTGCATATGCAAAATGAATGAATGGTAAGTCTTCTTGAAAAAAAAAAAATTACTATTAATATGAGTGCAAGTTTTGTGTGAAAGATAGATTCTATTTATATTATAACTACAAAATATTTTCAAAAGATGTAACATCAAGTGCTTCGTTAGGAGGGTGCAGTTGGGCACAATCCATTAAAGGGTTGCAATTAGAGGGTGGTGAAGTCTTTCAGAAAAATTAGGACATAGTAAAAAAGTTGTCCTTTCTGGAAAACCTTTTCACTTTTAACATAATTTAAGAATTAGTAAAATCTTATTTATGCAATTCCAATGTCAATTAGGTTTCTTGAAAGATATCATACACACATTTATTAAAGTTATATGTGAGACTAATATTCTACTATAACAAACACTTGATAAAAGAATCAAAACTCATCTAAGATGTCATGTTGCCTTAAAATATAATGATTAGACTACTATGATTAAGAATCTAGATGCAGCTTGAAGATATTTTTAAGAAGTTAGCTTGTAATCAACTTAACTAACCATCCTATATTGATCAGTAAATAGATAATGACATAATATTATGTGGAAGGAAATCCAGCCCAGACAGAAAAATAATGGTAATTAAATAATATAGAATATTATTATATAAAAGAGATTAGCTTTTCTGGCATATAATTTATATCTTCTTCAATATAAGATAGCATGTTTTAACCTTTAATATATCATTACATACACAACAATTTCTATTATACATAAAAAAGAGCTTTTATGTATTATTAAAATATACATATATATGTTAATCACTTATTTCTATTTTTGATGATATCTAATTGTAAGGATGTGGTCTGTTGAGAACTCCTGGCTTTCTTTTACATTTAAATCTGAACTATTTTGGCAACCAATTATTTAAAAATATTTTAAAAGTTTATTTACGATTTAAATTAAAATAAATCTTACGGCATTCATAGCTAGGGCAGCACTGTCCAGGCAGGTAAACCAGTTTGCACAACTCTTCATCAGGAAGTTTTATTTTGGGACACTGTGCTTGGTAACATACTGTCACCCCCTTCTTACACTGACATTTGACACACTCATTTATAGAAGTTTGTTCAATAAATCCGGAACATGGTGAACCTAAAAAAATTAAAACAAAATTAACTACTAGAATAACAAAGATGTTATTAAGATATTCTAAGAAGCTTTAACAAAAAACACATTATTATGAAGATAAAGCAAAAACAGTTCTTTAAAGAACTAAAATTATTATTAAAAATGCAGTGCATATAGGTTAAACAATGACATAAGAGGGTTATGGTTATTGGACAGAATTCATGATAGAAAGCAATAAATAATTGCCAATTAAATTTTTTTTAAGAATCCAATCTATGGCTAACCAAATTAGATAACTATCGATAAATACTGTAGATACATAGCAAAGGTTAGATTAAGATAAAATCCTGTTTGATTTAAACACACCAATTTAATCCTTTTTTTAAATCAGGGGCTAATGTTTTTCACATGGGAATTGATACATTTTATATAACTTTTAAATAAAATGCATGTTTTCACAGCGGCAAAATTCTCCGTAAAGTAGTACCTCTGTGAAAACAGCTTGTGTAAGCATAAAGAATGGTGATCATGTGACGTTTAGTGGTTAAAATGTATATTATTGATAAATAATATTTATTTTTTTTTCTTTGTAATATTACTTTAATAAAACTTCTGAACCTGTTTTGTAAATCAAAGTAATAGACCATTTTTCAAACTTGAATCAACACATAACTGAATAAACAAATGGTAAGATGTTTTTTATAGGTATTTACAATACAAGATATACAAAACAGGCAAAAAATATATGCAACAGTTTAAATTCAGAGATTTGAAATCACTACAGCTGGAAAATTGGAAATGCTTAATTGTTAACAGTACAACTAATAGTAGGGAAAGAATACAGAAACTCCATTTTGAACACAAACACATCCAGTTCATAGATAACTTGCTTCAAGTTACAGGTATGTTGATGTCAGTAGCTAACAGCTTTCTCCTCCATACTTCAGTATGCTTCATTGTGTTCTACCAAATAATAAATAATGAGCTTGGTATTATATAACATAAAACAGGCAAAACTCACTATACGTATTGCCACACACAGCAAGATAAATTAATCAATGGATGCCAGAAGGCTTGTGCATAAAATCCCTATCTAGTGCCTACTCATCCAATATCCCCAGACTAGTTTCTTGCTTGTGGCCTTTGGCAGTGAGGAGCCTTGGATCTGGCGCTTATAGCTGTATTAGTAACAGCTATAAGCAAGCATAAGAAATGGTGATCATGTGATGTTTATTATATAACATCTGATAGTTGTTTGTCTCCCTCAAATGGGCTTCTAATATATACAGCCAGATCCTGTTCTTATTGGAAAAAATCATATTCACTAACTCAACTTACCAATTGACCTGTTTATATCATTAGTTATTTATTTACTTTCATTGATGTTTCATTGGGCAGCTATATTGTACATTCAATCTGATCTTGATAATAATTTGGATAAATCCATTATTTGCAGGTAAGCTTAAATCAAGTTATGATAAATTCACAAAAGTCATGAATTCCTTTTGTTTTTTATAAATTTCAGGAAGAAAGTAATTTTTGTATAGAACAAAATTGCAAAGCTTATGAAGTATGAATAATTACAAAATGAAAATTAACAACTATTACAGACTGATTCTGGATTAGACCTGTGTTAGCTATGTACTTATAAAATGAACACTGAAATTTTTTTTTAAATTTCATTAAAATTTAAATTATTATAAATTTTTTTCTAAGTACTATTAAAACTGATTTTGATTACAGTATTAACTTACAAAAATTAGGCTTAATTTTTATCTTTATCACCAAATGTGCATTGCACCAAATTTAGCATGACAGGGTGCTAGATTTGGCATATGTGACATAGGTTGTCCATTTCTGCTTTGAATTAATAGTAAATAGTTAACAGGGATGTAGATTTTTTAACATAATCACTGTCCTGAAAGAAAGCTGTGATAAACAAAGACAGACATTTAATAATAGGTGTCATCATTTATATAACAGTAATTTCCATCTCCAAAATGAATAAAAAATCAACTAAACCTAAATTGCAACAGCATCAAGAGCTCTTGTTGCGTTTTAAGCAATTTACATGAGCTTTTAAGAGTACAATAAGACAACTTATAATTCAAAGCCAATTAAAACATGACATACTATATTTATATTTTTATTTTACAGCTTCTGTTAAAATTCTGTTGTACATCCCTGTTTTAAATTAATAAATACTAAATATTCAACAAGAAAGGCTTTTTAACAATCATTGTCCCGAAAGAAATCAGTCATAAACAAGGCCATCTAATATTAACTATTGTGAGATTGTCATAGTTTATATTGTAGCAGTAATGATAAGAAAAGACTGCCATTGAAAGAGATAAGGAGCATAGTAAGGACATTAAGAAAAAAGTTATGAAATCAGGACCATATATATAGAGAGAGAGAACAACTGATATACTCCATCTATTAGTAGAATTATGCTTAACAAGGAAGGGAAGAAAAAGTTCCAGTGCCAAATGATTCCCACTGAATCAAATAACCTCATCATCATCATCATCATCATCACCATTAAATAATTATAAGCCTCATGAAAAGAAACTGTTCCAGTGAACTGCAGAAATTGTTTGCTGCAAAAGTATGGACATTTAACAAGCTAAGTTTGAACTCTTGGAAGCTTCCACAAAATGAAAAGGAATTGGTAATATGAATTTTCATTATATATTTTTTTTTATGATATCAGAGACTATTGGTAAAATTTTAGAAATAAGGTAAGTATGGACATTTAACAAGCTAAGTTTGAACTCTTGGAAGCCTCCACAAAATGAAAAGGGACTTGTAATATGAATTTTCATTATATATTTTCTTTTTATGATATCAGAGACTATTGGTAAAATGTTAGAAATAAGGTTTTATATTTTTTATCAAAAACTTTTAAAACAACCAAAATCGAGTTAAACCAAAGATTTCTTTAATAATAATAGCTATAACCTTGAGTAATAATTTTATGTATGCTAAAACTATGATACCCACTTATTAAAGAAGTTTATTTTCTAAAGGGTATGATTATCTATTGATCTAAAGTTATGAGATGTTATTAATATGTAAAATATTTTTTTTGTATTATTTGTTTTTAAATATTTTATTTCTAAGGGTATCAACACACACATACACAGTAATATATTATCTTGTTACATGTATATAATGGTGTGTGGGTGTGAGAATAATAGACACATAACATTAAAAATATTAGATTATTTTTGTTTTAAGTTAAAGAACTGCGATCTCAAAGCTTAGAAGGGAAGGGGAGAAATAATTTAAAAACTTGTTTCTGGAAATCTTGCTCTTTTGATTCCACTAACATTTTTCTCCTTAATCATTCTACTTTACATGTTAGATTATAAAAGTATGTGTGCCAAAAGAGTGTTTATTTTTTTTCTTGTAAAATTTTTTGCTTATGGAGTGAAAATATTAGCAAATTTAGTATCCAATTTAATATACATTATATCATTAACAGGAAAGGGGGAAGAACTTAAAACTAATATGATTTCAAAATAGTCAATTATTGTTATTATTCATATAAATTTTCATGTCTATCTAAAAATTTTCATGTATATGTTAGAAATGCAGTAATAAATGTTAATTTGTTTTATTAAATGAGGTGTATATATTTTATTAAGGATATTCTTTATTAGTTGTGATCATTCATCATCAATGGTGAATATTAATTGTTTAAGTTCCAATTAGATATACTAAGATTAACCAATAGTTATGAATTTCTTTAGAACTAAATTTTAGGTTAGGCTTGGTTCTAAATCTGTGGTTGAGACCATCATCATTATCATCATCATCATGTTTTAATTAATGAACTAGATAAATGTTCAAAGGCCATAAATAAATGGTGATTTCATGGTATTTAGTTGACATTTGTGGATCACTATAATAACCACCATTCCATCATCTACATCATGAAAGGATGAGTGAATTGCCATCCTAAATTAATAGTATAATATGAGCTAGTGAAACTTATAAAGATATTGAAATGCATTTATTATATTAGGATCTAGGAGATGATTTCTGCCTGATGAGTTTTATATACCACTTTAGTTTAAGGATGTTTTGTGTTTACCTAAATGTTAGTGCATACAGTGATATGGGTCTAAAAGCAAAATCCTTCATTTTTGTTAGAAATAAAGTACCAAAAGGGATTCAAATCCAGTACATGTGAAAAGGTTATAAGATATAACTTTGTCTAAGTTCAGATAGCCTAGTGGCACCCTGCTAGACCATATGCACTTGTTATTCACTTAAATATGCACTTGATATCAAACCAAGAGATAAGAGTGAGTAAAATTTAGTGTTGGATTTATTGAGAAAAGACTTTTATTGGGTTAACAATGTACTCACCCACTCGATGTTATTTCATGAGTTATAATGGCTTATTCTTAATAGTTATTATTTAATTTAAATTACAATAAGTTATAATGTCTTAAGAGTTTATTTGTGTTACCCTGTGTTCCTACTTATTTACTGAAGATACAATGGCTGCCTAACTAGGGTTTGAAATAGGCCAGATATCAGATAATGGAAATGACTAGTCTCCAAGCATTATTGTTTCCGATTATTTATATTATGATATTTTTTAAATCTTAAGTAGAAATTGATGAATTTAAGCCACCAATCTTTTGATTGATAATTAATATTTTGATCATTAATAAATTTCAATGACCATTATAGTTACAACTTATTAGTCTCTTTAATACATTTGAAACAAGCATTTTGATCTTATATTTTTGGGTACAATACCAATCTGTCATTAATATATATTTACAATGGTCTCAGGTTACATTTTTGTAGCATTATCTTTTATTTCATTATTTTATTAAGTTACAATGGATTAATCCTTAATCTTTGATTGTTGAAATTAATAAATGTTAATAGCTACAATATTTTGATTCATAGTTTGTCTCACGTGATAATATTTTAGAAAACTATTTATTCATTATTTATTTAGTTACAATATATATATTGAATATTGGATATAGAATGAATTGTGAAAAAAATATTCAAATAATAAAGCATGTTAAAAATTACAAGGAAAGGAAATGCTATGAAACTTTGTTTATTCAAATAAATGTTTAAAAATGTATAAACATGATTAAAAATCCAGCATAATTAGGGGAGGGGGGGCATGGTCAGTATTAGATTATTAGAAAATTTAGTTATAATTAAAATATTATTTTTGTAGATTGTTTGTAAATATATATTAAAAAAAGAATTGTAATAAATTTATTCATTTTTATGTAAACATATGCATTTTACTAATTATATTTATTAATATGTGAATTTTTTTCTACAGTACAGGCTTTTTCATACCTGCACTCCAATATGTAATATATAGGGGGTTTGAACTCAGTCTTTCACACAACCCTTATATTGGGTGGAGTTCCAAAAAGGAATGAAAAACAGATTGAGTATTAAATAAATTTTTTATTTATATTTAATTGACTGTTTTAATTTTGTTTTAAATTGATTATTTTAAATTTTATGTAAAAAAAGACAACATTATGAATACATTTTTAAACATAGAACTTTGATTGCTTAATGTATTTAGTAGTAACAGTAATTTCTACCCAAAATTAGTACAAGATCAATTAATCACAACCTAGACCAACATCAAAAGCTCTTGACACTTTGTAATATTTGGTAAAATAAAAACACACACAGAAAATGTAGTTTTCTAAATAATATTTAGCTTTACTGCTGCCTAACATGCTTTCAATATATTTTTACTATATCATATTAGGCAGCAGTAAAGCTAAATATTATTTTAAAAAGTACATTTTCTGCATGTGTTTTCATTCTACCAGATATTATATTTGTTCAGAAAATAAGAAAATTAGTAATAACTGAATCACACTTTATAAGCAATTCATAGACATTGACATGAGGTTTTAAGAGTACAATAAGACATCTTACAATCTAAAGCCAATTAAAACATGACAAGATACATGCACATTTTATAGATTTTGTTTATGAGCATGTAAATAATTTTATGGCTTATCAAATATAAACCTATTCATGGAACAAACAAGTCTGAATAGATTAATAAAATATTTCATATTTCATAAGTTACATTTTCAAAGAATCATTGAAGTAAATTTGTAAATAATACCCATATTTTATTATACCAATGCTAATCCATTTTGTTAAATCATCTGTTATCTGACAAAACATTTCCATTCATATAAAAAAGTGGGTCTTATTTGTAATTATATTTAGATGATTCTTTGAGATCTAGATTGTGAATTACCTTAGTAACATATTCAGAATTGTTTCTTCCATGATTAGATTTACTTTCTGTTGAATGTAAGAACACTGTTAAATAATTTGATATGAAATGATTTCTTAATAATAATAATGTTTCTTGGAGGTTTATATGAACGTTCACATGACGTTTAAGCACCATATTTAACAGAGCTGAACCAATCCATGAATGTTGAGTTCTAAAGTCACTACTTTAAACCATGCAGAACATTCTATGTTTTTAAAACAGGCAATGTGCTAGCGTAAAAAATAGTGATCATGTGATTCTATGTTTTTATGAATTATTTATAGGAATATAAATTATACATCACATGATCACATTTCCTATACTAGCACATTAATTGTTGATAAACAGAGCAAAACTCTCCATACAGTATTGCCACCTGTGCTAAACAGATTAATCAAGGGATGCCAGAAGGCTTGTGCATAAAATCCCTATCTAATGCCTACTCATCCAATATCCCCAGACTAATTTCTGGCTTGTGGCCTTCGTCAGTGAGGAGCTTTGGATCTGAGAGCATTGCATCTAGATCTTAGGATCTAATGCAACCCTCTAGCAACCACCTTTTATCTCTACTTAACTACAAAACTATGAGAATGAAATTGAAAACACAAAAAATATTTTCAATCTAAGCTCAATAGCTTATATAGTCATATGGGTCTGAAGTCAATTCAGCACCCATACATTTTGGTGTCTTTGGCTCTTTTACAACCATAGCTACCACTATCCTATTAGGCAGGATTGGTGTTTAACCATTAAGCATCACATGATCACATTTCCTATACTAGCACATTAATTGTTGATAAACAGAGCAATCCTGCCTAATAGGGTAGTGGTGGCTATGGTTGTAAAAGAGCCAAAGACACCAAAATGTATGGGTGCTGAATTGAGTTCAGACCCATATGACTATATAAGCTATTGAGCTTAGATTGAAAATATTTTTTGTGTTTTCAATTTCATTCTCATAGTTTTGTAGTTAAGTAGAGATAAAAGGTGGTTGCTAGAGGGTTGCATTAGATCCTAAGATCTAGATGCAATGCTCTCAGATCCAAAGCTCCTCACTGACGAAGGCCACAAGCCAGAAACTAGTCTGGGGATATTGGATGAGTAGGCATTAGATAGGGATTTTATGCACAAGCCTTCTGGCATCCCTTGATTACTCTGTTTAGCACAGGTGGCAATACTGTATGGAGAGTTTTGCTCTGTTTATCAACAATTAATGTGCTAGTATAGGAAATGTGATCATGTGATGCTTAATGGTTAAACACCAATCCTGCCTAATAGGATAGTGGTGGCTATGGTTGTAAAAGAGCCAAAGACACCAAAATGTATGGGTGCTGAATTGAGTTCAGACCCATATGACTATATAAGCTATTGAGCTTACATTGAAAATATTTTTTGTGTTTTCAATTTCATTCTCATAGTTTTGTAGTTAAGTAGAGATAAAAGGTGGTTGCTAGAGGGTTGCATTAGATCCTAAGATCTAGATGCAATGCTCTCAGATCCAAAGCTCCTCACTGACGAAGGCCACAAGCCAGAAACTAGTCTGGGGATATTGGATGAGTAGGCATTAGATAGGGATTTTATGCACAAGTCTTCTGGCATCCCTTGATTACTCTGTTTAGCACAGGTGGCAATACTGTATGGAGAGTTTTGCTCTGTTTATCAACAATTAATGTGCTAGTATAGGAAATGTGATCATGTGATGCTTAATGGTTAAAAACCAATCCTGCCTAATAGAATAGTGGTGGCTATGGTTGTAAAAGAGCCAAAGACACCAAAATGTATGGGTGCTGAATTGAGTTCAGACCCATATGACTATATAAGCTATTGAGCTTAGATTGAAAATATTTTTTGTGTTTTCAATTTCATTCTCATAGTTTTGTAGTTAAGTGGAGATAAAAGGTGGTTGCTAGAGGGTTGCATTAGATCCTAAGATCTAGATGCAATGCTCTCAGATCCAAAGCTCCTCACTGACGAAGGCCACAAGCCAGAAACTAGTCTGGGGATATTGGATGAGTAGGCATTAGATAGGGATTTTATGCACAAGCCTTCTGGCATTCCTTGATTACTCTGTTTAGCACAGGTGGCAATACTGTATGGAGAGTTTTGCTCTGTTTATTTAATATAAATTATATTTCATTTTGAATTCTTAATAGTGTTAATGAACATTCAGATCATAATTCATAACTTCAATATCAAACAGTTTACTTCCTCATTACATTTACTTTTAGCAACATTTAAATTTTATTATGTAAAGGCAACATTTCCATTGTTTAACAATCTTTTCCAAAATTTAGGATAGAAAAATTAAATATTGTAGTATTAAAATATTTATATTTTCTTATTTTTAGTATATTTATACATAAATAGCACTTTTTAATTGTTAGATTTTAAACAAAAATGTATTCTCATCTAATTTAGATCTTCACTAATAACCTTAAAATTATATAATTTCTATATCATCTATATAGTATATAAAAAAACCTATATATATATAATGTATACCAGTGAAAGATGATTGGTTCTCTCTCCAAGCTGCCTGTCTGCAGCGGCTGCTCTGAATTAATGCAAATGTTATGTAGTAAATAATTTACATATTGTTTACAAAAACTTCCAGGCATTAGCATATCTGGATCATGAGTTATATGAAATGTGATAGTGTGTTTTTTAACCTTATGGATCTCCTCAATCATCTCCCTCCTATCCATTAAGTCTTGCAAGTGATTTGAAAACATTCTTGCAAGTCAGGACTTCATTACTATACAAATTTGAATAGGTTCAAATATTTCATTATTGGTTTTGTCTAATTTAAAACAAATTTAATCATCACATATTGGGTTAAAATAGAATACATACTATCATATTTCATGTTCCACACATATTAGCACCTTAAAATTTTTGTGATGAATATTCTATGTCACTATGCAATACATGCATTAATTCAAAAATGGTGCTGCAAGCAACTAGAGAAACATTATTCTATGTCACTATGCAATACATGCATTAATTCAAAAATGGTGCTGCAAGCAACTAGAGAAACATCAGTCATCTTTTCATTGGTACATGCAGTATATGTAGGTAACATTATAATAAAATTAAGCATATAAGCAATGCAAATATAATATTTTATTGTATACAAAATTCCACAAATAGCTGATAGTTTTGACTATCTAAGAGACTTCTTCAGAGCTGGAAATACCCATACATATAACTACTTTATACATTTTAAAAAAGACAAAAAAGTTATTTGCAGGTGTGTGGCTATAAATTATTCTATTTAGAAACAACCCTAACACTGATATGCAGATTAAACTTCATCCACATATAATCAAGGCAATAAGGTACCAGTATCAAACACTGCAAGCAATTATTATTATTATCATGGCTGATAATGGCTAATGCATAATATCAGTAGCAGCACCACCTTGAAAAGTCATGATTTACTGCAATGCAACCATCATAGAGTAAGTAAAAATGACTTCACATTTTTAATCTGTCTCTATCATCCATCTTGTATTGAATAATCGGAACTGTCACTACTCTTCTAATCCCTATAGAAAGTTTAATGCAGTAACATCAGTCACTCTCATTGACTATTAATGAAGATGCTAATATGTTTGACTATCATGTGCTTTCATTAGCATTTCTTTTCAACCTTTTCTAGCGCCATCTAGTATAATCTTGAGTAACCAATAGATACCAGAAAATATAGTACTATAAAATTTCATATTATCAGACCACTTTCTAGTTTTTAGGTTCGCTAATAATTACTAGGATTAAAGCTAGAATTATGCACTTATGAATATAGAGGCCATCTTTTTTTTATATTATTTAAGATATTATCCTGGAATAAAAACAACTCAAGATTTTTAATTCAAGCTAATTATATTTGATACTAAGTCAATTTCTATATATTTATGAGGCTTCAGTTTAGAAACTTAGCTTGGATTCAAAACCTTCATTTTTTTTTTAAATTTCAGGCTATTATCTCAAGTAGAATAAGATAATAAAAGGTAATTATTAAATGCAAAATTCCTTTAGTTGCAATTTTGAATTCTAAGTCTTCATTGATAACGAGGAAATCTGTTATGCATTGATAACTCAAACTTGCAATAGATGGCTCTAGTATTGGATAAAGGGTATTGGTAACAATGCTGACCTTTCCACAATGACATTTTGACGACACTGATCTCTTTAAGATGAATTTTGTTATCAAATATATCAAACACACCTCTTTAAAAACTTACCAATCACTGATTTTATCAGCCAAAAGATCTATCACATTTTCTTTTTGTCTATTTAGTATAACATAATCTGCTATACAATTTCCAGTTTGCTTTAACAGCTCACAATTCTGATTTATGTATTATGACATCAATTCCCTCTGGATGAAGAGTTTTTTTTTTATATCATACAACTCATTACATTCTCATTATACAGGTGATATTCAGAAAATAAGAAAATTAAAATAATCTTACCTGGTTGAATAGAAAAATTGTTAGAACCTGAAACAAAAAGAAAATGAGTATTACAAAAGTGAAATTAAATTACATCCAATCATTTATTTATACATGTGGTACATGTGAGTGTGCATGTAACTAAATATTCATCTAGATCTAATACTTTTACAGATGTTTGAAGAAAAGCAAAAAATTATCACTGATGAAGATTGGATGTTTATTAGTGAATCGCAGAAGCAAAAGACTCTTCAAAATCAACAAATCTGTTTCCAATTAATCATCCATTCATAAAGAACTGAGTAAAAACAATTGCAAATTACACCCAATGATGATAATTGAGTTCATGATTATAGGGAACTTTGTCCATCAATGATTATTCACAAAAGAGCAGTGGAAAGTAAGATCATGTATTTATTGTTTGATCATTATGCCAAATGACTATTTGGAATTAATACATCTATTTTTTATTATATTACTTACCGTATGTAATTACAGAGTAAATACAAAAGTTTTTCTAGTTGAAAACCAATTCTGTGACTATGAATAATAATGAATTATTCAAAAATTAAAAGTACTGTTTATTTATGAAGTACTAATATGTCAGTTAAAGAGATTTATCGATAATGTTTTCTTGAAGGTTTGTGATGATGGTATTTTAGTTGTATTTTTATATTGTCCATCATCTAATATGAGTATTGAATGTCTTTAGAATTTTAGTTGTATTTTTATATTGTCCATCATCTAATATGAGTATTGAATGTCTTTAGAAAAATTTAACTTTATTTAAATATTCCAAAATGCATTCAACAGCCTCAAGAGGGGAGAATAATACCTCTCGAAACGTTGTGCATATACTTACCTATTTGATGTTCTATTACTAACAGTTGAATGTATTTGGAATATTTAAATAAAGCAAACTTTTTATATTTGATGATAGAAATAATCCAATATAAAGCAATAATTTATTGATAGTGTGTAGTCATACAGTATCCCAATAAAAAGGGTCTTATCTGCTTGAAGCACCATTTCTGAATAAATATATATGTTGCACAGTGACATTCACACCACAAACATTTTAAGTCATTAGTTTGTCTGGATCACAAGTTAAGACATGAAATGTGCCAAAATGGTAGTGCTTAATGAATCTCTATCCCAAACTGTCCTATCCAATATTGCCAGACTATTTTCTAGCTTATGGCCTTCATTAGTGAAGTGATTTAGAATATGGAACAGTACATTTGGACCTTTAGAAGGTAATACACATTTTTTCTAGCATCCATCTTTTACTTCTTTATTTTAATATCAAACTACTAGTCCAAATTGAAAAATATATTAAAGTTTTCTATCTAAACCAACTTGCTTACATCATTATATAAATCTGAAACCAATTCAGTATCTATATATTATGCTGCCTTTAGTTTTTTAATAACTATAGGCATATTTATAATTTGGCCAAGATTGGCATAAAACCAGTAAGGCATCACATGACCCATGCTAAAAATAGCAAATTTTTTTCCCAGCACAGTTATACTATTTAGTGTAAGCTTTAATAATAATTAAACCCCAGATTAAAATGCTTAATACATCCTTATCCAATGCTGTCCTATTCAATATTCACTGACTACTTTCTAGCTTATGGACATCATCAGTAAAGAGCTAATAACTTGATAGAAAATATAGGTGAAAAATGGTCAGTAGACAAAAAATACATTAGATCCAAAAACTTCTCAGTGATCAATAGGAATTTATTAAACACCTAACATCTATTGATTATTACAGCTTGCATTGTGTGGCATCTTTATAGTAAAATTGAAAAAAGAGTTGCTATTAAATAGCATTTTGTAAGCAGAGATCATATAATGAGTGAGGTCTTGTTGATTTTATATACTACCTTTTGAAGAAGCTACCATTCACATACCTGTTAATTTATAAGTTTTATATTTTTCATAAAAATCAAAAGCATGTAAATAATATATGCTTGAAAATGTAAAAGTAATATAATTTGCTTAGAAAACAAACCTGAAAAATAATATATGCTTAAAAATGTAAAAGTAATATAATTTGCTTAGAAAACAAACCTGAAAAATAGTATATTTGATAAACAAATAGTGATTGAATAATGAATATTTTCAATGAATGTGATTAACATTACATAAATTTTAATGGCAAACTAATTTAATTTCTTTCAAAATACTTGCACTGTTGATGGTTTTAAGCCAATAAACATCACATGATCACCATTTCTTATGGTTGCTTATAACTGTTATTAAAACAGGCAAAACTCTCTAGACGTATTGCCATTCAGTGCAAGCCAGAGTAATTAATGGATTCCAGAATGCTTGTGCATAAAATTCCCATCTAGTGCCTACTCATCCAATATCCCCAGACTAGTTTCTGGCTAGTGGCCTTGATCTTAGAGCACTACACCTAGATCTCAGATCCAAAGCTCCTCACTGATGAAGGCCACAAGTCAGAAACTAGTCTGGGATATTGGATGAGTAGGCATTAGATGGAGATTTTATGCATAACACTTCTGGTATCCATTGATTACACTGGTTTGCACTGAGTGGCAATACATAGAGAGTTTTGTCTATTTTAATAACAGTTATAAGAAAGCATAAGAAATAGTGATCATGTGTTGTTTATTGGCTTAAAACCAATCCTGCCTAATAGGATAGTGGTGGCTATGGTTATTAAAGAACCAAAGACACCAAAATGTATAGGTATTGAACTGAGTTCAGACCTAAATGACTATATAAGCTAATGAGCTTGGATTGAAAATATTATAGTGTTTTCAGTTTAAGACTCATAGTTTGTAATTAAATAGAGATAAAAGGTGGCTGATGGAGGGTTGCATTAGATTCTAAGATCTAGGTCCAGTGCTCTCAGATACAAAGCTTCTCACTGACCAAGGCCACAAGCCAGAAACTAGTCTGGGAATATTGGATGAGTAGGCACTAGATGGGAATTTTATGCACAAGCCTTCTGGCATCCATTGATTACTCTGGCTTGCACTGAGTGGCAATATGTATAGAGAGTTTTGCCTCTTTTAATTGTTAATGATTACTGAAACATTTGTTTTTCAATCATTGTTTATTTGCTATTTCAAATTTATTTTCAAAATAAATTATATTATTTTTATAATTTATTGTTTTTGATTTTTTAGGAGAAAAATGAAACCTATTGATTAGCTTATTCCTGAGTAATTTGGTATGTAGATGGTAACTCCACCTAATGAGCAGCACATATATACAATTAATATTATAGAAATCATATAACATTACAATACTGGTCAAAAAAACTAAACTTTACTAAAAAAATTTCACAACTATAGTTTTTATCTCTTAATTAATAGACCTTTTCAAGTGAAATTCAACTAAACATAACATATTTATATATATACCAAACAAAATAGCCTTCCCATCATTCATTTCAAAACCCAACTTTCTTTAACCCCAAAGGATGTCTTCATAAAATTGATGGCCTCAAATTCAAAAAATTTAATAATCAAGTTTCTTTTACTCTTTTTTTCAATTCAGTTTTTAAATAAAAGATAATTTCCAGAACTCTATTAAATTTTTAATGTGGATGGATATAAAACACAAAAATAGAGATTTTTTTTTATAGCATCAAAATTAAATGGAATAATTTGTCATATTAAGAAAAGTGAGTTAGAAAGAAGTCTTCCAACACCTGATATTAAAATTAATATCATAGTCATTACTTCAAAAGTAAAAATTTTATGATAATTTACTATGTTAAAAAAGAATATTATTACTAGAGTAACTGTCAATAGCAGAGTGATACAACAAGACGTCTGAGATAATACTTAAGGGTCAGTGAAGCTTTAGGATACATTTAAGGAGTGGTAGTGTCCAAATTTGTATTATAAAATTGTAATGTTTTACAATACGAACTCTCTGTATGAAATATTATAAATGAACCTGTAGATATTTCAATCAAGAAATAGAATTACCCATTTTTAATAAGTTCTACATTCTGTCTCTGTAATCATAGATTTGACAGTCATTAACTATGTGTTTCCCCAAATCTACATAGTTATAAGTCACAGTTAAATTTTATTTATGAAGCAGATCAGCATAGCTATGATGGCTTTCCAGGAATATGTTGATGAAACTTCTGTAATATCTAGAATCCAGATGGCTTTCATGTTGGATTGGGAAAAAGAAATTGTTTGAAATGTCATAAAATGTTCATTTTTTAATGCCATAATTATTGTCTGTAGATTGTTGATGAAATATTCAAAAAGGAGATATTGATTTGAGAAGAATTTTATATCTTGAATTACTGGCAAGTCAAATTTATGTAATAGCTTTTTATATAGTTTCTAGTAAGACATCATCTTTTCTGATGTCTGATGGAGAAATATGTGAAAGAGTGGAAAGCCATCAAGTATTAGTGGCCTAGTGGTTAGCATAGCTGCCTTCCAAGCAGCTGGCCTGGGTTCGCTTCCCAGTCAACACATTTGATATATGAAAAAAAAAAGAATGGGAACCCATTGCCAGGAAATAGCTAGGAGTCTACTGGTTATATTTCTCATGACAATATTTAATTGAATAAGTAGAATTTTAATGTAGGAACATTCTCCAAACAGGAAAATATTATTTGCAAGCAGAATATGCTAGCACTGTAAAGTATTTGCATCACAATTTAATGCTAACCAATTTTCCAATGAGGTTATTCCTAGAAATTATTAATACTGATAAAAAATTATGAATAAATATAAAATATCAGTAAAAAGTAAAGCTTAAAAATATGCATTGAGTGAGGCACAGGACTTAATAAAGTAAAGAAATGAAAATAACACTTAGAAAGAGACAAACACTTCATTGCCCAAAAATAATAATTAACAATTAGACATAATTCCTGAAATAAAGGAGAAAAAAAAAGCCAAAAATTTTAAAAATATGAATTTTGTTATGACTTTAAAAACAACTCTGCACAACGCTAATGTGTCATCATAACTGCAAGTTGATCCAGCATAAATGTTATATCAAATGTGATAAACAGCATTGTAAAATGACATCTTACAATATTAGAAATTTCTGGGAATAGGCATTTATTCAGAAATCTAATTTATATAATCCCTCCCTCCCCTTGAAAATGTTATTTACTATAATAAATTCTTTAATCAGGATATATAAATAATAATTCATTTTTCATCTGCAATTACAATACTTATCAATTTTTTTTAGAAATTATTTCAATCATTACGGCCGCGTCTTACCTCTTAAAAATCCGGTTGTAAAGTCTAATAATGAGCAGACAAAGAAGATATCAATAGCGGCCGATTTCATCATTATTTAACAAGCGGAGAGTTTCCAGGGGATTCAATTTATTGAAGTTTTCGATCCGCAAAACAAGTTTTTTTTTTTTGAAAAGAAAAATTCAGTTGTCAAAATATTACGTGAATCAAGAACCATGTCACAAGGTCAAAAAAATGCGATTATTTTTTTAAATAACTTCTTTTTATAAATATTTCTACTTCACACACGCTCACTGTAAATATATTGTACGTAATTTTTTTAAAAAACTGTTTTGGTTAAATATAATTTTATTTGTTACAAAGAATACGTATATAATACAAGGAAATAGGCGTCTAAGTATTTAAAATATTTCCTTAAATTATAATTACTTCCTAATTCATTATTTGTATGTTATATAGTTATGAAGATTCTCGTGGGATAGGGGTAATAGAAGCGTCTAAAACTATGACCTGGGTTCGGAACAGTTTTTTCAAGTTGTTGAGAATTTCTAAGCAAACTTAAAATTTTTCATTCAGACAATCAGCGCATATATCATCATCAATTATTTATTAATTAATGGTTGTCTAGCAAAACAAAATTTCTCAACACAGTCGGAAGTTTATAAGGCTAATGAATAATGATATCATTTTTATTTATCATCCGGGAAAGGATAATTGAGACTTTTGACCTATCATCAGTTAACTAGCTTTTATTTAGATCTGTTGTTTTTCACCATTCTATTAAATTAAAATAGTGAATAAAAATTCTGAATTATTTTATATTGCATAAAATATCATACATACTTATAAGTAGAATTTATTCCTTCTTGCTTACAGTTTCAACTATCCAGGAGTCATCACCAGAGCTACAATATTCATATATATTATAACGATCAGAAAGAAAGTGAAGATCGAATCTAACCACAAACTACGATATCTGCTCTACAGAGCGCCATCTAGGCATTTAAACCTAGAAAAATTTATAGAGTAGGCAGATACGCGCTGTTAAGATTCCACTTTATTTAAATATTCAGATCGTTAGCCCAAGTCACTAGCTCAGTAGATAAAAATCTATAACTTAATTCCATATCTTAAACATAAATAAATAAAAGCCACTGCCAGAAATTAACACATAAAAATATTTATTTACGCACATATAAAATAACATTTAAATTTTGAGGAATAAATTCAACATTTTAGATTTTTCTATTAATCTTTAGTTTTACATTTAAGTAAATTACAACTATGAGTTTAATATTTATTTAGGGAGTCGAGTATGAATAGACTACATAGATCTGGATTTGAAAAGAAAATATTCTTCCCTGATTTAACCTTAGGCAACAAATTTCACAATCAAACCGGCGCCAATCCATCCGATACATTTATGTATTCAATGTAGCATGAAAATACGACAACACAAAATATTATACTGTCAGGAATGTACATCTGATCAGTAAGTAGAATTAGAGAAGACATTGACTCTCCACCAACAGGAATGTTACATCTGTTGGCGAGTAGAACAATAAACATAAAACTCCATAGGAATGGACTGCGGTCCTTTGCCATCTTACAAACCCATCCATAGGAAAACAGGTGTGTGGCGTATATATATAATCCTGCCCGTAGTGGCTCTCATACTACATCCACAATTACACAAATATATCCAATCCATTGAACCAATTCAACTACGAAATTAATAACCTAAGATTACCCTCCCTTAATATAACTTTACAAAACTATATAGCCATTCACGCCCGACTTAAATTTAACATTTAAATACGTTCGCACAGATTATTTTTATACAATTTGTTTTATAATGTCGAGTATAGATCGGCTGTACAGATTCCACGGTCAAAAACATCCCAAATTAAACACAACTGATCCAAATACAAAGTCAATCGATAACGTCAATTGCAAAAGGGAATACACAAGGCCCCATGGCATTCATTGTAAGATGCCTGCATTAACATCATTGACCTATATATTCTAATCAAATGTGAAAACTTCAACATAACCGCTAACGAATCTATGCAACGTCTATACCCAACTTAAATTTCATCATTTAAAATTTAAACAATAATTTATACAATAAAAAAAAAATGGAAATGATTTTTATCAATCGGAAAACATATAAAATTAAACATTATTAATTTGATTTTAAACTTAAAAAGGTCAGATAGAAGTTCATAAGCTTGAACGAAAGTTCTTAATTATTTTTAAATTTAGAGTTCATGTCAATATAGCTTACGATAGAAGAGTCCAGGTTTCTGCTTTTAATTCCCGCGATGCCTCCATTGGAAGATAATGTTCTGGAGATGGCAATAGCTGGTTCAAGGTATCACAGTCTTTTCATTTTTTTTAAATAGAGAGTGTGGTATGTGCGTCCTACCACATCTCTCAAACACAAAAAGCTGGAACTCCCGAAATAACTATTTCTCTTTTTATATTATCCACACGGATTCAATTAACAAAACGTCGCTAATCCATCACTTTCGTTAGGGTCCGAGACAAGGCTTGGTGCTTCCATTGGTCAAGCTAATTTCTCTTTATTTTCTTATCTATCTTTCATCAGATCATTTTAATTATACAAGAGCCCAAGGCTAGCTTGCTTTTCAAACAATTTATAAACAATCATTTCCATTTACAGATTACAAGAATTAATTAATACCTGTTTTTATTTTTAAATCTTGTACTTTACTTATTTATTTGTTTTTTTTAAAAATATTTTTAAAGTTTGGCATCTGTGTGAATGTATGTATATATGTTTAACAAACATTTTAATTTTAGCGTTTAGTTTTTTACTTTTATTTGCGAACTTTTAAGTTTTTATTTTAAATTAATGTAACGACATATTTATATATCATTACAATATATATATATATATCCATTCAATTAATACCTATTTATACACACATACTTGTAAGCATTATAAATAACATCCTATATTATGAATTTTAAAATAACCCCTTTAATGGTATATCATATAATATGAACTCACCTGTGCACTTCATTACTGTTTGACAATGCTTTAATTACCACCCTCTTTGACAGTTTCGATTACCCCAGCAATCTTCTTCAGATATAAATGAAAGTTGTGAAGAAGATTGCTGGGGCAAATCAAAGCTGTCAAAGAGGGTGGTAATTAAAGCATTGTAAAACAGTAATAAAGTGCATAGATGATTTAGCATTATATTATATACATTGGGCAATGCAATAAGAAAGATTCGTTTTTATACTTCTTGAAGGAGATAATGGTATATCCTTATTCCTTTTTAATTAATATTACTTTTTTATTTCATTTTTAATTTTTATTGATTTTTTTTCATAAATTGTTTTAATTTTAATATATATATATATATTTTACATTTTTATTTTTTCCCCAAACTTTTTAATAATTTATATACATGCACTAATTACTAGTAATAACTACATATTTTATATAATTTAATTGTTTCAATTTATAATTCTTCTTACATAACTTTACCTTTTTAAAATTTTTAACAATATCTAAACAAGTTTCTACTGAAACAATTTTAAATTTTTATATTATCACCCTAACTCTCTCTATGAGCATCTTTTATTTTTTTAGCTTATAAATATGTATTTAATTATTAAAGAATACTTTTATAAAATTAATGTCTTCAAACCCAATTCTTTATTTAAAAATGGCCTAATATTTTTAATTAATATAGCTTCTTTCATCTTTCTATCTTTTTTAATAGTAGTATAATCAATCATGTTTATATTATCTTTTGCAAATTGATGTCCTGTCTCCAATAAATGTAAATAAATAAGTGGTCTTTTATCATATTTGTTCTACATTAATCTTGTATAAATTTAATTCTTTGTTTCACCTACATAATTGCTTCTATTATTGTTAGCTTGACATGATTTGTACTCAATTTTATATACTCCATTTCAACATATTTATTGTCTAATATATTAAATATATTCTTTTTATTTATTACTTTAAATTTTATCACATTGTTAAACTTTTTATTAATCTTATACGTAACTTTATTGATATTTTTTATAATATTGTTATTATAAGTTATATATTTATTTTTATTGCATTTATCATTTTCATGATTATTTTCTCTGTTATCATTAAATCTTTCTTCTGATAGTTTTATATTATCTTTTATAACTTTAATTGAATAATCATTAATTTTAAATTTCTTAATTATTAATTCTACTTGCTTACTATCTTCTCTATTAGTACTACTATTTATTTTGCATTTTTTGTCTATATTTGAATTCCAGTTAGATACATTATTACCTATATTCATTTTTCTATATATGGTTTACATTTATCATTAGAATGACTTTATCAACAGAATATCTAAATATGGCAACTAGTTTTCTTTTCCCTTTCTATTCTAAATTTTATGTTTGTATCTAAATTATTAATTTCTTCAAGGAAAAGTTTTATTTGCTTTTGACTTTTATTAAAAATTAATGAATAATCATCAACATGCCTTTTTATAAATACTGGAGCATTTTCATTAATCGTCTTTTCCATATATATATCCCTCACTGACGAGAGCAAATCAGCTTGAAATCAGCTGATCTGAGGGTGGAGCAAAATGAAAGAGACAGTGAATATTGACTCTGATGTTTATGTAAACAAATACGCTTGTTTGGAGGTCTTGGTAAAGCTCCATCTATTGATCATTAATACAAGCGATAGCAGGTTTTTACGTATATAAAACTTGTTTTTGTTTTTCATAAATGTACCTTTAAAGTTTTCTTGCAATGATATAGATTGCAGAAGCTTTCACTATGTGGAGAATCTGAACTGATATCAGACCCATATAGCTATCTAGTTTGATAGGCTGAGTTTGAAGACATTTAGGTGTCTAAAAAATTCATGCTTGCAAACTGATAGAAACGTTTTGCATAAACGCTTGGAGTTAATATTTAGGTCTAGTTTCTAACTTCTATCCCTCACTGATGAGAGCAAATCAGCTTAAAATCAGCTGATCTGAGGGTGGAGCAAAATGAAAGAGACAGTGAATATTGACTCTGACGTTTATGTAAACAAATATGCTTGTTTGGAGGTCTTGGTAAAGCTCCATCTATTGATCATTAATACAAGCGATAGCAGGTTTTTACGTATATAAAACTTGTTTTTGTTTTTCATATATATATATATTTTACTTAGCAATGCATTTAGTGCATCTCCTATCAATAATCATTTTTGTTGTTTATAATATTTCTCTTTAAATTCAAATGTAATCTCTGCAATAAATTTCCATAATTTCCATCAATTTTTTATCAGTATTTCTACTTCTTTATTGTTATTATTTCTATATTTATTAATTGATAATTCTATGGCTTTTTCTATTTTGATATTACATGTATTTTTATTGATGTTAAATTATAATTATTATACTTATCTATTTTTTCTTTAATTTCTTTTATCAAATCTTAATTGTTTTAATGTGAAAATCATTATTTTTATTAATATATTTTTTAAAAATATTATTTGCCAGCCACTTCAATACTCTGTCAAAATATGAATTTATACTATTAATTATTGGTCTTAATAATATTCCTTCTTTAAAAAGTTTTGGTGCTTCATAAATTGGTAATACAGCATCTACTGATCCACACCGTGCGATGACACTGTTTCTATGCTAAAGCACATAAATATGCTGTTTACAAGGCTGCTCATAGACCTTATGGCCTGTAAACTGTTCAAACACTAAGATGTTGAAGTGGGCCCTTACCTCAACATCTCTAGCATGTTGAACATTATTAGTGATGAGTATGCGACACTTTCTATAGACATTCCTCTTGACTAGTGTACAGCATATGATATGAAGGTTTCTGTTGTTGTAATGAAGAAAAGACTATTCGAATGGATTTTTATTTGGCTTAAATGTATTGTAATTGATGTGAGTTTGTAAAAATTGTAATGAATTGTCAAACGCCCCTATTTTCATTATCAGGGGTCAGAATTCACGAAATGAGGAGTGTAAATCATGATTCAGCAAAGTTCATGATCAAGTTACGCACTTTCTGAGACTTTTTCAAGATCAAAACAGTTCAATGGCAGACAATAATTCGGCATTGTAGTTTTGAGATTTACCTGCTCCAGAAGCAGATGCGGTGACCTTCCTTCAACCCCCCAAAAAAGAAAATATTTTACTCACCCAGAAAAACTGTCTTTGTGGTGGTTTAATGAAACGAAGGCATTGTCAAACATCTGAAATGGAATGTCAATCATGTCAATGTTGACTAAGGTGTTCCATTTGCTCATGGAATGGGCTTTGAGAGCTGCCGAATCAGTTTTTCACAAGCAGTATGGCTAATTGATTCATATTGAAGCCGGGATCAGCTTACAGTGAAGCGTATTACAGCTGAGTTGGAAAGGTGTCAAAACACCGTAAGGAATATGACAACAGGTCTTAGAGAGGTCTGTCGAGAAAGCCTTGCTGTTTATCGATAAAAAATAACAAAAAGTTTCTTCAAAAACAATAAAAAAGACTTAGGACCAAAAAAAAAAAAACCAAAAAAGTTTCTTAAAAAAAAAAAAAAAAGACTGGACAAAAAGAAATTTTTTTTTTTTTTTTAAAAAAGACAATATTTTAAAAAGCAAAAAAAAAAAATGACACCCCATTATTTTATTTTTAAAAAATATACATCAAACCGGTTACAAAAAAAAAATCAACAACAACAACAACCCAAAAAATCAAAATCAAGCAAATCCAAAAATTAAAAACATAAATCAACAAAATTTCAAAACAGCCGGTAACGTTATATCTATTTGTTTTTCACTAGCAACAGCTTCATAGAGTGGCATGGGTAATTAGATGATGTATTGCCCACAAATTTTTGCTGTAGCATAATCTTTGTTCCCTAAATAAGCAAATTCTTTTCTTATCTATCAAATCATATAAATTGATACATTTTCTATTTTTCAATTTAATATCATCTTTTTAAATTTTTATAAAAATATCTTCTGTCAACATTTCATTCATTTTTTCTATATATTCTTTGTTTATTACTTTTGTCTGACTTTATAAAAATTACATCTTCATATTTATTTTTTAAACATATTTTATTGTAATTATGTTATTTAAAATATTAATATTATTTGTTATCTTGTTTTTATTATTCAAATTTTTAAATCTATAGACCATATTATTAACTTCATCTTTTAATTTTTCTATCCACACTTGATCTTTTTTTATTGATTAAATTATTAATATCTTTATTCTCATAATATAATATATTGTAATTGTGTTCTATATATTTCTGTGCTAACTTCTCCATTAATGTTTGCATTTCTATCACATTCTTATTACATTTTTCATATGGTACATATTTTATTTCTTTATTAAGTATATATATATTTTCTGTCAGTTCAATATTCATTATATATATATATATTGTTCATATTTTATAAATTCTTTTTTGCATTCTCTAAATCCTTTTTTCCCTTTGTTTAACTACTCCATTTTTGCATGTCTAATTGTTGTATTTTATTTTAAATTATTTTTTCTTTTTACATAGGTTCCTAAAAAATTTTTTTTGTTTTGGAAGATATTTTTATTGATAAAAACATTTCTATATTATAAGTATCTTCATAAATCTTATGTTTCATGACAATTTTTTAAATATACTCTTTTAAAAAATTTTTTTTAATATTCTTTATAAATTTATATTTATTATTTATGACTTTTCTAAGCTCCTTCACTTTTATAAAATTAGGTATTATTCCATACTTTACACAATCTTTCATAAATCTAATATTATTGTTTAAATTGTTTAATTTATTAATAAATTTTCACATATCATTTAATGTAGTCCAAAATTTTTTTTAATACTATTTATTTTTCAATAGCTATATATTAAACCACCAAACATTGCATGATCACCATTTCTTATGCTTGCTCATAACTGTTATTAAAACAGGAAAAATTCTCCTGGAGGGTTGCATTAGATCCTAAGATCTAGGTGCAGTACTCTCAGATCCAAGGCTCCCCACTGATGAATATCACAATCCAGAAATTAGTCTGGGGATCTTGAATGAGTAGTCACTAGGTAGGAATTTTATGCATAAGCCTTTTGGCATCCATTGATTACTCTGTCTTGCAATGAGTAGCAGTACTGTATGGAGAGTTTTGCCTATTTTAATAATTATCTATTCACATATATTCAAATACTGCTTCTTTATTATTTTTGATCTTTAGTATGCTAACTTCTTTTGGAAGTATTATAATTTCTTTTTATTTCTTATCCTACACTGCATTGATTTATACATATATATACATAAAATACCATATGCACTTCCAATGAACACTTTTCAATGCAATGTACAATTTGTTTGTTATACAGGAAGATAAATTGAAGGAATTTTTTTGATACATTGAATGCTTTTGATTTTAATATTAAATTTACTATTGAGGGGGGAGGGAATACATTTAAAATTGTTAAGTTGAACTTTTTAGATTTAAGTGTTGATAAAGTTAATAATGTTTTATTTTGTAGTCATTTTATTAAAGAAAAATTTAAGGAATATGATGAGCCCAGACAGTTATCAACCTTTTAGCCATAAGGAACTTTCTTTATTAAATTGTTATAGGAATAGAATATTTAATAATTTTGAAAATAATAGTTATATTCAGAGGAGTCAATTTGCTTGTGACTATCTTAAATTAGGATATAACCAAGAATTTATTAAGAATATTATAGTTAATAAAATTATCTATAAATTGGTTAGTAATAAAGATTTAATTGATAGTGTAAATAAAGAGTTTATTTGTTTATCATATAAGGCATCAATTAGTAAATTGATTTATAAAAATAATTTTTTATTAGGTGGTATGAACATGGCCTGCAAGAAAGGCCTGGATTTAAATTCATTTCTAAATAATTCAAAACAGTCAATTTATTGCAAATCTGTTCCAGGTGTAGTTTATAACATTTCTTGTAGTTGTCATAAAAATTATATCGGTCAGAGTAAATTAAGTCTTAATGAAAGAGTTAAAGTTCATAAGAATAGAGCTAAAAATAGATATCAAAACACAGCTTTGCATAGTCATAAACTGAATATAGGTCATAAAATATTATTTGACAATGCATAGGTTTTCTTTTATGAAAAATGTGAATCAAAAAGAAGAGAGTAAAAAAAACTTTGGTGATAATTTTTTTTAAATCTGAGGTAATCAATCTCATGAAAACATCCTTTGATGTTAAAGGAAGTTGGTTTTTGAAGTGAAAAATTGAATATATATATATATAATTACAATAAAATAATAATAATGGTAACAAACTATTATAAACAATCCTTAAATTCACAGAAGTACTTTCAGTTAATTTCTTGAAAAGGTCTATTTGTTGATAGATGAAACCATGGTTGTGAAAATTTTTTAGTAAAATTTTGCTGTTTGGCTAGTATTGTAGTGTTCTATGAATTTCTCTTTTATTTATAATTACTATTATAGCATTAGGTAGTATTTAATATATATATGTCATATTATTATTACTATTTGCAGGATATTCTGTGTAGTGGAAAAGCTAAATGCTGATGTTTCAGTACAATATCAAGGATGCTCTGAGGAAGGTACTTGATATTGTACTGAAACATCAGCATTTAGCTTTTTCACTACACGGAATATCCCGCAAATAGTAATAATAATATGACATCTTTTTATCCGTGAAAATATTAGAATTAATATATATATATCAATGCAGAATAAGATAAAAAGTAAAAAGAAATCATTTTATATTGTTTAAAACTATTCCAAATAGGATTTTAGCATAGTCCTTATATACACAGGCAATATTCGTCAGCCACCCACAAAGATGTACAGCCATTCCCAACCCAAGATAAAACTAATTATTACACACTAAAAGTGAGTTTTGTTATGACTATACAAAGCAATACTATCTGCTGATCCATTATTCTGTTGTTTTTGTTGCAATGCTATCCTTTAATTTCTTCTGCAGAAAACTTCTTTCTAAAACATTTCAAAATCTTGTTTAATTATAGTTTTCACTATACATGTCAATTCAACAAAGATGTAATTTTATCTATATGCTCACATCCAGTAAGCTAAAAAAGATATTGATCGGCATTATAGTCTTGCTATTGTATTTTTAAAATTTTATGGAATTCCTTAAATGAAATTTTTCTAAAGCTTTTATGCTATATCAAAAGTGTGTGCAAGTCTCATATTAGATAAAATAACTCATTATGCAGCTTGTTTAGTTGTATATTTTTACCTTTATAATGAAATAACTATCTTCTATTAAAAGTAGTAACATGTACTGGAATCTGTGGCGCTCCTCAATATCTAAGTCCACGTTTCTACATCCATAGCCATTAAGGTATTTAAATTTTTTTACATAAATGTTGCTAAAGCTTTTTCCTCTATCAGAATTTGAGCTTGTTCTGACATTAGTTATTAAAATAAATTCTTCATCTGTGACAGGGTTGTTTAACCATGACAGAAATACTGTCCTAATTATAATAAACCTTTTTTTCACTATAGAAATACATACAATAATTGATTAAAAAATATTGAAATGTTTTTAGAAGCCTGATATCACATAGTATGCATAACATTTTAGAAAATTTCTTTCATTTTTTTACCACTAGAGAAGAATTATGCTACAAATAATTTCATGACATAATAGTGATAGTGTATCTTTCCACAATTCTAACTATTTGTAATTTTAGATTATAGTAAATAACAGCTCTAGATGTTTTAGAACTAATTTCCCAACTGGGTAAAACCCTAATTACCCTTATATTCAAAAATTATTCAATTGACTTACAAAAATGAATGAGAATTGTGTATTAGAGTGAGAGGTTCTATGTTCCCTGCTATGGTTGGTGCAGTGACCAACTGTGGCATTCAAGGGCCATGGATCATGACCCATCTCTGTCACCTTCAGTGTTTGAACTTATGAATCCCTGAATAAACAATTTGATCATTATTAGGAATTCTAGTACTTGAGGGAGATCATATGGCCAGAAAATGATTTTTATCTTTTATTTATACCATCATTTTGTATAGGAAATGATGAAAATAAAATGGCATTATATAAACAACTCATTGCAAAATAAAAGTCTGTCCAATATTTTCATACAGAAAAACCATGAATGTGAAAGGAATATTGACAATCTATGTCAATTAAGCATTTAGTTTACTGGTCAATGCTTGATGTGTATAGGCCAACTACTGGAAGTAAAATCTTAAGCTTTTTTATCCAGATTCAAAACAAGTTCACAGGCATGGCAAACGCTGAAGCTATTCATGATGTCCTTCAGTTTCATTGTATCAATTATAGAATAAATGTTTATACCTTAAATAAACTTACCTTAGCTAATTTGCAGTGGCGCCCTCTTTTACAATCAATCTTAAGAATGTATTGACTTAGACAATAGAGACTAGATGGCATAACATCAAATTTCTGTAATTGGTTTATATTTAATAGAATTTTCAGGCAGAAAGACTTATTATATAATATCCATTGACAATTTTTATTTTGAATTATCCATGTTAATTACTAGAAAATGTCAAAACTTTAAGATTAAAGTTTTCATAACTATTCAATTCCATATGATGTAGTAAAACTCAACTTTTTTGTGCAAAAAAAAAATTACTAATCTATAATATATTTTACAAAGATTTCTCCAATCAATTCCAACCAGTAGATGTGAGTTATGAAATATCAACTATAGACAAGCATTCCCCCAAAAAATGTTTAAAACGGAAGAAATTAAAATAGTAATATGCTTTAACTTTTATGAGTTTTTACCTCGAACAAATTTGCAAGATCAGAAAGATAATTAGTATATAGGATTTAATGTTACTTAACAATTACATTATTTTCTTTTCTTGTAAATATTACTTAAATTTTTTCAAGTTGAATAAAAAAACTATTTGTAAGCCTACAATAATTAAAAAAATACTAGACTATAAATGCTAATATAATTTACATACTATGGTCTATACCTAATAATACTTTTTTTATGTGGACAGTTTTACAAAAGATGTTCTAAGAGGTAATAATTCAAATTTTTTAAAAATTGAAGTGAAAAAATATTGTATATGGAAAACTTAATAATAAGAAACTGTTTGACACAATGTTATGTATTTTAATATTTTTTTTAACAAATCCACATTTTTAAATGTTTACAATTTAAAATCAAATTTTAAACATTTTTTTCTCTCATAAAGAATTGGCTATTTATCCTTTTGATTCCTGAGTGGCCATCTTAAACTTAAAAAAAATTACAATAAATATAATTTAAAACATATATTCTGTTTGAACACAGTAAATATAAAAATATATACATTTTTAGAAACAGAAAATATGAAAGAATGTAATAAAGCTGATAAAATAATTATTACCTAAAAAAATTAAGAAAAACGAGATTTTTAACACTTTTAAACATCTTTATTTTTATATTGGTTCACAAATTCTAAATTTTGAAAGTTAAATGTTAATATGACAATTTCATAGACAGCTTCATCACATGCATCTCAAAATTCTGAAGAAAAAGAGTCTTACCTGAGGTAATTTTTCTATGCAAAATTGCAAAAACAGTGTGATTGGTAACTTCCATTTTTAGTAGCTGACCCAGATGCTCTTCTTTTATAACAGAGTATATGCTAGAACTGTTTGGTTGTCCTTTCATGCAGGTATTTATTAGAAATATGTTTTTAGTGGGGAAAAATAATAGGAATAATTTACAAGATGTTGAGGACTTTAGTAAATTGTAATGTAATGTATAGTATATTATAATATTATTATATATTACTTTATTATATTATATTAGTGAAAAATGGTGTGTGATCTAAAATGTGTATTCTTTTCAAGTAAATAAAATGTACTCAAAAAATAAATATCAAACAAAAATTCCTCCAAGATAAAATGAACAAAAAAAAATCAATAAACATCTAAATAAACAAATTTATTATGAGCACTGATTATATGTGTGTGGGAGATGAAATATGAGAGTAGATGGCTGAGGGTATATAATGAGTCTGGATGTGCATGTTTTTATATCAATCAAATGTATTGTCTAAAATTCTATCATATATATTGTATGAGATGGCTTACAACCAACCTTCATACCTGTCCCAATTTCTTTCACAATGTTTGAATTCAGACCAAGTGATAGGCAAATAAAATATCCTACTTACCTGCTTACACACATGAAGTATATATGTATATAAACATATATATAAACTACTATGTTTTGTCTATTTGTAGAAATTAATTTTTTTTCCTCTTCATTTAATATTATTAACTAAAATAATAGTTAATTGACTTATAAGACAGACATGACAAGGGTCAAAATATATATGAGATCAAAATTGTTGCTAAGTGATCGAATTTCAATAATGAGGACTAAATAAAATAATAATAACAATGTTTTATAATTTGTCTTTTTTGGTTTATAACAATAGATTTTAGCTAGCATGAGGAAAAACAATCCAATGTTTTTCACTTGTGATCTAACAGGGAACTGTCAAGACAAAAATAAAAAGTCTTTTTTTTAAAAAAAAAAGAAAAATGTTTGGCATTTGAAAAAAAGAAAACAGTAAGAATATGTATTTTAAAATTTAATGTCAATATTTAAAATATAAAATCTTTATAACATGGATGGAAGGAAACTAGAAATTTAAACTTCAATTTATAACTAACAGGAATGAACTAATGACTTAATTTATTCTGTAAGCTGGAATTCATTATTATGGAAACGATGGAACAGAAATATGAAACTATTAAAAATTGACTGTTTCTTTAAGCTAGTTTTATAAATACATATTGAAGCCACATTATAAATAATAGTTAATAATAAAGAAACAATTACAATGTATTTGGGGTAAAAAAAAACCAATATCAGAGGCGTTCCAAAACTAGCTTCAATGTCATTATGAAATTATTCATCAAAATGTCTATTTACAAAAGCGGGTGAACATCAATATTCATTGGAATTATATACATTCAGGAGAGATAATTTGTATGTGTTTGTTTAACCAAGCAGCATGAAATATATAGATATCAACAGACTTGGTGAACAGGAACATTATGCATTGAGATTGACATTTAAGTTTATAAACTCATAACTGTAGACAAAATGCTTGCTTTCTTCAGGATATATATATTTTTGATTCACATGATTTTTTTTAATTTTATTGTTTTTTTTTTTATTATTTTTATGTGAAATTTCTTGTATTGAGATTTTTTATTTTTTATTGTGTATTCAAGATTCATTTTCAAATTTGATCACTTGCAATTTAAAAGTGGGAGCAGAATGGATATGTGTCATATGTTGATGTATTTTAAAAATGAAATCATATTCAATTAATAGGTATAATTTTTAATAAAAGCAAATTTACAGATTCCTCTGGAATTTCAACATTGATCCATCAAGGTGACCTCAAGTAAGGTTTTTATATATTTAACATTGAGGGCAAACTTTAGGACAAACAAAACTATATTATTTACTAATAAGTTTTAATAATATTTACTTGTAATTTTTTTGTTATTTCTGAGTGCACAATTAACCCACTTGAGTAAATGGTCTTTTACTTATCTTTTATTAATTTTTACTGTGACTTACACACATTAGATGGGAATAATAAAAAATAGTTATAAATATGTTTACCCCAACCTATAAATATCATTCTAATAACTATATTAATGGGGTAGTTTTAGAATTACTGAACTCTCATTTTGCTTTTCTTTTTTGTTTTATGTATACATTTAGTGAATTATTTAATGTCATTTTGCATATATGGTACTTTAAATTATTTTGTTTCTCTAGTGTTAAGCCATCCAATGATAGAAGACCATTCTGGTCAATTGAATATTTATTTATTTCATTTTTTGTTTGTAAATATTTATTGTTATCAATTATTAATAAACATATTTAGTTGTTTAGACCAATATGATCTATGTTTGATCATCACCATCATCATTGGGCATTTATACCACTAGATGTTTGATCATCACCATCATCATTATGCATTTATACCACTAGATGTTTGATCATCACCATAATCATTGTGCATTTGCACCACTAGATGTTTGATCATCTCCATCATCATTGTGCATTTATACCATTAGATGTTTGATCATCACCATCATCATTGTGCATTTATACCACTAGATGTTTGATCATCACCATCATCATTGTGCATTTATACCACTAGATGTTTGATCATCACCATCATCATTGTGCATTTATACCACTAGATGTTTGATCATCACCATCATCATTCTGCATTTATAACATTAGATGTTTTATCATCACCATTATCATTGTGAATTTATACCACTAGATGTTTGATCATCACCATCATCATTGTGCATTTGCACCACTAGATATTTGATCATCACCATCATCAATATGCATTCATACTATTAAAAGTTCATCATCACTAACATTAAGAATTTACACCATTAAAGGTTTGATGATGATTGTCATCATCACTATGTATTGTAATCCTAAATGATTGATCATCATCAATATTTTTTATCTATGCTTATATATAGGCATATTTGGTCAATAATTACATAGGTCCATCCCTGAAGAGAGCTGACTGCAAGAACTCCCTTAGTTTGAGTTCCATGGTGTAATGGGGCATAATAAAGGGAGGTGTAATGAATATGCACTGGTCTAAGTTACATTGAAATATTGTCAGTAAATTATAAGTTAGTATATTGAAAGTAGATGTGATTTGGAACTAGGCATTTCATTGTGACATCTTTAAAGACTTAGGCCTAACAGTAGTGAGATGCACTCCCTTTGTTATATGTCATTTCTGATTCTGTAATATCTGGCACACCCAAATGGGACATCAAATCATGGATTTTGGATATGACTTGTTATAGGTTGGTTGACACATTGTATTCAAGTCATTCAACTACTGAGTCATATTCATGTCATTGTATGGCATTCAAATGTGTTTTTTTTATCTAAAATTCTATTGTATATATAAAAAAGAGTTATAAAAACTAGGTCATAAAAATAATTCAAATAAATGTTCTTATATCATTCAAATGTATTCTATCATATATATATTATTTCTACATATATTTAATTATAGAAAACAATAATAACAATAAAAAACTAAATAATAAAACTAATTCAATACTCACAGAATCCTGGCTAAATGTTAGCATCGGTTTCAAATTTGAATCCAGTTATGAAGGCACCAGATGTGATTACTGCACACAAAAATAATAGTAATCCCTTTTTCTTTTTGATATAATTTTTTTTTTGACTTTGCTGCTTCTAAATGTCTTTATTTTTAAAAATGAGTTTTTAGAAAAAAAGAGCTTATAAATGGACATCTATGATTAAACATAAATATCAAGCTGTAAATGAATGCAATTTGACCTTAAAATTATTTATGGTTATTACATCTAAAAAACAAAAGTTAAAAAAAATAATTAAAAATTGTATTTTACAAAAACCATCATAAAAAAAATCCAAATTTTATCATAGAAAAAAAGTAATATCTCATTTAAATCAGAAAAAGATGACAGATCGAATGGTTTGAGAACCATAAGTGTACTGTTTACCAATTCTGTGAAAATTCAGTTGAAAGTCTAAACTCTTGATCAGGGGCGCTTAGGGGCTCTTCAGACTCAAAGGGTTATAAGCCTACAACAATCAAAAATACTGCACCCATGCATACACACAACACATATATATTATAACCAATTAGATTACATGGTACACAGCAACACAGTTGTATGTGTGCATATATATATAAAGCAAAGAAAAAGAAATAAACACAAATTTTTGTAAATATTTTTTTACATTTTCTAGGATGAAAATAATAAATAAAGGGTTAAATAACTCTGAATTTAAAAAAAAATAGAATTTTATTATAAGTTAAAACATTTAAAAAGGTCTAATAAATGTTATTTGTAATTCTGATTTTGAATTTAAAAACAATCATGTTTCTGATAATTGTAAAAATTTTTATTATGTATTTTTGAAATCTTTTAATTAATTAGTAAAATTTAAAAAAATCAAGTCAGATGTCACCTGACCTAATTAAACAAGCTTGTATTACAAATGCTTTTCAGAATATCCCTAACCCCAGACCAGTTTTTGCTATTGGCTTACTCGGTGAGGTACTAGGATATGCAAGCATTAAATTAAAAATACCAGGACAAGCCCAGCACTTTATCTAATGGATAAAATAGAGTTGGCAGAATAGCTACCATGAATCAGATGTAGCTGGATTCAGGACAATAGATCCAACCGCGATCTACTAATTCATCATGTTGGAGTTTAGATATAATTTGAAGAGAGACCCAATTTCTTTGTATCCATCTATAGCTGACATAGGATTAGTTTACTGGCCTGAAGTTCATCAAGCCCTAGATAAAAGGAAGAATGCCAACCATACCCAAAATATATTTTCCCAATGGTGACAATTACCTGAACTGGTCTCTATCAAGAAAAACTATTAGTTGCTGAAGAAATGGTTATATGTAGCTGAGGTATCTAAAGGCAGAGCTCAGATAAATGTATATACAGCAAATGGTGAGTAACATTATCTGTTAAAAATGACATTTCAAAGAACAAGTAAATAATTTGTTTTAAGTCAAACATCTAAAAATGGAGATTTAATTGATAAACACTATTATATTTCCTTTTTTAAGAGAATAAGTGTAAATATTTACAATCTATATTTTTAAGTTTAAAGACATTTTTAATTATTCAATCAACAATAATCCAGTCAAGATTGCTTGTTATATTTTTTTTTAAAAAGAAATTAATAATATTTTTTTTAAAGAAAAAAAAAGGAACTTATAAACTGATATTTTTTTTAAAAGAAAGAAAACTGATAACTAATTTTAAATTATATCTATATTTCATTTATACACATGTATATGTGTGAAATTTATGTATGGTTTCCAAATGGAATTAATTTGAAAAAATATATTATTATGATGACAAATTAAAAATAATATGTCATTGTGCATATCCATTCCTATATGCACAACATATATGTTAAATCAAGAATAAATTACATATTGAAGAATTAATAATTTTATTTTGTAACAAGTCAACTATGTTTAGAAATTACATGCATACACATGTATGTGTGCATATATAGATCAATTCTTGTCAAGTAGAACACATGTAAAATTTTAATCATTTTAAAAATTTTATTAGATGTCAATTGAAATGTATTCATGTAATAATAAAACACACAGCTATGCACATATATATATTTATATGTGTTATATGTAAACCATCATATAGTAACTTAAACTTTGTATATTAATTGTGTAAACCACAATGTAATTTTTTATTATTATTGTATGTTAATCAAAATCAGAATATTGTAAGGACCTATATATTTTTTTATTGTTAATGCATCATTATCTCTTGGTCACCATAACAGTAATAGAGCTTATGTTCTCTGAGCTACATTCAAGCATGGGCTGAATATATAAATGGGAATGTAATATTAGTGCTTAAGGAGCATTCCAGTATGACATTGCCCTAGTTTTGGTGTGAGGATTATATTCTTCAAAGTCCCTGCATTACATTTTATTTAGTTTAGTCTTATTAGAAATTAAATTTATACTTGGTCAGTACATTAATGGTACTAAGTCGCCACAACATTGGTGATGATTATCATTTTTAACATTCCTGAATTATTGTTTTTATGGTTATGTATTCTGATGGATGAACACTAAGTTGGTTAATCCAAATTAATATTTAAATAATTGCCCAAGCTGGAAAAGGCTCAATAGTTAGCCTGGTTTACAGAAGACCCATTTCAAATCCAGTCACAAGATGGACTGTTGATTTATTGTATTGATTTTTTTGACTGTTGATCATTCATGATGATGAATGGTTATAATGAGTATTACTTATACTTATTTTTACTTATTGATAATGCTGGTTGGTGGTTAATTATGCTTACAGTTGCTTTGAAGAGTAACTGGACTGATCTCTCACAGAAATCTTCAGAAATGTCTTAGGATCTCATGGTTTCTCTTTCATATATAAAAATTTAATATATTTTTAGGATATTAACATTAATTAATATCTTCTCACTTTAATATATAAACTACTTCATTATAATAATATCTTGAATCTCTTACTTTAATATGATATATCTTAAATATTATACTTTTGAAAATTGTAAATTTTGTTTAACTGGGAGTGATAACTTTCCATCACCTCAGGTATAACCCCCTGACCACTTCCTGATACTCCCATCCCATTACAATATATATATATATATAGAGAGAGAGACAGAGAGAGAGAGAGTTAATTAATGAAATTATTAAAATGTAAAAAAATTAATGTCCCATGCTTAATATTAAAATATAAATACTAAAAAAAGTAACTGAATGATTTATTATATAAATGCAATTTATCCACCCTACTTTGAATATTTTTTAGCAAAAACCTTTTATAGTATGTATATGCATACACAATCTTATGTTTTGACTGTCCTGCAGTCTTCTTCAGAGCTATGATATAAGGAACAAAATAAAATACATAGCTATATAAATAATACAACAAAAACTTTAAACAATAAAATTAAAAAAAACAAACAAACATAAAATATAACAAAACAATAAAAGTTCAATAAAAATGATGTTACATACAGACAATATTAAAGAGAGGAAAATAAAAGAAGCATTACTAATGAAAGAAATAAAACCAAAATTTAATAGAGAGTTCTTAAAAAGATATGTAGAGGAAAATATATAAAGAGAAAATTTGTTCTAAATGAATTATGGATTGTAAAAAATTGTTACATAGGAGTATAAACATAAATATATTTATAGATATTACACTTAGCATAATATTAACACATAAAACAGTATAATATAAATTTATAAGAGAGAATTATATAATAATAGCAATAAAAGTTGAAGTATATCAATAAAATAACATGTAAAGAATTCTAGTGGTTATAGATATACTTGGTTTAAATATATGTAATAGAGAGAGCTAGTGTATATGAGAAATGGAGCAGATTATGAGAAAACTTAGGGTGGGAAATGGAATGGGAATATAAAGTGGCTAATAGGTTTCTTTGGGCATAGTTTCTGAGAGATTCTCGACTGTTTAAGAAAAAGTCACAGTACATCACATCACATCTGACTGACTTGCTGTGCTTACATGGCTATTTTGCTCTGCAAGATAAATTAAAGTTTATTTATTCTTTAGCAATTATTTTCAATAAATTGATTACTACAAAAATTGTGTGCATGTCATGTGGAAGTGGATAGAAAATTGGCATCAAGAGATATAGTTTTATTGAATTTGTAAAGATTGTGAAGAATTTTGATAAAGTTCTGCAAATGTTTCATTATGCCATTTTTAAGCATAGAAGTAAAAAAAAAATTTTGTGATGGTATTACTGTAAGGAAGCTTTATAACTAAGTTGTATGTAAGATTAGTTGGTTTTTAGTTATTTTGTTACTAAAGAATTGTTTAATCTAAGAAAGGAAGTGATTTATTTAAGAGAAAATAACATTTTGAGGCCTTAGATTGGAGAACACTTGTTTATCAATCACCATAGAAAGAAAGTTTTTCTCATTTGTATAAAGGGGTTTGAAGAGTAGAAGGGGAAGCACAGAGTTAAATATAGAGTAGGGGATTTAAAAAATAAGAAATATGAATTGTATTTGTATTCTACAATGCATATATAATGGAAAGAGAGAAATTAGGCAAGCTATGGTGGAGTGTATTATTACTTGAAATGCTTAAATAAGACTAGGAAGAATGTAACAGGTTTATGGCTATGTAGACAGTGTGTAAATGTGATAAAAAGAGATGAAAAGTGGTTTCTAAGTGTAGATAGTTTAAAGTGAAAATCAGGAGAAATGAAGTAAAATGTAGTTGTGGAAGATAGATTAGAGTATGTTGTTTGGGAAATGACAAGGGATATGAATGAAAAATTAAAGTGCAATGGAGATGCCAAAGAATAAGTAAGAAAGAGGATGAGGTAAAGGGTGTAGAAGCAAAATTAAAATTATTAGAGACAAAATGTGAAGAGTTAAAAAAATTATTAAACAGGAATGATAAAAAAGAAGTAGATAAGGAAGTACAGATGGGAGAAGAGAATGTTACAGATGAAGTAGGGAAAGCAAACTATGAGACATTATTGATAAAAGATTTGCTAATTAGAGAATGTGGAGACTTAAGTGCAAGAGAAAATAGAAACAAGTATGTAAGAATATGTCTGCCTGGAGCTAGAATTAGGGATGTTGCAGATAAGGTAAAGAAATTAGGGAGTAGAGATGTATATGTTATGGTAGGGACAAATAATGTCAGATTCTTTGAGAGCGTAATGGATGAATACATAGAATTGATTAGAAATTTGAGTAAGATTAAAAAAGGAGTAGGGGATAGTTGGATTATTACCAAGGTTTGACAATAGATATATGTTATATAGGGCATGTTTTATAAATGAGAAATTGAAAAAAATGTGTGAGAGATATGATGTTATTGTTGTGAATGTGTAGGATTTTTTTATTAGTAAGAGGGAATTATATAGTAAAGATGGATTGCACTTAGCAAAAGAAGGAAGTGAATTTTTAGTGAGTTTGCTTTATAAAAAATATAATTGGGGAAACTTATAAAGGGAGATAGGGTTTTAAGTTGCTGTGCTATCAGAAAGAAGAATGGATGAGATGTAAGAAATAAACAAAGGATAGCTGATTTGGATATAAATGTATATGTGGAGATGGAATGGGACTGTAAAACTAATGGTAAGCAAGTTATTTATAAATATAATGGAGAAGAAAAAGTCAAAAGAATTTATAAAAGAGTAGTTAGAAAAGAAGGAAGTTAGATTTGAATATGCAAGGTGTTAGGAGACCAGAAAAATGGCAGGAATTAAATAAAACAATTAAACATAAACAGCTTGAGGTATTAGCAGTGGTGGAAACACATCTAAGAGAAGAAGAATCTATACTGGATAATTTGGTATGGCAGGGTATAAATAAAAAAGAAAAAAGGGATAGTGATATAGGAGTTAGGTTAAAAATATATTTAAATACTGTCAAATATCAAGAACATTTATGGTTTGAGGTAAGATTAGGAACACATAAATTGATGGTGGCTATAGTGTATATAGCTAGGGGGAATAGTCAAACTATAATGGAGTAAAACAGTAGCATATATGAATGCATAATTAAGGATATACAGAGTTTCAAGATGATATCCAATCAAAACAAAAGTTATTCAATTATTATATTCCCATCACAATTATAAACATACCTGAATTTTTTGAACCTTAATTATTAAAAATTTCCAGATTTTTCCATCACATTATCCTTTATCTTATTTGAATCTTAAATATAAACATATCCATCCTTTTTGTATATAAAGTATATGCAGATAGTAATTACATCTTTCTTTAACTTCAGAAGCTATAATGAAAGTAAGAATTATATACATGTAATTTAAACACCTTCCTTTATATACTTTATGCAAGTTGTTATTTCTCTTTTTGATAGCTTACAATTTTGACAGTTCAGCAGCCTTCATCAGAGTTTCTATTATTTTCTTCAGTTAAAACTTTTAGATTTTGCTTTTGATAGCTTACATTTTGACTGACCAACAATTTTACCAGAACTTCTATTAGTTTCTTCTTTTAAAATTGTTAAAAAATTTTAATAGGTGAAATTATAAGCTATCAAATGTAAAAATAAAAAACAAGATTGTATTAAGAGATGCATATAAATAAATGTGATTTAAGTATTTATATATAAGCAGAAAATAAAACCAATGAAGACAATATCACACCAGATCTCTAAATAATTGTTCTTCTCATATGTGACAGTAGGTTAACACCAATCTCCCTAAAGTAATCCTTGTTACTCTAACTTTGGTATTAAAAAATAGTTCCAAATATCAAATACATAAGATTTTGAAGCAAAGCAATCAGCAATTACATGTGTGAATGCTGTTAATTATAAATTAACTGCAGTAAATTTTGATGTTTTAGTTAAACACCCAAACTATGCCTAAGTGATTTGTACTAAAACCTTCAACAGTGTAGTAATTTGTGAGTAAAAATTTATATATGTAAGTTCTTGAAGCATTAGTATGCAATATGTTAGATCTAAGCAGTTATCTAATAGATAGGATTATTAAAACAGGCAAAACTCTCTATATTTATTGCCACTCAGTGCAAGCTAGAGTAATCAATTGATGCCAGAAGGTTTGTGCATAAAATCCCAATCTAGTGCCTAATATGTATAGAGAATTTTGCCTGTTTTAATAACAGTTAAGAGCAAGAATAAGAAATGATTATTATGTGATGTAGATAGGATTATGTGAAACTTGTTAAATTAGGTGCCAAAAGGAAAATATTATTGCTATACTTTCTGGGTATTCAAAAAATCCAAAATATCAGAATGGGGTTATATATTGTGTTTTGTTTAAAGAAAATTTAAGAGTCAGTATTAAAGATTAATTTAAAAATCATGAAACTATTGGTTCACCAATAACAAAGATTACTGAAACAGAAATTTCATAAGAATCTGGTCAACACAATCTGGATGCTGGTTAGTGACTATTGAATTCAAGCTTGTACTATGTAAATAAAATTAAAATATTGCAACACTAGAGTGAAACAATACTATTCCATTGAATTTAGGAATAGCAATGAATCATAACCTCACTTATGTTCCTTATTGATCTAAGTTTAGATTTAAAATAATTCTAAGAATAACTCCTTAAAAAGCTGGCTGATACTATTTGGGGTTGTAATTTAAGTACTTTGTGGACAGTTTCTTTAATATTAACATATTTTGCTGGTAAATATTGTAACAGATGTTTGGAAAAAAAGTTCTCGGACAACTTCTGGATACTCAATTAAATATTATCATAAAAAATATTACTGGAACATTCAAGTTTACTTCTTTTTAATGGCTTCCTACTCTTTCATTTATTCCTCCACCAGATATCAGAAGTGAAATTGCTTCATACAAAATACATAAAAGCAAATTAGACTGCCAATATTTCAGAAATATTGTTTTTGTTAACTAAGATATGTATCAAATTGAGGTCTTATTGCTGGATGTTCAGTCATTAATGTTGAGTCAAAAATATATGAACAAAGAAAAGAGATAAGTTATTAAATGAATTATGGAATAAATAATTATTACTTAAAAAATTGATTTTATATAAGATTCTGAACAAATCTTTTTTTTATCTAACAGTAAAACCAGCTATATTTGATCTTCCTGGACATTAACAGAGTGTCATCAACAGATTCAAGACAATTGTGCTCATTTTCTCTATAAATGCAATTGACAGCCACTGCCTATGTAGAAGAGCAACAACATAAAACCAATCACATAATCAATGATTCTCAAATTTTAACTTCAATAGTAGAATTTAAAGTCTTAATAAATCCAATAATGATTTTATCTTCTGTCTGGAATCTACAGGTTTCTTTGTAATATTTTGATAATAATTAAGCTATTTAATAAAAATCCATATGCTAAATAAATAAAGTTCTGACAGTTGAATTTATTTAGACAATAATTTCATTCTTAATGATATGTTATTATTACCAATTGAAGATTCTTTTTGGTCTTCCACCATTACTCATCAAAAGAAAACTTACCTCATAGAAAAGGTGGTTTTAAAACTTTTAGGGATGGCCTAATGCATGTAAATTTATTCATTAACCTATTGGTGCATGTGTGAAGGTTAGTTTCTTCCCACAAAATTACATATATATATATATTTGTTTACATATATAAAAAACCTATTAAGTAGATTAGATTTGCCAACAACTAAAGATATAGTTTTTCCATTTAAGACTCATCTCAAATACATCAGGTATCTCCAAACAAAGAATTATAACATAAAAGTGGACTTATGAGATTCCAACAATTTTTTTTTCAGTTTCACTTGGCACATGGTCATTATAGCTATGAATTTCATAAACAGAATTTAACAGTCATTGACCTATGAACTTGTAGACAAATACAAACTATGAATCCACAATGAATGATTGTTGAATCTACAGAATTATAGCGGAATTGAATTAATAAATTCATTAGCGATTCTATCTTATGGCAGAAGTCTCTCCATATTCCTTTATCATATTTTGGTAATAGTTAACCTATCTAATAAAAAGAAAATCAACACTCTCAATAAAATTGTAATGTCTTGTGATGAACACTGATATCTACAGTTGGGTTACCGAAAAATATTCTCTTGAGAAGTTGCACATTTTAACAATTTTAACAAAGAAATCAAGGATAATATGGTGTTATTAAACTTTCATTTTTTAAAATATATATGTATGTTAGAATCTTTTGATACATCAGGCCAATAATGAATATTTAGCATTTAGGATTTTAAATTTATTTTCAAGCAAAGAAAAAAATTGGGTTTCAGTAAATTTAGGTAAACATTTTTATCACTCTAATGAATGCATATGAGTTTGGTGTCAAAAGTCATTTTTTGTTAATAAAATAATAATTTTAGTAGAAAGCTTCTGAAATAATGAGAGAACATTTTTGAATTGATGTCAGATAATCATTAGATTTATGAAGAGAGATATTTTCTGTATAAGATAAGCAACCATTTCAATATTCTCTAGTGTTATCTTTTCACAGTTTGCCCGAATTTCTGACAATATTCCTTTAGTAGCTGATTCATAAATGAAGAGAATGATAAAACAGATAGTTTCGAAACTCCTCGATTGAGTTCAGATTGTTTATTTAGAAAAGATAGACTGAGTGAATAAAACAGAACCGATTAATATGAGGACTTCAGATCATAAGTTAATTCAATTCGTTTTTATAGCAGCAATATTTATAGGCTTGACGTTATGAAATAGTAACTCCTGAAGTTCCATAGGAGGGTGGAGAGGAAGTGAAAGATGTAATGAACTGTGAAATTTGCAGAATGGATTGATAAGGTATAGCGTGGTTTTGTATGATAGTTTCAGGCTTCAAACTGAGTGCAACAATAATCTACACGATTTATTTCATATATATAATAATAATTTCCGGTATTATGCAAGCTAATAAACCACTCATAACCTTTCATATATAATGATGAAAATATACTTCATTGAAAAATAAAATTACTTTTTATTTAGGTCATCATTTTCTCAACTAAACTTTTTTTTTTGAATGATAAAGCCAAAAAAAAAAAAAAAAATATTAGTAATCACGGAAGTAATTTTCTGTAAAACAACTTCATTTCGATGCTTGATGTTTTATAAAATAGAAAATTTTATTTAATATTCAATTTCGTATCATCATAAATAATATATATCGCAATAAAGAAATATCCTTAAAAATAAGTCACGTGATATTTGCAATGAGCTTATTAATAAATACTATACTTTGTTATCGGTTTGATTTGCAGTCTAAATGCAGATGTCTAGGCAATAGAATTGATTAAGAAATCAATAACAGTTTACCATCATTAGTAGATTCAATCAATGTCATTTTAACAGGGTAAGCCCTATTATTCGAACTCCCCCCTAGATGTCCCAAGAATAAATAGTGGTAGCATCTATTTTCGGTGAAAACTTTCCTGCAGCTTTCTATAGTCCTATAATTTTGCATGTTGGTAGAAATTGGAATTAAAAATATATTTTGATTTATTGGTTCAAAAATTGTTTCAAGAGAACTAATAATCCTTTGTTCTCAGCTTCAAGAACATTCGTGAGATTATTTGGAATTACTTTTTCATTGTTCTAAGAATGGATAAAAAATTGTATATTTTCCATAGTTTATTTTAATAAGTATAATTATTTTTACAAAATATTTATACAGTAATTATTTAATAATAAATATTTTCACAATTAAACCTTCATAAGAAATTTGTAGTAATGATAAATAAAAAACTGTAATGTAATTGCTAACATTTTGCCAAACATCCATAGTATAAACTTTAGTGGCATTTTAATAATTATAAATGCAATTTTGAATTTTAAAACATAATTTCATAGCTTTATGATGATTTAATCATAATTTATTCAAGTTTTAGAAATAAAGTTCAGCCAACAAAGATTACAAAAAAAATCAAGTCATATGTCACATGACCTAATTTAACAAGCTTGTATTACAAATGTTATATAAAGAGCTCACAAATAAGCTCTTAACAAGTTTTGCAGAATATCACCAACCCCAGACCGGTTTCTGCTACTGACTTTCTCAGTGAGGTGCTAGGATATTCAAGCATTAGATTAAAAATCCTAGGACAAGGCTATCACTTTATCTAATGGATAACTATTAAGTAGAAAATCTGAATTTTTCAGACATCCATATGTTTTCCAATCCTGTTATCTAACTTAAATAGCCATATGGGACTGAACCAATTTCAGATATACCATACATTAATAGCTTTAGCAATATAAAATCATCAAAGCCTTAAGAGCAAAAAAATAAAATTTCAATGACATCAAGGCTTTGGCAATTTTATATTGCTAAAGCTATTAATATATGGTGTATCTGAATTAGGTTCAGTCCAATATGGTAATTTAAGTTAGATAGTTGGTTTGGAAGATATATGAATTTCTAAAAAATTCCCATTTTCTGCTTAATAATTATCCATTAGATAAAGTATTGGGCTTGTCCTGGTATTTTTAATCTAATGCTTGAATATTCTAGAACCTCACTGAAGAAGCCAGTAGCAGAAACTGGTCTGAGGTTGACAATAATATGCAAATCTTGTTAAGAGCTTATTTGTGAACTCTTTATATAATCAACAAAGATTTTGTTAATTTAATTTTAAAACTCACCATGTTTGTTGGAATTATTCAATAAGACAAGAGTATTATTCTCACAATGTATTTCACTTTTTTTTCTATATTTGCAAAGTTTACTAAGATTTTTTAGGATGTGTTTTATTTGTAAACTTATATTTCTAACTATCTAAATCCAATTTATGGAATTTTAATGTAGAATAAAAGTTTAATACTAAAATCAAATGTTGAGCAATAACTCAAATTATCATCAGGGAAAAACAAAGGTAAAGTTCTCCAGGTAAAAGATTAATTGACTTCATTTAATTATATTAATCTTTACAATGAATTGGAAATTCACAAGAATATTAAAAAAGAATACTTCAAGATTGCTATATTTCCATGAATTTGATATTGAATCTTATAAATGTTATTAGTCAGCTTAATATGAATCCAATTAAATAGTGGTAAATTGGTTCTATTTTGATCTGCTAAAGAGTTCGATGATAACACAAAGTGAGATTGCTCATAGATGGCACTAGATATTTATGACCTCTAAAATTATTATATATACAATAATTCAATATTTTTCATAGATATTATGGATAGTAAAATATTTAATAAATTGAGAATTCCATTTTTAATTCTACTTAAAATCTATAGGCATAAAGTTTCTATGGCAACAGCAAATTAAAAGCAGCTGTACAAAGATAATAGCATATCAGTGCAAAATATCTTACATTCTCATACTGTTTACATTAAAATCTCAGATTTATTTTCTAAGGGTCACTTTAAAGTATTAGCATTTGCACAGATACCAGCTCCAGAAACCTTCATAGTGACACTTTAGTGATTCATCACTATAATCTTCCAGTTGTATTTTTCATACACTTTTGCAAATGGTGGTTAGTGACTTGGGCACAAACTATAAATGATCTCTTTTGCTATATCATCAACATTTTCTTCTATTTAAAATACAACCCTAAAATCAATCAATAGCATATTCACCAAATTATCTAAATATGGTTCAGAAACCTGGGCAAAGATTGACATTAGAAAACATCATAATAACTTCTGAAATTATCTCACTAACACTATAGAAAGTTTAGAATCTGCTCATCATATTTTATATAACTGTCACTTAATCTCTGTGACTTGCCAACATCTAGGCATTTTTAAGATAGAGCATAAAAATGACACACCAGGTCATAATCCATGAACTTTGAATTCCAAAGTTTGTCAATCTATATTTAATATAAAAGTTAGACGATTTAGAAGCACGATTCATGACCATTCAAGCATTAAAGTGTTCAAAGACATGAATTGCAATGTTAAAGCTTGTAAAAATAACATTTATGATCTTTGCTGAGTATTCATGACATATAACTATTCTAATTCAAATATTGCTTCAATTCTTCTTTTTCTGTCCATATTCAGTGATTATTAACACTTAAACATTCCCAATTCCTTTTTAATCTTGCATTTATTAATGATTGCTTAATAATAAATGCAAATTAGATAATTTGTAATACATTCTTCTATATTACAAGCAATTATGCAATTAATACATATTACACATATACACCATATAATATTATAAATGCAAAAATTTAAGTGTCCTCTATTAGTTCATTTTTAAATTAAGATCTGAGACATTACCTTTTAGCCAAACTGTGAACTGTATCAATATCAAATTAATAGCACCAATTTCATGAATCCCTTCTTGATACTTTAAAATAAAATATATAAATTCTGCTTAATATAAAAAATATTCTGATTTGTCATCACTGATGCTGAAGTTTTGGAAGCTGATGAAGGGATTCCCTTGAAACTGCTTCTATGATTTTTATATACTCATAGTTTACAATTGAGATTTTGGCTATTATATAACAATTCATATCTTCATTAAGTGATGAGATAAGAGAGAGCATTTTTATTTTTATATGACTTCTGGCTATAAATATGATCACTAAGATTTGAAAACCAGAAGTGTATAATTAATTGGCTACTTATGAGTTTGAGCTGTTAATTATCATCACTACTTTCAGACTTCATTGATGCAGTGCAAAGTGAGAATCTTTTCAATAGTTCTTCCTATTTATGATTTCTCCTCTCTGTATCACTCCATTCTCTATTTGTCTAATATGTAACATCTGGAAACCAATGTAGAATTTTTAGTTGACTGTCTAATGTCATAAGTTTTAAGAAACATTTTCAGCCTAATGCTATATCACTTTGTTTATTCTCTTAATTGCTGTAATAATTATTTGTTCTTTTATCCATGTACTTTATTTTTGTTTCTTCATATTAATATCAATATATATCTGTAACATAGAATTATCCAAAACATAGATATTATATAGAATATAGCACAACAAAACATCATTATTTTTTATCTAGATGTTATTTTTAAGTAACAAATCTATTTCTCCTACTTCAGTTCTGACACCTAGTGTATAATTGAGTAAATAGGAGATGTCATTGGAGTGCTTAATAAATATCTATTCAGTTACTGATCTATTTATATTCTCAGAGTCATTTGCAGCTCATGCTTTTAATCAATGTGAAGTTTTGGATCTGAATCTCATATATCTGGATTTTTTGGACATATCTTTATTCCAGCAGACATTATTTATTCCTTTTTTTTAAATCAGACTGAAATTAAAATTTTTTTTTAATGTTTTGAATTCAAGATAATTTTCTTACACAGTTATATAGGTATGATTAATATCTATATATTTTAGTTTCCTCAGTTTTTTAATAACTGTAGATAACTATATCCTTTGTCCAGCATTGTTATAGTACCAGCAAAACATCATATGATCCATGTATACACACTTGTTTTAATTTACAAATCAATTTCGTCTATTCCTGTTCTGCCACCTAGTGTTAGCTTGAGTACTTAATAGATGCCAAATTTAATAAATCACTATCTAATTTCTATGTATATCCCATATTTGTTTATCACCTATGGCTTCATTATGATGATATTTTGAGCCGGATGTAGAGCACATGGATTTTGGACCTAATGCACTTTTTCTGCAGCAACTAACATTTATTATTTGTATGAATACATTCAGTTGTATAAAGATGAAAATAAAATATCCTTTCCATTTTATCTTAAATGATCTTTTAGATACAATTTAGAATTTCTATAACAGTCAGGTAATATTTTGTTACTTTATTGTTAATTTATGCTAACATAGTAATCCAATCATTGTTCATTGTTTATAAATGATGTTATTAAAAGGCAATTTCTTTGAACAACCTTAACTTCAGCTTGCTTCAGAATAATGGGTTTTTGACATACTCGGAGGTCTAGTCTTCATTTGTGATGAAAACCATCAGAGTTGCTCAATAAAGAACCATTCTTAGGAATAACAAATGGCAGTGTTTTGCTTAACAAGGATTCCAATCAATGCTTCAAACTTGGAGGGACTTTTGATCATCTCAATGATCTTTTGAATATTATTTAAATTTTATTCTTATTGTCAGTTGATGTATTTTATTATTTAGTTCATTGTAGTCATCATATCAGAACCATCCATTTTCCATGTAATGGAATTCATTGTTTTATTGTGTGGTATTTGCAATTTCTCTTTTACTTACCATCACCCGAGATATCTTTTTTGAATAACACAGATATGATCAACTCTTATTGCATCAAATCATGAAGGTGATATGATCAAATGATTTTATTGCTTAAAGAATTTTATAAAAAAAAATTAATCACCCGGGGCAGAATTGGGCCATATAATTTTTGAGCTCCAGAGTTTGTCACTAATATCAAACTACCCAGGCAATATAGAGTTTGCAAAAAGTTCATGTACTGGAAGTGAAAAAGTTGGGCCACAATTCACACTCTTTGACCTTCAAAGCTTACCTGTTTATCTCTTCACCAAACAAACCACTCTATTTAACTGGCTGTGGTTGAGCATTTGTCATTAGAGTAACTAGAAGCCACACACTCATATATATATATATCAATAAACAACTATATTATCTATGTTTTAAGTGTAGCACATATAAAAAGTGACAAAATATTAGTTATACATATATAGGAGGTTTGAACTCAGACTTTCACACAACCCTTAAGCATTCATACTATCTCATACCACTGATACACTTGATCATATACAATGTCAAAAAGATAAATAATCACCAATATAGTATTTCAACCTAAACCAGCACTCATCAGTTGATCCAGATTATCATTGCCACACATATATACAATCAAAACTCAGCTTATATTAAGATAGCCAATCTTCATACTTTAATTGACAAGCTTCAAAACACTTCACCCCACAACTCTTCATCCATCCATTTCATTGAAAATCTGAATTTCTTTAATAGTCTTACTTATGTTAATTTTAGTTAAAGCCAAAACTACTGCTTTTGGTCAACTTTTCATAAGGTGATTCCTAAATAATTTAATTTTAATATTGTTGCAATGTTTTCAAAAAGTGCAAAATTATTAATGAGTTAAATCTCATAGTGCTACAATATCTAACATTTCCAGATTATTTTACATCAATCAATGATAACTTGGGATTCAACCCTGGAACTGATGTAGTCATGCATCTATCAGCCACTTTCTACTCCCTATCCATATAAATAACCAGAAAATCTAAAACTCCACTGACAAAATGAAAAATTAGTATATTGATGTAGATACTATAGCAAGTCACCATGTAGTCTCTATTGATTAATCAGACTTACCGTAAGTGGAATTTGAATAGGGTGAAGAGAAATGATTTTGAAAACAGATGAGAAAGTCATGCATATTACTATAGATATTCACATATTCTATTAGAAAGAAAATTGAATGGCATAATTAATAACATTTTTTATCCCATCTAAATAATTATTCTACAGTGGATTTAAAGACTAGCATTTTTATAAAACTATAAATGGATTAAATTATTGACAAAATTAATACTTCAGGGCTTTTTGGCAAAATTAAATGCTCTACTGCAGTGATTGTTTACTACTGTGAAGATAAGTGATGTAAATTTCTTTATGAACTTAACAGTTTACTAATGAAAATAACGTATATTTGACTTAAGATCGTAATTGATTTCTTTATTACTCTTTGGTTTCTTTCCTCCATGGCTTAAATTTGCACCACTGTCATAAACCTTTTTCTTTCCTGCTTATCTATCCAGATTACCCAGAACACCAGGATTTATATTCATAACCATATATAAAGTGACAATTATGTTTTTGTTATAAGTAGTTCTAAATTTATTAGCACCAGGTAGCAGAAAGGGTACAGATAATGAAGTTATGGGAGAATAGGTATGAACAAAGTGACTATACAGAAAGCGAGTTATTAGTTTTTATGCTGGGTTTGCAAAAAGATAAGAGGGATTTAGATTTAAAGGCCATAGAGTTGACAAAGATTATGTTGTGAAAATGGGATGGGGCAGAATATGGGAAGACTTAGAGTGGGGAATGGAAAATAAAGTGGCTAACAGGTTTATCTGGGCATAGTTGCTGAGATATTCTTGACTTCGTTTAAGGAGAAGCCAAATACATCACATCACATCACATGTAAAATTAAATAGCTAACAAGTTTTTCTTGATATAATTGCTGAGAGATTCTTGACTTCGTTTAAGAAGAAGCTACAGTACATCACATTACATCACATTAAATTGTTGGAGAATATTAATAAAAGTGGAAGCAATGGGAGTAAAAAAAAATTGGAAATACATTAAAAGAAGGAATATAAGGGAAAGACGAATAGTATTACTAGATGATGAGGCAATAGAGTGTAACTCTAGAGAAGTATTAGAGACAATCATAAGTACATAATGGATATAGAAAAGATGTTAGTTGTGAAGTTCATAGTGATAAAAACATGAAAGCATATAGTAATGAAAATATTAGGTTTACAGAATGAACTAAACGAGGCAGTGAAGAAATTGAAAAGTGAAAAGGCAAGAGGTTTATATGGATGGGCAGCAGAGAAGGCAATAAATTTAAGACATAAAGCAAAATTAAAACTATTGTCATGTTTTAATAAAATGGCACAGAAGAGAGATTTTTCAGATAGTTGGAGTAATGCAAGAGTAAGGCTACTATTTAAAGGAAAGGATCATGGAATTTTAAGCAATTATAAACTAATAGCAGTAATGTCAGTGTTATATAATTTTTTCCATATATGGTATCTGGAAGTTGCAAAATGGATGGAAGAAAATAATGTGGTGGGAAAAATACAGGAGGTTTTCAATCAGATAGACATATATCAGATAGTTTATTTGTAGTTACACAACATATAGATATGAGTAGAAATATAGGTAGACAGTTATATATGGTTTTTATAGATATAGATAATGAATATATTAGACTAAATAGAAATAGATTATGGGTAAGTTTAGTAAATTTAGGAATAGATGAAGCTTTAGTAAATATTATTAAGAAATTATATGAAAATAATTACTATACATATCAATTAGGGAATATAGAATCAGTTAAAGTTAAAAATGGGGTAGGACTAAGGCAAGGATTCCCTATGTCACTAATTTTGTTTTTGTTGTATTTAAGAAAAAGGAAGAGAAAGCAATAGACAGATTAGGAAGAAGAGTAGAGATACTATTAATAAGTGGGAAGGGATTATATACATTATTGAGTCCTTTATTTGTAAATGTCTTCTTGTGCACAGAAATATGATTAATACTGGGGCAAGAGAAAACAAAGAATTTTTATTGGGGGATATAATATTAAATGTGGTGAATAGGTATAACTATTTGGGAATTGTTTTAAAAAATCAGAGAAATTGTTGTATTAATGGGAGAAAAATATTAATAAATGAAGCAAAGAAAAGAAGAGAACTGATAAAGAAATTAACAGTGTTTTTATATAATAAATATGATGTAGCTAGAATTTCCTGGAAGGGAGTGACAGCAGCAAAGTTAACATATGGTAATGATGCATTATGTGTAAGTAAATGGATGTTAGATTACTTAGAAAATGTACAAAGAGAAGTGGAAAGATATGCATTAAGTGCAGATGTGCAATTCAAGGAGAAATGGGATGGTCACATTTTTGTATGAGAGATGCAAAAAGCAAAATGAAATGTTTGGTAGATTGCAGTTTACAGATAATAAAAGAATAGTCAAAATGGTATTTAATTGTGTTATGAGTAAAGAGCAAGCAACAAGATGCGCGAGAAAGGTAATGCAGTATGCAGAAGATTTGGATAAAGAATTTATATGAATATTCTTACACAGAAGGTGGAATGATTGTGTTAGGAGAATTGTTGAGTGTTATAGTGATTAGGAATGGAATAGAAGAATAGATGCATTAATAAAGAATAGGGAGTCGGAGAGATGGATAACTAGTATGGAGAGTAAAAAATGTTTAAATATATATAGAAGTAAATGGAATATTGGATGTGAGTTAATTTATGATAATAGCAAAGGAAAGTAGTATACTATTTAAAGCTTGAACAAGATCTTTAGCAACAAGGGAATATACACATAAATGGAAAAATGTGGGTGATTTAGTCTGCAAGTTGTGTAAGGAAAGCAAAGAAAATATTAGACATGTGTTAATTGAATGTAAATGCCTGCCAGCAGAAAGGGTACCAATAATGAAGTTGTGGGGGAATAAATATAAACAAAGTGATTATATAGAAAGTGGGTTATTGGTTTTTATGCTGGATTTGGGAAAAGATAAGGGGGATTTAGGTATAAAGGCCTTGGAGTTGACAAAGATTATGTTGTAGAAATGGGATGGAGCAGGATAAAGAAGAATATGGGAAAACTTAGGACAGGGAATGGAAAGAGAAGGTAAGGTGGCTAACATGTTTCTCTTGGTAGAGTGGCTGAGAGATTCCTAACTCTATTTAAGGAGAAGTCACAGTGCATTGCATCACATAAATATTAGCACATTCATTGGTTGAAATTGATTTTATAACTTTAGTGAATTATTGTTTTACTGTAATATTAGGAAATAATTCACTTTTAGCAAAATATGTAAATAATATATCGTTAGCAGTAATAGTGAATAAATATGATTTTTTAAAAAAGATTTCAAAGAGAGGTTTTGTTTTTTGATGGCATTACTAATTGTGTGTTTTTTGACTCAAATATATTTAGAAGCTAATTAATTCTTGATTTAGGATTTTTTCATGTTGAAATTTCACAATTGGACTTCTTCAGGTACACCCAGGGTATTTTAGCATAGTGACAATTGATCTATTCACCATAAAATGTTTAAGATGCTAGCATTCCTGGACCTTGAGTTTTGGCATGAAATATGACATGTAATTTGTATCTTAATTCACAATAAATATGTCAGCATTAATTTTTGTTTTAAATTGGGTAAAATTGTTACCAAAATGTTTGAAATGAATCAAACTGCAACAGGCATTGAGTTATAAAAACATTTGCAAGAATTTTTGATGGTAGAGAGAACATTAAAGATGATCTATAGAAGTATGAATCACAGTTACATGTCATGTTGTAATGTGTGGTTCTGATATGATAACACTTTTTGTGATGAGTAGATAAACTAAGTACTATCTAACACATGCATTGATTTAAAACAGGCAAAACTCTATATGTATTGCCACTCAGTGCAAGCCAGAGTAATCAATGGATGCCAGAAGAAATGATGATCATGTGATGTTTATTGGTTTAAAATCAATCCTGCCAAATAGGATAGCTATGGTTATTAAAGAACCAAAGACACCAAAATGAATAGGTACTGAATTGAGTTCCGACCTATATGACTATATAAGCTGCTGAGCTTGGATTAAAAATATTATGTTTTCAATTTAAGACTCATAGTTTTGTAGTTGAGATAAAAGGTGGCTGCTGTAGAGCTGCATTAGATCCTAAGATTTAGGTGCGGTGCTTTCAGATCCAAGGCTCCTCACTGACAAAGGATACAAGCCAGAAACTAGTCTGGGGATATTGGATGAGTAGGCATTAGATGGGGATTTTATGCACAAGCCTTCTGATATCCATTGATTATTCTGGCTTGCACTGAATGGCAATACATATAGAGTTTTGCCTGTTTTAATAACAGTTAAAAGCAAGCATAAGAAATGGTGATCATGTGATGCGTTGATTTACTGAAGACAACGAAGGCAACTTTGTCGATAAGATATACTGTAGAATTGTATACTTATCATTTGAAACCAAACACTTTGAAAAATGATTATCCAGTAATTGGGGGGGGGGGGCTCTTTATTAGTAGAATCCCAGAGAGTAAGTATAGTTAGAAGTTATTTATCCAATAGTACTGATAAATACTTGAGCAGACATTTAATAGACTTCAGCAAGCAATACCAGAGTTAATCACATGTTCATTTTTAACAACATCACAGCCAGAAACTTTTAAAATTTAAATTAAAAAAGGAAGACTGCAATGTTTATTTTTGGTTTCAAATTCAGAGGTGAATTTTTGGCAGCTTAACAATCAATTTATTCACCTTATTCCACAAAATAGTTACACCCATGGGGGGGGGGGGGGGGGGGGGGGGGGGGGGGGGGGGGGGGGGGGGGGGGGAAAAAAAAAAGAATAAGTATAATAATGTTCTAGGCTAAATGGGTTTGTAAGTACTGTAATTATTTAAAACCAGTCAACACTTAGACAATATCAATAATAATCAAGAATTTCAAACTGTTGCCAAGGCAACCTTCTTTTAACAATAAAGGTGGAATTCCATCTTTGTTAATGGCCCTTGCAATCTTTAGTCTCTACATAAATATGTTGGACCATTAATATAGGTGGGATTCCACCTTTATTGTTAAAAGGCAGTTGCCTTGACAACAGTTTGAAATTCTTGATTGTTATTGATATTTGGAGTGTCTAAGAGTTGACTGGTGTTTAATGATAATAATAATAGTATATATCTGCTCTATCTGATCCTGCTTCTTTCAATAAATTGCAAAATTCTGTTTACAAATATGCTGTTGCATTATGTATTTATTAATCTTAACTTTCATAATAGTATTACATTTAATAACTGTATATATACGCATATCAAGCAAAATTTATCCCTATTACTAATTACAATTCAAGTTTAATCCATGTGCAGATCAAAGTTAAATCACAGTTGAGTAAATCAATTATTATTAACGTCATCATTTTAGAGAATATAATAAACAAATTATAATATAAAACAAAGTGGTAACAGTAAACTAAATGAGACAAATTATCATTAAAGGTTGCTATTAAGATCCATAGAACAATATCATCATCAGATGTAATATCCAGTCACAAAGAAGAATGGTGATTCTAACTCCAAAAGAAAAAAGGTAAACAAAACAAAAAATAATAATAACTAGAGATAAGTTTTGTGATAATTATACAAATCAATCAATGCATATCCATATATAAAACATATTGGTTCATTAGTCTGTTTATTTGATATTTTGTGATACTATCTTCTAAATTTCTTTCTGAAACCACTGTATCTAATTATAGCTTTCCAATATATTGTATACCATAAATTCCCAATTAAACTATCAACATTACACTTCTTTAGAAAATTATTGAGATGTAAATAGGATCTGCCTTTTCCATGGAAACAACACTCAAATTCACCATAAAATACTTTTTTAGAAAGTCTTGTATTGTTCATCTCTTTTAGGTATCCAATCCAATGAAGATGTGATTTTACAATAGTGGATCACATTCAGAAAATCAAAAACATATGTATTGGTCTTATGGTCTTGTCAATAATTTGTTACAAATTTTATGAGGTTACTTTAAATGGCAATGTTCTGTTTTTATGTTCCATCGATAGGATGTCCAAGTTTCACTTTCTTATTAAAAATTAGACAAAATAGCAATTATATACAACTCATTAAGTCAGAGCACTTATTCCACTATGAAGAAATACGCTACCTTTTGTTAAAAGCACCAGAGTCTGTGTTGGATCTCAACATCTAATTTCGTCTTTCTGCTTATAAAACTACCAAAGCATTTCAACTGATTTCCATTCTAAAGTTAATAATCCTAAGCTGAAGATTTTCCTTCAATCACTGTTTGATAAAGAATTTGTTTCTTGAACACTATAAAGTCAAAGACTTTACACAATGTAGTAAATAAATGATATGGTTTTACTTGGGAGGTCATGTGAAGTTTAAAGTACTAGAAGTAACATATTTAACCTAGAATTTATTCATTTTAAGCCTTCTAAAATCACAACTCTATCATTGCAATAAACAACCGAAAGATAGAAGTCTAATGAAGGAAATTAATTTTTTAAAAAAATTTTGTAGCAGCATAATAAGAAATAAAACATGATTTTAAGTAAGAATTGAGTCACATGATTGTAGATATAGCAGATTTAACTATTAGAAAGAAAATTGTAAAAGTTTCAACAGCAATAAACTATTAAATAATTCAACTAGAAAATTTCAATAAAGTAATGGCTAATCTTAAAAAATACGACCTTTATTCTCTTAAATGAAACCTTAAAAAAGGGAATAAAATCAAAATGGTCAGTGGTGAGTCAGATTTGTTAACTGACCAATCAGTAAGACTTATTCACAATTATACAGAATCACAGTAAATTATTATTTGAATTTGAGCGATACATAATGAGAACTTATAATCTGTGACTTTTGCAGAATGTAGTTTCTCAAAATTAAAATATATTTGAGGTCGGATATCAATCAAGAAAGACTAGAGGCACCATGTTATTTATAAAACAAAAATGAGCAAAATAAGCTAATTTTGGCGATGTAATAGAACAATTAGCAATATACACAGTTATAGAAAATTGGCAATAATTAAATATTGTTTTTTTTTTTATGTAATTCATTGTTGAGAATCTTACTTGCATGTTTTTTTTTTATGCAATAAAAAAAAAATTAAAGTATATTTCTTTTTCAAATATATAACTAAAGTTTGTAAAATTATACGACTTTATAAAAAAAACAATTGTTTAGTACAATTAATGACTTTTCGATAAAAGAAAGAAATCTGTTTTTGCGATTATTTTGAGGCCCCACTAATAATTTTACCCCGAAACTCCGCAAAACTTCCAGGATGTCCTGGTTCACTGTATATAAATATACACAAACTGTCCAATTCTATATACGTTAAAAAGAATTAAATACACCCTTCCCTTTTTCATACAAACTGTCTTTTTTATATAATGTTGATTTTAAAAGCCAATTTTAGATTGCTTCCTTGTTCGCGTACCTTTAAAATACAAGGAAAAAACCTCGTGTCCTTATCATATTACACAAGGTTACCTTCAAAAGATTTTGCCCTTGAGAAAGATTATGTCAAATATTACATAATATATGTAGACATGAAATTTAGAGCAGAAAGGGGAGAGGGACGGACAATAGAATCTCTAAAGAAAATCATTTAATTTTTTTATTCTTTAGTTGGATTAATCGCAATTGGTTTCACAGTTCATTAGAGCTAATATTATGATTAAAGGCAAAGACCTTATCTTCAAATGGTGGAAAATTTTTAATTGAAATTTTTCTCAATACAAACTATTCAGTATTTACGGAATTATGTATGTGTGCACACACACATATATATAACAAAATATTTAAAATGCAATGAAAATATAAAATTATACTCGATGACAATGTGTGAATAATTTAAAGCACGGATTTCTAATGCGAAACATCTTTATGAAGTTTAAATATTTTCGCGTGATGAATCAAATCTCTATAATCCATTATGTTCATTATTACTTTTATCAGACGTAAAAATTAATTCTGTTTAAAAATTAATCTGTCACAGAAATTGTTTGAATTAATTTGATTATTTCTGAAATGCAAGCATTTATTTATATAATGCAAAAATCACCGATTGGAAGAAGCTGATATATTTACATGCATTATATACATGTGGTTGTATGTTTATATAATAAGTTAATAATTTGCATTTTATTCTTGAACTAAGGAATCGAATTAGAGAGGAACTGCATTTATTTTATTATTATTAAATAATATTAGTATGTTTTTGTAATATATTTGCATTGCACATTATATAAAACTGATGGTGCTAATTTAGTATGCTATCTCCGCCATTTTGAATTTCAAAAACGATCAGAAACGTCATCTGACAAATCTAAGCGATAAAAAAGTATGTGAAAACACAAAAAATGTAGATCTCGGGTCACATGACTATAATATCAATTAAAAGCAACACATAGAAATCTGGTCAAGCAAAACTTTACAAAATATATATGATTCCTGGCCAGTAAATATGAAATTTGGTCTCCAAGCCCACTATTAGTAAATCGGGAGTAGAAGATTTGGAGAATAGATTTGTAAGTGTAAGATCTAGTGACAAAACAATTCATTTAGAAGTCTAAATGGTGGCACCAACCGAGATTACTCAAAGTTGTATATCTTAAATATAAATCAAGCTGGTTGTATGAAATAATCTTTCTGGACCAATACTGAATATAACAAATATTATATGCATTGCATTATAATACCATGATATGTATAAATAAGTCATCAGTCATATCACAATATTACACAAATAAAAATGATGATACATTTTGGATTTAATGAAGATCAAATCTTGCTATTCAGAGCTACAGTAATTAGTGTTTAATAGTGTAATGGATGTAGTGCTCATGAAAAAAAACAAACTATCACTTCCATCATAATATAAACTTTTCTTACCGATTTTTAATTATTATTAAATTGATTAATGACAAAATTGAGTTCTAAAACTTAGATTAATAATTTAGAGAAATCATATTAATCTTAACGACACCAATTTTATTAAAAATGATATATTAATATATGATTAGGTGTACCCATGAGGCATTAGTTATCCTATACTTTATTGAGCTACTTACAGAAAGGGCTAATCAATATAAAGCCTACATCTACTCAGATCATCAGACATCAACTAAATGTAGATATTTATACATTTTAATTTAATTTACCATTTTTTAATCTGTCTGATAAAATCTTGTAACCCACTTGCCAATTTCCAATCTAATTAAATCTTCACATAAATATGCAGTCCCAATGACAATTTTTTAGAGTTAGAAAACAATTTTAGCATAATAATTTTTTTTAATTTTATATAGGATGCAATGCAAATACTCCATGAGTTCTCTTTTATTGAACTTAGAAATCTCTCAGCCATTAATCCTAAAACACCTGTTAGCCACTTTACTTTTTCTATTCCCAACCCTAACTTTTTCCCCAAATTCTTCTCTATCCTAAACCAACCCATTTTCACAATATATCTTTGTCCACTTGATGGTCTTTATATCTAGATCCCCCTTATCTTTTTTCAAACTCAGCATAAAAATTAAAACCCATTTTCTGTATAATCACTTTGTATTTATTCTCCTAAAACTTCATTATTTGTACTCTTTCTGCTTGTAAGCACTTACCTTCAATTAACAGATGCCTAATATTTTCCATGCATACCTTACATAAATAAATCATCCACATTTCTCCACTTGGGTGTATATTCCATTGCTTCTAATAATCCTGTACACTACTTTCCTTGCTATTATCATAATTAACTCATGTCCAATATTCTGTTTATTTCTATAGGTATTTACTCTTTTTACTCTCCATACTAGATCTCCATCTCTCTATTTTTTTTATTAATGCATCTATTCTTCTATTCCATTTTCTGCTATTGTAAACCTCACCAATCCTCCTAACATAATCATCCCATCTTTTGTACAAATATACTGATATAAAGTGCATAATGTACTATCTTTCTCACCCATCTTGTTGCATATTTATTATTTGTAACCCAATTAAATATATTTTGATTATTCTCTTACTATTCATAAATTACAATCTATCAAACATTTCAATTTTGCTTTTTGCATTTCTTATAAAAAAACTTGATCATCCCATTTCTGTTTGAATTGACTCTTTTGCTATATGCACATCTGTATCTAATGCATGTCTTCCTACTTCTCTTTATACTTTTTCTAAGTAATGTAACATGCATTTACTAACACATAATGCATCATTATCATGAGTTAATCCTACTACTGCCATGCCCTTCCATACTAATCTTGCTACATCATATTTGCTATATGAAAACACTTAATTTCTTTATCAAACCTTTTCTTTTCTTTGTTTCATTTATCAATTTTTTCTCCCATTCATCCAAGCAATTCCTCTGACTACTTAAGACAATTCCCAAATAGTTATCCCTATTCACACATTTAACTTTATATCCTCCGAGAAAAATTGTTAATCTTCTATTTCTCCAGCATTTATCATCATTAACTTTTTATTTTTCTCCACTAAATTTAATCCCTATCTCTTTACCCACCCTTGTGCATGTCTTCAGCACAACTTCCATATTTTCACTACTTTCTGCACACAAAAGAACATCATTAGCAAATAAAAGGCCTGATAATGTATATACTCCCTTGCCGTCTATTAATGGTATCTCTACCCCTCTTCCTAGTCTTTCCATTGCACTCTCCATTTTTCTCAAATATAACAAAAACAAAATTGGTGACATAGGGCATCCTTGTTTTAGACCCACCCCATTTTTACTCTTAAAATTGATACATCTTGAAATTATTTTCATACAATCTCTTAATAAAATCCACTAAAGCTCCATTCATTCCTAAATTTACTAAACTTACCCATAATATATTTCTATTTAGTCTATCATATGCTTTCTCTAATCTATAAAGACTATATATAACTGTCTACCTATATTCCTACTTATATCTATAAGTTGTGTGACTACAAATACCCTAACTCCTATATACCTATCTGATCTAAAACCTTCTTGTATTTCTCCCACTATATTATTTTCTTCTATCCATTTTACTACTGTTCCAGCCACCATATATGCAAAAACTTTATATAATACTGATGCTATCAGTACCAGTCTATAATTGTTTATCTTTTTATGGTCCTTACTTTTCCTTTAAATAATAGCTACTCTTGTATTATTCCAGCTATCTGAAAATTCTAAGATAATAACTTTAATTTTGCCCTATATTCCAAATTCACCATCTAAATCTCTTAACTTTCCACTTTTCAACTTCTTCCCTACTTCATTCAGTTCATTTTCTGTAAAACTAATATTTCATTACAATGTGCTTTTATGTTTATTATCACTCTGTCCTTTACATCAAACATCTTTTCTATATCCATTACATAATTATTTAAGATTGTCTTATATTCTTCTCTAGAGCTATCTTCTTTCTTCTCACTATTTAGTAATACTATTTCTCTCTCCCTTCATTACTTCAATATATTTCCAACATTTTTTATTTCCATCTTTTTCACTTTTATTAATATTCTATCTATCTATCTATCTATCTATCTATCTATCTATCTATCTATCTATCTATCTATCTATCTATCTATCTATCTATCTATCTATCTATCTATCTATCTATCTATCTATCTATCTATCTATCTATCTATCTATCTATCTATCTATCTATCTATCTATCTATCTATCTATCTATCTATCTATCTATCTATCTATCTATCTATCTATCTATCTATCTATCTATCTATCTATCTATCTATCTATCTATCTATCTATCTATCTATCTATCTATCTATCTATCTATCTATCTATCTATCTATCTATCTATCTATCTATCTATCTATCCATCCATCATCCATCCACCCACCCACCCACTCGCCTATCTATCTATCTATCTATCTATCTATCTATCTATCTATCTATCTATCTATCTATCTATCTATCTATCTATCTATCTATCTATTTCTTTACATAGATTTTATTCACCTTCTGCCTTTTGGTTTAATTTAACAGATTTATCTTTTACAATTTGGTCTTATTATGTTAACCCATTCTTGGTCCATTTCTTCTAATAGTTTTGGTTCACTGTCATCGACTTGTTTTAATTCAAAATATTCATCTTCTGCCATTGTCTTTTAGTTCTGATACTTACTGAACTTTTATTTCTTTATATAGTTCATTATTTTCATCCTAACTTAATGTAACAAGTTTATCTTTGATCATTTGCTCCATTATATTTATCTGTTCCTGTGCACTTTGTATCTTTTCCTCCAATAGTTTTGGTTCTTCTTCTGACTTTAGTTCTAAATTGAGCTTGTTTATTCTCAGTATTTTTTCTTTAAATTGTACTTGATTATTTTCTCTCTCTCCATCTCTTTATTTACTTTGGATCCTAACTTTTGAGTAAATTCAACTGGTTCTTCTTCAATATTTTGATTTAGTTATCTGTCAATCATTAGGATAACTTGTGTCATCTCTTTCTGTCCTTCATCTAATCTTTCATTAATCAATTGAAACTGCAAATATTTTTACTTTAAATTATTTATTTTCTCAACTTTCAAGTTCATTTGCTGTTGTCTTCAATTTCATCTGCTTTGTTCAATTTCTAGGTTTTGATTCATTTGCGTTTGGCCATTTTCTATCTTCAGATCGAAATGATTTCCTCTCTGCTTTCACTCATTTCCCATCTTTTGATCAAGGTGTTTCATCTGCTTTTGTCTATTTTCCATTTTCTCTAATAATATGTTGAACATCTACATCATATTTAAGCGTGATGGTGTTGCATTCTTTTCAGGAATTCTTCGTTATTAGTCTGTTTTTGCTCCATATGTTTTTTTATCTCGTTATCTGGGTCAATACTATCTATATCAGAACTGTCTATACCATCTTTGTTCTTTATACTATCTTCTTCACAGTTTATTTCTATACTTCCTTCTTCAATAATCTCTTGATATACTTCATTTGTTTCATCTTAATTTTTTTGATATGCATATTTCTTTAATATCCAATAAACTCATTATTATCAATATATTTATAATTGGATTCACTATCAAATGCATTACATCATCCCCTAAATACAGGACACCTGATAAATACTTGAATGCTATTTTCTGTTCACAATTTCATAATTTTTATTATTATTTTATTACTATTGTAATGGAATATAATATCCCGTCACATTATTTTAAAATTAAAATAAAAGACCATAAATAAAAATTGATTTTATTAAAAAGAAAAAAAAACTTAATTTAAAAGCTGTTTAACGTATATATAGATCGCATGATGGACAGCTTTAAAAACTTTTAAAAAAATAAAAATATTTGAAAGTAATTTTTTTTGTAAAAAGTAAAGATATAAAGATTGATATTTTAAAAATAGAAATAATGTTGATTTCTATAGTCTTAGAAAATGGAAATGATTGTCTTATTAATTAGATGATTGTTCAAAAGCAAACTACCTCGTGAGGCATGTAAAATAAATTAAATGGTCAGATAAGAGAATACAAAGGAATTAAATGACCAATCCAAACATGAAAATGACAGCATGGACCATAACTGAAACACGAATGGATTAGTGACGTCTTGCTCGTTGAATCTCAAGATCTAATGATAAGAGACTAATAAAAATATAAAAGCCAAATTATTATTATAATTGTTATCTTAGAGCTGACTATGAATAGATCGTTATAACTAGCTATATTGCAGATTTTCACGATGTGGAAGTCTGCAATAAGTTTAATTTTCCGGACAACCAGCTGAGGCCTCTGGATGACAGTTCCTGACCAAATGCATGGCAAGTCGCAGTTTTATTTCAAAGAAGGACAAAATCTACGAAAGTGATCACAAAGATGGCGCCCTGTAGTGCAGATTACGTTAAGTCACCTCCGGATTGTTACAATGGCTTTCCCAACTCGGGCCGATCTTTAATAAACCACAATACCCTGAGCAAATTTTGTCAGAATGAAATATTTTATCTGTTTACATAAGTCGTATACTTTAAATCTTATAAAAGCTCTGCCAGTAAAAGAAATTGCGCATATATATTAAACACAAGAAAGTGAAAAAAATTTTAAAAACTAATTTTTGTTAAAAAAAAAAAAAGTCAAAAGGTTGCAATAAATATGTTTTTTTTGTTGATATATATTATGCTTTAACGTGTATAGGCGCACACAGCCACGTAAGTTTATGATCGAAATGTGGTACCTTACGATGAGTACTGTTGGGAATTTACTTCAGTGTAATCCTATTTAAGCATTTTAATCAGTCATAAATAAGTTGGTGGTATTTATAATTGTGCTGCAAATATACACGTATAAATCCATTATTTTTCAAAATATATTTACTTCAAGGCAACCTTCTTAAATAAATAATTTATAAAATAACTTGCTTGTCATGCCGTGTGTAAAAATAAAATGTATAAAATAAAATAGAACTCTTGTGGGGAGGGGTGTAAACATAAATGGTCCTTAGGTAAATGATAGTCAACATTTTTTTTTGTTTGTATATAGTCTTTATACTAACCAAATGTTTTGTAAATTTTGTTAATCGTGTACCGTAATTACTAACCCTAAGTAAAATTTTTTTTTTTGATCATTTTTTTTAAGCAACTTTACTGATATGTAACGAGCACAGACGTTCGTTACATTGTTTTTTTTTTATATTTATTAAACATGAAAGTAAATTAAAAAGTTCGCATTTAAAAAGTTTCTTTAAGAATTAAAAATTGAAATTAAATATCATCTTAAACTCGTATATATTAAATCGCACAGATAATGAAAAATTATTAAAATAAAACTTTATTAAAGAAAAAGTATTTTAAAACTAAATTTTAAAAAGATTTGGAGATAAAATTATATCTTTAAATTTATCTTTAAATATATCTTTGATTTGGAAAACAGGTTAATTAATCAGAAATGGAAATGATTGTTAATTAGTTAAATGTAAACCAGCCTTGGGCATTTAAATGTAAAAACATCGGTCAGATAGGAAAACACTAGAAACAAATAGCCAATGAAAGAAATCCATCGGGAAATTGGACCTCAGCGAAAGGATCATCACATCGATGACATAATGCCAAGTCAATCCTTTGAATACGTATAAAAGGAAAATTTGGAAATTATTAATTAGTGACTGGATTATGATTATTACAATGTGACAGATAGGTGTTAGTGCGGAGGTGCGGGAGAAGCGATTGAAGAGACGCACGATTCAATCACTTCAGTTTTGCCAAAGAAAGAAAGAGAAATGAACTATCATTTTCTACATTGAGGACCACGTTGGGCACCAGTTGTAATGATCTGGGGAATGTAGACTTACGTAAACTGCACTACAGGGCGCCATCTAGGCATTTGAACCTAGAAAAATTTATAAGGTAGGCAGATACGTAAGTCAAAAAAAAATTTTTTTTTTTTTTTATATTTTTGCATCCGGTCGTTAGCCCATGTCACTAGCTCAGTGGAATAGCAGAGATTTAATAATATAATAAGAGTATATATATATATAAAAGAATAAAATGAGCCACTGCCAGTAACTAACATACAAAAATTTATTTACGCACATATATATATAAGATTTAAAATTATTTTAGTATTAGTTTACATTTCAAAATTTAACATTATTTTTAACTTTACCTTAGATTTTAATTTACATTTTAATTTCTATTATATTATCAGTTTACATTTTAATTAAGTTCGCACAGATGGGATTATAAAAGCTTGTTTTAATATGTTGCTATAGATTGGTTACATAGATTACACGGTTAAACACATTTCAAAGTAAACATAAATGATCAAAATACAAAATTATTGATTACTGACAATTGCGGAGGGAAATTTATACGTAACCCAATAGTATTCACCATAAGATACTTGCATTGTCACCAATAACTTAAAAGACATCCGAATAAATACATTTTTGATACTCACCATAAGGTATCATTACTTATCGAATGTCTATATATTTTGATCAAATATGGAAACGCAAAACATAGTTAACCAATAAACAATCCATGCAAGCGTCTATAAACAACTTAAATTTAATGCATTTCTATTTAGGGTCGAGTATGAATAGACCACATAAATTTGCTTTTGAAAATAAACATTCTATCCCTATTTAACCTTAGGTTAAAATTCGTAGTCAAACTGGCATCAATTCACCTGATACATCGATGTATTCAATGTAATAAAATACGGCAGCACAAAAAGTTAAGAGAAGAAATTGCTTCTCATGAGATAGGAATATTACATCTATCTGCAAAGAAGTGCAATAAAACAAAAAAACTCCATAGAAAGGAACTGCAGTATCCGACTTATAATTCCTTCCATAGGCAAACGGAAGTGTGCGGCGTATGAAGCGATTCTGCCCGTAGCGAATCAATATTACATCTACTAATCACACCAATATATCCAATCCATTGACCCAATTTAACCACGAACCAAATAACCTAAGATTACCCTCCCCTAATATAACTTTACAAATCTATACAGCCATTCATGCCCGACTTAAGTTTAACATTGATATATTTTAATTTATCGGAAAACAGAAATCATAAATAAACTTAAAGAACAAAATTAAATAAATGAAAATGATATTACACAAATAAATAAAAAATACATCAAATAACATTTTAACTACTTTAGTCAGATAGGAAACTAATGCAATTATTTTAAATACGAAAAGTTTTAATTTAATGTTCATTAATTGTAAAGTTCTTACGGTTTTAAACAGTTCATCTTTATCTGTCGTTTGTAAGTTTGAACGGGAATTCCCACGCCATCCTGAAGATATTGGTATACATTTAGCCGATGTTTTATTTATTCATTCGGAGGTTTTTTAATTTAGTTGGTCCTCAATGTAGAAAACTATAGTTCATTTCTCTTTCTTTCTTTGGCAAAACTGAAGTGATTGAATCGTGCGTCTCTTCAATCGCATCTCCCGCACCTCCGCACTAACACCTATCTGTCACATCATAATAATCATAATCCAGTCACTAATTAATAATTTCCAAATTTTCCTTTTATACGTATTCGAAGGATTGACTTGGCATTATGTCATCGATGTGATGATCCTTTCGCTGGGGTCCGATTTCCTGATGGATTTCTTTCATTGGCTATTTGTTTCTATTGTTTTCCTATCTGACCGATGTTTTTACATTTAAATGACCAAGGCTGGTTTACATTTAACTAATTAACAATCATTTCCATTTCTGATTAATTAACCTGTTTTCAAATCAAAGATATATTTAAAGATAAATTTAAAGATATAATTTTATCTCCAAATCTTTTTAAAATTTAGTTTTAAAATACTTTTTCTTTTAATAAAGTTTTATTTTAATAATTTTTCATTATCTGTGTGATTTAATATATACGAGTTTAAGATATTTAATTTCAATTTTTAATTCTTAAAGAAACTTTTTAAATGCGAACTTTTTAATTTACTTTCATGTTTAATAAATATAAAAAAAAACAATGTAACGAACGTCTGTGCTCCTTACACTATATATAGAGAAAAAAAAGTCTGATCAACCATACCATTCATTTATCTCAGACAAATGGGTGTTTATATCAATTTAATCAATTTCAGTACCCTGCGCTGACAATGACCCACCATTTACAAATAGAAGTTATCACTATGTAATGATCAGCTTATATATGTTTAAATTTATCCTAATTGATTTTGGCGCCACCTACATTAAGCATCAGGAAATATACATGCACATATAGTTTTTTATATAGTTTTATAAGATTCGAAAATATTTCCTTTAATATGCGATGATTATGACCACTATACAAACATTATTTGCAATACTCAGTCAATTCTGTTATACAATATTTTCCCCACTTTCTTTTTTGATTCTCATTTTCTATTTTATTATCAATATCTTTGATTTTCCTATACTAAATTTAATACTCGTATTCTCTCCTTTTATACACGAATCTTAAGTATTTTTTAGATTTGCTTTAAAACGTGTAATATATGAATAAAAATATCTGAATAAGATAAATAAATCTCGTAATTTATTTTACTCTTCAATTGGCCAATTCATAATTTGTTACATATGCCTTTATTATTTGGTCAGTGTTTATTAATAACAAATTACTACTATTTGATCTACTGGTAGGTGTCAAATTTCCCACACTTATATCCATCTCATTTTCCACCCCAGACAAATACATCTATGAATATTAATGATCATTTATGATATGTACATAGGCTAGGATTGATATAATAATGGCATATATCTAAAGTAGATGGTGTCAAAGATATAATTGCAAAAATTTTACGCTTGTAGATCAAATTGTAGAAATATAGTAAATGAAATATTCATCTCTTTTTTTCTAACTAGTAAAGGGAACTATATCAAAAAATAATGTTGTATTTTTCATTATATCAAGGCATTTCACATCTTGTATTTATTCTTAAATAATTTATATTCTAATTCCCTTAAAATCATAAACAGTACAGATGATTAAAAACAATAAACATCACATAATCACCATTTCTTATGCTTGCTTATAACTGTTATTAAACAGGCAAAACTCTCCATACAGTATTGCCATTCACTGCAAGCTAAAGTAATCAATGGATGACAGAAGGCTTGTGCATAAAATCCCCATATAGTGTCTACACATCCAATACCCCCAGACTAGTTTCTGGCTTGTGACCTTTGTTGGTTAGGAGTCTTGGATCTGAGAGCACTGCACCTAGATCTTAGGATCTAATGCAACCCTCCAGCAGCCACCTTTTATCTCTACTTAACTACAAAACTGTGAGTCCTAAATTGAAACCAATATTTTCCAATCCAAGCTCATTAGCTTATATAGTCATATACATTTTGGTGTCTTTGGTTCTTTAATAACCATAGCCACCACTATCCTATTAGGTAGGATTGGTTTTAAGTTCTCAGATCCAAGACTCCTCACCAATGAAGGCCACAAGCCAGAAACTAGTCTGGGGATATTAGACAGAAAATTTTATGTACAAGCCTTCTGGAATCCATTGATTACTCTGGCTTGCACTGAGTGGCAATACATATAGAGAAATTTGCCAGTTTTCATAACAGTTATAAGCAAGCATAAGAAATCATGATCATATGAAGTTTATTGGTTAAAACTAATCCTGCCTGAGAGTGGTGGCTATGGTTATTAAAGAACCAAAAACACCAAAATGTATAGGCACTGAACTGAGTTCAAACCTATGACTATATAAGCTAATGAGCTTGGAGTGAAAATATTATAGGTTTTCAATTTAGGACTCATAGTTAAGTAGAGATAAAAGGTGGCTGCTGAAGGGTTGCAATAGGTCCTAAAATCTAGGTGCAGTGCTCTCAGATCCAAGACTCCTCATTGATGAAGGCCACAAGCCAGAAACTAGTCTAAGGATCTTGGATGAGTAGGCACTAGATGGGGATATTTTGCCCAAGGTTTCTGGCATCCAATGATTACTCTGGCTTGCACTGAGTGGCAATACTGTATGGAGAGTTTTGCCTGTTTTAATGATTAAAAATACCATGCTAAAAACCTATCTCTCTTTTGTCCTATATGATTTATAACCTCTTAGACTGATTTAGATATATAAGAAAACAGAACTGATTAAACTTCATTTAACCATGTGTATCAGGTTCGAATATGAGAAGTTCGAAACACAAGACACTTAGGCAGAGAAGAACATACTCAGATAGTATGATGCCCAAATGATAGCTATAAAATATATAACTAGCATTAAATTTCCAGGACATAACTTCTTCTCGACTGTTGAGTTCAACACCAAGTTCAAAGCACTTTTTTGTTTTGTGTAAACATGGGTACCAGCTATTTATTCAGAAGAATAAACAACACACTTTGAACAATGGCCACTAACTCAATGCCTAAGTTACACCCATAGACTAGCTCAGCTACTTGTACTCAATAACAACTTATACAAAATTAGTGGTGAAAGAATTGATAAAAGATTGTTAAAAAAATTGGTAAAAAGAATTGATCAACAAATAAAGTTTTAAGTTTAAAGACAGTTTATTTTAATTATCATTTATACTCTAAATTTAAATATTTTTTTCAAATCTTATTTACTAACATAATACTGGTATTTTAAATATAATGATCACACACATATTAATTCACCCACTGACATATATAATAAAGCATTACATAATATAAGCACATATATTTGGAACACATAAATCAATAGTTCATTTTTTATGTGCTATAGAGTTCATATAATTCGACTCTTGGAGGATTCACACAAATTTTTATGAATGCGATGGCTACTTTAGAAAGGAATATAAGAAAAAATGTTATTACCTAGGATTTTTGGAACGGTATACTGCTGGTTGTTTGCTGCTTCTAATGAAGTATATCTAATCAGTTAAATTTGAGGTTTCTTGAGATTAACTGCTTATTCATTGGTATTATTCTTGGAGACAGTTAAACATTGAGCGGCTTCAGGTTGTTACACAGACATCACTTTGATCGGATAGGTTTGGCTGTTTTCATCGGACTACAGGCTGGAGAAAGACGTATGTTTTTCCAAGGTTTTAACACTGCATTCTTGTTTGATTTGCATGATATAAATTATACTCTTAACTCTCTGAACTGAATTCAACTGTTATCTGATTCTAATTCAATTTTCATTTCCAAACTACTATATTTACCACTATCTGGCTCTACTATCTCTTTCATGACCTCAACTTCCTTACTTTCTTTGACAAAATCTACTTCTACGATCTCTCAATTTTTTCTACCTTTTCTGTAATTTCACATCTTATTTCCCTTATTTCTCTAATCATTTCTACTTTGACCTGATTAATTTCTTCCTTCAATTCTGCTTTGAGTTCTAGCTGACCTTGTTTCATTTCTCGTATTTCTTCCCACAATTCTTCTTTAAACTCTTGCATCATATTCAGCATCATTTTCATCAACTTTTGCATCTCAGATATTTCTCTTTTTCCATTTTTAAAACAATATTTTATTTCACTAAATTTAATATACAACTTATTTATTTATTTCTTTAAAAAAAACACATGGCTAACTCCACCCATTTGTCCTTTTTCTCTACCTGTTCCTAACACTTTAACTCTGCCCAAAATATCCAACTGTCTCTGATTTAACAGAATGATTTATTTTAACGAACGTAAATACATAAATCTCTCTTCATTTAAAGAAAAAAAGTTTTCAGTCAATTCATTTTTTTTAAATTAAACCAGTTTAAATATGTAATTTAGCTTTTCTTTAAGATTTTTATTTTTAAACAAGAAATAAAGTATTTAATTACTATTGTTTCTTAGATCCAGCCCCAAGTTGGGAATAGCCATTTATGGCCCCATGTTGGGTGCCAGTTTTACTGTACTAGACCATACACCCCTGTGGATTTCTAATCCTAATCTTGCACTGAGCATGAAGTGAACAAGATTTAACTGGAAAAGAAATGGTTACCAATTTAGCCGATTGTCAGTACTCATATATATTGGTACTTCCAGCTAAACTGATAGAAAGAGTGAATTGACAGGAATCTGCCAGTTAAAAATACCCTTTAGTTGATATCTTGCTTGAATGCCTGAATGTTTTGAACCTATGATAAGTACACACCTTTAAAAGGCTATTTACAGATAGCTTTTGTGCGCCACTTCTAGAAAAAAATAAAAATAAATGTTCCCCCCTCCTAGAAGGGTGTGCAATACCATAAGTTCAGCAGAGCATGAGAATAAGATTTAACACTCCGGTAGAGTGATATCCCATGTGGCTAGCTCAGTACTCTACATCTAGGGTCTTCAATGGATAAGTTAAATGATTATTACAGGTACGTGGTTGATAAGGAAAGAATACATTTTATCAAATAAATAATAATATGAAAATGAAACAAGTTTAATATTATAATAAAATATTTATTTAATTCCAAATACCCACCACCGTTTCATACTTAAAATGATAAAATAAATAAATGAATTATTATCACAACCCGTATATATATTTGATGCTTTTAAATAGATAAATATATAAATACAATTTAAATGAATACGAAGGTAGATAACCCTAAAGCTATTTACAGTACAATATTTCACAAAGAATGGAAGTGGTCTGAGCTTTTTTTAATCCTGTAGAAATAAGTTATTCTTTGTGTAATTTGATGTATATATTTTTCAGATAAGAGATTTTCGGTCATACAGGTATATGCTTTTACTGAGGACTTTAAACAACTATGCATATGTATATTGGCACTATAAAATATTTCACTAATTTCATACCTTTCAACATGTCAATAAGGTTGCATTAGCTCAGATACTATATAGCACTCAACATAAGGTACTGTATCTATTTCCTTTTTGTGATAGATAAATTCTTATACATGTATGACAAATTTCAGGAGTAACAACAAGAAGAAAAATTAATAGCAACAAAAAAGAATCTAATTGCAACCTTTGTTAAAAATACTAGAATTTGGAATAAGAAAATGAATTAAAAGATTTAAGTAAAAGCTGTATCATTCTGCCTGCAATAACTGTAAATTCACTATATATATATATATGCGAGAGACAATTCTATCTCTCTCTTTTTTTAAAATGATTAATAATAATAAATAATAGTATATTTAATTGGAAATATCAGAGTTAATAATTTCAATATTAATAAAATATTTGTAAAATAAACTTATGTAGGCATCTTCATCTTCTAACTGGGCTTTGAGCAGTTTCAATTCAACTAGCTGTGCGGTGAGGATTTCATATCATTTGGGCATAGGCAAGGTGGCAGTTGTCATCATTGAGGCTGGCTGGAACTGGCATGATCACATCTTGATGATTTGGATAGAGAAAGGGCGGGTGTACCAGCTGGTTGTCTACCCCACAGTCATTTTACTGGAACCTCTAGTAGATTTTTCTATATTTTCTATTTGTTATAATGCAATAATTATTGTATTAAATGTTCATTCACTATCTTGAATGGTTCACTAAATCTTTAAGAAATCAAGAGTTCTTAAAAGAACTGTACAATGGATTTCTTCTTAGAAATCTGCTGTGGTCTAGTCCATAAATTAATCTCTAAGTGGCTAGATGATTGAAGAATTCCGGAGCCAAAGTAGTGAGCTCCTTGAATGCCAAAGAAAGATTGAATCCCCCAGCACTGACTAAAACTTATCAATCTCAGTCATCCAGAACCAATTCAGGTATCCCCCCTGAGAAGTATGAAACAACCAATTTTTTCAATTTACCTTATCATTTAGATTATAACAGTTCTTACGATTTTTCTGATTAAATTCTACATTTCAGGATTTGATATAATATTTGGTTTTCATCTTGAAAAACCCAGACCACTTCATTACAGATATCAATTCAAAAAAATTTCTATTTTATAAAAAAAAGATAACATTTTAATTATAGCATTATCAAACATTTTGCTTTTGGTCAGATTTTTGCAAAAGCAATTAACATTCTTTGCTTACAGAATAAGATAACAATTTTTAGAAAAGTAATTAATATATATATATATATATATATATATATATTAATTACTTTTCTAAAAATGATCTAGCAATTGTTATATATATATATATATATATATATATATATATATATATGTTGGAACAATTGCTTTTCTCTATTTGAATTTTTCAGAGAAAAGCAAATACATAAATTGATATATATTGAAAATATATAAAACAATAAAAATAAAATACAAAAAATACATCAGTTTTTTATATGTATATTTGTGTACAATATTTTAAATTTGTGTGTGTGGGTATTCTAATGCTCAGACCCAACTTCCATTATTAATATAGCACATTTATATATTCATTGTGCTTAATATATACAATTTTACATTACATCAGTCTTTGTGTAAGGCCATTTGATAATGCCTGGCACACATGATATAATAAAACAAACTACCATACTTTGTTTATCAAAATAAAGAATAGAATGGAATGTTTACCTTTTATGTTATCCAATATAAATAAGGCTACATTTGGCAAGTGTGGTGAAATTTTGGAGTGAAATTAATATTGTTGCCAGATATAAATATGACTCAACTTAACTTTACTTACAACAAAAGAGATTTTAACTGTCAGCTAGGCATTATAATGCATTAGAGTATTTAAAAGTTATATAAAATTTAGTCAGTTATGTTTTATTTTCATGTATATATATTGAATGCCATACAAAGTTATGTATATATAAAGTACTTGAACATGGATTTTCAAACATTCTTCAGCTATCCACTCTATCTCGTTCAACTGATACATATGACTGTACACATATGAAAAAGATAAATGATCTCCAATATACATATTTCATGCTGAAACAGCACACATAAGGTGGTCAAAATCATCATCTCTCACTCATATAGTCAATTAGTACTCGATTTATATTAAGATAACAAATGTTCAAACTTTAATGCACAGACTTCAATCTACTCCACCCTCCAATTCTTCAGCCATCGATACCATTGAAAATCTGATAATGGAACATACAAATCCCTTGTAAATGCCAATATTATTATCATGCTCTTGTTTATTTTTAAGTCATTTGACCCCTCATGTATAGTACCTTATCCATTTAAATACACAGAAGAGGGATTGTCAGAATACAGATTAAATGTGTAATATTTGACTGAATACAAGTATAATTTATATACGTGGGGTTTTAGTTGTAGCCATAAGATAGTTGAACACAGACTTTCAAAGTCCCTTCAGATTTAGTTTATATTCTTCCCATCCATCTACTGTTTATTTAAGTGGATAAGATCCTATACATAAGAGGTAAGAATGACTTAAAAGTCAACATGGGCATGACAATAATATTGGCATCATCAATGGATTTGGGTATTCCATCAAAGATGTGGAAATGGGATGGAGCAGAATATAAGAAAACTTAGAATGGGGAATGGAAAATAAAGTGGCTAACAGGTTGCTCTGGGTATAATTGCTGAGAAATTCCTGACTCCGTTTAAGGAGAAGCCACAGTACATCACATCAACATTTATAATCTACTGATGAGGTTATTAAGTACTAGAGCCTACCATAGTTGTCACATTATTTATATATGTATTATTGCAACTAGAGTAGGAAGAGTAGAGATTCTGATCAAAATATAAAATTGGTAAGACAGACAATAGTAAACAACATGTGAGACAAATCTATCCATTAACAACAATATTTATTAACAATTAAATAACAAGTTTACATTAATGGAAAGGTTTAAATACTGGAGAAATAATAATCATGTGGTTTAAATGACTATTACCATTTTAAAATAATTAATTAATGTAATTGACATCTGATAGATTATTATATTATTCTTCTCCTCAATGCTAATTTTCAACCCCTTTATAATAATTGAATTCGACACAGACATGACAATTTCACATAAGCACATGTATATATTTGCTATATTCTTAATTCATAATCAAAAATCAGCAGGTTCAATTACTATACTGGCTCACACATGTTGGTTGATATTACTAAACAATGCTCATATGTGATACACAAGATCTTGACCATGAAAAAAAATATAAAGAGCAATAGTCAATAGGCCCATAAATAACATGTGTTAATTAAAGAGCAAAAATATACATGAATGCATGGGAAGATTTAAGGCATTTTATCCAATACAAAAATCAAGAAAGTCTTCCAGTTTCAACCAATAAATAAACCACAGGTGTGAATACAGAATAATAGCATTTTAAAAATGAGTTTGGAAAGGAAATGTCACTATTTCCAATGCAAAATATCAAAACCTGCCTATATTTAGTGGTAAGCAGAAGAATAAACCAAAGAGCCAAACATATAAATAAACCTTCACATGGTATATATAAAGATTTTATATATGCATGCACACACAAACCTAACTTTTTTTATGTTTAGATATGTATGATATAAATAAGAAGAAAAAAAAACATGGCTAATAATTTAAACAGTTTAACATTTATATAAAAAAACTATATACACACATTTATATACATCAAGTACAAATATGTAATGATGATTTTATAGGTTCTAAGGTATTTTAATTATCCAAAAATAAATATTATATATAAAAAATATTGATGTAGATTTCTTTTAAATTCAATATTTTTTTCTATCAAATTCTTATTAAGGTAACTTAGATTATCTAAACAATCATGAGGATGAAAGGAAAAAAACTGGCTTTGTTTTTTTAAATAATGTTTCTTTTAAAACTTTACAAGAGGAAGAGAAAAAAAAACTTTAGAAAAACTAAACTTCCAATTACAAAACGGTTTTAAATAAAACATTACTAATGATAATAAAGATAATTATAATACAGTATATGAAAGATATAAAAAGGAAATAAAAAATTATAAAATCAGTAAAAACAGAAATATTAAATTACAACCTTATGTATATCACTGGCTTACTGGTAATATCCAAAGAATAGTTCATGTAAAGATTTTACCTTAAATCCACAATGATGTGGGTATATGGCTATTACTTTCAGTACAGATTGAGTACATAAATGCATATGTACACATACATGCCTTTGATCAGATATTGGAATTTATCATGAAGATGCTTCATTGGTTAGAGGTGCATCTCTTCTGTCTCTTCAATAGTAGCACTTAAGTTGGATGGTGGTAGTCAGTTAGCAGCCAAGGTTAACATGCAATGCCAGCAAATTCTTGCTGAAGAATGGAGTTTGGGGGTGTAGCAGCACATATTTTTAAATATGGTCACTGGAACAAGTTCTGAATTCATCTTTGAGTTAAGTACAGGTAAGTACAACAGAATCATTGTTGTCTTGTACTGGCCCAAGATGTAGAGTGAGTTAAGTAAGAAGAATCCAATAGTATGTCAGGAATGAGCAAGCAGAGAGTCAATGGTAAGTAAGCAGAAATAAAAATATAATTTTCAACTGGTTTTTATAGACCTAAAGTTCATTTTTTAGCCCACTCGAGAATTTCAGGAATTTATTAATTAGCAAGCCAGTGATTATATTTTGGAACCCACATAAGGCAACAATTTTTAAATTAAGGAATTCACCAAATTTATAATTATCAATTATTTTAATAATCTCCATACTTCCTCTTTCTTTTTTACATAAATAAAGATACAATAAAAGACAAATGACCCCCAAGATGAATTTCATGCTGAACCAGCACTTACCAGTTGGCCCAGGTCATCAGCTCACATATATATCTTTATTACATGAAAAGTATTTATCTATGGTGAATTGTCACATCTTTATTTACAACTGCCAAATTTGCTCCACTTACAAAAAAAATTGTAATTACATCAATCTGAAATTTTAAATATAACAAGACTTAAAATCAAAACAATATTTAATGAAAAAAAAAGATTTTGTTAAAAATGCTAATACAATGGACTGATTAATAATTGATAGAGTTTTAAGATTCAGCATTGTTTTTGAAATATAAGAAAAATCTTTTATAATTTGATAAGTTTGATTACAAAGTTCACATTTAAAAAAACAACTTTTTTACAATTAAAAAAACCAAGCCAACATGATAAACATATATTTTAATGTGTGTACATATATATAATACCACACCTATATATAAATAAACTAAAGCTTTATTTTGGCAAACATACAACTTTCCACTTAAATTAAATATTGGGATGGAAAATCTTCATCTCAATATATATTTAACATTATATAGATAATTTAAACAGTAAATGCTATTGTAATAAATGAGACACACCCTCTATAGTCATCCTATAATATGTCAATAAGAAAGTGCTAACCCATTTCAAATTTAGTTTTATATATTTAAAAAATTGTTTTGAACAACTATAGGAGTAAGTGTGGAATAAATCAATCTAATCATTTATTGTGAGCTATTTATTAAACAGATTGATTTTTTATTTAACAAAGTAAAGAAATTCCCTATTATTTTAAACTTTGTATTAAACATTTAAAATTATATATATATAAATAAAATAAAAACAAGCATAAAGTGAAAATATATAATAAATGCTACTGCAATAATTGAAATATACTCCTGCTAGTTATCTTACAATATGGCAATAAGAAAAACAATTTTCTTAATATATAAAGAGAATTAAATTTGACAGTAGTTGCTATTTTCTTATTGCCAAATTGTAGAACAACTAGTAGAGGTATAAGCTTGTAGAGGAATTGGCAATTCTCACTGTTTATAACTTACAAGCTTAAGAAATAGGGTCATGTGATTTATGACTCTTATTTTGATTAACTAATAGAGGTATGTCTCATTTACTGTTTAAATGTTCTATTTAACATTATATATTTTCACTTTGTGATTGTTTTCATTAAGTATTCATCACAATAAAATAATTATTGCAACTAAATTAGTTGAATATAAAGCTGCCATTTTACCTAATTTAATTATATGAAAGTGAGACTTTGATATCTTATTGATGTCACATAAAGACCTTAAAAAAATTTCATTTAAAATGTGCTGAAATTTGGAAGTACAATGGCAAAAACATAAGACCTATCAATGTGTTCTTCAATTTTCTGAATATAATGCTATAAAGTCCACTATTGTATCTTCATTGGATAAGACATGTGAAATGAATTAACAATATAAATTTTCTAGAAGGGTGTTTTCGGTGCCCTTGGGCATAGTTTTCATCGGAGAATAAATCCTGTTTATGTTATAATATTTATCTCAGGGAATGTTAATTGTCTTCAATGTGAAAATATAGCAAAGAATACATCAGAGAATTACAATTGGTCGTTGTGTTGAAGTAATCCACCAAATAAAGTTACTGCAGAAAAATTAAAAAAATCGCATCATAAAATATCAAATAAACAGAACATCAGAGCAATATGTTCTATATATGAATGTATTTGCAGTTCGCAGATTGGTTTTTATGATTATCATAAAACTCAACTCTAATGAACTATCATTTTTATTATTTGTCATCTGATTTGGGGGTGGGAAACGAACTGAAATGTCTGTTCTCTATAGTTGATAACAGCTTTCCAATAATTTGATTTCCCAAATCTCATTGTTTTAACTATAACTATTTTCTGACAATTCCATCATATGCTTTTTTAATATCTAATCTAAAAAAGTCAATATATGAACAACTCATCTCTAAGATTTACAGCAATGACAACTTATTATCAATTTTTTTATTATCTCCAATTCGTTCCTTTATTTTTTTTAATATTTTATATTTATTCATTCATAGTTTAAATTTATTTGCAATAAAATATGAAAATATTTCTTCATAATTGATGCCTTTATTACTCGTCTATACTTATCCATATTTTGAGTGCTAAAAAAAAATTATATAATGAAATTTTTTAACAAGGAAAATTAATAGTACTTTTAAAAATATTTCATAGATGTCACTACGAAAAGTTAATAGGTGAAATAATAGAATTAGTAATAGTATTTACGTCGATCCATCGATTTAAGTTAGAAAAATATACATAATGTTTATTGCGAGTATACATAAGGAAAATTATAACATTTCAACTGAGGATTATAAATCAGATAAGGATCCAAATGGGGCAATTCCCAAGAGGGATATCCGTTATCACCTAAACGACTTAAATTATTTTTAAAAAATACATTAAGACTAAATATAAAATGTGAAATATCTAAGCCTAGAATAATAAATATATTATTAATATTATTTTCTAGTTGTTTATCATCGCTAATGAAAAAAGGTGAATATAGTTCTTAACATTTGAGTCATCATCATAATCCATCATTTCAAGATGAGTGAGAGTTTGGATAGTTGCTTCCAGATCATTTTTCCTTCTACTTTTCTTGCATGCTTCTAATACTAATCTCATCCATTCTATGATGTTATTCATCTTATGACAGTAATAGCCATGTTTATCTGAACCCAGTCACAATTCCAATCTTGGTATTCGTTTCCAGTGCATCTGCCTGTCTCACCACATATCAACAGTGTCATTTTCTTCATTTTATCATCCTTTACAGTTGCCTATGTGCATTTATCTTCATTAAAATACATTCATTAGTACTCTTAGTTATCACAAGTATTCTTTGATAACATTTCATTTCAAATATATTAATATTTGCTAGCATGTTTCCCCATTGTCCATGTATAGCACCCTGCACAGAAATAGTCCACAACAAAGTTTTTAATAGTCTACAGTTCATCCACACACACAATATATATATATACATACATACATACATATATACCTCTTTTCAGATGGGCATCAATTTTGTAAATGTCTTCAATGCCAACATTAACTATTCATTTATTCTTATTTGACAGTTCCCAACTTGATTAAGTGTGGACTTCAGTTAGACAATCTCTAAAATTTATTCTAGTTAAACACCTACTGTTATTTCTATTTTATTCTCCCAGTTAATCATATTATTCATATTTTTCTTGCATTTAATCTTAGTACATTGTTCCTATTCTTATCAATTGATCTACCAGATTTTCTACCTCTTCATATCGCATACTTGTCTTCCTCCAATCCATAATTTCTTATTCACTTACCTCTGTTACAATGTGGAATAAATATGGTGACAACTCACAAGCCTGCCCTTTAATCACCTAAGTTTGTCCATGCTACTCTTATTCTGGCCTTTTATCGCCTATATATGAAGATAATAGCTGTACAAATGTGAAGGGTTTTCCATTTTCAATCTCTACCCAGAAGTCATGATATAGATAATCAAAAAAGGAGGGAGGGGGGTTTCTTAAATTTAATAATAATATAAAAATCTTCCGAGTTATTGATAAGAAAGAAATAAGAATAAACCTTAAACTTATCGAAGGATCTTATTTGCTTGTAAGAAAGATTAGTATTAATTAATTAATTATTAACATTACATTAACTCTTGAAATATTAATTAATTCACATTTCTAATTATATCCTTTTACAGTGCATATTAATTATATGGTTATACTATTAATATTGATATTAATTAGTAATATTATTGCTTATATTAAATGTTGAAATTTTCTACCATTTCATACATATGAATAAATGTAAACATTAAAAGCCTAACGGTAAACTAGTCTGGGTTAATTGTAAATTTGGGGTTTGATATGAATAAATGAGCTTTGAATGACACTCAAAAATAAGTGGAGAGATTTGCAATTAGATAAAATATGTGAATAAAATATGAGTCTGAACAAGTGAAATGGAACGTACTTCACTTTAATTGAGAAATGCTAATTACAAATGTGAGGAAGATTACAATTTATGGATGGAAAGAGAATTGCTAGAACTTTAAATGGATTGAGATATTAAACAATTTGTCCTAGTTGGTATTAAAATATGTACATTGATGGTAAATATACTTCAATGTTCCTATTCTGTAGTTGGGGTGGAGTGAAATATACCCACCATCCAAAACTTATGCATATTTTAATATCTGCTCAGATAATTTGTTCAACATCTCTTCCAATACAACTAAAACACCATCATCACAGACCTTCAGGAAAATGGCTTTATTGCTCAATAATTCATAAGAAGTTCAAACATTGGAATCAATCTGAAGCTCTCATACTCCAAAGTCTGATAATTAATAATTGGGATAAACATTCCAATAGGATATTAAATTATATAGTATATTAGGAAATGGAGTAGGAAAGTTAGTAGCTAAAATATGTATAAAAATTCAAAAAAGTTGGTATATCCTTTCTCCCATAAATCACTAATATGAAATCAAAACTGAAGATAATTATTTTAAAATAGAGAAAATGAATTATTTAAGATGAGAGCAGAAATTCTAAAGACATTTCTTACCCAATTTACTCATCATTGATATTTATTAAAGAATCTCTATATTTATAATTTGGGAAAACTCTACACTAACAGTCTAATACTTTCAGCTACCAACAGAGAAATAAATTGTAGTCAAAGTAAAGAAAAATAAATATATATATTTTTTAGATCCTATTATATAAATGAAAGCTTTTTAGTGCAGTAGTAAAGTGTTAGACTGAGGAGCATAAGGGTCTTTTGATCAGTTCCAGTGCTGGTACTTATGGTGCTCAAACTTATGGACTCTCAAGCAATAAAGTCATTTAATTACTATTATTTAAATGAATGTCCTGTGTGGTATAGTACAGTGATGGATCCTGGAAATCAAGGTCCATAGACTGCATCTCTAACTTGTTCCATTCATTGATTGAACTTTATATAAATTACTGAGCTGCCAATCATTAAATTATTTATTCAAAGGAAATCATTTCTGTAGATTTAAACTCGTTTCCATAAAGTTTCGCCAGATAAAATTACACTGCAGCCTTTTGAAAACATTTTGGCATTGAATCCAGCATGAAAATCTTAGTTCAAACTTTTGTAAGTAAATTCCTACAGATTTCACAATCCATAAATGCAATGCTCACTATTTGAAATGTCTTAATCATTCAGCTAGGATAAGTCACAGTTATATTATTTAATTACATTTGTTTTGATGACTTTTCCTATAAAATTTTATTTGCAAAACTAGCGATTGTTTATGGTTATTAATCATCATCATTAACCATTATCAATCCACTGCAGGGTGAAGGTCTCCAAGTTCAATCCATCTTTTCTGATCTTTAGCTTCTCTTTTCCACATCACCCCTGCACCCTTTTTTTATTTCATCTCCCCATCTCACGTCTCTTTCTGGTTCTTTTACAATCTCTTGGAATATGTCCAGCCCAACTCCATTTCAGTCTTTTAAATTTTTTCAATGAGATCAGTAAGACTTGTTTGTTCTCTTACCCATATATTTTGTTTTAGATCTCTTCTTGTTACTCCTAACATGCATCTCTCCATACACCTACTAAAACCATTTAAATGAAAAACTTCGGAGACCAGTGTAAGAAGGGCTGATTTAAATATAAAAATCAGTGTCAGAAAGCAACAAATGTTACCTATTACATTGATATTTCTAAAGCAAATCATATTTCAATGACTAAAATTCAATTAATAATTTAAACGGAACCATTCAGTATTATATTCTTGATTCTTTAGCTTATGCAATGAGATAAAACAAGAGCAGATCTTCATTCAACTGCAATCTATTTAAGCTTGAGTGCCTTAATCACTGGGGGGTTAAATTAGAAGTAAATGTGGTCATGCATCTAGCAACCCCCTTTATTTCATTTTACTGTTAGAGCTAAAAGTCTGAAATTCAAAACACTTTTTGAACTCAAACCAAGATCTAACCTTGATTCATTAAGTATATATTTTACTACTCCTTGTGTTAGGCATCTTTTATTCCAACTTGAAATGTTAATACTATTAAATGACTTGATTCTTTGCTATTAAATATGTGATAAAACGGGAGCAGCTTTCTACTGCCGTGCCATCTGTAGTAAATTGGATAATTAATGATTATTAGATAAAGGACGTTTAAATCCTTAACACAATTTCTGGTATATCCCTTTATTAATAAAGACTTGAAAGATTTCTAAAATATATAGTTACATTTACCTGGAGTCAGATGTAAATTTTTCAAGCAGATTGACCTGAATTCTAAACCTGTTTTTTGAATTTCAAGATTTCAGCTTGAATAGTAAAATGGAATTAAAGATGATTACTTTCAGTTTTGAACCCCAATTTTCGTTGATAACTGATGTTTATATATGTATGTTAAAATCATCATCATCATCAAACATTATCAATCCACTGCAGGATGAAGGTCTCTCCAAGTTCAATACACACATATATATATATATAGCTAGAAAAACAATTCTGCACAATTGTTATATATGTGTCTATATTTAAAAATACATGCACATTTAAAGTTTAAAAATAAGTATAATTTTAATTAAAAACTAAAATTAAAACTTATCGAATCAATCGATAAAGAATTGCAGTTTGTTATTATTACCCGAGGAATCAAATTAATTCTTTAAAAAGAGATAAGAATGGAATTCGATCCAAAATTATTTAATAAATAACAATTAAAAAGAATATTTTACTTATGTGGATGCATCTAGAGATAATAATGTTAGATAATATCAGCAGGATCTAAGAGGCTCAACCAATTAGAACAGAAATTCCAAAAAATTAATTGCTCTAGAAAAGAACCAAGAGACTCTTGCTAGTAGAAGGTACATGCATGCAAATAAACTTGCAACAACAACAATGTCGTGTGTTGTTCTTGATAGCTAAGTTTGTGGAGGACACCATCGAATATATCAAAGCAAGTCTAAGGACTTAACAGGTCATATTGTCTTTTAATATGATTTGAGTACATCTTCAGGTCTGTAAGTATCATATATATCATGAATATAAAGTTAATGTGCACATATATGTAGTTAACAATTTTATTATGGTTGCATTATTAATCTATTAAATATAACCCCATGTTGCGAGAGTATAATTCATTTTACCAGATAAAATTCATATATGGCTATGATTGGCAGAATAGTGATCACTGCCAGATATAGCGCACTATCACTCATCGCTGAAGCTTATTATAACATCATATGATCACCATTTGCTATGCTTATACAAGCTATTAATATAGTAGTAAACTGTCCATAAGATCTAAATTCTCAAACTGAGACTTATTTAAACTTGAAGATTTTTTTTTTTTATCAATGGAAGATAAAGAACCTGAGTTTTTAAATGTTGATTATTAAACCAATTTTTTATAGGTGACATTCAAATCTTCTTGCTGATCATCCATTATATTACTTATTTTATCATCAAAACTGTTTCACAAAATTTTCAAATAAACTATTCAACAGATCATAAAACAAATAAAATGAGCCTGGTACACATCATTCTCGTTAGTAAAGATTTTTACTTTGAATACTTGATTTTCTACTACTAGCAATTGTATAAAATAAGAGCAGTTCCCTACTCTACTCCCATCTATTGTAAGCTTGGGTAATCAGTGATTTGTAGACATTGTACTACATATTTATCCCCATATTGATCGACTTCTGGTGTAAAAAGACTTTGGGTTTTAAAATTGAAAACAATGCAATCATCAAACAATTATTTTAAACCCTTTTGTTATTTAAACTAAATACCCGAAATTCAAAATCACCCTAAGATTTTGAACTCAAATCAATCTGATTGAACAATTATTCAAATCTGATTCCAGTTCAGTATCTAAATATTTTAATATACTTAAGTCTTTATTTACTGTTTGCATCCTTCCACCCTCTCTGTCTAGTAATATTAATAAAAACAGCAAATCACATCTCCACTATAGCGCCATCTATTGTTAAATTGAGTAATCAGTAATTACCAGCTACTTTATTAATTTAAATCCTTATTCTCACACTGTCTGGCTTTTGCCTTATCAATAAGCTTTGGGATTCAAAGTCTGAAGCAATGTAATTAAACATTGAGTAACCAACTTGACTAATTAGTAAATACCAGATCTTTCCATTCTTATCTGCAATCTTACTTACTATTCATGTCTTTTTCTCCCAAGTGACATTTTGTATTCTATCAAATGATAAAAAATCAAGTCAGATGTCATATGATTTAATTTTAATAAAGCTCATATTTACAAATGTTATATATAGAGATCGCAAAACAAGCTTTGAGAATATCCTCAACCCCAGACCGGTTTCTGCATCTAGCATCATCAGTGAGGTGCCAGGATATTCATTAGATTAAAAATACTTGGACAAGCCCAGCACTTTATCAACCCCAGACTGGTTTCTGCATCTAGCATTGTCAGTGAGATCACTATAACATTTGTAAATATGAGCTTTATTCAAATTAAGTCATGTGACATCTGACTTGATTTTTTTATCATTTTATTTTTTGCTATTAAGGCTTTGGCAATTTTATATTGCTAAAGCTATTAATATATGGTGTATCTGAACTTAGTTCAGTCCCATATGGCTATTTTAGTTAGATAGCTGGATTTTTAGACATATGGATGTCTGAAAGTTTCAGATTTTCTTCTCAATAGTTATACATTAGATAAAGTGCTGGGCTTGTCCTAGTATTTTTAATCTAATGAATATCCTGGCACCTCACTGATGACGCTAGATGCAGAAAACGGTCTGGGGTTGAGGATATTCTCAAAGCTTGTTTTGCGAACTCTATATATAACATACCAGATATCTTTTCACCTGCTAAAGCCTATCTCTCTACATTCTTGCTCTATTTTTTCTTTTGCTAAATCTGTTTTTCTTTTTAACCCAATACTGCCCTTCCTCAGTATTTGCATTCTTCCATTTTTTCCAACATACCTTCAGCTTTCCATATCTGAATAATACCTATTTCATTTTTTGCTGTTTTTAAGAATCCTTAATTTTACACCAACACTTATCAGAACTATTAATATATTCTTCATCTGGAACAGTCCTTTTTATTTCATTTTCACATACTATACCAAATTTTCCTTTTTCCAGATCTCTCAGTTTATCCAAATCCCACCTTACATATCTTTTCCCTCTTTTCTTTTAAAACTCAACTTTAATTTAGCCATAACGAAATTATAATCTGAATTTATATCAGCATCAGGTAAAGCATATGAACCTTTAATAACATTCCTGTATCTATTCTGAAGCAAGATATAATCAATTTGATAATATCCTCTACCAGCTAATTCTTTGGAGATCTAGCTTGTAAATCATTGTTGGGTCCATGAATAGGTTTTTTCAGCTTCATATAGAAGAATTTGATCAATTTAACAAACGTATTATTTGGGAACATTCGAATGTATATTTTTTAGATGAAAGGGGGAAAAAGTTTCAATGATAAAAGAGAAAATAAGCATATAATTTTGACCAAAACCATTCAAAACAAAATTCCTCAATAATTACTACTTCCTTTCATGCTACTCCAGAGCCATCTATTATAAGTTTGAGCAATTAATGAACATTAGATAGTATACCTATAACTGGTAACTAGTTTAATTATTATAACCAATGAAGATTTTAATCTAAAATTGAGGGTACTCATATAAGGTATGGTCTACATCTATGCAGAACTTATCATGTGAAAGAAAAACCTAGTGATAAAAAATAAAATATTTGCATTTATTCTTGAATTTATGGGTACAAGCATGGATTAGTACTTGGCAATAAACCAGTAGTAAATAAAACAAAAGAAAAAAGCAGATAATACTCAAAATGTATATTAAATAAATAAAGAAAAAGGAAAATGTAGGTTACGGGCAATGGGTGTTTCAAAATGAAAGCTAATTAAATGCAAGTGTGAGGCCAAATGCAAATTTGTAACAAATTAGATGTCTCTGCTATTTTGTTTGCGTTATTAGATTTAAAAAATGTAATTTAGTTAATAATTAAATAACTGAAACACACAGGTTTATTATATACCTGTGTCTATATATGCAATATATAGGGTATATGAGCACAGACTTTCCCAAGCCCCACCACTCTCCACACTATCTTATAACACTGATACACTCGAACACATATGTTGAAAAGATAAATAATCACCAATATATGTATTTCATGCTAAACTATCCATCATCAGTTGGTCCAGATTATCATCTCTACACATATATGACTGTCTTGATATATATCTGAGCACTTATGACATATATGTGTAGAGATGGTAATCGATCCACTGATGATTGCTGGTTTAGCATGAAATATGTATATTGGCAACTATTTATCTTTTCAACATATATGTGTTCGAGTGTATCAGTGTTATAAGATAGTGTGGAGAGTGGTGGGATGTGGGAAAGTCTGTGCTCATATACCCTATATATTAATAAATAAAGTATACTTAAATAATATTTACATAAAAAAATAACACACAAGTTTTCAATATCAGATAAAAACAACTATCATAATGCAATTTTATAAATAATATTGGTAATTTTTAACTGTTATTGATAACTAATGCATTCTTATTTCATGTAAATATTCTTTAAATATATTTTAATTCTCAACTACATCACATTGTTTATTTTACTAATATAAGCAAAACTGATCCACAGCTTTGCATGCATTAGTAGAATAATAAATATATAATGCAGTTTATTATTAAAATATATTTATAATTTATAGACAAGGAGGATATATTACCATATAATGCTAAATCATCCATGCACATTACTATTGTTACACAATGCTTTATTTACCACCCTCTTTTACAGTTTCGATTGCCCCAGTAATCTGGAGATATATAAAAGTTCTGAAGACGATTGCTGGGGCAATCAAAATAGTAAATTGTAAAAGAGAGTGGGAAGTTCTGAAAAAGATTGCTGGGGCAATCGAAACTGTAAAAGAGGGTGGGAAATAAAGCATTGTGTAACAGTAGTAATGTGCATGGATGATTTAGTATTATATGGTTTACCTGTAGCAATGCAATAAGAAAGAGGAGTTTATACTTCTTGAAGTAGGATATATTCTGATCATTGAAAATTTTTTAACATTTTATGATCAAACTTCCATTGATGTGTTGAGTGTCAAATAAAATTGGTACTTGTTATTTCTCTCCATTCCTCTAGCTGTCCTCTTGCATTAGTAGAAAGACTGATAATAAATATATTTATGTAATATTTACACGAAATAATTATAAACAGCAGTATTGCAAAAAATATAACTTTTATTAAATACAATAAATAATAATTTTAAAATAAATTATTTTATATTCCTCATTTGATAATTTTTAAAATGGCTATAAAATTTTAACATCATCATAATATATACAACTAAGAAATGAAATAATTTAAAATATATTTATTTAATAAAATTTTACCTGGATTACCAAAAACTAATATTTCTTTATTTCCCTAGTATGAATTTCAATATGTGGGCCCAAAATCTTACTTTATTACATGAGAATATATTTAAAGAGAAATATAAATACTTTTAAAATAGGTTTTAATCTGTATCAAATGTGCCTTGAAATTTATAATAGGCAAGCAATATCTTTATGTTGCCGATAGAGGGTCCTCTCAAATCACAACCCAAGATAGCGACTTTTATAAAGATAAGAGCGGACATCTTTATCTTTAACAGAACTTTCCACTTATATAGGTCAATCTGAAGCATCTTGATTTGGGAGTTAGGTTAAAGATAAGACGGCCACTCTTATCTTTATAAAAGTCGCTATCTTGTGTTAAGGTTTGAGAGGTCCCTCTATCAGCAAAATAAAGATATTGCTTGATTATTATAAATTTCAGATACATTTGACACAGTTTAAAGCCTGTCTTAAAAGTATTTACATATACTTTCTGTGTGCTTAATAAATAATTATAACTTTTAAAGAGAAATGGTAAACGTTTACCAAATTCAGTAGTATTTCTCTTGTTGGACAAATGCCCTTTTAAATTTTACTTTAATGTGTGTTAAATTAAATATATATTTAAAGTAAAGTCCTAAATTTTATCAAATTCATTATTCAGTGATACAAATATCATATAGAAAGCAAAGCTTTATTATTGCAGACAATTATGAAGTACTTAGCATACTTTCAACTTGATTCAATCATACTACATCTATGATGGAATATCAAAAGCATGGAAGCATTCCATAATAATCTGCAATAACAAAGCTTTGCTCTTGTAAAATAATATAGGTGCTATTGCACCTGAACACAAAGCTACTTTATACTTAAAACAAAATAAAATTATACTATTCTGCAAGCGCTTTCAAGAGACGTGCTCTCATCTTCATAGCTCTAAGTGAATTAATGATATGCAAATTATGCAAAGTTCAAGGTTAATTGCTCCATTTTCTTGAGATCGTGAAGCATGTGTCCTTGCATTTGATGGCGTTGCAATCCATCGCTATGAAACAGGCCTCCTCCCTTTTCTATTTACATTGTGCCTTTCTTTGCAGACCAGGCTGACATCTTGAGTTGACACTGATGTCCTGTTATTTTTTGATGAATTGCAAAAATGGAATAACATGATGGATCTGACTGCGCTTTAATCTATGCATATTTATGTTGTTGTAATCTGGTTTCTATTGCTGCCTTGGTCTCCCCATAATATGAGGCTCTATAATTTGCACGAGTGCATGCAATATTATAAATAGCTTGAGGTGTTTGAGACAGTGCTAGTTTATCTTTAGTGTTGTTAAGCAATCTGTTAGAACAAGGGAGATCTTAACAAGCAAGTAAAATATCTAGATTTATTGATTCAACATGAGCACACACACTTGACATACAAAATGTTGGTGAAGCCATTTGAAGTAAGAGGCCATATCCAACCCAGTTCCATCACACCCACCAGCTATAAATTAGCTGGGCTCACATCTTTTCTACACAGGAACCAGCAGCTGTGTAAGTTGGATGCAGACAGAAAGACAAATTTAATATTATACAGGGAAGACTTACTGAAGATGGGTTCAAACACAGGCTGATCGATAGAAAGATCATACATTTCAACAATAAAGTAACCAACAATACACCCAATGTGGATACACACAGACTGCTGCTGCCATACATTCCTAATTTACATAATAAATTTTATGAAATTTTTAACAGACAGTTTCAACTAACTTTTCGTACCCCCCCCCCCCCAATTCTAACAGATTGCTTAACAACACTAAGGATAAATTACACTAAGGATAAATTAGCACTGTCTCAAACACCTCAAGCCGTTTATAATATTGCATGCACTCATGCAAATTGTAGAGCCTCATATTATGGGGAGACCAAGGCAGCAATAGAAACCAGATTACAACATAAATATGCATATATTAAAGTGCAGTCAGATCCATCATGTTATTCCATTTTTGCATTTCATAAAAAAATAACAGGACACCAGTGTGAATCTCAAGATGTCAGCCTGGTCTGCAAAGAAAGGCATGATGTAAAAAGAAAAGTGAAGGAAGCCTGCTTCAAAGTGATGGATTGCAACGCCATCAAACGCAAGGATACATGCTTCACAATCTCAAGAAAATGGAGCAATTAACCTTGAACTTTGCATAATTTGCATATAATTCATTCACTTAGAGCTATGAAAATGAGAGCACATCTCTTGAAAGCGCTTGCAGAATAGTATAATTTTATTTTGTTTTTAAGTATAAAGTAGCTTTGCATTCAGGTGCAATAGCACCTATATTATTTTACAAGTATATTTTCGTATGCAAAGTTTTCGAGTTAGGTTTGAATTACAAAGCTTTGCTCTCTATATGATACTTGTACCATTGACTTATATTACAGTTGCAGGGATAAAGCATTTACAATTGTAATTTTTACAAATTCATCATTATAACTGATCTAAAGTGTTAGTATTCAAATAGGAAATTAGATTTATGGTTACAAATGCAATTTAATTAATTTAAAATATATTTACAAAATAAAAATTTATCCTGCTTTAACAAGATTTATACTCTGTAATCTTTTAATTAGTGCTGCCCATTTTATGACATCATTTGAAAAACAATTATGATATAGATTTTCCATGCATTCTTATATTGCAATTTTTTTAAAAACAAATACATCATTTATATGCTAGTAACATTCTATACAAAAAATAGATTAACACAATATTTATTGAGTTATAAAGTCACAAACAAACTAACTTTCACACACTGCTCACATTATTAGATTAAAAGAATATATAAGAGATTTGAACTCAGACTTTCACACGACCCACCATTCTCAGTGCCATCTCATATTGCTGACCCACCTGATCACACACATGTTGAAAAGATAAATAATCACCAATATATATATTTTGTGCTAAACCAGCAATCATCAGTTGGTCTAGATTACTATCTCCACACGTATATATAACCAGAGTTCAACTTTATATTAAGATAGCCAATCTTCATACTTTAATGGACAGGAGATTGGCTATCTTAATATAAAGCTGAGCACTGATTGTATATATATGTGTGGAGATAGTAATCTGGACCAACTGATGATTGATACATTATATATGTGCAGGTGTGTGTAAGCCTGCACAGTGTATTAAATTAGATTAAAAGATTGTAATTTAGTTGATAATTAAAATATATTGAAATAATATTTACATGAAAAAAAGATTACGAGTTTTCAACAGCAGATAAAAATAACTTCTGTAATTAATTTTTTAACTGATGTTGATAACTTATAAATTGTTATTTCATGTAAATATTTTTTAAATATATTTTAATTCTCAACTACACCATATTGTTCTATTTTATTGGCATGAGCAAAACCAATCCATAGTTTTGCATGTTAGTAGAATAATTGTAAAAATAAAAGTATAAAAAAATATAATGCAATTGATTATTAAAAATATCGAGTCAGATGTCACATGACCTAATTTAAACAAGCTTGTATTACAAATGTTATATAAAACGCTTGAATATTCTAGCACCTCACTGAGGAAGCCAGTAGTGGAAACCGGTCTGGGGTTAGGGATATTTTGCAAAGCTTGTTAAGAGCTTCTTTGCAAGCTCTCTATATAATATTTCTAATTTATATATAGAACAGCGGTGTCCAGTGAAAATTTTAATCAGGGATAATTTATTACAGTATTGCTGGCAAAAGGTAAGCAGCAAAAACAGCATTTCTAATTTCACAACCGTAGAACCATTTTATTTTTCCACACGAATCATTGTTAAAAGATTTAATGCATTTTTTTGTTTTTACTAATTGCTATTTGAAAAATAATATTTGGAATAGATCGACCATTTCTTTTTATTTCACTTTTTTCATATAATGTCAATTAGGAAAATGTAAATTTTTTTTATATATTCAACACTGAGACTCATCATGATAAATATTTACATGTTAATTTAAGAATATTTTATGGCTCATCGTAAAAAAAAAAAAAAAATTAATTTGCTCGGAAAAACCCCAAAACAGAGAAGCATATCACTGTCAAATAATTAGTGATGCTGACGCAGGGTGCAGCACCAAACAAACTTTCACATTTTTATAATAATATTCCAAAAACAAAACCCATCCATGGTTGATAGATAAACACATTGAATTATGTTTCAGTGGCAAAAAAGAGTAACGCTGAAGTTGGAACTTGATACTATAAAACTGGAGTCAATAAAAAATAACTGCATTTAATGGCAAATTAATGCCTATAAAAGTACATTAAATATTAATTTTTTGCTTATTTATATTGCATGCATATTTTATGCATGAACTATCTTTTGTTTCATTTAGTGCACATTTTTTACTGCAAAATATTTATTTAATACACTTGTAGCTGAAATTCAATAAGTGCAGACATTTTCTCATCAACCAGTTTTTCTTTTGTTCGATGGTAAATATTATGCAAATATAGAGCATATTTTATATGAACATCAACCATAAATAATGCATTTAATTTCTTTATTAGATACAAAAAAACAACCCACAATCAAACCGATTTCAGCTACAGTGGTTTTTATGCAGCAAAACATTACACAGTTTTCTTTGCATTAGATCTAGTCATCACAGAAGGCCATAATGGAGAGTAGATATAATAGTTGTTTTTTATAGATTTTGAAATAACATCTTAAGAATATTTGACTGCTAATGAATCCCATAGCTTTAAAGACTCGAAATAAGGATAAAAGTTTCACCATCAAAAAGTATACCAGAAATCAGTTGTGATGTCATTCCTTCCATTTGTAAGATAATCGCAAACAATAAATTGCTTAAAATCCAGGAAATTAGGATAAGATGAACAATTCAGGATGATACATCTTATGTTTGTCATTAAGGTAAGAATTGTCCTCCTCAGTCAATCTTTATATATGCAGCACCTAACCTCCAAGTATATAAATTATACTTTTCAATCAAATATTACAGATTCAGTCTGTATCCTGCCCATTCCTCTTGTGTGTATTTTAATAGATAATATCCTATACATGAAGGGTCAGATGACTTAAAGTCAACATGGACATGACAATAATATTGGCACCAACAAGGGATTTAGATGTTCCATCATCAGATTTTCAATGGTATGGATGGCTAAATAATTGGAGAGTTGAGTATACTGAAGCCTGGCCATTAAAGTTTGAAGATTTTCTATCTTAATATAAACTGAGCATTGATTATATATATGTGTGTGTGTGTGTGTGTGTGTGATGATAATCTGGATCAACTTATGAGTGCTGGCACAGCATGAAATTCATATATTGGAGATTATTTATCTTTTTCACATATGTGGTCAGAAACATTGGTTGTATGAGATGGAGCAGTTAGTTGAAGGGAGCTTGAAAGTCCGGGTTCAAGCCCCTTACAGTTACAATTAATCCCCAAGTAGATAAATTATACTTGTATTAAATCAAATATTGATAAAAACAAGTGTATTTTTAAAATAGAAGCTAATATGTATTAATAAAAAAAATGCATTAAAATAAGTTTGAGCACCAGAAATACAAACACTGGAATTGATCCTAGAACCGCATATTCCAAAGTGTGACACCCAAGCATTCGTTAAACTGCAAAGGGCATATATATTAATAATAATATAGTTTTACTGCTCGGAAGTTCATACAAAGTTCAACACCAGAAATGAAATCGATTTGAGAAACTTAAACTCCAGAATCACTAAATAAAACAGTATAGAATAAACTAAAGGAAATGCTAACATTACGTTATACATTGAAAAACATGCATTTTCAGTGCTCGGCACAGAAGTAATCAAAAATGCATGATGGTTAATATTTTCTCTGTGTATGAAGTGAGGTATTAATGTTGTCTTCAATTCATTACATTTCATTACAGCATATAGTTCAACTGCTAAGAACTTTTTTTAAAGATTTCTAAATATTTTATTAGATGAAATCTTTTTAATTTCAGTTTTTAGTCATTACTATCTTTGAAGGCAAAAAAGACCATTTATTTTACGATTTTCCATTTTAAATATAAATATTTAACACTATATACACATATTTTACATAATAATAATAATAATCAATAAAGCAAGTCATATGTAACATGACATTGTTTTTATAAGCTTATATTTACAAAAATGTAAGAATGTTTCGGATAGAGATTTTAAATATTTTCTCTTACTGCACTCATCAATTAAGAACTTTTTTGAGCTATTGATATGCTCTCTGTATTACACATTTTACATCTGTAGAAATTATTTTTATCATTATATATATTAACAATAGGTAGAAATCTGTTCCACAATAATATTATTTTTAAATACAAAGTTCATATTGTATGAAATATACCTGCAAGAATACATTTGGACCACGGAATCCACTCTCAAAATCCACAGATTTAATAACCAATGATTTGAAAAAGTATTAAATAAAATAATAATCAGCATATAAAATGGAATTCTTGATTTTAACCAGATCAAATTTAAAACTTCACCATCAAACCTAAATCATGTATAAAAATCAATATCATAAAACTATAAAACAAAGAAGAGATTATTAAATAAATATTTCCCATTGAGATCAGATCTTCCATTAATTAGTAATAATGTTTCTCTGAAGAAATATCCAAGAATCAATTATTTTTTGTTCAAGTGACAAGAATGTTGCAAATATAATAGAAGTATCATTACTTATTAATGTGCCTCTATAACCAATCAATGTGATACGATGTCAAAATGTTTTTGTGCACTGAATATATAATCAGAAAGCTTTGTATAGTTTGGTGCCATTGAACTCAAAGTCCACAACTAATGCCCAATTTATTTTTTCCAGCGCTCAAACTTCTTATGAATTTCTAAGAAATAAGCTGTTTGATTACTTATTTTTATTTATGCCCAAAACGAAGACATGTTAAACATTTCTTCTTTCCAAGCATATATACACTCCCAATAAGTTTGTCTATTTCTTTACTCATAATTAGGGAATGATTTCTTTAGTCCTGGTTCATTTGTTTCTTTCATCCTATCCAATTTTAATAAATGTTGTTTCAATAATTCCACTATCCTGTCCTCACTTCATTATGCAGAATCTCTTTCATTCACTTTACATTCAAACTATTTCCAATCTCCATATAATTTATTCTAATCTTCTTCCAAATACTAATCCAAAAATAAATGTACACTATTCATTCTTTCAATCTCACATGACTAAATCTAAATCCAAATCCATTTTTCTCGATGATCTAAAGCTCCATTAAATAATAATAAATTCCCCAAGTATTACATGTGTCCTTTCATATTTTATATATTTTTATTTGTTCATAATTCCAAACAATTTTTTTCTATTCATATTCATTTTCCATAATGCAACTTCCATTTCACTAATCAATTTATTTATCCACTTTTCCCACCATTCAAAATTCTATACCTGTAATACATTCTGTATACATTTATTTAAATACATGGAAATAAATTATGTGACGTAACTACTGCCGCCTAGCAGTAGAATAAAGTACTAGAAAAATTTTTTCCCTACAATTCTATTATTAGTGAAAGTTAGCATTATAAAAAAAAATTAGCAGAAAATATCTAGCCATGGAATTACATAAAACATCTGAATATTTAATGACATTTGTTCTCTATAATTTAATTAATGTTTAGGAACTAATTTCGAAACATGTCAAAATAATAAATCAATTGGTCATAAAAGAAAAATTCACAGGATAAACTTACTTAATATGTTATTATGTAAAAAAAAAAAAAAATCCCCTACATATTGACTTCAAAATGAAAGTTGAATGAAAAGAATTTCATTGGAGGACTTAAATAAATAAAAGGCAAAAACAATCTTTTTGACCTAATAATTAAAAATAAATTCCATATGTTAAATGTGGCTAACAGATTATTACAAATTGATGAGAAAGAAATAACTGTTTGAGCATAAATATATTTCTAGATTTAGATCACTTATGACAGTTTCTATTTTGAATCAATTTGCTGATAGTCGCCATTAAATATAAATTATTTTAGTCTAATCTTCGTAAAATTAATTTTACTCTCTGCATCTTGCAAATTAACCCACTTCACCTGAGAGATTGTCAACATGTTTTAAATCCATTCTTATGTGAAATGAAGAAGAATCTCGATAGTATCTTGATCAGTGAAATGATTAGCTTCGTGACTTTCCAAAACATTTTTTTTCAAAGTTTTGTACTCACACAGATGACAGCTAAATGTTTCAGTACTGCAGCAATCTTCCTGTGCATACTTCTTGCTTTTTTTATTCATCAGAAAATAACGTTTCATATGAGTACATTTTTTATGATTTAATAAAGTAGTATGAGAAATGGCTTTGTAATCACATAAGCTACACTGAAAATCTTTTCTTTCTTTATGTGTTCCTTTATGCATTTTCAAATTTCTTTTGTCACCAGTAATATATTCACACAGGTTACAGTAGTATGACTTTTCCCCATGGTGCATACTCTCATGCCTTTTCATACTACTTTTGACAGCACTCTTATAATCACATAAGCTACACTGGAAAGGTTTTTCTCCTGTATGAGTTCTTCTGTGAACTTTTAAATTATGGTTTGCAGTAGTCTTATAATTACATACTGTGCAATGAAATAGTTTTTCTCCTGTATGTTTTCTTATATGATGTAATAAATATTTTTTATGAGCAGTCCTGTGACCACATAAACTACAGTGGAAAGGTTTTTCATTTGTATGAATTCTAACGTGTATGTTTAACCTTGCCATACTTATAGACTTATAATCACAGTATGAGCATTGGAAAGGCTTTTCTCCAGTGTGTGTTCTTTCATGAGTTATAATAGCACTTTTCACAGTACTTCTATAATCACAAAAACTACATTGGAAAGGTTTTTCCCCAGTATGAGTCCTTTTATGAACCATTAGTCTATTTTTGAAAGTACTCTTATAATTGCAAAAACTGCAATGGAAAACTGTTTTTTCTTTATGGATTACTTTATGTAATTCTAAATTATACACATCTGCAGCTTTGAAATCACACAAATGGCATGCAAATAAATTTTCTACTGTGTAAACATTTTGAATCATTTTAAAGTTACTTAAAGCCATGATTGAAACTATGAAACCAAATAACCATTTTTGAACAAACATGTAGATGTAATATCATTTTATCATGCTTATAAGTCATTCTTTTCAAATTTTGTCAATAATCAATATTTGTTTATGTGTAAAATCTATCTGCTCTTTCTAGTTCACTATTTGTATAAATACAATATTTTACAATGATAACAATTATTATTTAAAATTTTTCTAGTACAAATTGTAAATACTTTCAATATAATATATTCCTTTTGCAAGCATTTGCAGATGGGAGACGTATTTTCTTCACTTATAAGCTCCCTCAATCATCTACTTATCACCATATGGTCTTCTATTAAATCATTCCAGTCTTGCTATGATGAATATTTTGACGTCATTCGAGTTAATTTAATTATGATTAAAATCCATCTACTTCAATTAAATACATTTAGTTTTGTTTTAAATACTTTAATACAGTAACAGAGTGATAACTATTTATCAAGCAAATATTTTTGATTCAAAAACATCACTTTTGGTATCCAAACATCAGATAACTTTTTAAGCATCAAATCTTTAAATTATTTTCAATTATTATATTTAACGAAATGTACTTCATAAAAAAAAATGTTGATATATTATTAAAACTTCTTTCATCTGTAAATACTAACAAATCATTATAAAAGTCTTTCGTAAATTTAAAATCATTTTTGTTTTGCGAATCTTAACTATCTTAATATCCTTCAAAATTTTAATACACCATAAAAAAATAACTTCAATGTTTCCGTAAGCCAATGTGAATGTGAAATAACAGTCATCCGGTCACAACACGTAGGAATTATTCTCAATTTATGTCAATTCAGTATTCAATAACTTAGTCGACAAATTACTGTTAGAAATCATTAATATCTATACAAATTTATGCAAATATTTAAACAAAAAAATTTAAACAATCAACAACTATCATTCCATCTGTATACTGTAATGTAATTTAAACTAGCAGATTCCAATAAATCCTTTTACGCAATATTTTCAGTTCTTTATACTGCTGCATAACTTCTGAGAAATTTTTGATATTAATGTCAAAAATATCAATAAATGACCAATGGAAAGTCATGATATTAATGAATGACCAATGGAAAGTCATGATATTAATGAATGACCAATGGAACGTCACGATAGCAGTTACTGCTGATTAAATGAATTATTTATTTAACAGTATAGAACACTTAATATTCTGTGTTAATATCATAGCAACCAACTTCTGGTTGGTTGTATTTCCTGTAACAAATGCATCAATATAGATAAGTTACTAACATGGCAAAAGTTCTGTCATAAATAAAATCACAAAAACAAATTTTAAAATGAATTGTCCAATGATAACAGCTGCCCACCTAAAAAAAAAAAAAAAGAAAAACAAATATGAGAATTTCAATAAAGAATGATATTTCATTCAAAATATTAAGTTTACCTTTTTGTTGGCCAAAACATGTTCTTGTGATTAAATGAGGCGGACATGTAATGATAATTTTTAAAAATTTATAATTCAATAACAAATTTACAAATCGTATGACAAAGTTTAAAAAGGAAAATCCTTGACCAACAAGCATGCAATCTGGATTTTAAAAAAAATCAAAACAAAAGAAGCTTTGGAAAATGGTATTCTTCAGGAAAATATAATCTTGAGAGCATATAAAAATAATGTATTGTTGAATGCAGATCTTTTCACTAAACAAGAAGAAAATTCCGGACATCAACAATAAGTGATATAAGAAATATTAGGACAGTCAATGCTATAAAAAAAGCTCCTTAAGTCATACAGATAATGGCAATATTTGCCTCTTCGAATGAGTAGCCATTACAAAGTTCATGAGTTATCATGAGATCTCTAGTTAACATTATTCTAGTTGATTACCTTATGGTATTTTTTGAGACTGTACCATCAGTGTTGTATATGAAAACAAAACTATTTATTAAGATTCATATTTTAACACTTTTTTTCAGAAAACATGTTTTCAGTTTTTGAGAGTTCATGGTAAGAAAACAGATAAACTGAATTACGACTGAAAAGATATTCTAGAAAAATGATTATGGCCTTAACAATTCATCATGATGATTGATAGAAATCTAAATAATTGTGGAGTAGGGCTGAAGATGTGGAACATATAAATTCATTATAAATGATTATACTACATGAGATTTTACATAAACTTTCATTAATTGAACACAAATATAAAAATATATCAGTATTTTGAAAATTCTGAAGTATTACGTAGATCTTACATACAGAAGCATGTAATAAATAACAACAAACACAGTCATTCATAAATGATTATGGCTATTCTAGCTAAAAAAAAAAAAAGGTGGAAACAAAAAACTGCTCTGGAAATGAGTTTGTGGTGATTATACCAACCAATCTGTGAACCACAAACAGGTCATAGTAATTTTCTCTTTACTTGATATTTTATGACATCTCTTAATTTTTTCAACAGAAAATTTTAAAATCATGTCGAGTTGTGGCTCTTCCACATACTCTAACCTCTGCTTCATCTTCCCAATCAAAATGACATTGCACTTTTTAAAAATAGCTTTGACACAAACTAGACAGGGTCTACCTCTCCGTAAAAACTATGTTCATGTTAACCATAAAACCGTCTTGCGTGTATATATTTCTAAGAGTAAATATCATCACCTGAGCCACTAATAGTTCTGAATAATTGATAGTTATTAGATAATATATTGCTATCTACACCCCCAGAATAAAAAAAAATTATCCTTAAAAACACAAGCAAACTATTTAAATTATTTTTTGATAATCTAACGATTGCATAATTTTATGCATTAAGGTATAAGTGGATTCATTTTTTTTATCTCCTAGTAAAATTCAAAACTATTAGTGCATGATTCAGTTTGGAGCTAACCATTTTAATTAGTAATTGTCTAGTAACATTACTATTGAACACTTTTCTCTATTGTTTACATTTTAATCATTTGTAAAAATATTTACTTCAACATGCATATAATCTCACGGGGAGATGCTTGTTTATCATGCAGGCTTCAGAAAACAAGTAAGGTTTCAAAGTCTGATTTACAAACATTGCTGTCCATCTGTTCACTGAGGTAAAGACAGATTTGTCTTTTTAAAATTTCAACCAAAAAACGATTAGCTTGTGAGCCCATTTGGAGCTAACTAGTGGCTTCCTAGTAGCATGAATACTCAACTCTTTTTTCTAAATATTACATGAATTCACCCAATTATTTCTAATGTTCCTATAACAGCTACAATACCTAAATTATTTACAAATAAAAAAACACATAAAGCATTACAGTAAATTCCAAAAAAACAAATATGCAATTTCATTTTAAAAGATGATCTTCTTTCGAAGTTAGTACTTGGAAAAGAAGACTATTATGAAGTTTAATTAAAAAGAAAACTTTTTAAGAAAAATTCTTATGTTAAAATTTTGCATATCCAAATTTTACTTTAAACAAATATCATAGTTAGATTAGAACTAAGAAATCCTGGAACTGTTCAAAATTTTGTTTACAACTTTACTTGATACTAAGAAATTTAGACAATTTCAAAAAAGTCAGATATATAAGAAAATTAATATAATTTAAAAGAGTATCTTAAACATACAGTCTGAAAACTTTCAGAGTAACAAAACAATTACAAACACACAAGGACTATAGAAATCAAATTAAGATTAATTAAAATATTAGATAAGATGTATACCAATGAAATTCAAATATATAATATAATGTCATATACTAAAGAATATCAAAGATTACATTAAATCATCATATTAACATTGAGAAGAATGTACCACAAGCTGATTTCACATCTCCAAAACTTTTTATAACCATTTTTTAAACATTATTATGAATTAAAATGAAAAGTTAAGAGAATAAAAATGGAGATTTTCAGATGACAGAGCTGCTTTTGCAAATGCTTCAGATGAAAGCAATCATAAAATAAATGCTAAAAAGACTGAAGTAATGTTCATTGAATTTTCTCAGAAAAAAATAAAGATTAACAGCCATGAATTAAAGTTAACAACTATAAATACCTTTGTCAGATTATTAATACAGATGGAAACACTATGGATGAAATTAATGGAGTGCAAAAGGTAGAAATAACTTGATATTAATTTAAAATGCTAGTTCTTACTTAAAGATCTGAGACTTGGACAACTACTCAAAAAGTATGAAGAGATGTAAGTTAGAAGCAAGAAAGGATCAAAAACCAAACATGAGAGAACAAACAGGTATTACTGAGAAACATTAAAATACTGAGAGTTGGGCAGGGTATATTGCTAGAGATGATAATAGATGGATAGTTGAAATCTTAAATTAGATCCCAAGAGATTATAAAAGACTTAGAAAAAGACAGTATATAAGCTGGATAGATTAAATAAGGAAGTTTATTGATATAATGTGGAGAAGAGAGGCTAAAGTTTAAAGAAAGGGATTAGACTAAAAGACCTTCATTCTTCAGTAAATTAATAACGGTTGAAAATAATGTTTATTTAATATGTGATAGTGCAATACAATTAATACCTTACAACCTTTATAATTAAACTCATATGCTCTGTTCTCCCAATACCATACTTTTTTTTTTTCATATGTCATAGCATCGGCCGGGACGCGAACCCACACCCGTCTGCAACCAACTACTTGCTTGCAAGGCGGGTGCGATAATCTCTCGGCTAACAACGCTTGACCCCAATACCATACTTTGAAACAAATAAAACAATCATAGACAAACAGGTTCAATTAACTAAAGATGGCGTATCTTTGGTATTTCGTCGAACAAGCTCATTCGGATCCAATAATAAAACTCTTAGAAAAATCCTAATATAATTCGATGTTATCAACAAAACAATGAAAGGAGGTAAAGTTTAGAGAAGAAATCAGATTTATATAATAAACAAAAAAGGGACTCGATTATTGATTTTCAGTCATGGAGATTAGACAGTTGCACATTGTACAACAAGTTAATAAATTTGTTAAAGAGAGAAAAAAAAACAACCAAAAAAATTACATTAATGTAGTTGTAAACAAAAATATACTCGGGCAATGATTCACCATTTTCTATAAGTGTATTACATTTAGAAACTGAAAATAAACAGATCTACATAAGAATTAAGATTGTCGTTTTTTTTTTTATAAAGAAAGAACTTAATATGCAATCAAACCCATTATATGTTAAATATTTAAAATCCAACTTCGAATAAAATCTATGCAATAGTTTAATTTTTTAAATGTAATTGAAAAGTAATCTTCAATATAGCACCAGCCATTTCTTTCCACCGTTGTATTTACAGAAATAAGTTATATAAAATAATATCATATTTTTTTAAAAGAATTAAATAAAAGCATCAACCAGCAATGTTCCTTACCTAAACGTTGAAAATGTTTATTTGACATAAATTCTGTTTTTAAGATATTCTAAAAAAAAATTTTCGTTATCATGTGGCGACTCCTGTTGGACAATTGTGTTAAATTTATACATTAATTAAATATGTAGGCAGGATGCCATCAATTTTGAATTTTATCCTCCGGAAAAAAATTAATAGTGACATTTAAAATTTCCACGATCGCTATTGAGTTTTTAAATATGATTTATTTAAATAATTAATCCTTTTTTTAAAATCCGGAATATACATATTAGGTTTTAAAAGAGCCGAACAGGATTAAATTCTAATGTTTATTTCAACCATTCTTGTTTATTTATATGGTAAAGGAATGAACATAGAAAGATATCACCAAGAATGGTAAAGTTAATGACTTTTTTTGTTATTGTTGAGGATGGGTTTAGAAAGCACTTTAGTCTTGTTTCTTAGATCCTTAATAATTCTTAACTAATCCATCCGCTAGATTTTCTTGGAAGATAGGATGAATACGGTTACTTTATACATATATTGAATTAAATAATAGTATACTTATAGTAGATTTGTGTGTGCGCATTAACTAAGATAAAATACAGTTAATAATGAATTAATTAATAGGAAATCCAATATTTGTGAAAGATTTAATTTTATCATATATATGCTATGTATACATATTTTATTAAAGAATAAAGGTGTCAGTGTATGTATAGTCATTAAATGTAGATATGCTAGAATACTCCATAAATAAATAATTATGTAGAAAAAGAAAATCTATTGGAAAATGCAAGAGGGTAATGTACGTGTTTAGGAAAGTTCATTTTTTGAAAATTAGCAAAGTTGATAAAAAAAGTCTGCTAAAGAATTAAGTGAGAATTAAAATAAAGTTGTGTGTAAAAACTAGTAAAAAAATAAACTAATGAAAATGAAGTTGTTCTGGAAATAAATAAAGAAGACCTCTAGTTAAGCATCTCATTGGACTATCTCTGAATTAATGTGTGTGAGAAAATTGTGCAAAACTAAGTTACAAGTCACTGAATAAAGAGACTTGTTATTAAATCTCTAAAGAGATATTGACTTTTAAGAGATCTATGTGATCTTGTTCTCAACTGGCAAATAGCGAGTTGAATTTCTAATTCTGTCTTACTAATTATTATTTTTGAGAATAAATAAACTCTTGAAGTTTTATTTAAACCTTATTCAACAATGTATCTTTTAAATAATCACAATCTTCTTATACCTTTTAAGCAAAAATATATATTATTTTAATTACAGTTTCGACTGTTCCTCAGTCTTTTTCAGATCTCATTCTATATCTTTACTTTTTCCTTTTCATGACTGAATGGCTTTGGATATATTAATATACTAAAAAATTGTTCCCATTTGGGAAATCAATAGATAGTATTGGATTTAGATATGCAACAGTATAAGAATTGTCTAAAATTATATGGGTCATTGTTGAATTTTTAAAATTAGAAAAAAGTATGATGAGACAATTTGAAAAGTAGATAAATACTTACATTATAAAGGTAAATCCATTATTATATAGCGCTGAAAATTTTTTGAAATTATTAAAGCTGAATTCAATCTCCACTAATGCTCTATTTCTTAAATATTAAAAATCTCCACGCACTTGCCTGTCAATAAAAGTTTAAAAAACTTAAGTGAATCATTTACGTTTAGAGCATATTTCTTTATACACCAACTCTCACTGACCATGCTTAAATCAGGGCTTGAGTTTACTGTGTGCCTGATGTTATAATCAAATATTGAATTGTACAAATTTAGTTAACCTATCACAGGAAAAAGGCGGTGTTTCATTTTTAACTACCTACAATAGTACTTATATGACTTATAAATGTAAATCTATTATTATAATAGCACTGAAATTTTTTTGAAATTATTAAAGTGGAAGTCAACCTCTGCTATATTTTTAATATTTAAGAAATAGTGCATTAGCACGGTTGACTTCCGTTTTAATAATTTTTATTATAAAGGTAAAAATATTAAAAGAACAAATAGTTGTAAGACTCCTTATAAATAAAAATATTTGTGTGATTGATGATAATATTAGACATAATGGTAGGATATGGTATTCAACTGAATAGAAGATATCAAATATAGACTTTTTTTATAGATGTATAGAATACTTTAGATTAGACCAACAATTTTAAAATTGTCATGGAAGACTTTTAATGCAAGAAAAGTATTGTGGATAAATTTGGATATAGAGACAGAAATGTAAAGGGAAATAATCTTGGGGAATTTGTGGAAAAAGGAAATCTCTATATTGAGAATTTTTTTGGAAAAAATCCAATGTGGAAATGAATATGATAGCATTCAAATAATGATGAAGAAGAGATGAATTATATTTTGATTAATAGAGATATGTTATGACTTATATTTTATCAATTCAATTCAAAAAGTTATCAATTCATGAGATGTAATATAAATATTAGTTCTTAGAAAGTCTATTGAGAATATTCCTGACCTTCAGAAATATTCTAGCAAATGTAAATTGGAACTTGATTTAAAAATCTTTATAGTCTTTGATAATGATTCAGACTTCAATGAAAACAGCAAGAAGAAAACTTGATTCGCTGCTAAACAATGATACACAAATAACTTATAATATTAAATCACGCTATCACACTTACGATGTAAAGCTGTAACAACAAATAGAAAAATAAATTAAATGGCTGAGCGCTTTCAAGATGTCCTAGTGACTCATTTGCATAGAATTTGCATATTGTATTTATATAATGATTTCAAAGAATGAGTCATAACTGGCTATGATTATGAGAAGTACATCTTCTTGAAAGCGCTCAGCCATTTAATTTTTCTATTTGTTGTACAGCTTTACGTCGTGTGATAGCACGATTTAATATTATCATAATTTAGACAAACATAAAGTATAAATCTACAGGTTATTACTTTATAATTTACTGGTAAATTATCAATTGAGATAAGGCAATGTTAGAAGGTATAAATATTTTTTTTAAAAATGAACTATTTAATGGAATTTAATATCTGCAATTCTTTAGAATGATATGAGAAAGAGTTGATATCAACATGAAAAAATGCAAATGAGAATTGGCAAAAACAACAACTGTAGAAGTAAAAAACAACAACACAAAACTATAAAACACCATCTTGATATTGAGAGAAAAGTTGTTTGAGAAATAAAAAATACTAAAAAAAGAAACAGTATACAAAAATGTGAAAAACTTTATAAAGGAGATCAAATAATTTATTTATTTTAAGCTTTTTATTTTTTTATAAATATTATAGAGATGAATGATAAATCTCTTGCACTGTGTGATTTCATTATCGATAAAGATTACAATACTGTGAAATAAGTCAAACTCATTCATATCAGTAGGAAAGCTAATCGTGAACTCCTTAGTAAGTGAAGATTCAGTACATATGCTGATCCCAGAGTTGCCAATCCAAAATTATAGAAAACTTCTCTGTAGAAATAAATAGATATATGCTTCAAAAATCTCATTCATCATTTTCATGATTCTAATGAATTGTTTTGTTGATTTCTCAAGTAATAGTGAATATGTGTGTAAACTAATAATTTCAACCAATTTTTTTTTTTTACCAAAGAATTGACAAATACAGCTAAACATTAAGACAACTTTGTGTCATGTCTCTTTATGATGTTGCTAGTTATGAAGGAAGAAAGAGAATGGGTATCCATTCTGTCTTTCCTAAAAAAAAAAAACAGACAATACACAAACTTGCTTTAAAGTTTCTCCAACTATGATTGATTAACTCTGATAATAAAAAAAATGATGAAGATATTAGCTCACACATATTTTGCTATCACTTGAGAAATTAACAATGATTTTAAAGCATAATAACAATAAATCAACCAACTTAACAATATGATAAGGCAAGAGTAGCTTTCCACTTTAGTGCCATCTATCATACATTTGAATAATTATAGATGGTACTAGTATAAAAAGCTGAGTGCTTATTATTAACATTTCTAGCTAGGAAAATAAAGTGCTTACTATTAAAGAAGTATTGAAGGTACTAAAATATATAGTTACTGAAATGGTTTCAGATTTATATAACTTTTAAAGCAGGTTAAATTGGATTCAAATTCTTAGGCTGATTTGACTTTCAAGATTTTAGACTAATAAATAAAGTAGAATTTAAGATAGTTGTTGATGCATATCTGCATTTCTTCCTATTTTGAGGATGCACATCTAGATAAGAAGAATATGAATTTTTTACGTACTTTGTAGTTAATGATTAATTAAGCTTATCCTGTTATTATATTATTCGAGTGGAGAGCTGTTTGTCTTACCTTAGGATATCTTACTTGAGAAATAAGTGATAGTCAAAATGCTGAGGGCCTATTTTTGCAGAGAATTTTTCAATATCTATGAATTAAATTTTGTTTTAAACAGCAAGATTCATTTATTATTGATGATAAAAATTTTTTAACATTGTGAAGAATTCTATATAATTCTATATATACTTCTTTCTTCTTCTTCAGTAATTTTGCTTATTCATACACAACTATATATCTTATTAAATAATCACCATCTTCTTATACCTTTAAGCAAATAATGTTTATTATTATAATAACAGTTTTGACTGTTTATCACAGTCTTTCTTCTTCAGATCTCAATCTATTTCTCTATCTTTCCCTTTCCATCATTTGCTATACAATAATTTTCAAAATCTTTTAATTTCATCTTTTAACTGTAAAAGTCTTCACCACGATGAGCCGATTTGGAATTTTCTTTTAATAAACTCTTGCAGCAAAAATTAATTAAGCCAATAAACATCACATGATCACCATTTCTTATGCTTGCTTATAACTGTTATTAAAACAGGTAAAACTCTCTATACGTATTGCCATTCAGTGCAAGCCAGAGTAATCAATGGATGATAGAAGGCGTGTGCATAAACTCCTCATCTAGTGCCTACTCATCCAATAACCCCCGACTAGTTTCTGGCTTGAACTGAGTTCAGACCTATATGACTATATAAGGTAATGAGCTTGGATTAAAAATATTATAGTGTTTTCAATTTAAAACTCATAGTTTTGTAGTTAAGTAGAAATAAAAGGTGGCTGCTGGAGAGTTGCATTAGATCCTAAGATCTAGTTGCAGTGCTCTTAGATCCAAGTCTTCCCACTGACGAAGGCCACAAGCCAGAAATTAGTGTGGGGATATTGGATGAGTAGGCGTTAGATGGGGATTTTATGCACAAGTCTTCTGGCATTCATTGATTACTCTGGCTTGCACTGAGTGGCAATACATATAGAGAGTTTTGCCTGTTTCAAAAATTAATTACACATAATATAACAATTATTAAATGGTTTTAAGAGTCTAAAATATAATAATTAAAAATTTTTAAAATTATGTTAAAACAAATAATTTTGTTCACTAATCTACTCTAATTGTATTGGCCCAACAATTGGAAAATAGTTGATACTTGTTGCCAAGAAACATCATCACTTGGAAAATTTGCTAATTCACCAACTTTAATAGGACCATCATACTCAAAAATAAAAAAAGTTACGTAATGCTTTCCATATTTTCTAATGTCTACATAATTTATCAAAATTTTAATCCATGTTACGCCACTTGTAATGTAAGTGAACTAATATTGAATATTCCACGAATGAATTAAAAAGATTTGATCCAGAGAGAGTCATGCCATAAAGATATCTCTAATGGTTAGTAGTGACAAAAATATTCTATTAAGAAGTTCAAAATATCTTCTCAGATTTTTTAGCCTACCATGAGTTGTTCTGCTTTGCCAATAAGCAAACATCATTCACAAAAATATATAACCATTAGCCAAACCAACATCCACTATAGAGATTACAAAGTGCATACTTATTAATTCAAATTATTCCATTTTAATTATACTTAGGATTTATATAATTTGCTGAATTAGATAAGATTCAGTGAACTAACTTTAATTAACGTATGGCACAGGATCTGGATTACATGGTTCTAAGTTTTCACACATGATAATAAACCCTATAAGTTTTGCATTTTAATGTTTTATACATAGATGTCTGCAAACACACACACACACACACAGGAATTTTCTATTAACTGAAAGGAGACCCTTTGATTCCTCTTGGAGGCCTTAAAGGAACCGAGCAGGGCAAATTCCTAATGTCCACTCCATACGTTCTTGTCGTTGCAGCTGTTATTACTATGTGATTATTCATATAGTATACGAACATGGATGGGCTGCTCACCAACACGCATTGGCCAGCGTGGTGAGTTTATTGGCTTTTTACCTCTGAGTTTAAGATCAAGAAACACCATGGTCTTTCTTCTCAGTGCCTGATAAGGCAGAATGAATGTTTGTGTAAATGATAAATATTTTTCCAATACATATATACAATTATGACAGACAAAAATAAAGCATGGCCCTTATTCCCAGGAGGCTGTAAAGTCACCAACCAAGGCAGCGGTTGGTGGACGAAGGCGGAGGGTGCTAAGAATCCCCTGATTGCGGACCCAGGCTGCCATTTCATGACGACTTTTTATTTAGGTACTTACAACTGCAGATCACTTTCAAGTGAAGGAAGATTGCAAGAATTAGAAGAACTGTCTTATATTAAATGGGACATTATTGGACTTTGTGAAGTTAGAAGAAAAGGAGAAGAAACAATTGATTTAAAAAGTGGACATATACTCTATTATAAAGGCACACATATTGGAAATACAAGTGGAGTAGTATTCATTATAAATAAAAAGTGGAAGAACAATATTGTGGAGATTGATGGTGTATTGGACAGAGTGGCAAGATTAGTTATACAACTTAATAGCAGATACCAAATGCAGATAATTCAGGTTTATGCCCCAACAAGTTCTCATAGTGATGAAGTAGTAGAAGATTTTTATATGGATGTACAAAAGGCTTTTGATCAGAATAAACAACATTTTAAAATTGTTAAGGGAGACTTTAATGCTAGAATTGGTAAACAAATGAAAGATGAAATTGCTGTAGGTAATTTTGGTTATGGTAATAGAAATGAGAGAGGACATAGACTTGTGGAGTTTGCAGAAACAGAAAAGCTTTATATTATGAATTCATTTTTTGAGAAAAATATTAAAAGGAAATGGACATGGAAGCATCCAAATGAAGGTACAGCAGAATTGGATTATATTTTGACTAACAGAAAATACATATTTCAAGATTGTAATGTTCTTAATAAATTTAACACAGGAAGTGATCATTGATTAGTAAGGTGTAAATTACGTGTTAATGTAAAACTAGAGAGACAAAAATTCTTAAGAAAAACAATATTTACAGTTGATATTCCTAATCTTCAGAAACATTCTAATGAATTTAAATTAGAACTTACAAATAGGTTTCAAGTGTTAGGAGATTTTGAACATGATTCAGATTTGAATGAAATTAATATGAAAATAGCTGATACACTTTTAAAAACTGCAACAAACATAGCTGGTAGAAAAAAGCAGCAATTGACTAATAAAATTTCTACTGAGACTAGAGAATTTATGAAGAAAAGAAGGAATATGAAGATATACAAAAATGATGTATTAAAAAGAATTGAATATCTCGAATTTTGTAAAGTGGTACGGAAAAGAGTTGAAAATGATATAAGAAAGTATAACTGTGAAATAGCAAGAAAAGCTGTAGAAGAAAATAAAAGTCTCAAAAATGTTAAACAACATTTTGGTATTGGTAGGAAATTTATATCTGCAATAAGAAACAAAGATGGAATTATTACTAAAAAGAGAGATGACATCATGAAATTGGTAGAAGATTTTTATCAAGAATTATATAGTAATAAAGAACAAGTACCTCCTATATCTATTACATCTTCCGAATTGCCCAGAATTTTAAATGAAGAAGTGAGACATGCAATTAAGTGTATGAAGAAAGGAAAGGCTCCAGGAAATGATGGAATTATAATTGATATATTAAAAGAAGCAGGTGAAGAAATAGAAACAATTTTAGCAAAGTTATATACCAAATGTCTAAATGATAAAGATGTACTGGAAGGTTGGAAGAATGCAGTAATAATATTAATATTTAAAAAAGGTGATAAAGAAGATATTAGAAATTACAGACCTATCAGCCTTTTATCAGTTTTATATAAAATTTTTACCAAGATAATTACAACTCGTCTACAGAGAACTTTGGATTTCCACCAACCAAGAGAACAAGCTGGATTTAAAAGTGGTTTTAGTACAATAGATCATATCCAGGTATTGAGAGAAGTCATAGAAAGGACAAACGAATATGAGTTGTCATTATGTTTTGGATTTGTAGATTATGAAAAGGCATTCGATTCTATACACATTTCTTCAGTGATTAAAGCATTGGATCATCAAGGTATAGATCCAGGATATTGTCATATTTTAAAGAATATTTATAAAAATGCAACAGCAACAATTAGATTACATAATGATACTGGAAAAATCAACATTGAGAAAGGTGTAAGACAAGGTGACTCCATATCTCCAAAACTCTTTACAGCAGTGCTGCAAGAAGTATTTTGTGAATTAAAATGGGAAACTAAAGGAGTGAAAGTAAATGGAGAGTATTTAAGTCATTTAGATTTCGCAGATGATGTAGTTGTTTTTGCAAATAATGCTTCAGAGCTGCAGGAAATGTTGCAGGAGTTAGCAGATGAAAGTAGAAAAGTAGGACTAAAGATAAATGTTAAAAAGACTAAAATAATGTTTAATCGATTTGCCCAAAATATGAAAATAAAGATTGATTATGAAGAATTAGAAGAAGTTAACAGTTACAAATATCTTGGTCAGATTATTAATACAGATAGAAACATAATGGAGGAAATTAATCATAGAATTAAACTTGGTTGGAGTGCTTTTGGTAGAAATAACTTGATACTAAAAGGAAATATGCCTATGTGTTTGAAAAGGATGGTTTTTAACAAATGTGTTTTACCAGTTCTTACTTATGGATCTGAGACTTGGACACTTAATAGAAGAGCAATACAGAGACTTCAGACCGCTCAAAGGAGTATGGAGAGATGTATGTTGGGAGTAACAAGAAGAGATCGAAAACACAATGTATGGGTAAGACAACAAACAGGTGTTACTGACCTTATTGAAAAAAATTAAAAGATTGAAATGGAGTTGGGCTGGACATATTGCTAGAAGAGATGATAATAGATGGACAATTGAAATTTTAAACTGGATTCCAAGAGATTGTAAAAGACCCAGAAAGAGGCCACATGTGAGATGGATGGATGAAATAAGAAAATGTGCAGGGGTGTTGTGGAGAAGAGAAGCTAAAGATCGGAAAAGATGGATTAAACTTGGAGAGACCTTCATCCTGCAGTGGATTGATAATGGTTGATGATGATGATGACATAGATGTCAAGAATTTAGAAACATTTAACAAAAAATATTACATTTATATCAAAAAGAATTGATAATGCTTTAATGATCATTTGTTTATTTGTAGATATATTGTCATTTGAAATAAAAAAATGGTATTAGTTAAAACATATGGTATTTATGAATTAAATTTACTTAATATACAAATCTATATTACAAGAAAAATTTAAAGTTCCCAAGGAGAAAAACCCCAAATAAAATAAAATAATTTGTAATACAAAACACAATATAGTGATTCAATAAGAGAGAGAGAGTACACATAAAATAGCACCTGAAGTTATTCATTCTCAAAAAATTATGTGAAATTGAGTGATAAATGCATTAAACCTTTTTTACCAATCACTAATAACTGATATGTTATTACTATTCTATAAGATGGACCAACAATTATTTTATTTTATTAATATTCTACATTTTATTGTTTTATAAATCCAATTAAGTCAAGTTATTAAGATAAAAGGAAATTACAAAAAAGTATACATATACTAAAATAATGGATAGGAAGCCATTTCATAACCACTAGACATCACATGATCACAAGATGTTTAATGGTTTAATACCAATCCTGCCAATAGGATTATGGTAACTGTGGCTATTAAAGAACCAAATGCACCAAAAACTATGGATGCTAAACTGAGTTAATGAGCTTGAATTGAAAACATTATTGTGTTTTCATTTTGGGCACAAAGGTTTATAGTTAGTAATACAGTAAAAGGTGGCTTCTGGAGAGTTGCATGAGTTCCATGGAAGGTTGTATTAGATCCTAAAATCTAGGTGGTGCTCTCAGATCCAAGGCTCCTCACTGATAAAAGCTAAAAACTAATCTGGGGATATTGGATGAATTCTGTTGTGGGAGTGGATTGTTTTTTGTAATGTTAATAAGATGATTCAAAGGAGGGTGAAGAACAATTCTGTATGTTTAAGTGCAGATTTTGTTTATACAGTAAGAACTGATAGTATATAGCATTAGGCAGTATTTAATTGTTTATTATAATGTTGTGTAAGTACATTTTTTAATAATTTGTTAAAGTACATTGTAAATACAGAAGTTGCAATAAAGAATGTTTTCTCCAATCTGTTATTTTCTTATCTCTTTTTGCATTAATATTATAAGCACATAATTTAACTAGAGAAGTTTTTTCTCTTTCTGCATTTAATCCTATAATTTAAAACAGTCTTGTCATTACAGAAATAAAACTTTTTTAAGAAATATAATTTATAATTAGAATAGATTGAAATTTTTTTTTTTCTATGCATGTAATTTTATATACTATCATACTAATTTTTATAACTGTTTTGTAGTTACAATACAGTACTTTGAAAAATTTTTTCTCCTATATGAGTTCTTTTGTATTATCAAAGTAATTGCATTTTTAAAAATAAAATATCTGAAGTGACACAATAATAAAAAACAAATTTAAGTATGTGTTATTTCATTAGTTTTTCAAGACCACTAATGATTTCTATACTACATATTTAAATTACTTTTTACAGCAATCTTATAATTGTAAGTTGAGATTTTTCATTAGACTATAAATTATGTTGATATACTATCCATAATTTATTCCTCACATCCCAACTACAAAATTCTGTTTATTACTTCCATTCAAATTTACAAATATGGAATTAGATATAAAAAGACTTAATAGAAAAAAATAATTTTAAGAATCATAATTATGAGGAGGTAAATGGATTTTTACTATTAATAAAATCTCTGAAGCATAACAAATATCCAAACAAATATCTATTGATAAGATCTGCTGTTAACTCTAGAGAGATTATGAGGTTTTGAAAGCAATTATTTCTATTGAGTGATAAAAAAAAAATTATAATAACTTTTAAATACAAAAACTATATATAATTTTCTTATACTCATAAACATTTTATGCAATGTGAGGAAAGCTATTAAATCTCTCAAACAGGATATATCTATAATCATTCTCCCTGTTAACAACACTACAGTTGAAATGGATAAAACTGATTATGATAACAAAATACAAGAATATCTCACAACAGGCCAAAACAGAAATGAGGCAAATACCCAATTCCAAGTACAGAAGTAAAGTTACAAGGATTGATTATACCTGAAACATCACAGGTATTTCAGTGATTTAAAAAAAATTAACATCACATTTCAGCAAAATTCCTCATCTTTATGAATGATGTAAAAACCATAAAGAAAATGTTCCATTAAGGTCTATTGTTAGTTCTAGAAATTAATCATGTCAAAACTAATCAAGATTTCTTTTCAATATTCTTAGTCCATTGGCATACAGGACACAGTCCATCTGGAATTCTAAGCACTTTTTAGAATTAATTAGAGGACATGAAAATGGAAAAAACGGACATATTGATAAGCTTTGGTATGGAAATATTATTTACAAATGTACCATGTGATAAAGCATTGTCTATTGTAAGAAAAAGGTTATATGATGATAATAGTTTACAAAACAGGACAACTCTACCTACTGATAGTATAATGGAACAATTAATCTTCTGCGTAACTACAATGTATTTTCAATATAACCCAAAATTCTTCCAAGTAAATCAAGGAATGGCCATGGGATCACCACTGCCATCTTTGCTTAGCAACGTTTACGTGAAAGAAATTAAAACTATAGCCATTATACTACTCAATTTCTGTTTTAAGTGTGGCTTCACTATGTTGATGAAACATTCGTTGTACGACCACATGGTGAAACATGATTACAGTCATTCTGAATGCACATCAACAACACATTTCCATCACTTAAATCCACAATGTAAGAGATGTTCTTGTGAGAAGATTCATTCCCTTAGGGCAAAGTAAAAAACAACAGTTTATAGGAAACCAACATAGATGGGCAAGTGCTTGACATATACATCCAATCATATTAAAAGCACAAAACATGGAATTATACTATCACTATGGACAAGAGCAAAGGAAGTTTATTCAAAAATCACTGATTTGGAAAATAAAAGGATTTACATAGAGCAAACTCTCATAATAGATAACAAACACCACCAAAAGAAAAACAATTATTTGCACTGTAGTGTATCCATGCATATCAGAAATGGCAGAGAAATTTAAAAAAAATCTGCAGTCAATATAACATTATAAAAATTTTACAAAACCATTTCACACTTTGAGGAATTCTAACTAAACTAGAAATGCTGAAGAGCAAAAGCCGAATCTATGAAATATCATGTGAATGTTGAAGGAAGTAAATTGGTGAGACCTAACACCCTGTTGAATGGTAATTGAAAGAATAGAAACTAATGGTTAAAAGAAAAAAAAAACTAATGTATCATGTATGTACTAATGAACGTATGTTTAATTGGAAAAATACAAAAATATTGGATAGAGAGAAAAAGATGCAAAGAAGAAAATTCAAAGAAGCTGTTTATATGGCAACGGTAAATAATCCTATAAGTCAACTTAGTAGGCCAATATATAATGTCTAGAAGCCTCTAATTAACCTCACTTTTAGAAAAAAATATTAATTAATAATAATAAAAAAACCAAAATTGGAGGGATCAGAAGGATTTGAACCAACCTTCTTAAATAAATATATGAAATTTCTATGATTGTTGCCTTTAATAGAATAGCTCAGTTGGTTAGAGTGATGTCTTAAAATTCAATATTCAAGAATCTGAAGGTGTCCTAATATTGTCACTGGTCAGGCTAGCAATACTTGAAGAATGGAAAATACTACTCAAAACAGTGTCTAATTAATTACTAACCTGTGATTGTCTATTTGTGTTATTACTAATAAGTTGTTTGTATTTGAAAAGTTAAAAATTTTATAAACATTATGATGAAAATAGTCCAACATATTATTATCACAACTCATAAAAAAATTTTAAATATTGTTTGTTTTTCCAAGTTTTGTAATTAAATATTCTTTTTAAAACATAACACAATGTTTATATAAAATAATATTAAAGAAGAAATTATGTTCTAAAACCTAGATAATGTTAAATAAATTGCTCAAAGCAGATGGTGAATTAATGCTTCACTGAACACAATTTTAAAAATGTTTACTTATTTTTAATTTCCAAGCAACTGTTTGTTAATCACATATATAAAGGCAGAAATTGGAAAATGTAATAAAATATTGAGTGCAAAATATATGATATAAGACAGTTAGTTGATGTTCAAAATCAATATCATGGCTTCACTTCACAAATATTCTAAGTGCAGATAGTATTAAAAAAATAATTATTAAATGTTTATTACTAGTTTTAATGCATAAGTATCAATTAAAAAAGATTTTCAGCTAAACACTTAATTATCTGGGTAACAATTTAATAATGCCAGAAAGATCTGAACCTAAAATAATCTATAGATGGGATTTATTAATGAATTTAACTTTACAATAAGATTATTTTCTCTTCATTTAACAGATGTAAATTATTGATCACAGGAATCGAAAAAAAATGATAACAGTATCATCATCTGTGAAATGATTTACTTCATGACTTTCCAACAGACTTTTGTTAGAGATTTCATAATCACACAGCTGACATTTAAACATTTCAGTCCTGAAATCATCTTCTGCTTTATGTTTTATTTGTTTATTTTGAGCAAAATTCAGAAGAAAATGCTTTATATGAGTACATTTTTTATGATTTATCAGTATATCTTGAGAAGCTGCTTTATATGTACATAAGCTACATTGGAATAATTTTGATTCTGAATGAGTTTCTTCATGTTTCTTTAAAAATTCTTTTATAGAAGTCTTATATTCACACAAACTGCATTTGAAAAGATTTTCTTTGGAATGATTTCTTTCATGCCTTTTTAAAATAATTTTATCAGTAGTTTTGTAATCACAAAAAATACAATTGTGTGCTTTTTCTCCAGAGTGTTTTCTTATATGCATTTTCAAACCAGCTTTATTAGTAGTCTTGTAATCACAAAAGGTGCAACAGTGAGGTTTTGAACTTGAATGTATTCTTCCATGTTTTATTAATGCTATTTTCTTACTACTACTGTAATTACATAAGCTACAGTGAAATGGATATTGTTTTTTATGGGTTCTTTCATGTCTTTTAAGAGTGCATTTTACAGCTGTCTTATACTCACACAATTTGCACTTAAAAGGTTTGTCACTCGAATGAGTAGTTTCATGTACTTTTAATTTACTTTTTACAGCAGTTTTGAAATTACACAAAACACATTTAAAAGGTTTTTCTTCTGTATGAGTTCTCTCATGTACTTTTAAGTTGTATTTGTTAGCAGTTTTATAATCACATAGAATACAATTGAAAGGTTTTTCTCCTGTATGTGTTCTTTCATGTTCCAATAATTTACTTTTATAAGCAGTCTTGAAATTACATAAGCTACAACTAAAAGGTTTTTCTTCTGTATGACAAAAATAATGCACCTTTATATTTCTTTTCTGTGTAGTCTTATAATCACATAGGTTACAATGAAAAGGTTTTTCACCGCTATGAACTCTTATATGTACTTTAAAATTATGTTTTGCAGCAGTCTTGAACTCACACAATTTACATTCAAAAGGCTTCTCATTTGAATGAGTCATTTCATGCGCTTTCAGATTACTTTTTGCAGCAGTCTTAAAATCACAAAAAGAGCAATGAAAAGGTTTTTCTCCTCGATGTCTTCTTTCATGTTCTAGGAGCTGAAATTTGCGAGTCGTTTTATAATCACATAATCTGCATGAGAAACGTTTATCGCCTTTATGAACCATTTCATGTGCATTCAAATTACTTTTTGCAGCAGTCTTAAAATCACAAAAAGAGCATTTATAAGGTTTTTCTCCTCGATGTCTTCTTTCATGTTCTAAAAGCTGAAATTTCCTGGCAGCTTTGTAATCACATAATCCACAACAGAACCGTTTATCGTCTTTATGAGTCATTTCATGTGCTTTCAAATTACTTTTTGCAGCAGTCTTAAAATTACAAAATGTACACCTAAAAGGTTTTTCGCCTCTATGTTGTCTCTCATGCACTAAGAGTTGAAATTTGCGGGCAGCTTTGTAATTACATAATCCACAACAGAAACGTTTATCTGTTGTATGTGCCATTTTACGTAATTTTAAAGCATTCTTTTAAGCAGCCTATTCATTATAAAACAGGAAAATAAAACTGGTCCTAAGCCATAAATTATTTTTTGAATTTGTAGATCATTCACCTGTGCGGCTGTTAATTCATGTAAGTAGCAGTACTCATTTTTTAAAAACATTAAAGCGTTGATTAATATTTATTTGTACTTTTACGTAAATTAGTCAATGTACATTATCTTTATTGTGATTTTTTACTTTCTTATGGAACTATTTATATATTGCTGATGCAGATTACTTCCTTCCTAACAATAATTCTTATTCAATAATTATATAAAAAGATATGTAGAGAATACTTCTTACATACTATGAATATTTTTTAAGTCAGCATTAAATGAGATATTAGTTTATATACCTTTAGTGAAGATAAATTTATATTCAAACTAAATTGATTTTTCTCTGAATTATTTACTCACATATTACCTAAATTATTTTTCTTAGCTTTTAAGCACAGATCAATCATCATTAGCATTAGTGAGTGTGATTATAAATTTTTTTTATATTCAAATGCAAACTAAGTCATCATATATATTAAACTTACATTTTATTAAGATTCATGTAAGAATATTTTATTTATATTTGTTTTAGGAACATTATAAATTATAATTTGTGTAAATTCTTGAAATGTGAAGAATGCATTTATTTACTAGAAACAGACATTAATTTCAATTAAAAAAATGTATGTTGATATGAAATAATTTCAATGGATTTCCCACTTCACAAAAGAGAAAGCTATTAACATTATTTTCATTACTGTGTGTGATTTTTTATTTAAAGCATTTATCACTATGTCCTTCCACATGATGCAGAAAATATTAAGCACAATGATTCATTACTAGTCTGCACTTCAAGGTTTCTCTGAATAGTCCAGAGAATCAAGAAAGTTGTACTTGGTTGTAAGAGCTTGTCATGAAAATCATCACAACGATCACATTTTGAAACTGGAATTATCCATATGCAAATTGCTGCCACCCTAAAGAGAATAAAATCATACATTAAAAAAGTTGTATTCAATAAAGTATAATGACTAATTCAAAAAAAACTTTTATGAAAATTATATTAACCACAACCTTGTTTTAAAAATAAATGAATAAATTATGTAAACAATTTACCCTGGAGACAGTTCAGATACAATAAAAAAAATTAGAAATGTATTGTAAGGATGGCTTACAACCCTAACACACCATCCTATGTTAATCCATACTACCAATTAAAGCTGTGGAAAATATTTGCTTAACCAATAAATTGCTAAACAATTTATACTGGTATTTTTTTAAAAAAGCTAAAACGATTTTTTCTATTGTAATAAAAAAGGTAATAAAAAATCAGTCAAACATATATGTACGTTAACACTAAAGTTAGAAACTTATGTTGTACGTCATTAGTTAGATTAGAACAAGATGCACAAAATAATGACCTAATCTAAAATTAATTATGTAGCAACCAAGTGCAGAAATGAAATTAAAAACTTCATTAATAATTGTTTTAGTTCCATTAATACAAGTAAACATATGTATAACAATAGGAAACCATATCAGTATATAAGAAAATGCAAGATTAAACATCAAAAGTATAGGGGATTTGAACTCAGATTTTCATGTGTATCAGTTGTATGAGATAGTGTGGATAGTCAAAGAGTGCTTGAAAATCTGAGTTCAAATCCCCTATACTTACAATTAAGCTCCCAGGTTTGTAAAGAGTGCCTGGTTTTCAAATATTTAACATTAACATATCAAAAGGTGGAAATAAACTAAATCTCGTTTTCAAACTGAATGTTATATAAAAACAGTTCGAATTTTCATGCCTTTCTCTTTCAAAATAATGCTCTTGCTAAATAAAAGTCAACTTCACTATTTTTAAATTTCAAATGTGAATATGGACATATGTATTCAGAATTAAATTTATTTTAAATACCGTTAAAATTAATAGAAGTCCAATCACCAAATTAAATTGAAGATTAGTAAATAACCAAACTAACTTGAAGAAGTGAAACAATTTTTTTTTTAACATTAACTTTATCTATGCACAAAGAAGAAAAGTATATAGTTATTAACAACTGAATAGAAAGTAAATCATTGTTTTTTCGTATATATAAATTGCTATTGAATGCCAAATTGGAATTGAATAAAAAAAAAGTATATAGAATACATCGCTACATAATGCATTCCAGCTAAATTAACAATACCGTAGGGAATCAAACACCAACACCAGAGCCATGAAAGCACAGTGACTTACTTCATCTGTTTATTGCTGTAAAGCCTGAAAAACATCCACTGTCTTTTATAAATGCCTACATATAACTCAAGAGAAAATCAACTGGAGAAGATCGATATATTATTGTTTCAAGCATAAGAATGCCACTCTTCGAAGGAGCAGTGTTCTATCTTCATCCAGATCTATCTTGAAGATGATGGACTAATATGGACATTTCTAATAGACTCATCGGACTTTAACTAATACAACTGATTGGAAAATTTGATTTTTTTTTCTATTATTATTTTCTTTAATTTTCGTTTCCGCACTTGGAAGGAGAAGTGTTTGGAACTTTGGAAAAGTTCATTTTAAGAGTATAAATAGAAGGGGGGAAGTGAATAGATCAATTAAACATTCTTTTATGTTATCAAATAAAATCTAGGTCAACTTACCCTTCCATCAACTTGATAATGACATATTAACATGGGATAGGATATGAGGTAAGATTTTGGTGATATCCTATATTAATTACAAACACTATATAAAGGATAGGGACAGAGTTCTCATTAGTTGTTTAACATTAATTAACCTTTGTTATATGTTTCTATTTGATTTTTTGTGTAATTGATTAACAATCTTGTATGGATGCTTCTTTTCTATCAATATTAGTGATATTTATAAATAGGAGGGGCCTCCCAAGAAGATTTACCACCATCAATATAAATTGGATAATGAGGATTACTTAAATGAGATTGTAAATAGAAATGATTTAGCCAGTTAGATTTGTGGTTGTATAAAATTATTTTTATGTATATACATCTTTGTAAATAACTGATGCCAAGTGTATGAATTTCTACCATGGGTTGAGGGATGAGGATTTTTATTATTATTACTATTAGATAGCAATGTGATAGAAGCTTATCCTTGACATAACAGGTCATAAAATTCAGTATTATTACACCATTTGTTTATTTTTTGTTGTTTTTGTTATCAATAAATATTAAAAGAATTTGTTACTTGAATCTGGTCTCTAGCTCATCATTATTCTAGTAACCATTATCAATATTATTATTATTATCTCACTTATCATCATTATTCTTATTATTAAAATCACAAATATACATATTCATGCCGATTGATGTGATAATCTTCAATATATACATATGCGCAGACACCCACCTTAAACTATGTGCAATGATATTAGACGATATTTATAAAGTTTAGATAATCAATTATCATCTGTATAGAGATGTAATAATTGCTAATTGATATAATTTCATTCCCTGTCAAGAGAGTCAAAAGCAATTACTACTCCCTGAGTTGAATATTGTGTTATAATGGAGCCAGAAAAGGGTGAGAATTGAATAAAATAACCCAAATTGTATCTATGTTAATAAAAATATGCAGAGCTAGTCTATTGGAAGTAGATACAACCACAGGTTATGTATTTATTTCATCTAAGTAATCATTTGCATCCTACCCAAAGTCCGACGGTAGTGAAATGCATTTCCCCTTTCTCCCAAGCAATCCCCTGGTCTGTTCCAGTATGCTGCAGTAGTGTGCTAAATACACAAGGGCAGAAAAGGTATGTGGAAAGTTATGCAATCAAGTTTAATAATGGAAAATACTGGAAAAATATACAATATTTAATTCAGAAAAAATAAAAGAAATCATTTAGGAATATTATGCTGCCAAAGGAAGCAGATTTCTATAAATTAAAGAATCGTAATAACCATTAATAATATATTAACAATAGATAATTAATATAATATGAATTAAGATGTGAAAATAATAATTATGGTAAGAAAAATTAGAAAACACCACTTTAAATAAGATCACAGATGGTTAAACTATTTTCTATGGCTGCATAATCCAAAGGTCTCATGCCTTTGAACTGTATTTGCTATTTGTAATTGATCATAAAATTCTGGTTTTAATCTGGGCTATGACTTATCAAAATACATTTTATAAATCAAGAAACACACTGGCTTTAAAAAAACTGAAGGTAGCAAGAAATAATGACAAGACAAAATGAGTTTCTGCATAATTTAATGGAACTCACTACAATTAAATATAGCATTTACAAAGGCAGGTGTTAATTATTGCTAAGATATGTATACACTGCACAAATAAATATAATTGTATTTACATATGTTTTATCAGCCAAACAAAAACATTGCAACCGTTAGAAACTTATAAGTCATGTTTCAAGTTAAGTTCCTTTTTTTATATGCATTAATATATTATATACCTCAATAAGATCACCAGGAGAAGACACTCCAAACAAATATGACCATTTCAACTCCAAAAGAAAAAAAAAATAAAAATAATAATATTATATTAGACATGATTTTTGTACAATTATAATACCAATAAGTAATCTACAAGTATATCTATATATAGAAGTTGCTGATCCATTAATCTATTTATTTAATAGTTTGCAATGCTATCTTAATTTATTCTTCTGTAAACATTTCAAAAATATTTCAACTCATTAGTTCTCCAATGTATTTTATTTTCTGCTACCTTTTACCATAACAAGTCATTAGTGCATTTCTTTAGACTGTTTTTCAGTTGATTTTTTATCATATAAATGAGATCTATCTTCCACAAAAACCATAGACAAGTTCTTTATAAAACACTTTTTTAGGAAGTCTGGCATTGTTCTTTGGATCAGGTCTCTAATCCAATAAACATATATTTTTTGATTTCATAATATAATATCCAGCATAACGAATAATATATTAATTGATTTTATCATCTTCCCATCTGTTTTTTTTTTTAAATTCTACAAAAGATCCTTAAATGAAACTTTTCTAATGTATTTATGTTATGTTAATTGTGTTCAGGTCTTAATAATATATTATCGAAATTAGCATCAAGTCTTTGCTCTCCTCAATATTCAAGTACATCTTTCTATTTACAAGACTATCAATCAATCATGCTCTATCCTATGGATGAATCTAGAGTAAACTCACATAACTATTTTCTCCATTCTGTTCTGTTCATTACATAGATCTTCAATTCCACATATTCTTCCCATCTCTTATATCAAATAGAAAGTTTAATCTTTTTCATTCTTTCTTCTTATTTCCATTGACCACTTCCTCCAAAATATCCCATTAATCTATTCTTTCTTCTTAGTATAGGTCCAATCCATTTCCTCTTTCTATCTCTGATTTCTTCAATCAATTTTTTTTTCCATTTACTCTTTCCAAAACTATCCCTTTTGTGATTTTATCTATCCAACTAATTTTCTTCATTCTTTTCAGGTCCACATCTTAAGTCTCTAATCATTTCCTAACTCTTTTACACATTGTCAACATTTCATAATAATATGAAATTATACTCTACACAGCACTTAATTAATCTTTGTTAATTTTCTCTTCAAAGGACGACAAAATATTTTCTATTAACAAATGTTCCTTTTGCCACTGTCATTCTTCTTTTAAATTCCTCACTCAACCAACTACTCAAACATTTATATCTATTAACCTGTTGAATAATATTAACGGACTACCTATTTAATTTTTTCTTATATTCATAAACACCTCGTCCTCTTAACATTACTCTATGTGGTTTGGCATAATTAGTAGAGTATCTGATTTGGGATCAAGATGTCCCAGAACTGATTCTGGTGCTCAGAGGTCTGGCAGTCGAACTTCTTACGAACTCCTGAGCAATAAACCCATTTGATTTTTTTTCAACAATAATCTTCATCCAATATTTCACACATCCTTCCTCCAATTTACTTGCCATTGTGGAGATTCCTGTCACACTCAACTATAAAAACCATATCAAATATCAAGGTATTTAAATTGGATCACATTCTCAAGTCAATAATTATCCAAGTGTCAAGTTCATTTGAATTCTTTTTCTGTCACTAACAGATAAATAACTTGAATTTTTTTCAACATTAATTACCAAATCAAGGTTTTTATACATTGCATTCAAAACACTACATATATTCTGCAATTCTTTTTGAATTGGCAAAAATAGAAAAATTATCAATCTAATATAAATCCAGAATCCAAAACCTTGATGTTGTTGTCTTTGGTTTTAATTAGTTTAAAGTAAAACTTCATCATCTGATCTATATTGCATCTTGATTCCTGATTCATAAAGGACCTACAAATCGTTTCAAAGATCATCATAAAAATCAAAAAACAATTTTGGAGCAAATACATATATCCTTTTTTAAAAACATTTATCATTTCAAATGCCTGATTTTTCACTTATGATAATAATACTTTCTTTCAAACTTTTATGTAGAAGGTGTGTAATATAAATAAACTTTATCTATATAATCCTTCTAAACACTTTCCTTTATTTTTGCTATCTTCATATACAATATTGCAATTCGAATAATTCTTCTTACACTTTTTTCAGAAAACGTTTTATTATTATTATTACAGTTTCGACTGTACATTGCAGTTTTAATCAGATCTTTTATTTATATCTCCAAATACTCAACTGCTAAATTGCAGTTGAGATTTGGAAATATAAATAAAAGATCTGATGAAGACTGCAAGGTACTCGAAACTGTAATAATAATAATAAAAAGTTTTTGCAGAAAAAAGTGTAAGAATTATTTGAATTGCAATATAAATAAACTTTGGTTGACAATGAACTCATTTTCAACAGTCATTGACCAAATCAATTAACTGAACCAAAATCCTTGATCAAATCATTAAAAAGAATATATAAATTATATTTTTATTTCTGACTTTTTTTTAAAATTGATTTGATGACAAAAACCATGTCTATAATATTTCTCAATTGATGAGAAATAGCTTATTCAATAAAATTCTTGAAACTACTATTGCTATACAGGATAATTATGATATTACATCATAATAATTACAATCATGTCTACTCCCTTTACTTTTAAGAGACAACAGAAGCATTCTTAAGATCAGGTGGCACCATTAAATGGGTCCATATATTCCTAAAAAATTCCAATATTTTTGAAGCTAACACATCATTATATTTTAAAACTTTTCGACGTGCCTCGCTTTTTGATTTCACTTAAATGGAAATTTATATCCAAATCTAAATGAATAGATACAATGCATATATCATTAAGTCATTATGCCAATTCTTGTATTATTGTTCAAAAGATGATCCAAACATTCAGGTTATTAGAAATAGACCACTGCTGGATGTAATAGATTATAATAACCATTTTTCAAGTTACTGATATATCAAAATGGATGCATAATACTCATGTTTAATAACAATAAATTGTTACACGACAGTTAATATACATCAATCTTCCATTGCAAATTAATTAAGTCCATGAGATGCATATCAAAGACACACATAATTATGGATCATAAAGCCACAAAAATAAATATTCTGACCACCTCAGAAATACCCTTGCTGATGATTTTTAACATAAATATGTCTAATGCAACAATCAAATTTTTTTAAAATACAGTTGTTGTTCCCTCTTTTGAAAATAAAAGTTCTTTACTTTCATTTTATAATTGTGAGAAAATCAAATGGACTACATGTGCTAATACCATCACTCTTTGTGGTTTGATTTCCTTTTTAATATGATATATGGCATGTTAAAGTCGGACAAAAATCCGATTTTTAAATTAATTTTTCTAGTAATAAGTCAAAGTAATGTTTTTTCTGTTCAATTTATTAGACTATACAAAGAAAATAAAGGCATAAATGTTTTAACAGCAAAATATAATTAAAAAATGGATTCAACATTATATATGTAAATTAGGTAATTAAGTAGAAAGTAATTTTGGGGCTCTGATTCAAGCTTGAGGCAACTTTATTTTATAGACGTAATGATTCAAAAGATTTAATAATTTTTTAGCATGTCTGTATTTGTATTAGTGTGTCCTAGCATGTCAGTTTGTATCTAAAGTAATGATTTAACTCATCTATAAAATTAAGCTATTATACAGCAGTGCAATGAAAATTTTAAGAAAAGTTGCAGTAGATGAAGCAATCACAAAATTTATTAAGCATAGTACCATGTGACAATATTAACTCTTAAAACCAACAGAGAGGTTGCAAATGGCATGTGTGTGATGATAACCACAATGGTTATGTGTAGCACATGGAATTGTATGCAGGCAATGAATCAAATTCAAATTCTTGCCTATGCTTTGGTATTCATGCTGCATAGTCAGTAATTTGGTTACATCTTGCATCACATTATTTGCAAGTCTATAACTAGCAAATGAGCTACATGCAAATAAATTATATCTCTGTAAGACAATAAAATTAACAAGACAGCATCACTGGTGTGCATAAAAGTATAGGAGACTCATTTTATCACTGATGAAGATAGTGGCCTTCAATTTCTAGTTTTCGATAGAGTAGACTCTAAGAAGCCAAATGCTATGATTACAAATGCATATCCACTTTCTGGAAATGATTTATTTTGTATCTTTTATTAGAAATAATCTTTTTTCTTATAGATTTTTAAACTTCTTACTATAAATAAATATGATGAATTCTTATGGCTCTTTTTTTGTAAGTTCTGAAGATATGGATTACATCAGGTAAAAAGTATTATATATGGTTTGAATGAGAATTTTGTGAGGAGTACAAAAAAATTATCAATGAAGATGTAATTTTAAACTTAATGAATGATAAATCAGAAATTATAAACAAATAATAAAGTAATAATTTTTTAAGATATTGAAATTTCTTTTTTTTTTCCCCTTATTTTTTTAAAGGCAATCACTACTTTTCTTAGCCTTATTTTTTCCCTTAGTTTTTCTATTTTTTATCAATATATAACATTTTGCTCTAACATTATTAAAACTGAAGTTATTATGAAAATTGATCTCAAATCAATTTTTTTAAAATTCATTATGGTGCTTAACATCACAAAACAGTTAAGATCTGTTCTGTTCTGGGAATTATGAACTACTCATAGAGCATTTAATCATTAGCCATCTACTATTAATTCAAACAGCCTTTGTCTCAAGAATGAATGTTCCAGTTAATAACTATCCAATAATAATTACCTAGATGCATAAATTCAAACTTATTAATATTTACTATCTTCAATACATATCAATTTTCTTTTATTTTAATGATAAATTATCTTTTTCAAAACAAGGAGAGAACAATATTTAAAATGGGAACAGTAAGTCAAATATTTTGGCTGCATATTTACGATTATTGATAACAATAGCCTGCAAATAAATTTTTTTTCTTGCAGTAAATACCGAAATAAATGAGCTTTTCTAATTTTGTTGTGCTGAATTAAAAAATGCATTTATTTTCCTATATCGTAGCTGTTTAAATTACAACAATGCAAAATGTTGTCATAATGTAAAATTATCCATAAGTTACTACTGATGTAATTGGATGTGCAACAGCTTATTTTTTCCTACATTAAACACAAGTATAAAAACAACTTTGCAAAACAATAAGATGATTTGTATATTGCTTTAACTTATGTTTAAGCCAGTAAAAAAACAAAGCAGTAAATATGTATTTTAAATCAGTGGTTCCAACAACACATTTAATTCCTAACCATATTTGAAATAAAAATTACAGGATTATCGATACATATGTTTATTAAAAATATAATCAAGAATATTTAAGGAAAAAACAATGCCTATAGCATATGCATGAGGAAGCTACTTTTAATAAAGCAATAAATGAATAAATCTAAAATACTGAAATTGCCATTTCTGGGAATAAAAGCCATGATTTACTTTTGTCAGCCATGATTGTATATATCTGTTTAAAAAGTTCTCTCACACACACTCCCCTTATCTGTGAGTTTTTATATCTTCCCACTAATAATGGAATGTTCTACAACATAATTAGTTTTTATTGTTTCTTATCTTTTTAAGTACTCATTTTCTCATCTGGAACTGCTTGTCAACATTTTAATCTTTAACATTCGTAACGTTATAATACTTTATTTCTTTTAATTTTAGCACACATTTTATTTCTAATTACATTATCTCTTTATATTTTTTCATCTCTCTCATCAACCATTTCATCCCTGCCTTCCTCCAGTTTATCCTCTTCTCCGTCTTTGTTTCTTCTCCCATCCCCCTCCTTTTCTTTTTCATCCATCCATCTTCTGTGTCTCCTTCTGGGTCTTTTCAATCTCTTGAATCCAGTTTAAAATTTCAATTGTCCATCTTTATCTCTCTTCTAGCAATATGTCCAGCCCAACTCCACTTCCTTTAATTTTTCAATGATCGTAACACCTGTTTGTTCTCTTCCCTACTTGCTTTCGTCTCTTCTTGTTCTCCCAACTACCCTCCATACTTCTTTGAGTGGTTGAAGTCTCTGTATTGTCTTCATTAAGTGTCCAAGTCTCAGATCCATAAGTAAGACGGTAAAACACTTTGTTAAAACCTTCTTTTCAAACACAGGCATATTTCCTTTTAATATCAAGTTATTTCTACCAAAAGCACTCCAACCAAGTTTAATTCTATGATTAATTTCCTCTATTATGTTTCCATCTGTATTAATAATCTGACCAAGGTATTTGTAACTCTTAACTTCTTCTAATTCATCATAATCAATCTTTATTTTCATATTTTGAGCAATCGATTAAACATTACTTTAGTCTTTTTAACATTTATCTTTAGTCCTACTTTCTCTGTACTCCTGCAACTTTCCTGCGCTCAAGCTTATTTGCAAAAACAACTACATCTCTGAAATCTAAATGCTTAAATAATCTCCATTTCTTTCCTCCTTTAGTTCCCATTTTAATCCACAAAATATTCTTGCAGCCTAAAGTTTTGGAGATATGGAGTCACCTTGTCTTACACCTTTCTCCATGTTGACTTTCCCAGTATCATTATGTAATCTAATTGTTGCTGTTGCATTTTTATAAATATTCTTTAAAATATGACAATATCCTGGATCTATACCTTGATGATCCAATGCTTTAATCACTGAAGAATGTTTATAGCTCAAATGCCTTTTCATAATCTACAAATCCAAAACATATTGACAACCCATATTCATTTGTCCTTTCTTCTTCTCTCAATACTTGAATATGATCTACTGTACTAAAACCCTTTTAAATCCAGCTTGTTCTCTTGGTTGGTAGAAATCCAATGTTCTCTGTAGACGAGTAGTAATTATCTTGGTAAAAATTTTATATAAAACCGATAAAAGGCTGATAGGTCTGTAATTTCTAATATCTTCTTTATCACCTTTTTAAATATTAATATTATTACTGCATTCTTCCAATCATCTGGTACATCTTTATCATTTAGACATTTGGTATATAACTTTGCTAATATTTTTTCTGTTTCTTCACCTGCTTCTTTTAATATATAATTATAATTCCATCATTACCTGGAGCTTTCCTTTTTCATACATTTAATTGCATTTCTCACTTCTTCATTTAAAATTCTGGGCAATTCGGAAGATGTAATAGATATAGGAGGTACTTGTTCTTTATTACTATATAATTCTTGATAAAAATCTTCTACCAATTTCATAATGTCATCCCTCTTTTAGTAATAATTCCATCTTTTTTCCTTATTGCAGATATAAATTTCCTACCAATACCAAAATGTTGTTTTACATTCTTAAGACTTTTATTTTCTTCTACAGCTTTTCTGCTATTAACTGAAAGGAGAGCCTTTGATTCCTCTTGGAGGCCTTAAAGGAACCGAGCAGGGCAAATTCCTAATGTATACTCCATACGTTCTTGTCGTTGCAGCTGTTATTACTATATGTTTATTCATATAGTATACGAACATGGATGGGCTGCTCACCAACACGCATTAGCCAGCGTGGTGAGTTTATTGGCTTTTTACCTGAGTTTAAGATCAAGAAACACCATGGTCTTTCTTCTCAGTGCCTGATAAGGCAGAATGAATGTTTGTGTAAATGATAAAGATTTTTCCCAATTATACAATTTTAAATATATATGTAGCACTAAATATCTATATATAGCAAAAATATTTGAGTGTTTTATATTGCTATTCTCATTCAGGTATGGACTAAAGTATAAACGAGGCAGCATGAATGCTGGAAGCTAATCTTATATTCCAACGCAAAATATAAACAACAGACTTTTTTTTTTAAAAAAAGACAAAAAAAAATTAAAGCTTCGATAGAAACAATTTTTTATCCAAATTTCAAAGCTTCTAAGACATAAGGTGCTAATGAAACCTAATAAAGAATATATAAAACAGTAAATAAATGTTCTTTGATTATTTAGAAAGTCGTGAAGATCTACCTAGTGACCTGTTTATTATAGCTATAATTTATTGCAATTAATTCATTTAAATTTTTTCTATATCCCAGTTCGGTGTAATGATGCTTTTGAGAATATATTAATAAAAATAATTTAATTAGAAGCTAGTTAGATCTGGAGTGAATAGCAAATTTTAGAATTGAAGGTTCCTAAGTCTATTCTCGACTAAGGAAATGAAAAAGTATATATCAATCCAATGAAAGTTCTGTGTCTTGCCTGGTAGCTCAGTGATGATAGTAGACGAGAAAATAAAATACACATTAGAGTTATTGGAGAAATGACGCATAAATTTTGAAAAAACTAAACAAATACAAATTAATATAATCACTAAGACTATGTAATAGCCGACGGATCTAGGCAAGGATTGACAATTTTCTAAACTTCAATTACGTTCAAAAAAAGGAGGCCTTCATCTTGTTTTGTTTTTAGGTAGATAAAAAATATAATCTATATCTAAATAAATACATAATTTTAGAGGTTTTTAAAAGTATAAATTGATATCCATCTTCGAATAAAATGAAATGGTTCGAACAATAATTTGTTTGAGAAATGCTATTGTAATGTGTTTTTCAATAAACTCTACAATATTATTTTAGGCAATTGTATTTGTACCAATAATGTATATCAAGTGATATCTTGTTTTTTTTTTTAAATAAAAAAAAGAAAGAAAAAGCATCAACCATGGATTGAACCTACCTAAATTCCGGACAAATTTTCTTGAAAAATTGTTTTTAACTTTTCTAAATACTATATCCGAAATCGCGTGGCGCCCTCTATTGCATTTTGTAATTGGTACATATTACAATTTAGAAAAGCGCATTATTGTCCAATTTTTATCATCTGGATAAAATCACGAGGGAGTTCTAAATTTTCACACCCGCGAACTTCTATTATTTTACTACGAGCAATGTTCTCTCTTCTATATTATAGCGTAGAGACATTCATGGAAATAACAAGTTTCTCTAGAGTTGCGTATAAGCGCACTCATTATATTGTTTTTTATATAGAGTATGTATATGTTTGAGTGCATACTATTTTTTAAAAAAATATTAATTAGAATAAATTTTTTTATAAAAATAGAGCTATAATTGCATTTATGAAATAAAATTATTTTCCGAGACACTTTATTTTATTCGAAGACAGATTTCAAATTGTTATATAGATCAAATACCGTTATGTGATTTATATGTTGGTTATATTGCTTATCTATAAAAAAAGGAAAAGAGAAATTTATTTATCTGGCGTAAGCCCGCCTTGGATTTAATATTCTAAATGTAATTCAATTTTAGAAAGTTGTAAATCTTTGCCTTACACTGGTTACTATAATTTCTAAACATCACATGACCACCATTTCTTATGCACTACTGTATGGAAAGTTTTGCCTGTTTTATTATAATTTCTATTTTATGCAAGTATATTATTTGACTTAATTGCCTACCTTTTTTTCAATTTATTTACTACAGTATATGCGTCATTTAGATATCATTTTACTAATTTTTGAATTATATTTCTTGAAAATAAAAAAAAATGTAGAAAAACGATTTTTTAAATTTAAAATAATGTTATAAAACAGACGACTAAAAAGTAAAAAAATAAAGAAATACATAAAAGCATTATTTAAAAAATCTTTTTTATTTTTACATAATTTTTTAACTTCTTAGTTGAAATAAGCAAATAGTTTATACTTTGTGGCTAATTATGAATCAAAAAATATATAAAATGCGCTAACACGCACAAGCACACAAAGCTAAAAACAAATAAAGCAAATATATATTATTTTAATATCTATTCATTAAATGGCTAAGCGCTTCTTAGTTACATTTACATATTTCAAAAAATGGTTAAAACTACAAAAAAAAAAAATCTGACGAAAATTATAATTAAAACAGGCAAAACTCACTATACGTATGGCGGTTCAGTGCAATCCGTTAATTACTCTGGCTTGCTCTGAATCGCAATACATATAGAGAGTTTTGCCTGTTTTAATAACAGTTAAGAGCAAGCATAAGAAATGGTGATCATGTGATGTTTATTGGCTTAAAAATAATAATTTAATAATAAAACAAAAATAAAAATATTGTCCTCTAGTAAACGAATTCTAAATTTACATATGTGGTTGTCTACTATATAAAAGTATTTATGTATTGATTTTTTTAAATTAAGTATGAGTTAAATCAATATTAACAAAATTTTATTCCACAAACATAATATTTCCTCTGCTCAGTTGTTAAGAAGTTTACTTGGGAAGCTTAAGAATGTGAGTTTGAGTTCTAAATGGGAGCGATTTTTTTCATTGTTAATTCAAAACATAGACATACAGATAAAAACACAGACAGGGTAAGTTAATATAAAAGCATTTAATATGGATGAAAATATTGATCCAAAAAAGAAATTATAAAAAAAAAGGAAAATGGCTATTTTAAAAATAAATATTTCTTATATATTTCAGAAGAATGAGCACTTTTAAAAAAATGTTTCATTAATTCATAACAGCAATTCACATGTGAGTTCATTTTTATTTAGAAATTTACTCTTTTCAGTTAAAGGTACTTGTCAGCAGACCAAGCAATCCAGAAAAAAAACCTTTAATCAAGTGCTGTTGAATCTGACTAGTTTTATTAATTTTGAGTATTTCAAGTTATAAAATTAACAACATTCAAAGAAAATATTCTGCTATATTTTTTCATTTGATTGTTTATTTTTCTCAGTTTTACGAAAGAATGTAAGGCTTGCACTATTATTTTTTGGATATGAAATCCCATCAAACAATTTCTCAATAATTGGGTTTTTTGTATAAAGTTATGGAATTAAAACAGGCAAAAATCTCCATACAGTAGTGCCACTCAGTGCAAGCCAGAGTAATCAATGGATTCCAGAAGGTTTGTGCATAAAATCTATCTAGTGTCTACTCATCCAATATTCCCAGATTAGTTTCTAGCTTGTGGCTTTCGTCAGTGAAGAGCTTTGGATCTGCACAAGCCTTCTGGCATCCATTAATTACTTTGGTTTGCACTGAGTGCCATTACTGTATGGAGATTTTTGCCTGTTTTAATAACAGTTATAAGTAAGCATATGAAATGGTGATCATGTGATATTTAGTTATGGAATTAACAATTTCTGCTGAATAATTTGACCTACAACTCCAAGCTTAATGTACTGACTTAATTATTTCCAAGAAAACTTCTGTGCCTTTAAGATTATTTTCTCACATATTTAAACAAATATATTTTTCATAGCTTTTCAAAATCTTTATTTTCACTTCTTTTTTTGATAATGCTTGGAAATAATTTTTTCTTCCATTCTATTAATTTTATTTTTAATTTGATATGCTTTAAAGCAACTTCTGTAGCTGAAAGTTTTTTTTTTAAAGTTTGTTTCTTAAAAAAGTCAGACAATAAGAATAACAATAGTCAAAATAAGAGTCATAGATCACATGACCCTATACTCTTAAGCTTGTAAGTTATAAACAATGAGGATTTCCAATTCCTCAACAAGCTCTGATAATGTTTAGCTAGAGAAAGCATTTACAATATGTCAGACCCCCCTCAAACCTCTGACTATGGTTTCATGCTCTGGCACTGTCTGAACCTATCCTGGCACCTCTCTGAGGAGTACCAGAGCATGAAACCATGGTCAGAGGTTTGGGGGGGGGGGGCTGGCAGAGATATTTTAAATGTTTTCTCTAGCTAAGCATTTATCACAGAGCTTGTTGAAGAATTGGCAATCCTCATTGTTTAATAAGACCAACAGTTGATTAAATGGGTTTTGAAAAAAGTCTCTAACTAGTTTGGGGCAAGTATCTTTGCACTTTAAAATAAAATTAAGATTTCAATTCTGCACAAATCATTATAATCCTTTCCAGATTTGGCAGCCAACTTAAAAGTCTTCTAATATTGAGACAATACAGTTCCTGCAAATTCACAAAATTCTTTTAGAATTCTAATCTTACAATAAGAAATATTGAAATATTTTAACTACAATAATTTCTATAACAAAAGACATCTAATTAACACCACTCTTTGTACAGCTATGAGCATGGTAAGTATTTCCTACAACTTTTGTTCTCATTTCTTGTTGTAACTTTGTGGAAACATTAGTTTTCCCTATCTTCTCATTACTCTGTTAAGGCTTTACGACTGAAGGGAACTTGAAAGTCTGGGTTCAAATCCCGCTAATTACATCTAGTTTAAGGATATATACTATACTTGTATTTAAATGTTTTACATTATATATTAATTATTGTGTTGTAAAGATATCTGTCTAGGAGATGTTTTGATTTAAATAACGGTTTTTATTTATTTATTTTTTAATGACAGAATCTCACTATTTATCTTTTGCATTAGAACCCTGCATATGAAATTTGGCCAGAATACGTAAAACAAAACTGCAAGATTATTAAATACATTTGTATATAAATATAAAGTTTTTTCCTGCCTTTTAGTTACAGCCCTTAATATTTGTAAAAACTTTGAATAATGCAGATAATAACTCCATGTTCTCTTTTTTAAATTTAACTATTGTCAGAATCAAGTAAACAGGGCATTATTATTAATTATTTTAGATTTTATGTACACAATATTTGTTACTCCCAACAATCAAAAGCATTCCTCTTGAAGCATGGTATGTTTTCCATCACATCATTAGTTTAAATTATCTTTAATGAGAAATGGTTTAGCTTACCTTAATCCCGTCTTTTATAAGTTTGAGGGATCAATAAACAGTTCATGAAATATTAAACCCATACTCTCACCAGAAAGTCTGCATGCTATAATACCATTGAATTGACCCAACAGAAGGTTTTTTTATTTTCATCAGTTTAAATTATTTCCATGATAACTTTCACCAGTTTGGAAATAGCATGGTAAAGCTCAAAATAGCTTTTTAGATTATTCTCCAATTATCATATAATTTTTAATTCTTATTTCAGCCTATGACATAATTCTAAAGAGTAAATTGTGTTAAGAAAGTAGTCAGCAATGCTACATTACCACTAATAAAGATAAAATATTATTCACATGATTGCAGTAGCATGTTGCCTATTATATCTGATTTCAAATTTATACATATACAGTATTTATTAATCTTATAAATTAATGCAAAGTATATAAATGCTGTATGTTTTAGATATATAACTTTATTAAAAGATCAATATAGATAAATATGAGGTACAAAGTGGTAATCAGTTGATTCATTTTCAATACTTCTATTATACTAGAGAGCTGTAATATCTGCCTTTTAAGTCATGAGGAGGCAAAATAGGTTGATTACTCATCTTGAGGTAAATATTATAACCAGGTGATCATGTTGATTCTAGATACTCCTCAATATTACCAAAGTCAAATTTTCCAAAAGTTAATTATTTTACATAATAATCATTTACCTTAATATAGAATATGAAAATATATTTATTAAAACAGGAAAAACTCACTATATATATTGGCACACACAGCAAGCTAGAATAATCAATGGATGCCAGAAGATTTGTGCATAAAATCCCCATCTAGTGCCTACTCATCCAATATCCCCAGATTAGTTTCTGGCTTATGGGGATATTGGATGAGTAGGCACTAGATGGGGATTTTATGCACAAGCTTTCTGGCATCCACTGATTACTCTAGCTTGCTGTGTGTTGCAATATATATAGTGAGTTTTGCCTGTTTAACAACAGTTATATACAAGCATAAGAAATGGTGGTCATGTAATGTTTATTGGCTTAAAATATATTTATCAAATAAAAAAAAGCTCTACAATATTTCAAAAGAAATATTTATGCCATGAAAGGACACAAACTGTGAGTTGGTCGACTTGATATTTTTTGCTCTTTCTGAATATAGTTTATGTAAGCCTAGTTTCTATAAATAGATTATTATCTGTAATATATTTGTGCTTATTTGAAATTGTCAGAATGAGTTTGCAAGATTTGTGATATTAACAATTATTTATAGTCCATTAAAATAATTGTTCTTAGCAGTGAATCTTTCTTAGTAAAATTAACTAGTTGTACAATAGTATGAGCATTTTAAATATAAGGTCTTTATTTAAATTTCTGCATTTTTGAAAGTCTTTCATTATTCAGTATAAAGAATGCTATGATTTTTTTAAAGAATTAAAAAATAACAATGCACAATCTTTCATTAACATAGAAGCAGAGAAAGTTGACTTTGAGAGGTAGGATAGAGGACAAGACCAAACAGCCAGTCTTTGAATTAGTGACAGGAAAAGAAGATGCCAGCATTAAAGCAGATGATGATGAAGGGAAAGAACTCATGCTTTTAGGATAGGGATAAAAATTTAGAGGCTGAGAAAGGAACATATTTGGAAAGACTAGGAAGGAACCATACTGAAACAAGCAGGAATCTGAGAAGTATGGAAGCTTTATGGGACAGGATAGGTCCCATAAATTAAAAGTATTTAAGGATGAACTCCCAGATCTGACTTAAATTAAAGAAAAGTATCTATAGATCAACACATCTCCAAAATTTGTACATTTATATATAATTAACAATAACCGAATGACAAGTATTCAATTTGAATAATAAATTTTTTTTTATATGTATAAAATGTTTTTATTATTATTATGTATTCATTGCCCATAATGAATTTCAGTGACGGGGTTGATAGGGGCACAGCATTTAAAATGACATATCAATCAGGCAAGGCCCAAATTAAATTTTTTAAATCTATTTAGGTTATATTTAAATCATGATTGCAAGTCCAGTAAATTGCAAGTAAAATCTTTTTTTTTTCAATTTGTAAATTGAGGGATATAAAACTATATTCCATCAGACATGTTTCACCTACTATATCCCATAGTAGTACTCATACCAGCCTTAAACCCCATTAAGTGCACATATATCTATATATCTGTGTAAAGGTATATATGTATAAATGTCATTATATATGTATCAGTATACCTATATATATGCGAGTATAAGCTGTGATATATAATAGATTTAGTGATATTATGGTACAATTATATTTAAATTATTATATTTATGAGTATAAATTTATTTCATTATTTTCCTTAGGATTGCATATATATATATATAATTTCACCTGTGACCAGCAACAGTTTGTTAATTTCTAAATTTTAAAATCAATCTTATTAACTGAAATCATGCCACACACCTATTTAAAATTATGCGTCACCAAATCTGTAATTTGACAATAACAATTTTTAAAACATAATCTTAGTGAAAGCAAACTCGATCAAGCAGCACCACTTTCTATTCAATTTGGGATAAAATTGGCTACACTAAGATGAAATGAAAAGCAAATTTGTAATTTTAAGCAAAACTTGTAAACAAGCTAATGGATTTTTATGCCGCAAACCTAGCTTGTGGGCAAACACAATAGTGGAATAGAAATTGGCATATAAACCTTAGGTTTCCACTGAAGAAATACATATAAACTATATAATCCAAGTTGTTGCTACATGAACCCACACAGGTTTGAATCTTACCATGAGTTGCTAGAAAGGCGACATATTTGCTGTCTTCCTTCAGAAGGGCAACCCTCAGCACATTCTGCCGTAGCAATCATCATTGCCAGGATGGAGAAGTCCAGCTACCAACTGCTGTTAAGGAAGGATGTCACTGATGAACAACTTATCCAGGAAGAGTGCCAGTGCCTATTCCCAATGCCGGACAACTCAGCTCCAAGAAAATTAGTAATACTTCTTCACCGCAGAGCTCTCTAAATCTATTTGTAAAACTTTAATTAAGCTATCTAATCTGTGGCTATGTCTATCTTTCTATTTTGATTATTCCTTTTCTTTTATTAATATTATGATATGCCAATATTTCAAAGCAAAGAGTAAATAAAACTAATAAACATCACATGATCACTATTTCTGCCTGTGTTAATAACAGAGTAATTAATTTAGTAAATTTTTGGAAGAGACAATTAGAAGCTCTCCAGCATATTATCATTGCTCTTTAGCTGATGGAAATCACTACTTTAAAATCCTATTCTATGAGATAACAACAGATCGCTACACCCTCGTTATATTTAGTTATTTAGTATTTATTAGTACATTTATTAACGTTTGCTTAATCAGTTCAAATTATTATTAAATCTATTAGTTAAACAATGACCAGGAATAATATTAAAAGCATATTTGTAAATGTTATAAGGCCAGAAATATACTTTCTCCTGCCTAATTTTGTTATAAAGAACTATCTTAAGAACTGGGTCGAGTTAGTTTCAGCAGACTGAAACTATAAATATTTATGCACATTTCATAATTATTTTAAATATGTATTAGTACTATTATTAAGTGTTGCGAAATGTATATTTATTAAACACATAACATGCAGTAATGCTTTGCTATGCCTTCTTAAATGGGTTTCAGGTGACAGGCCACCTCATTTTTTAGTTCAGATAGCTATATTTTTAGAAGTGGAACACGAGCGTCCAACACCTTATTGAAAGCTTATCCAACTTACTGAGCTACAAATATTCCTCATTATGCTAGCAAGCCATCTAGTTCAAGGTTACCGGGTACTAGGTGTTGAATCCCATGATTAACTGCACATTTGCACCAAAATCTTTATTTTAGCGGTATAGTCTCAGATGCCAATCTACAGTAACCAGTTCATTTCCACTCTTAATAATAAACTTCAGTATTAGTTTGAACTTGGAATCTGGTTTTATCTAATGAATCTGTATTTTGAGTGTATTAATCACTTTTTGGTAATATATTAAAATAAATAGCTTGATGCTCTAGATATGTATCATCCTGGTGAATGTTTAATTTACCCTTAGCGAACCTAAAGAATAGCTTGGCATATCACAATATTAGGCACAAGTCACGGACTGCCGATAATTATATAAATTGCATTGCTGTCAAGATGAGACTACCATCTCATCATTATTGTAATGCCAGCGTATCATCCATCTGACCAATGTTAAATAATTGTTCTTTTCTTTTATTTTTAATTAACTCATTTAATTCTTGTTATTAAATATATTTAAAAATTATAATCTAATGTGTTTTCTCGCAATTTATTCCAAATTACCCAGACTCTTTATTGATATATATTATGCATTACTTGAGTTAAGATGTTGAATAGTTCAGTTAACCTTTAATTAGTATTAAGTTATTAATTTCCCCTGGGTCTCATGTTTCTCCCATTGCCCCACCAGCTCACTGAAGAGAAATGAGATTGTGTGTAACCTCATAAATGTCATCCATAGGGTATTAAATCATAGAATTCTGGGAAATGAGTTAAAGTTGGTCGGAGTTGAGATCTCACCATCTCGGTTCGATCAGCTTTATTACATTTTGCCTGAATTCTGTATTTTCTTGCATGAAATGTCAAATATAATCATTACAATATATTGTAATAGAAAAAAAAATAAGAGGGGCTTTATTACATGACTAAACTTTGGATGCCAAATCTGTAACAAAAAAAAAATGAACAAGAAAAAGAAAGAGATTCTATTTACATGCCCTAGCTCTGAAAGCCAAATCTTACCAGTATAAAAAAGAGAACACTAGAATTCCTGTCGCTAATGACCTAACTCTTTGAGTAAGCTAAATCTGCAGCAGTATAAAATAAAGGAGGATTTAATTAATCTTTTAAAGTTGTATGCTAGTATTAACTTAAATTTGTGTTCATCTTATTTAAATACACTTATGTATTTAGAAGGATGACTCTGTTTTGTTTATCTTCTTTTATACAAATAAAACTATTATCTTGGATATAATATTTGGTGGCATTTATATCCCTCTTTCAACTGAGATTGTTTTCATAGGTTTATGTCCGATTGCTTTATTAGTCTGATAATCTTCTCTGCTCAGAATATCTGAAACCTGGTTTCCATATCTGTGTTGAAACTCTATTATCAGGTTATTCCAGCTGCTTGCCACAAATTATGATTTACATTTTAAAATGGTTTTTATATTTTTAGGTGGAGATTGTTAGTTAAACTGACAAAACTGCAAGTAGAGAGAAAAAAGGAGAGGGATTTTATATCCTACTTAGTTGCCAAACACATTAGTTTATTTACGAATTTGGAATTTAGCTTTAAAAAATATAAGTGCATTTTTCTATAATATAAAGATTTATCCTGTATTGGCAAATTTTGCATTTTTATCTCTTCTCATTTACTTGGTTATAACATTGTTTAGGAGAATGAGTTATAATTGGGCAAGCATTCTCTCATAGTTATGAATTGCATGATTAATTTTGATTTTGCAGCAATTTTAAACAGGATTCTAAAAATCTGATTCTTTGAGTTAGGACATGTTATGCTGGAGATGTTATCCATTTTGTATTGTAATTAAATTGTAAACACTAGAGATGCTAACTAAAAAAAGCTTGAGTGTAAAAGTTTATTATAATCTTATACTAAACCAAGAGGATGGAAAATTTGATTATATCTTCTCATTTCATAGGTTGCTGGCATTTAGAATCTGCTTCATGGGTGTCTTAAGGAAATTGAGAGAAATTAAACTTTTCCTCTACTCTTCCATAAAGAATACATTGTTGATAACAGATTGTTATAATTTCTTCACCAACTGAAATTTCACACCCTTTTGCTTAATTTAAAACCCTACCCTCTTTTATCAAGCTCTCACTTTGACAAGAATTTTATTATGAGGGTGATTAACTTATTTCTTATTGATTAGTACAAATATATATAAAAGTTTTTCTCTAATTAATCAAACCAAAATCATAAAAGCATTCTTTCTAGTTAATCTAGAATAATTTAGGATTTAACTTTAACTAAAACACCTTTTATAACATAGTTTTCCAAAATTTTCATCTAAGCAATTTTTTTCTAGTTCAATCTCTTTAGACATGCAGTGGTGGTTTGCAGAGAGTGATACAATCTCAAAAGGAAGATAAAAGAGGCTTACTTTATCGCTAGAGATAGTGACACCATAAATAGAAAAGACTTGCTACAAAATATCCAGGAAATGGAATACATAACTATTGCATTTGCATAAATTTACATCGCTCTTAATCAATTTCTTGTCTATTTACAAAATGGCTATGAATATGAGAGCTCTGGCCTATGAAAGCACTTAACCACATAATTAATTTATATATTAAAAAAAAAAAATTCTTTATTTATTTTCAGCTCTGTGTGCTCGTGCATGTTAGCACATTTTATATTTTGCACTTTAGAACAATTAGCCACAAAGTTTAAACTGTTTGCTCATAAAAATAATGATATATAAGAATTCTTTTATTGAAAAAGTTCTACATAAAAACAATCGTAATTACAGTAATTGACATTCTAAACAATTTTTAATAATCTTAATTCTAAGATATGTAAGAAAAATAAAAAATTACTTTGTTTTCTTTCATTTAAATATTTTAATAACAATATATATATATATTTTCATTTTGAATGAATATAATTTTGAATATCTTTTACCTTTTTATTTGTTGTAAAATTAACTCCAATTATTTCCACCTACACACACGCACACAAATGTATATACTTATTTCTTAATATTTTTAAACAAGTTATATGTTTGATTTTGTATCAACAACAATAACTATTCTAATCCTCAACTGCACCTTCTGTTTATTCCCTGTGCCCTGGCAATGGACTCGGTTTCAATATATTTCTTACTATCTCGTACTAGTACATTTTTATATTTTATTAAAGCAATTTGTAATTATAGAAGTTATAATAAAGAAAGTTTTCACCAGTGTGTATTTTCTTATCTATCTTTTGCATAATTCTTATAGTCACATAATTTGCACTAGAAAAGTTTTTTTCTTTCTAAATTTTAATCAGTTAATTTACATCTGTCATGTAATCAGAAGTTAAACTGGAATTTTTTAATAATACATATCAATTGATGCTTTTATAAACATTTTAAAAAATCTAATTTATAATAACAGTAGATTGAAAAGATTTTTTTCTATGCACATAATTTCATATATTTTCGTATTAATTTTTATAATTCCATTATAATCACAATACAGTTCTTTAGAAAAAATTTTCTCCTATATGAGTTCTTTTTTATATTATTAAAATAATTGTTTGTTTTTTTTAAAAATAAAAACTCTTAAATATAATGAAACAAAGTGCAGTAAAAAAATTTCTCTTATGTATGTGTTCTTTCATTAGTTTTTCATAAACATTTCGGTTGTTTTGTAATCGTAAAACATGTAATTCCTCTGTCTCTATATTACTTTTTGCACCAATCTTATAATCACACATTCAGATTTTTCATTATACTATTAATGTTACAATAATATATACTTCAAAACCCAGCTTCAAAAGTCTCTCTATTACTTCCAATTCAAATTTCCAAATAATAGAATCACATAGACTTATAGGAAAAAATAATTTTAAGAATATGAGGGTTGGGAGGTAAATGATTTTTTTACTATTAATAAGATCTCTGAAGCATAATGAATATCAAAACAAATATCTATTAGTAAAATCTACTGTTCACTTTAGTAGAATCATGAGATTTTGAGAATAATTATTATTTCTAGTAAATGATAAAAAAGAAATTGTAATAATAACTTTTCAAATTCAAAAAGATATCAATGATTTCACTAAACTCATAAAAAATTTCAATATTGCTTGTTTTTCCAAGTTTTATAATTAATTATTCTTTTTATAAACATCACACAATATTTATACGATAATGTTAAAGAAGAACTTATTTTCTAAAGCCTCGGACATGTTAAATAAATTCATCAAAACTGATGCAAATGTAGCTCTATTGTATAAAATTTTTAAAATGTTCGATTATTTCAAAACTTATTATTTTTAACTTCCAAATAACTGTTTGTTACTCAGACATATCAAGGGAAAAGTCGGAAACATAATAAACAATGAGTGTGAAATTCACAAATAGTCTAATTAATTAACATAAATATTATTAAGAAATTAATTATAAGGTGTTTATTATTGGTTTCAACATTTTAAAAATAGTATAAATACCAATAAAAATAAGTTTTCAGTTAAACATCTTTATAATCTGGGTAATAATTTATTTATGTCAGAAACATCTAAATCTGAAATAATCTATAGATGACATTAATTTTTCTTTATAATAAGATTCTTCTACTTCACTTATAACAATAACTTTAGACCAGTTCTGAAATGTTATATATTAACGAGCCATACTAGACGGTCAAAATCAAATGTGAATTATTGGTCACAGGAATCGTACAAGAATGCTAATCGTATCATGATCAGTGAAATGACTTACTTCATGACTTTTCAGTACACGCTTGCTAGCAGTCTTATAATTACAGAAAATGCAGTAGTAAGGTTTTGAACGTGAATGTATTTTTTTATGTTCTATTAAAGCTATTTTTTTATTACTAGAGTAATCACATAAGCTACAGTAAAATAAACATTTTGTATGGGTTCTTTCATGACTTTTAAGACTGTATTTTATAGCAGTCCTATAATCACACAATTTGCACTTAAAAGGTTTTTCATTTGAATGAGTGGTTTCATGTATTTTTAATTTACTTTTTACAGAAGCTTTAAAATCACACAAAACACACATAAAAGGTCTTTCTCCTGTATGAGTTCTCTCATGTATTTTTAAGTTGTATTTGTTAGCAGTCTTATAGTCACACAGAGTACAATGAAAAGGCTTTTCTCCTGTATGTATTCTTTTATGCCCCAATAATTTATCTTTATATGCAGTCTTGAAATCACACAAGCTACAACTGAAAGGTTTGTCTTCTGTATGAGAAAAAAAATGCAACTTCAAATTTCTTTTCTGACTAGTGTTATAATCACACAGGGTACACTTGAACGGCTTTTCATCACTATTAACTTTTGAATGAGCCATAAGATGTGCTTTCAAATCACATTTCACAGCACTCTTAAAATCACAAAACATACAGTGAAAAGGTTTTTCTCCTCGATGTCTTCTTTCATGATCTAGAAGCTGACATTTTCGGGTAGTTTTGTAATCACAAAATCTACACAAGAAACGTTTATCTCCTCTATGTACCATTTCATGTGCGTTTAAATTACTTTTTGCTGCAGTCTTAAAATCACAAAAAGCACAGTTAAAAGGTTTTTCTCCTCGATGTCTTCTTTCATGTTCTAAGAGTTGAAATTTCCTGGCAGCTTTGTAATCACATAATCCACATAAGAAACGTTTATCTCCTTTATGGGCCATTTCATGTGCTTTCAAATAACTTTTTCCAGCAGTCTTAAAATCACAAAAAGCGCACTTAAAGGGTTTTTCACCTCGATGATATCTTTCATGTATTAAAAGCTGAAATTTCCTGGCGGCTTTGTAATCACACATACGACAACAGAAACGTTTATCTCTTGTATGTGCCATTTCATGCAATTTAAAGCATGTTTTTAAGTAGCCTATTTATTGTAAAACATACAATGAAACTAGTTTTATAAATTATCCTTTATATTTGTAGATCATTTATTTGAGCAGCTGTCAATGAGTTATTAATTTATATAGTAATATACTATATACAGAAGATAAACTTATATTCAAAATAAATTACTTTTCTGAACTTTTAAACACAAAAATAATCACCAATACTATCAGGATGCTGATTATAACCTTTTTAACAGCTGCAAACTAACCATGTACATACAACTTATATTTTAGCAAGGCTCATATAAGAATATTTTATCTATAATATACTCATTTGTTTTTAGGAATATTATTAATTATAATTTGGGTAAATTCTTTCTTGAAATGTGAAGGAATGCATTCATTTAATAGCAAAGGACATTAACTTCAATTAAAAAAAATGTTTGTTGATGTTAAATGATTTAAATTAATCTCCCACTTCACTAAGGAGAAAGCTATTAACATTATTTTCATTGTTGTGTTGATATTCTATTTAAAACAGCTATCATTACATCCTTCCACATAATGAAAAATATGTAGTGCACAATGATCCTCTAATAAATATGATTAAGTTTTATATGTATGGTTGAGAGAATCAAGAAAGTTGTACTTGCAGTAAGTATGGAATGTGGTTTACACAACACAAAACGTAGCTTGTCATGAATAACAAAGATCATATTTTAACATTGGAGTTATCTGCATGCGAATTGCTGTCACCCTAAATAGAACAAAATCATTCATTAAAAATTGTATTCTAAGAAGTATAATTAATTAATTCAAAAATTATTTTATAAATATTATTTTAAAATATACTTTGTTTTAAAAATAAATGAATAAATATGCAAATGATTTAGCTTGAAAAAGGTTCATCTACAATAATATATTCAGAAATATATGCTCCAGTTGCATTTTAAATGTACAAGGGCAGGAAAAGTATGCTGAAAGTTATCCAATCAAGTTAAATAATAAAAAAAAATTGGCCAAATATAAAATATAAATTCAGAAAACTTGAACGATATTTTATTGGCTAAAAATGTAGTATAATATCATACTAAACAATTGTGAAATTTGTCTCCAAACCATGCAGGAGGACTATGTTCAATATTATTGAAAAAGCCTAATGAAATTCTGGCTATTGATTACTATGGTTTGTTGCCAACATTTTGAAGAAAGATACATTTAGTAGTCACCTATGATATCTTTTCAAAATATGTAGCAGCGTACCCTATTAACCAAGCTAATACAAGAAATATTAATTTATTGGAAAAGCAACACATTTCTATAGTTGGAAAACCTGAACATATTCTAACAGACTATGGGACACACTTTCTGTCTGCAGAATGGCAATGTTGGATTTTAAAAAATGACATCAAACATATACTAACTTTCATCTGAAAACCTCAATCTAACCCATGTGAGATTATGAGAGAACTTTAAGACTATTAAGAGTTAATAATGTCATAAGAATCATGAATAGTGAATTATATTAATTGGACCTGAAATGAGTCAAAAGGATTTATCTTGACCATCTTCATTTTAATAAAGCATCTCCAAATCTTACAAAAACTACATTGGATGTAATACTAGAGCAAATTAATATAGAAGTGGATCACTACCAAGCATATAAGAGAATATATAACCAAGGGAAAAAGAAGAAACATAAACAAAAGCAAACCCCTTATTTTTTTTAAAAAAGGTGATCAAGTGTTTGTGAAGGCATCTAATATTAGCCATCCTGAACAACACATCTTTAAAAAATTTAAAATTTTATATCAGGGACCTTATGAAATTGTAAAGAAGCATGGTGAAAACACTTTTTTAATTCAGATTGATAAAAATATAAAAGGGTCATATACTGCTCACATCCTCATATAAAATAAGATGGAAAATGAAACTTAAAAATTATTAAGACACTAATAAAAGTTTACCAATTTGCAGAAAAGCAAAAGACATTAAGTAGTATTTATACACTGCGTTATTTCCATAATCTAATATGAGTTTTAAATGTCTTTAAAAAAATTTAATTTTATTTATATTAGAGAATATATAAAGTAATAAAAATTGACTTAAATCAAGAAAGTCTTCATATGTAAAAGAGAAATGGAAAGTGCCACTGTCCCATTGTCTCCTTTTAAAGGGAAAGGATATGTAACCCTTATCATAGCAATGTATTACATGATATTTTGAGAAGTTGTGTTCACTTACAAACACACATTATGGCGTGTATAAAATTGTTATGTAAATAAAGATTATTTATTTTGTAAATAAGCATGGATATATTTACTTAATTAATATTCCCTTTATTAAAAAATAATTACTTTAGAATAATTTATTTAGATGATAGTCCCAAAAATTCTAGATAAAGTAAAAAGGAGATTGTATGCAAATGAAGCTGGTAGTATATAAATAAGAGATTTTTTTTCTCTCACCCCCCCTCCCCTTTGTTGTTGAAGAAGAAAACGAAAGAATTAGCTTAAAATGTTAAAGTAGAAAAGTGTATTGTTTCACAATTATTTGGATTTACTATCTCATAAAGAAGTTATGAAAATATTTATTACATTAGGATAGCTTTTCAGATCTGGAGAGCTAGAAAGAAGGGAATAGCATACTAGTTCCTATCCTAAGCATATAGCGCAGTTCTTCATACCAATCATCATAAGCTGCTAGGAAAAGAAACTGAACTAAGCAGATAAGTTGCCAAAAATGTTATTTAATGGAATAATAATATACTAACACAAAGCATAACTGTGTTCAGCACAGAAGAAAATTCAAGGACTAAAATGGTAAGATATCCTAAAAGAAATGAAATTCAATATTCAATTTTTTTTTGAATGTTTAAAAAAATATAATACCAAACTATTAAAGAATAAAAAATTGAAAATATTCAAGGAATGAATTATGCTTTAATTCATGAGTAATATACAAATGAAATTATTAATATAAAGACTGTACAAAATAATTAATTTCTTTTTTATATATACACCCAAGAGGCTTTAGTAAAAAGTTTATAGAAAATAAGATGCATTTTTGATTATGATAACCAGCTTGATAAGTTTATGCAAGAGGTAATTATAAAAGAAGGCTATATTTTATTCACTTTTTATCTTGCATTAATAAATTATATTATTATTAATTAATTAATCTCTTGGTCATTTTATATACATACAGAAAATAAGTATTATTATCATACCACAATTTTAAAAAAGAAAGAAAAAAACCCACAGCTCTGAGAACATGCACACCAATGAGTAAAATATATGGATGTTACAGTTATAGAAACAATTAATAAATATTGATATTATTATTGTAATCAACTTTAAGAAACAATCTCATTTAAGAAAATTCGCCACATAGTGTTTCAAAAAATTAAAACACAAAACAAATAAAATACAATAAATCAATGCTGACGGTAAAAGCCATCATTATTTTTCTGAATTAATTCCATTTTATTCATAGAATTTACAAATGTTTTTATATTTGTCCGATTATTGGTGAGACTTTAAACCTGAAATAATAAAGTAATACTATTACACATTACATCAATAAAGAAATTATATCAAGAGTAGTGCTATAATTAGCTGAGTACACATTAGTAATTTGTATCCTGATTACCATTACAACCACAATCTATATTCTCATATTTAGCTACAAACAAAAGTGGCAGATATCCATAAATTACTAATTCAATCAATGCTTTTAAAAATAATGAATGAATTGATGCACTCATCCCTAATGTCATGGTACAAGTTGACATATGACTGCTACAGGGCACCACCAGGCTGTAACCTGAAACCAGACTAAAAAGGAATAGTTTTCTTAACTATTTCAAAGAAACTAGTCAAAATTCATTTGCTTTAGCAATCATATTCACAACAATAAACTACTTACTGAAGTACATGAACACCCACCAAAGATAAATATCTCTCTATTACATCCTTAAACAAACTAAAATTTAATAAGTAGGTAACATTATAAAAATAAGAAAATTTATTTCAAATGATCTAACACATTAAAACTCATAACATAAGAATTAAAGTATATTAATCAATTTAGTTTCAAACTCATTCCAAATATGTCATTAATATCCATAAACCCCAAGAAGCCATGCAATCCATTGGGGACATGCAGTGGTAACAAACATAACTTTAAAATGATAATGATCAGTATTAGAATTTCCAGAACTAGGCTTTCTATTTGACAGTTTGGACCTTAAAATTCGTTTTAAATTTAAGAAATTAAAAATACTTTTGGAATAATTATACCTTGTTTAACTTTCAATGTTATGTTATAAGATTACTTTATCATCATTACCATAATAGTGGTTACATTAAATGGATAAATTTGAGTTTAATTATTTTATTTGAATTCTTTTCTATTTATTTGTATTTACTATCTTTACATCTGTTACAGCACATATCTAAAACATTACACAGCACTATTCCTGTCTTGTATACTTATGATGTTATTAAATGAATGTGAAGTGCTCAACCCTGTTGGCAGAAAGAATAACCAAGATAGTATAGTGAAGCCATGAATTACAATTAATCAATATATAGGACTTCAATTATACACTACCTAAAAAGGTGTAAACAAACAAACAAAGACTATTAAAACTGATAAATTTAATATATTTTAGGATATGTAAGCCATCATTTGAGAACTACATGCAATCACATTTAAAAAGAAATTAAAATTTGTAAAAAAAATTTACAAGATTCTAACAGTCATTTTCCCATTTCATTAAAGCTCTCTATTTATATTATATTGAAAGGACATATATATTTGATTCTTTCCTTTATTATCTTTTCCAAATTTGATGTGCAGTATTTCATGTAATAAAATATTTTTAAGTGAATACTAAAAGTTTTGCAAAATTTCAGAACATAAAAATGAAATTAATACTGAAATTAAAAGCATTAAAACGATGTCAAGTGTGGTTACTTTAACTAAGAAGGAATATAATAAGAAAATAATTATAATTTATTCAAGGATGACTGTTTTCAAAAAAAAGGAAAAAAAAAGTTTGTTAATGAATAATAGCGCAAATGTAAGAAAAAGATTATATTAATAACAGGATGTGTTTAGATTAAAAAGAATGGATGTAAATTATAAAAAAAAAGATTTATTTAAAATTCATAAGCCATGTATACCAATGAGACCATTTATTAATAATTATAATACATATTATGAAAATATTTCAAAATGGATATATAATTTTTTTTTAAAAGTATATAATTTTATATAATGAAAATACTGTTAATAATCCAAAACAATTTGTTAATAATTTGAATTTTTTTTTTAAAAATAAAAAATTTAAGAATATATTTTCATGAAAGTTAGTGATGATAATATATTAGATGTGATATGTTGGACTAATTCCATCATCTATCATTAAATGATGAATATATAGAAAATTTTAAACTTTAAACTTTTCAAATACAAACAACTTGATAGTAATAACATACAAATAACAACACAGATTAGTAATTATACAATGTTTTGAGTAGTTTTTTTTATTTTCCATTCTTCTTCAGGTGTTGATGGCCTGACCAGTGACAATTTAGCATAAGAATTGAACTTACACCTTTAGGTTCTTAGATATTGACTTTTTAAGGCAGAGCTCTAACAGAACTATTCTGTCAAAGGCAACAGATAGTAGAAAATTCATATACTAATATATGAGGGTTGATTCAAATCCTTGTGTATGCTTCAATTTTTTTTAAAAAATATATTCTTCGTATATTTACGATTAATACCTTTTTCTAAGTACAAGGTTAATTAGAGGCTTCCATACATTGTGTATTGCCACACTGGCTTGACTTATAGGATTGTCATATTAACAGCTTCCTTGAATTTTATTGCTTTGCACCTTTCCCCCTCTAATCAATATTTTTCTATTTTCCCCAATGGAACATGTGGTCATTAGTACATACATGGTCTGCTACTGTAGACATATCTGCTTTTTTTCTTTTTTAACCTGTTTTTTCTCTTTTAACCATTAGTTTATGTTCTTTCAATTGCTGTTCAACAGGGTAACATGTTTGGAAAATGAAAAGATTCACATAAAACAAACTTTCATGAAGTTATTCATCAACTGTCATCAAGAAAACTTTTAATAGATAACAAAAAAAGACATGAAAAGAAAAAAAAATTATTAGTACTATAGTGTATCAATATATATCAGGAGTGGCAGACAAATTAAAGAAAATCTGCAGTCAATATAACATTAGAACAGCTTTCCAAAGCCATATCATACTTTGGGAATTCTAACTTCTACCATGTCTAAACTGGAAATGCTGAAAAACAAAAACTGAATCTATGAAATATAATGTGAATGTGGGAGTATATTGGTGAGACCTGTCACCCTGTTGAACAGCAAAACACAAACTAATGGTTAAAAGGAAAAAACAAATACATCTACAGTAGTACAGCATGTATGTACTAATGACCACGTTCTATTGGGAAAATACAAAAATATTGGATAGAGGGGGAAAGGTGCAAAAAAGAAAATTCAAGTAAGTTGCTCATATGGCAATGGCAAGTAATCCTATAAGTCAACCCAGTGAGGCAATACACAATATATGGAAATCTCTAATTAATCTTGCTTTTAGAAAAAAAGTATTGAAAAAAAATTTTGAAGAACTCATGAGGATTTGACTCAACTCATATGTAAATATATGAATTTTCTACTATCTATTGCCTTTGAAAGAATAGCTCAGTTGGTTATAATGTTGCCTTAAAACTTCAATATTCAAGAATCTAAAGGTGTAAGTTCAATTCCTATACTAAATTGCCACTGGTTAGGCTAGTAACACCTGATGAAGAGTGAAAAATACTACTACTCCAAACATTGTGATGAGCTTGAATTGAAAATATTATAGTGTTTTCAATTTAAGTTTCATAGTTTTGTAGTTAAGCAGAGATAAAAGATGGCTGCTAGAGGGTTGCATTAGATCCTAAGATCTAGGTGCAGTTCTATCAGATCCAAAGCTCCTCAATGATGAAGGCCACAAGCCAGAAACTAGTCTGGGGATATTGGATGAGTAGGCACTAGATGTGGATTTTATGCCCAAGCCTTCTGGCATCCATTGGCTACTCTGGCTTGCATTGAGTGGCAATATGTATAGAGAGTTTTGCCTGTTTTAATTACTAATCTGTGTTATTTATTTGTGTGTTATTACAAACAAGTTGTTTATATTTGAAGAGTTTAAAATTTTCTATACATTAGACATTTAATGATAAATGATGGAAATAGTCCAACATATGACATTTAAAAATGTACATTTTGTTAATACATATACTAAAACTGATCTGAAATTGTTATTGATAAGGTTATTGAATTATATATAAGAGATAAGGAAATTAAGTTAAAAACAGAAATTTATCAATTACATGAAATTTTGGTGATTTGTTGTGTAACGATATATAAATATGTCGTTACATTAATTTAAAATAAAAACTTAAAAGTTCGCAAATAAAAGTAAAAAACTAAACGCTAAAATTAAAATGTTTGTTAAACGTATATACATTCACACAGATGCCAAACTTTAAAAATATATATTTTTTTAAAAACAAATAAATAAGTATTTGAACGTACTTTTTTATAAAAAAAAGTACAAGATTTAAAAATAAAAACAGGTATTAATTAATTCTTGTAATCTGTAAATGGAAATGATTATTTATAAATTGTTTGAAAATCAAGCTAGCCTTGGGCTCTTGTATAATTAAAATGATCTGATGAAAGATAGATAAGAAAATAAAGAGAAATTAGCTTGACCAATGGAAGCACTAAGCCTTGGCTCAGACCCTAACGAAAGTGATGGATTAGTGACGTTTTGTTGATTGAATCCGTGTGGATAATATAAAAAGGGAAACACAGTTTTTTCGGACAGTTCCAGCGTTGTGTGTTTGAGAGTTGTGGTAGGACACACATACCACACTCTCTATTTAAAAAAGAAAAAGGAAAAGATTGTGATACCTTGAGCCAGCTATTGCCATCTCCAGAACATTATCTTCCAATGGAGGCGTCGCGGGAATTAAAAGCAGAAACCTGGACTCTTTCTACCGTGAGCTATGAACTTTACAAATTAACAACAACAAAAAAAAAGTAATTAAGAACTTTCGTCAATGTTTTTTTTAAAGATTCAGCTAATTTAAATTTTAAAATGAACTCTTATTTGATTTTCAAATTAATAATTGATTGTTTAAATTTATATAGTTAAGTTTTGCTAAAATCATTTCCATTTTATTATTATTATTTGTAGTAATATTTTTTTGTAGAAATTATTAAATGCATTACATTTAGGTTGGGTATAGACGTTGCATAGATTCGTTAGCGGTTGATTATGTTGAAGTTTTCACATTTGATTAGAATATATATGTCAACGATGTTAATGCGGGCATCTTACGATGAATGCCATGGGGCCTTGTGTATTCCCTTTTGCAATTGACGTTATCGATGATTTTGTATTTTGATCGATTGTGTTTAATTTGGATGTTTTTGACCGTGGAATCTGTGCAGCCGATCTATACTCAACATTTTAAAAACAAATTGTATAAAAATAATCTGTGCGAACGTATTTAAATGTTAAATTTAAGTCGGGCGCGAATGGCTATATAGTTTTGTAAAGTTATATTAAGGGAGGGTAATCTTAGGTTATTCATTTCGTAGTTGAATTGGTTCAATGGATTGGATATATTTGTGTAATTGTAGATGTAGTATGAGATCCGCTACGGGCAGGATTATATATATACGCCACATACCTTCTGTTTGCCTATGGATGGGTTTGTAAGACGGCAAAGGACCGCAGTCCATTCCTATGGAGTTTTATGTTTATTGTTCTACTTGCCAACAGATGTGACATTCCTGTTGGTGGAGAGACAATGTCTTCTCTAATTCTACTTACTGATCAGATGTATATTCCTGACAGTATAGTATTTTGTGTTGTCGTATTTTCATGCTACATTGAATACATAAATGTATCAGATGGATTGACGCTGGTTTGATTGCGAAATTTGTTGCCTAAGGTTAAATCAGGGAAGAATATTTTCTTTTCAAATGCAGATCTATGTAGTCTATTCATACTCGATTATCTAAATAAATATTAAACTCATTGAAACTTAGTTAAATGTAAAACTAAAGATTAATAGAAAAATCTAAAATGTTGAATTTATTCCTCAAAATTTAAATGTTATTTTATATGTGCGTAAATAAATATTTTTTATGTGTTAATTTCTGGCAGTGGCTTTTTACATTTATATTTAAGATACAGATTTTTATCTCTGCGTCTCCACTGAGCTAGTGACTTGGGCTAACGATCTGAATATTTAAATAAAGTGGAATCTTAACAGCGCGTATCTGCCTACTCTATAAATTTTTCTAGGTTTAAATGCCTAGATGGTGCCTTGTAGAGCAGATATCGTAGTTTGCGGTTAGATTCGATCTTCACTTTCATTTCGATCGTTATAGTTGCAAATGTATGAAAATAATATTTATAAACACAAAAAATGGATTAAGTATGGGAAATAGTTTAAGTGATTTTTAGCATCAGTTTATATACATAATTTTAAAATGGAATATTTTATTTATAATAATAATAAACGATTTTTTTTTTATGGAAGATTTGTGGATCATTATTTTTTGGTATTTAATGACCAATGAGAGAAGGGCCAATGATTTTTTAAAATACATTAATGGTATAAAGAGTATAAATTAAACTTACTATAAAAAAAGAATATAATTAATTATATGGATATTATAATAAAAAAAAAACTAATAATAATAAATTAGTAATAAAAACTTCTGTTTATAAAAAGAAAACATTCTACAGTTTATTAAATAATTAGTATTCAGATATTGATAAAAATAATAAAAATATTATTAACAATAGAATTTATTGTCAAATGATGACTTATTAAAAAAAGATATTGAAATTGAAAAATTTGAATGTATTATAAATGATTACTCTAATAATATTATAATTATTTTGTGTTAAAAATATTGAAAAAATAATAATAGAGTAAAATTAAATAAAAATAATAAGGGAAATAAAATAATTTCTATTTGTTTTAATTTTTCTAAATGGGTTTTAATTAAAATTAATAAGTTTTATAATATAATTAACAAAAAATATAATTATCCAGTTTATAAAAAAAAAAAAAAATGTCTAAATTTATTGATTAATAATAATAAAGATTATAATTTTTTGGAAATAATGAATTCAGTTTATATTATTAAATATTTGGATTGTTTTAGAGATAATTTGGGATTATAAAAAGTAAATTAAGTATAAGATTAAAGCAACATTTAAATGATAAAAATTCTGCCATTTACATGCATATGAAACAGTTTAAATACAAAAATTTTTTTATTGACTTGATAAAGACTGTATGATATAGTCGAAATGCATATTTAATATATATTGTAATTTGCATACTCATGTATAAGACCTGCAATGCAGGAGACATGTTATATCTTTTCATATTTGTGATAAATGTCTAACCTATTGATTCCATCAAATAAACCCTGTGGTCTCATCTGATCTTGTCCAATAGCATGATAAATTTACACTTACAGTTATTGACCAGATTTCGTTTGGACAAGTTCTTCTCAAAATGTTTTTTACTTCAGTGTTGATTTATTTTCCCATTTTCTGATTAATATTAGAATTTTTTTAAAAAAAAACAGTACAAAATGATGAACATTTGGAGTTTACCCGCTACTGAAATTAATGCAGTCGAGTAGGTCCACACTTCGGACAAGCAATGGCATTGTAGCATTCGAGAATGTAATAATAAAATAGGCCTTTGTAAGGGAATATGGTTGGAGAATTCCATTTTTGTTGGTGATGTGATTTATTTACAGCTGGGCTCACAAATTAATATCCTTGGTTTAGCAGAGAAAAATGTAAAATTGGAAGCCCTAATGAAATTGTCGAGAGCCTTTGGCACAAAAAGAAAAAAACAAGCAGGATGAATTCTTCTGAAACAGTAGATGTTTGATGGCTTGTGCAAGGAGATCAGTGAGTGGTTCATCATAAGAATTCATGATAGAACAGCAGTAACTCTGATGTAAGTTATCAAACAAAAAAATATGGAAGAGGAATCAACAATTTATTCGGACTGCTGGAAAGCTATAAAACTGCTGAATTATGAGCTTCCAATTACCGACCATTTTGGGTGAATCATGTGTTAAGTAAGTCTCCATTTTGAAAAAGCAAAAAAAATTTACTTTAAGCCTCCATTTTGGAACAAAATTTTATCCACTTAAAGTAGAACAGACAAACGATTGTTTCATCATCGTGACAATTCCTGTTATATATTACATGGTATGTTTAATTTTAAGTATTTTGCAATTTCATGCCAGATATACAAAAAATATTTTAGATTAAATATTTAGACATGCTAATATTTTAGATACTTTAGTTTTATTCTTCGTTGTTTTTTTTTTGCAATTTTGTTTTATTATTTTGTAATTTCATGACGAACTTAAATATCAGTATTTAAAGTAACATTTGGGAATTGCATAATAGTGTGTCATATTTAATATTTTTTGTGTGAAATTTATATTTTTTAGTATTGTTAAAAATGGACTTTTTCAAATTTAGTCTGGTACTATTAGTATCATGTATTAGAGCTGCTATGTCTCTTTGCATACATATTCAGACTGCCAATTGCGAAAATATCAATTACACGTGGCCCGTTTTGATGAATTTATCATTTTAAGTTTGTACAAATTACAGTGTATATGTTATTTGATCAATCATAAGATTAGAAAGTTATCAACAGATTGATGCAAATGTGAAGATGTGTAGCAGGTCTAATACATAAGTACCGCAATTTGTTATAATTGTTCATAAAATAAAAATAAATTTTTAATTAAAGAAGTGATGTTAAATTTTTTTTATTAATTTTTTGATAATGTGACTACTATTATATTTCTATAACAGGAAAAAATTATTTAAAAAAACAATCACGCAGAGGGTATTTAATTGTGATGAAAGTGAGTCTTCATTTTATTTAAAAAAAACATATAGCAAATTGTTTTTCTTTGCTTATTTTCTCAGCGAATAAAAGAATGATCATCCACTCAGCAAAATATTTGTAAATGTGTCCCCTCAATTTATTATTAACTATTAATTTTTAAAAAAATGTATGCCATTTATACTTACAAAAAAGCATCTGTTATATAAATGTGTGTTATATTTCCAGTTCAATAAGCAATAAGTATTTTATTTTAAACAAAGTTTATTGACAAAATATGAACTATTATATATGTGGCACAATGGATGCAAAAGGAGCCTGCAACAAAATATAGGGAATATTGTTTTTTCCACTATCCTATAATCACATAACATTTAACTACAGAAAACAAACCAAGATGATAACTCAGAATTCAATCAATAACTGAGTGATATTCTAATAAAGTTACATATACAAAACATTATATAGAACTACCGTCCCATATGGTCTCCATTTGGTGGCATACAATAATTAAATAACTTAATACTTCATTCACAAAATAATGTTCAGAATTCAATCAATAATCAACCGAAATAGTAATGAAAGTATATGTATGTAGCACTAATCCTATAAAGATATACTTCACATTCCTTTATAATGCTAACAAAACTATGTGAAGTTGTCTGCCTGATGGCAGATAAAGTAATTAGTCAATAGGGTACTACAATCAAGTAATAAAGTTGCCCAGTGGTCATTTTACCACAGCTGCCACAATTTATTCTAAAATATCATTTTTATAGCTACATTATAAACTAAATTCATTATTTAAAATTATGTGTGTGTGGGTTAATTATTTTGGGCTACTCTGTTCTTTCATATTATATCAGGATAGACTTCTAAAGCAAAAGTTATACTCGATTTAATCTAAGCTGATAAAAATAAAATGTTTGGAATTCAATGGAATTGTTGCGCTAGACCAATCACTTTCCTACTTCGTTTGATTTCGGTGACCTCGATTTCTTCAGCAACATACAAAAAAAGTAAATACTGACAAACCATTGGAGTTGTCCGATTGAGGGACAAGTCAGAAATTAAACACGGCATGATTTGACGCAGTAATAATTTCATGCATGGAAAGCGATTCAACCCTATTTCTTTCAATGCTTAAACTTTTTATAAAATTCCGAACAAGAAAAATATTTTAACTCGTTTTTTTTTCTTTTCAGAATGTCAGTTATTAAAACGATAAGTTATTTTACTTTATTGATAATATGAGAATTCCAAATATTTAAATAAGAATACCGACATAAAATATTTACTAAGGGTAGTTATAAAAGAGAAAAGTATAAAAATATATTTTTTTTCTCGTTTTCTCTATTAATTTTATTTATCTATTAGTTTATAACTTTTTAAAAAAAATAATAAGAGAGATAAATAAATAAAATTTTAAGTAATGTTTATCAATTTTAAAAAATGTGAAATTTTTTTTTTAGCTTTACGAATATAAAATCATCAATCAAAAATCGAATTTACCAATATTACGAACGAATTTGTTTTAAAAAGTGCTTGACTTTCCTAAAAATAATATTCACTACACATTAGAGAGTTATTGGAGAAACGACGTGAAAAAAAACTGAATTTTTTTATGATAAAACTAATTAAAACTATGTGATAGTCTCAAGGATTGACAATTTTCTAAATCAGAATTACGTTTAAAAACTAAACCAAAAAGCAGATCTTGAAACGAATGAAGATTTTTGCTTTGGTTTTTATTATAGATAAAAAATATAACATACATCTAAATAAATAATTAATATCAACTGATATATTGTTTTTGTTTTTTTAAAAGAAAAAGCTAAAAACATCAACTGGTAAATAAACTTACTTAAAATACGGGCGCACTTGCTTTAAAAAAAAAAAGTATTTCGTGGCGACCTCTACTGCATTATGAAGTAGGTACATATTCCAAATAGAAAGATACCGTATTGTCCAATTTTTATCATCCGGATGAAATCACAAAAGATGTCTGAATTTTCATAACCGCCATCCTTGATTACATTGTTACGAGCGATGATTTATTTAAGTACAGTAATTATTTTAATTTAATCCGAAATTGAAAAACATCAGCAAGCATAATGGTTTTTTATTATTTGAAAAGGAAACCTTTTAATCCCCTTTAATTAATATTTAAAAAAAAAAAAAACGAGCAGGACAAATTCCTAAAAGTCCAATCCACACGATTCTTATCCCCAAAATACTGTGGTTAGTCTTAAAATAAACAAACGTGATTGGGCTGTTTACCAGCACGAATAAGGCTGCGTGCACAATTTATTAGCTTTATTTACCGGTTTAATTCCGGGAAAATACCATAGTCTTTTTTCTATACTTGATAGTTCTTAACCTATACATCACTTAGAATGTGTGTAAATTCTCATTCTTTTTTAGTGTTTACAGTCATGACTACAAAAATAAATTATAACATTTTATCAAGGAAGATTATTAAATCCCATTGACTTTGTGCTTTAATGGCAAAGTTTTTGTTTAAGTGCCTTTTAGCAATGAGGATGACTACCTCCCTTTCCCAAATTACAGAATGTTATAATATATAAATAATAATATAAGGGATTTGAGCACATACTTTCAAGCTCCCTCAACTATCTGCTCTGTTATACAACTGTCACATTTGCTACCTTAATATATATATATATGTGTGTGATGATAATCTGGACCAACTAATGAGTGGTTCAACATCCAATACATATATTGGGGATCATTTGTTTATCTTTTACAGATGTGTGTCGATTGTATGAGATGGAGAAGATAGCCAAGGGAAGCTTGAAAGTCTGTGTTTAAATTTCTTATATAATTACATAACTCCAGACATATAAATTATACTTGTACAATCAAGTACTGTATTAGAAAAGTTAGCCTGCCCATCCCTCTTCTATGTATTTATATGGATAAGGTCCAATATATAAGGGGTCAGAGTAACTTAAAGTCAACATGGGCATGACAATAATATTGGCATCATCAGAGGATTTGGCATTTCATCAACAGATTTTCAATGGTGATCACTGAAGAGTTGGAGAATTGAGTAGATTGCCTATCCATTAAAGTTTGAAGATTTGTTATCTTAATATAAGTCGAGCACTGATTATATATATGCGAGATGATGATCTGGAACAACTGATGCATGAGTGCTGGTTCAGCATGAAATATTATATTGGAGATCATTTACCTTTTACAGATGTGTGTGATCATATGGGTCAATTGTATGATATAGAGCAGATACCTGAAGGAAGCTTGGAGTCTATGTTCAAGTCTCTTATATAATTACATAATTCCAGGTATACAAATTATACTTGTACAATCAAATGTATAAGTAAGCAAAAAAAATTATTTGGAGCAATGTTGATGTTAATAATAATTCAAAGTTTTGGTACATGGAAGATCATATAACACTTAAGCAGCAGAAGCAATTTAGAATTAAGCTTCCATACAAGGATCATTAGTTCTCAATCCATCACTTAATTACTTCACCAAGTTACTCAAGGCAACATCAAACAAAACAAGTCGTGATTGCATTCAGCTTGCATTTTATTTCACAATACAGCAAATTTAATTTTAAACATTTGGAGATTGACGGTAACGACAAAGATAAATCGTGACATTATCAGTACAAAACTGTCTCTATATTTTTTGGATGAGCCTCTCCTGAAAATAATTTACTGACGTACAATTCATTGTTTAGTATGATATCAAAATTGTTCACATTTTTACAGAAACAAAAAGATTTTTCCAAATAAAATTATCTTTTGGTTTTCTTTTCATATCTAGTCAGTTGAATAATTACTACTATACAGATGATTCTAGTAATTTCAACCAGGTCAAATAAATACACCTTTAATTAATTACTTTATGAATAAAGTTTTCTTATGGCCCTTTCAAATTCTTTTATTGAAAACTGCCTACTAGTAAAATTATGAGTCAGTAGTTTAATAGCAATTTAATTTTATTATGCTAGCTATCAATCTGTGGAAAGCCATAGATATACAATTACATACAGCTTTCTGAAATACACATCCTCATTTGCAAAATTAAGAAGTTAATTGGCTTTAATTAACTTTACATACAATATGTACCAACTCCATTGTGCAGTAAGGAAAGAAGAAATTGTTAAAATTGGGTATTTGAATATGCAAGGTGGTAGGAGCCAGAAAAGTGGCTGGAATTAAACAAAGTAATTGAAAATGAAGAGCTTGAAGTATTAGTAGTAGTGGAAACACATCTAAGAGAAGAAGAACCTATTCTTGAAGATTTGGTATGGCAGGGTATAAATAGAAAAGAAAAAAGGGGTGGTGGTATAGGTGCTATATCAAAAATATATTTAAATATTGTTAAATGTCAAGAACATTTGCGGTTTGAAATAAGGTTTGGAAGATAAGAATGAATGGTGGCTATATATAGATTATATAGCACTGGAGATTGTCAAACTATAATGGAGTGGAACAGTAGCATATATGAATGCCTAGTTAAAGATGTACAGTTTTAAAGAAAAGGGGAAGAGAATAATAGTTATAGGGGATATGAATGGACATATTGAAGAAATTGATGTAGATAATAAGAATGGACAACTTTTGAAGAATTTTGTCAGAGAGTGAATTTGAGCATTGCAAATTTATCAAATATTTATGAGGGACAATACACGTGGTCTAGAAATAATATATTTCACACAATAGATTATATATTGGTAGAGAAAGAAGGAATGAATAAAGTATGAAAAATTAAGGTGTTTGATAATGAAGAAAGAGTATGTAATAGTGATCATAACTTCTTTGTAATAGAAATGGTTAATAATGTGATGGAGAGCAGAAATAAAAGTAAAAACAATAGTGAAAGATGTGGATGGAGAATGAATGATTGGAATAAGTTAGAAGAGTATAAAATACAAGTTGAAGAAACCATGGAAGAGTTGGTTGGGGATAAGTATAAAGATTGGTGTGATGAAATAGAAAAAGTGGAAATATGGTTTTAAATGAGAATATTCAGAAGAATAAAAGTAATAAAAAAATGAGTTAGTAAAAGTGTAAAAGAGAGGAGGAAAGCATGCAGAGAATATAAGTGTGCTATTAAGAATAAAAAAAGTAAAAAAGATATTAATGCTAAATGGGAAAAGTACTTAGATAAGAAGTAGTTGGCTAAAATATATAATTATAGAGAGAATAAAATTGAATAGTAAATTGTTGAAGGATATTATTAAAAGTGGAAGAGATGGGAGTAAAAAATTTTGGAATTACATTAAAAGGAGAAATGAGGGAGAATGAGAGACAGTATTAATAGATGATGAGGGAATAGAGTGTAGCTTTAGAGAAAAATTAGAGAGAATCTTAAATAGGTACATAATGGATATAGAAAAGATGTTAGATGGGAAGGACAGAGTGATGAAAAATATAAAAGCATACAGTAATGGTAATATTAGGTTTACAGAAATTGAACTGAATGAGGCAGGGAAGAAATTGAAAGTGGAAAGGCAAGAGGTTTAGATAGATGGGCAGCAGAGATGGTAATGAATTTAGGGTATAGGAAAAAGTAAAGCTATTATCATGTTTTAATAGGATGGCACAGAAGAGTTTTTCCAGGTAGTTAGAGTAATACAAGAGTAAGATTATTATTTAAAAGAAAGGGTAAGGATCATACAAAGTTAAACAATTATAGACTGATAGCAGTAACATCAGTTTTATATAAAATTTTCTCATATATGGTGGCTGGAAGAGTTGTAAAATGGATGGAAGAAAATAATGTAGTGGAGGAAATGCAAGGAGGTTTTAGATCAGATAGGCATATAGAAGATAGTTTATTTATAGTTACATAACTTATGGATATAAGTAGGAATTCAGGTAGACAGTAATATGAGTTTTATAGATATAGAGGCATATGATAAAGTAAATAGAAATAGATTATGGGTATGTTTAGAAAATTTGGGAATGGATGAAGCTTTAATGGATATTATTAAGAAATTATATGAAAATAATTACTATACATATCAATTAGGAGATATAGAATCAGTTAAAGTTAAAAATAGGGTAGGACTAAGGCAAGGATGCCCTATGTCACTAATTTTGCTTTTGTTGTATTTGAGTGAAATGGAGAGAGCAATAAAAAGACTAGGAAGAGGGGTAGAGATAATGGGTGGCAAGGGAGTACATACTTTGTCAGGTCTTTTTTTTTGCAGATGGTGTTTTTTTGTGTGTGCAGAAAGAAGAGAAGATATGGAAGTTAGGCTGAAGATATGTGCAGGGGTGGATAAAGAGATGGAGATTAAATTTAGTGAAGAAAAATCAAATATAATAATGGTTAATACTGGGAAAAGAGAAGATGAAGAATTTTTATTGGGGAATATAAAATTAAGTGTGGTGAATTGATATAGTTATTTGGGAATCAACTTAAGTAATCAGAAAAATTGATTGGATGAATGGGAAAAAAAATTGATAAATGAAGCAAAGAAAGGAAACGGATTGGATTGATAAAAAAATTAACAGTGTTTTCATATAATAAATATGATGTAGCTAGAATTGTATGGGAGTTGCAGTAGCAGGGTTAACATATGGTAATGATGTGTTGTGTTAGTAAAGGGGTATTAGATTACTTAGAAAAACTACAAAGGGAAGTAGGAAGACATGCATTAGATGCAGATGTGTGGACAGCAAAGGAGGCAATTCAAGGAGAAATGGAATGGTCAAGTTTTTATATGAGAGATACAAAAAGCAAAATGAAAATGTTCAGTAGATTGCAGTTTATGGATAATAAAAGAATAGCCAAAATAGTATTTAATTGGATTGTGAGTAAAGGGCAAGCAAGAAGATGGGTGAGAAAGGTAATGCAGTATGCAGATTTGAATAAAGAGTTTATGACAGTATAATTGTCAAAAGGTGGGATGATTGTGTTAGGAGGATTGTTGAGTGTTATAGTGGTAAGGAATGGGACAGAAGAATAGATGCATTAATAAAGAATAGAGAATTGGAGAGATGGAAAACTAGTATGGAGAAAAAAAGAGTTTAAATATATATAGAAGTAAATGGGACATTGGGTGTGAGTTAATTTATGATAATAGCAAGGAAAGTAGTTTATTATTTAAGGCTCAAATAGGATCTTTAGCAACAAGGGAATGTACACCTAAATAGAAAAATATGGGTGATTTAGTCTGCAAGTTATGTAGGGAAAGCATAGAAAATATTAGGCGTTCCATTATAAAAATATTTGTATATAACATCAATATTTACTTTTGTTCGGAGACATTTAATTTTAAACAGGAAAATATTACTTAGATTATGGTTGTATAAGCTATGTGGGAGATAACTTGGTTCTTAATAGAATTTGTATGAATAAATAAAGCTATATAATTTCATATTATATAAATTCAAATAATCTGCTTGCCCTATTTCTTCGTTCTGCAGCTCACAGTACCGTATGAATATGAGACAAAAGGCCTCGAAAGCGCTTAGCGTGTAATAATTTCTGTGTATCTTGATAGCTTCACATTCAAGTGTGTCATACGCTTTGTTAATTTTGTATATTAAATTATCGAATGAGAAGTTTTAAAATCTTTAATATTTTATAAATATAAAAAAAAAATTTTTTTTTTCAGTTTTCATATTGTGACCAAAAAATAAAAGCATGGGATATTCATGTTCACTGCAACTAAGAGTATTCTGAACATGTAGTCAAAATAAGAGTCATAGATCACATGACCCTATCTCTTAAGCTTATAAGTTACAAACAATGAGAATTGTCAATTCCTCAACAAGCTTTGTGATAAATGCTTAGCTAGAGAAAGCATTTAAAATATCTGTCAGGATCCCCCCAAACCTCTGATCATGGCACCTCAGAGAGGTTCTGGTGTCTGAATCTACCCTAGCACCTCTCTGAGGAGTGCCAGAGCATAAAACCATAGTCAGAGATTTGGGGGAGGGGGTCCTGACAGATATTTTAAATGCTTTCTCTAGCTAAGTGTTTATCACAAAGCTTGTTGAGGAATTGACAATCCTCATTGTTTATGAGAGCAAATGTGTTTCTGTTTGGCCACATGAAAGCTGCTTTTATTTTTTAATGTATTTATATATATTTTACTTTTTAATTTTATATATTTCTAATTTTTATTAGAAAAGAAAAAAAGTATAGATGCAATTTGGTATCCATTAAGTGGCAGAAATGTAGAGTACTGAATCCTATATAAAATTAAAAATATAAGTTTCTCATTAGTTTTTTTTTACTAAAATTGTTTCAATCACTGAAAAAAGAAATCATCATGAATATGCAAAATTTTCAATTAGATTGAAATTTGGCATGTGAGTAAAAATTGAGTGACAAGAATTTATTAACTCGGACAGGAGGGAAAAAGTCTATATTAAATGAAAGCATATAAAAACAAGTTACACAATACAATGAACGTTAAGAATTATTTTACATGATGAAAATCAGGTGACAATTTCTATTAAACTTAGACTGTTTTTGGCATTTAATAGAGCTTTGCTGAAAAAATGTTTCTAAGAATTATTTCTTTTATAGAACAATATTTATTAATAATTTCAAAGTAGAAAAGCATCAACCCAAAGTTAATCACGTGATTAAACTTGTTAAATATAGAATATTCTCAATTTTCTATTATTTATTACCAAAATATCCAAAAATGTTTTTTCAGGCATTTAAATACTAAGAATAATTTGTTTAACAAAATGGAATAACTATTTTTTATAAGTGTATGAAATGATGAGTAAATGGATAATAATGGACTGATACAGTTCTTAAAGCTAAATTTGTCCTTATTTTGAGAAATTGTAATTGTTTTCATTTTCAAAGATTTGTATAACAAACCTGGATAAGAAGAATTCACATTTTGAGAAAGAGAATTAAATACAATTTATCCAAACCACTTCGAACACTTTTTTAACAAAACTCTTTATTTGTACATAAATACACCTACGTTTTAACTGTCCTGCAGTCTTCTTCAGAGCCAGTTCACTTTAATCTGGTTCTGAAGAAGACCGCAGGATAGTCGAAATGTTGGTGCATGTATATATGTACAAATAAAGTTTTGTTAAAAAGTGTTTCAAGTTGTTTGGATAAATTGTATTTATAGGATATTACAGCAAAATAAAGACAAGTGTGATTTTGGTAATAGAAAGAGAATTAATTTGATAAAAAGATAAAAGAAACTATCCATTGAACAGTAGTAGTGATCACATTGTGATAAAAAAGTTGAATGTTTTTAACTGATCTATAGATGGGCTGCAAAGTGATTTTAATTACAGTTATTATTTAGAAACAATAAATAATTGTTTGTCTGAAAGTTTGTGGTAATGAAATTACATGTTAGATTTCTACAATTGGTAAATGTCTTTAAAAAATTGAAAGAAATTATTCATGATAGCAAATAATTTCATAAGTCAACCTAATGATTAATATGTAATGTTTAGAAATTATTCATTAACTTTGATTTTAAGAAGAAATGGAGAAAATAGGAGATTACTAATGCCTTTGATAGAATTGATTAGTTAGCTATAGCATTATCTTAAAATGTGAATCTTAAGATCTGAGACTTAATTCCCATACCAGTACTATCATTGGTCAGAACAGAAAATCTGAAGAAGAGAATAATACCATCCAGAACATGTTATATACTTACCGGTGTGCTACTATTTACAGTTGAATGCATCTGTAAAATTTAAAGTTTTAATTTTTCTAGACATTTAACAATTAATTCTAGATAATGGACATAGTCCAACATGTAATTACAAATAATTAATTATCATTTTCATATGCATATCTTCTTACATAGCAAAACTCAGTTTATTTAATTTTTTTACCTAATAAAATGTCAGGAGAAAAGAAGGTCCAATATTTGAATAAACATCATCGTCATTTCACTTTCTAACCTAAAAATGGCTTACATAATAAAATCCTTTAAAGGAAGTTCTAATCACATATTTATTTATAAATAGCTGGCAAACTTTATATTGAATCAATTATCTGCTATATTAAATCAAGGACTATTATAAAAATTAATAACCTTTACAAGAAGAATCTCAAGTATTGGGATTAGCAAAAGAACTACCTGCACGGTTTTTTAAAATACTTTTGTGTTTTTATAAAACAGTTCCATGTTGTGAAAGTCTTCCTAAAGATACTTTCTCTTTTTTTATTAAATGTTTCATATGAATAGTTTTTATTTTATCAAAGCATTTCGTAATCACAAGAGACTTATAGTGAAAAGGGATTCTTATAATGTATGTTCTTTCATGTATTCCAAAATCTTTTTTATAACATTTTATAGTCACATAACTTACACTGAAACATTTTTTCCAGTATGCATTCTTTCATGAATTTTTAAACAATCTATGTTAGCAATCTTATAATCATACAGTAAGCACGGAAAAAAAATTTCTCCATTATTAATTTATTACTGTAATTATTTGGGATTTTTACATTGAAACAAAAAATTGTGTAAATATGAAGCTGATAGAAAACTTAACATCGAAGAATAAAACAAAGATTTGACATTAATAAATATAGTTAGAAAATTTTATATGAACATTAACAAAGCCACTATCAATGACATTCTACCTAAGCCATGGATTAATCTCCTGTCTATTCATAGCATAGCAACAAAACTTTGAAAAATTTGCTTACAGAGCAGTAAAAAGATTTATTCTAATCAATTATTTTATTGGCTTTTTAAGAACATTTCACCGCAATATTAGAATCATTCTTTGATCCAGTTTGTTTTTAAATGCCTTTATTTAAGTTAAATATTCTGTTTGGGTGGAATTAAATTTGAAATTGATATTTAACATATTTCTATCAAATGGATTACCTTCAAATTTTGTCCATATGTTAAAAATCAATGGCAATGCAATATTTCAATTGTCACCTATTTTGTTTACTGTAGAAAGATTAGTGGACTAAAATTCAAATACTTTTTATATCAGTTCAATAAGTTTTTGCATGAGAGGGTAGAATATATTTTAAATGCTTTTATTAACAATTGCTTTTTTTATAATGGAAGAAATATTATTTTCTTTTGATTATAAATTTCTTTTTTAAAAAAGCTTCTTCAATAGTTGTGTAGGAGGTGCTCGATGGCTGCTAGAGGCACTGTCTGTGCCAGCACACAGAACTATACAGGGTAGGAGGCCCAAAAGCATAAATGCTTCTTCCAGCCACGAGGTGGCGCTTCTTTCAGTACATCACATCACATCAATAATTCAATTGGTCTTTAATGCATGGTGAATTTCCTTTAAAATGTTAGACTGTGACAATGTTTTTATTCTTCATTTTAAATAAAAATAATTACAAGTAAAAATAATATAAAAGATATTTTATAATAAATGCTTTTATTTACTGCAGATCTAAAAGCCCAAAATAATTTTTTCCTCAACAACAATTGGGATTTTTATATTTAACTTGAAATAAAACTGTAGGATATGCAGAAATTATTTCAATCACAACTTTTTGCAATAAAAAATTGAATTAATTCATTTCTGGACCTCTCACATTTTTATTTCAAGTTAAATACAAAATCTCAATTGTGGTTGAAAAACAATTTATGGCTTTTTAGTCCAAAATAAATAAAAGAATTTATTATAAAATATTTTATATAACGTACCAGGTATGTACTTTTTTGTATCTTCTCTGTATGTGTGTCACATGAGCTTTTAACACATATATATTGAGGTATCCTTTCGATATTTTTCTTGTTCAGTTATAGAGGTAGAAATATATATATGGTTCTCAATATTAGCATGACCAAATCATTTCTTCAAACAAATAACTGAATGCATTAGACTAAAAGACAGGATTGTATTTCCTGGCCAAACAAAACCTCATATGATACTTTATTAGAAGTAGTAACACTTAATTAGGCACCAGTGCCCGTGAATCAATTCATTGAATCCACTGTCTTGAAATTAACTAACTGCTTATTATTTATGGAGTTTCCTATTTCTAATTAGATTATAAACTAATTGAGTGTATTAGCATTCATTCATCGAGGTAATAAAAATTACAGAAATTGCAGAGTTTTAATTTCTAAAATAACATTTAATCAATAAATAATATACATTACAAAAAATAGAAAGTACCCATTTATACACTCTATTCTTGAAATCTTACTAGCATATACATGTGACATCTGATTGTTAATAAATATAATTTTAAAATAGAGTTTATACAGATTACGCATGTATTAATAAATAGAAATACAAATAAAGTTTATACAGTTTATACATAAACAATAATAACTAAAAATACAATTTATATTAATAAGATTCTCTGGATAAAGGTTATTATTAAATTCTAGTTGTTTCATAGAGTTTATCTTATTTGACTAAGAATTAGATAAAAAAAAAATTCATACTTTTTTTTACCATGAATGTTTTATTTATTTATTTTTTTTTTTTTATCAATGTACAGTTGTGACATTTATCATGGCCATGAATTTTAAGGATCTTAATATCTTTTCCATAAGGTCTGTTATGGAATGTTTCCTTATTAATATAGCAGAGATCTTTAATGTGTCATAGGCATGGTGATGGACGTCAAAGCATCATTTTGGAAGCAGGATCAGAAGACAGCATTGGTGAACATAACTGGGTTTTAGCAGGGTATCAGGGTATTTACTCCTGCAGAGATAAAGGTTTCCACATGGTCACATATTTCATTAATTTTCTCTGGATCTTTTCCTGGCAATTCAAGACTCCGGTTTTTTCTTATAGAATGAATGCTCCCAGAGTCACACCTTTTCTTTCTTCTGGGAATTTAATCCTCCACACTTTATTATTTTCAAGATTAAAGATACATTAACTTCAAAATTATCTTTATTGTGTATAAACATTCCAATTAGCCATTTTTGATTAGAAAAGATTTTTTATTAAGATTTAACACCTTTCTTCTTTCTCTAATTATAAGTTATTAGATCAAATATCTCTTTTAATTATACAAGTACATATTTCTTTTTTCTGGGTGGTCACACAAATAGATTTATTACCTATTAGTAAGATATGACTATTACAGCAATCTCTATTTCCCTTGCTGAATACTAGTACATGTACCATAATAACGGTACAATATATATTATATTATACTGAACGAATAAGATTATATATTATATTTGGATTCTATATTTTTCAATTCATAACACAGTTACAAAAATCTTTACAGTGTAACAGTCAGAAACGGTGATTCATTAACATAGTGCAGAATTCGACCACCACACAGAACGGCAGCACCATCTAGGTAGCGAAGCCACCCGTACTACTGAATTCGAACATAGTTTATGGGTTCCATAATACAATCTATGAAACAACGCATCTGATGCGACATTAGTAAACATTTCTTTAGGCACGGTGGTCAGGGATGTTGCAAGAGATTCATGATTTTATTTTCGAGTTAGCCAATAATAACACTAATATTAATTAAACATTTATATTTACAAAATCGAGGAAATATTATATAGAATGGGTATCGAATAAATAAAACGTAACTGCAGACATATAGTTGAAATTATTTATTGAAACATTTTAATAATAAATCATTTACTAATAATATTTGGTAATATTTAAATTGAGTAATGGAATTTTCCGATACTGTTATATTCAAGAAATACATTTATTTATTTAGTAACATTTATATGAAATCATTTTATCAATAATACTTTATACTTTATATTTAAGACCTCAATAGTGGTGTTTTCCGATACTGTTATGTTTACAAAGAGAAATACATTTATTTGATGACGTAATCTAGCTACCTAAAATTCTTGAGTAAGTATTTCTAAGGCATGCCTTTAGGGATTTATACCTTTGCAATGCAAGAGTCTAAAGTAAGATTTATAATAGTAGCAGCGGACCTATATTTATTTAATTAAAGATATTTACTAAAAACTAGGGGCAAACATTTATTTGAGAGTGAGTTATTTCACTAATGCAGGGACAGAGTGATACATAGAATAATAAAGTTAACTAAAGAAACACGTGGTACGTTTTAGAAAGGCGATATGGAATGGCAGTATATTGAAACTGCAAAGTGGTGAATGAGTTGAGAACATCGGGCTGGCATTTGCTGTAGGCCAAAGAGGTAAGGTGTCATATAAGCATAACCAGGGGCAAGTGGTTCCTGACACGATTGCTTCCAGGCTGCATGACGTTCGTCAAATCCTACAGGACATTCATTTGTCAGCTTGTGTAGGATGATTGGAGTTAATTTCAACCCTATAGAATCCGGAAAATTCAAGGCTTGTAATGGGTCATCGCGTCTCTAAAACATAACACATGTATAACGTACAGACAATTCTGTTAAGATTTAAATATATTTTATAACTCGGCCCTACATTATCAACATTTAATAAAGAACGTTTGCGACTCTCAAAAAAATGCAATTTTATGGAATTATTGATTAAAATTTAATAAAATATATAAAAACAATAAGTAAACTGGGTGAGTATTATAGCCAATATGTCAGCCATTTGCTAAGCAGTAGACCTCTGCATTACAATAAATGAAGCATTGAATGCGTGTCGACTTATATGAAAATATTAAATAATTTATGGAGGTAAAGGTTAATGAAGATTTGACACGCATCCGCTGTTTCAAGCAATCATAGATTTATACTTAGGAAATTATGAGTATGCGATAATTATATAATAAAATGTAGATTTTAGAAATACACACCCAAGAAAGATAGAGTTAGGCAGGCTAGATTATTAAAGAAGTTTACATATTAAATTAATTATTAAATTTATAATTTTACAAATGAAAATTTTACAGTTTATAAGTAATATAAAGAATGAGCTATAGCATGATATTAGTAGAGTACTCTAGAGAATGTAGATACAGGTACCTGTTTTATGAGAAGTTTTCCGATTCAGTGATCAGTAGCAAATTGTTCATGATTCCAGCATTAGCAGTTCTTTACAGCATTTAGATGATTCAGGTAATTTAACTGCAGCAGCTTTCAAATTATTTTAGGCAGCAGATCTTCGTGGTTGAATTTATGAAGGGCAATGGAAAGTTTGGCATCCGATAGGCCATCTCCGGATGGAGAATAGTCTGGGCGCTTTCTATTCATGCATACTGTGGCACATAAAAATAATTTAAGATGTTGGGGACTCTCAACTGATTGAGAGCACAGCTAAAGTTAAACTAAAAGTTTCTAGAAAGTCTAAAATGGCCTCTTTTCTTAGATCTTATCTTTTACATTTTTGTTAGTTTATTTTTGGATTCCAATTACTCTGCCCTAAAAATAATCAATGCATTTTTGTTAGTTTAATTATAGAGAAACATTTTTGTTAGTTTAATTATAGAGAAAGCTGCCGTTCTATTGTTTACGTTTAGATTTTACATTCAATTTTTGCAATTAGATTTTAGGGAATTTTTCCTTTTAATTAATATATTATCTCTCACCGGCCGTTGCTTTTAAATTTCAAATACAAAAGGGAACATATGATTATTTTTACTTTTAATTAAATATTACAATCTATTTCTAAATTATTATTAAATGAAACTTAAACAAAGCAATAAATAACGGATTTTACAATTCAAAATAAATGGTTAAATATATATATATATATTTATAACTAAAAGAAGAAATCTAAATTATATTATTTATCTTTATTTATTGCCTTAAATTTGAGATTAAAATGTGTGCATGTTTATGGTGAATTCTACATATATCTATACATTTTTAATATTGCTACACACACAATTCGATACCAAAAAGTTTAAATTTGGGTAGGATAGAGTGGTCAGTGAGAGACGATAGAAAAAAAAGGTGAAACTTAAGATTCGAATACGAATCTTACTGTTTCAACAGCAGGCATAAAAAACACAAATAGTTTTAAGACTATAGTTTTTCTGATGATGTTTGGATTTTAAAAATGTATATTATTAAGCTTTGAATATTACTGTTACAAAGAAAGAAATTAAATATCGAAACAAATAATTGTTGGTAAAAAGTGTTGTCAATTTTATGGTAATTGTAAATATTATTTCTATTAAATGTTAAATCAAAACTTGTAATAATACTTTATGACTTGATAAGACTCACTTAACTAGTAAAGAACATTTAAATATAAGATAGCCTTTCTTATTTTTCTGTTTTCAAATGAATTATTTTTTTATAAATATTATTCAATTGTTTATATGGTATTTATTAAAGAAACAATTATTTTCTAAAGAATTTAGAAATTTTAAATAAAATAGAACTACTGCACAAAGTTTAAAACCCATAATTTTTTTTAAAAAAAGTATTATTTTAAATTTCCAAGCAACTGTTTGGAGAAAAATGCCTAATATGATGTGGTTAGATCAGTGTCAAAATCAACATTGTACATTTGCCATACTGTAACTTTAACTATGCTTTGTGTCAAGAATTTTGTTATACAATGATTTTCATAGGCTTGAATATATTTTCTAAAAAATAGTTTAGATACTAGTTAAAATAAAGTTATAGCTAAACATTTTAGCACCTTAATCATTTGGTATTACATAGAAATGTCCAAGACATTTCAACCTGAAATAACCTCTAGATGACACTTCTATACTTCAGTCATCTGTCATTTTAGCATGAGTTTCATTGCTTGCAGAAAACAATAGAAAAAAATACTCTTTATTATAACACTCGTTTTATTACCTATCTAAAATCCTATACATTAAGTAGTCATATCATAGACTCACATTAGTCGTATGAGAATATTAATAATATCTTGATTGATGAAATGATTTACTTCATGACTTTCCAATGCACTTTTCTCTGTAATTTTAAAATCACACAAATGACATTTAAACATTTCAATCCTGGAATCATCTTCTTGTGAGTGTTCTATTTCTTGTTTATTTTGATGAAACTGCAAAAGAAAATGTTTCATATGAATACCATTTTTATGGTTTAGCAACATACCTTTAACAGTTCTTTTGTAACTAGATGAGTTGCACTCGAGTAGTTTATCTTTTGAATGAGTTCTTTCGTGTTCATTTAAACAATTTTTTGTAACAGTGTTATAATCACACAAAGTACATTGAAAAAGTTTTTTTCCAGAATGCAATTTTTCATGCCGCTTTAAAGTTCTTTTATCAGCTGTTTTATAATCACAGAAAACACAATGGTATGGCTTTTCTCCTGAATGTATTCTTTCGTGTCTTTTAAAACTAACTTTATGAGCAGTCTTGAAGTCACAAAAGTTGCAATAGTAAGGTTTTTTCCCTGAATGAATTATTTCATGTCTTTTTAAAGAACTTATCCTAGCAGCTTTAAAATCACAAATAGTGCAGTAGTAGGGCTTATCTCCTGAGTGTATTCTTTCATGTTTTCTTAAGTTCTTTTTATCACCCGTCTTGTAATCGCAGAAGATACAATGATAAGGCTTTTCTCCTGAATGATTTCTTTCATGTATTTTTAAATTTCTTTTATCAACAGTTTTGAAATCACACAGTGTGCAATAATGAAACTGTTCTTCAGAATGTATTCTTTCATGTCTTCTTAAATCGCCTTTATTAGCAGTTCTATAATCACAGAATATACAGTAGTGAGGTTTTTCACCTGAATGTATTCTTTCATGTTCGATTAAACCCATTTTCCTGGTAGTCCTATAGTCACAAAAATTACATTGAAATGGATATTGTTTTGTGTGGGTTCTTTCATGTACTTTGGTACAACTTTTTACAGAAGTTTTATACTCACAGAATTTGCATTGGAAAAGTTTTTCACTTGAATGAGTAGTCTCATGAAATTTCAATTTACTTTTTATAGAAGCCTTATAATTAGACAAAGCACATTTGAATGATTGTTCTCCTGAATGCATTCTTAAACGTTCTGATAAATTGTATTTCTTATTAGTTTTGTAATCACATAAAGTCCAATTGAAAGGTTATTCTCTTATATGTGCTCTTTTATGATTCAATAAACTTATTTTATAAATAGTCTTAAAATTACACAAATGACACTGCAAATATTTTTCTTTTGTGTGATGAAAAATATATATCTTTAAATTATTTTCATTAGAAGTCTTAAAATCACATATAGTGCAGTGTAAAATGTTTTCATTAATATGAATTCTTTCATGGACTTTTAAATGACTTTTTGCAGCAGCCTCATATTCACACAACTTGGCTTGGAAATGTGTATCATTTGAATGTGACATTTCATATACTTTTCAATTGCTTTTTGTTACAGTCTTAAAATCACAAGAGTGAAGTTAAAAGGCTTTTTGTCCTCGATGCCTTCTTTCATGTTCTAGTAGCTGAAGTTTGTGTACCATTATATATAATTTTAAACTACATTTTAAAGCAATCTATTCCTTAAAAAATATGCACATGAAACTGTTTTTAGTCCATGAATTATCTTGCTTTGGTAAGTTATCTTGCCTTGGTAAGTTATTTTTTTATTCAACTAAAACATTGATTTATATTCATTTCTTTGCCATTTATATTATCTCCATTGTGAATTTATTTTTTTAAAAAAACTACTTATACATTGATGATGAAAACTAGTTAATTCCTATCCACAATTGTTCTTCTTTAATTATATAAAAAGACAATGGGTGGAGGACACTTCTTATATAACATGAATGTTTTTTAATATCTTTATAGTCAGCATTCAATGAGTTATTAGTTTATAAATGTATTAAATACCTTCCACACCAACACACATTTGTTTAAACAAAATTTTTTCTTTTCAAACCGTTTAAAGATAAATCGATAGGGTCAGTAATCATAGCTATAAATTATCTTTTATATCCAATCTTTTCAGATAGTGTTAGTAATGTAGATCGAGTTGAACTGTAAACTAAAAAAATATTCAATCTATATATTCGTAAGAAGTAAATTTAATACCTTAAATGGAAATTTCCTTTCGTTTTTGTTGAAGATTCCCTACGGTTAAGAAATCAATAAGCATTAGAATGAAGTTTGCTATGCTTAAAAGAATCATTTATACATATTACAAATTTTTTATATACTGTGAATATTTTTTATACCTTTACAGTCTCCACTCAATGTGAGCCAAAAGCTTGTATATTACTTAGGGTGGGTAAGTTCATTTCTTCTCTGATTTATCACTTACTATTTCAAGATAGATTGAACATCATTAATATAGTAATATAACTATAAAATGTCCCATTATGATCAATCTTCACAATCTCTATCTACGCTATTTGAGTTTTACTATAATCTAATTTAAGTATCATTCCAATCTATATTTCAAATCAGTAAACTTATTAGTTTATATTTAATTTTCAAATATTAAAATGAAACTTTTTCATTTGAAACAGTGGTTTTACAAGTGTGGGGGAAGGATCAACATTAGAATAAAGTGTTTGCTTGATTTTCAATTTTACTAAATACAAAAATAAAGTAGAAGTATTTTCACTAAATAACAAATACCAATTACAGAGTCAACAAAGGAAATTGTTTATGCATTATTTCAAGACACTCAACAGTGTAACCAATTTAATTCTCATTTTATACATCCAACTTATGTTTTATCATAAAACTGATAGCTAATTCATTTCCTTGATTCTTTATACTTCTTAAGATTATTAATTACAATTTTGTTAAATTCTTTCTTGGAATATGACAAATCTGTTCATTTCTAAGCATTTGATGTTAGCTTCAATTAAAGCAATATTTGTTGATATTAGATCATAATAACAGATTCGACATTCACAAATAATCATATTTCCTAGGATACTATTAGCGTCTAATTTAATTCCATGTGTGATTTTCTATTTAAAACATTTATCCATACATTCCTTCCACATAATGAGTGCACAATGATTCTCTAATTCTTCTTAAAGCTCTGTATGATCACTCAAGATAATAAAGAAGATGGCTCGATCTCTGATTAGTTGTGTACTTCTAGTGTTAAGTGGATCTACGAGATGTGCTGCCTCGATATGTAGTTGATTGCAGATGTGAATCACTATCAATCTAAACAGAACAAAAAGTATATAAAAAATTATAGTCATTAAAATACAAACAGTAGTTAATTCAAAAATTACTTGATTATCTTAAACTCTTCCTTGATTTAAAAATAAATACACATGTAAATTATTCCGTTTAGAAGTTCAAACCCATAAAATGAAGTCCATAAATGTGTATCTCAATACCAAAGATGATTTTAAAAGTAAAGGTTTGCTGAAGTTCATTCAAACCAATGTTGGTCAAATATAAAATAAGAATTCAGAAAAATTAAGACATGTTTCTAAAAAAGTTATCAAGTCAAAAAATGCAGGTTTCTGTACATTAAAACAATTATAATAAATAGTTAGTAATTAAAAAAATGCAAAGACAACTGAGCATATAAACATTAATAATTTTAATGAAACAATACAAATAAAAATAAAGTGATAAAACATATATACAGATAAATGTAAAGATAACAAGAGCAGATGATTAACATTAACTACCAAAATAAAAATAGATAATGTATACACGCAGGAGTCTACCACAATCACTAAAACATCATAGATATTTAAAATATTTTTCATGAGAGATAAAACATACACATAAATATGAAGATAACAACAAGGCAATATAAAGAATATTAACTGTCAAAATAGGAATAGATAATATATGCATGCTGGAATCCATTACAAACTTTAAATCAGCAACATATTTAAACTATTTTTCATAACTTTCTATGGCAATCAAAATATACATTTGAAGTATTTTGTTAGTTTTAAAAAGTATGATGCTCATGGATTAATCTGGATTATCAGTTAATCCAGCAGTTTATCTCAGCTTACAAAATTGTTTTGAAACAATAATTTTTAAAAAATATGATAGCAATGAAAAGACAGGCTTAGAGGGTTTTTGAAAAATTTCTGCAACAATAATATAACTAATAAAATACATGTCAGTAAAACTGAATATGGACAAGTATTTACACAGATAGATGTTAATTATTGCTGTTACACATTCACATTAAGTAAATACATGCCATAATCATGATTTATATAAATGGTTCAGCATTCAAATAAAATTATTAAAATACTTGTCAAAAATTTACAACTCAAGTTCATGTTAAATTCTTTACTTTGTTTTTTTTTTTACTATATGTTGTAATCATCATCATCATCAACCATTATCAATCCACTGCAGGATGAAGGTCTCTCCAAGTTCAATCCATCTTCTCCAATCTTTAACTTCTCTTCTCCATATCATCCCTGCACACTTTCTTATTTCATCAATCCATCTCACATGTGGTCTCTTTCTGGGTCTTTTACAATCTCTTGGAATCCAGTTTAAGATTTCAATTGTCCATTTATTATCATTGCATATATATCTACATGAATGCAGAATATCCATGTTTATTTTAAGATGGATTCCATTCTAGGAGGAATAATCTATTTTCTTATTGATTTCTACTTATATTGTAATTTCAAGACAAAACAAAAATTCAAAAATGAGTTTGAGACTTTCTTTAAAAAAAAGAAACTTTTATTAAGAACATTATCTTGGAGCCTCGTAATAGTAGTGTGTGAAGAAATGTTTCTAACACAAAGTATAGTGTCACACTATAATAACATTAAGATAAGCTTACATTTTTATTTAATTGAATGAGTTTTTTTTCTTGGGTTGATATATTTAACTTGAAATAAAAACAATAGGCATCCATAAATTAATTAATTCAATCACTAATTTTAAAAATAGCAATTGAATGAATGAATTAATTTCGAGATGTCCCATTTTATTTCAAATTAAAAACATATCAATCCAAATTGTGTTTCCCAAAAAAAAATATTTTTTTGTCTTTAGTGCATTAGTTATCAAATTAAATAAAAAAATGTATAAAATATTTTGCATAAATATTACTTTAGTAATCATGTATATTAAAAATCACTTAAGATATTTTTTGCTTATGAAAGCAACACTTTAATAAAAGCAAATTTTAGTTAAATAATCTAGAAAAATTAAGATTTTTTCCCCTATTTTTATTAACTGTAAACACTTTCTAATGAATATTCAATGAAATCATATTTTAAAAAAATATATTATCTTGAATCACTGAAAACTTACCGATTTTTGCTCTTACTAGGCAATAATTAATTCAGCGATTGGTGGCAGGTTTAAGAAATTAAGTTTCCTGAATTAATTTTTTGCTGATAAAAGTTTAAAAAAAATACTAGTTTAATTAATACAACATAATTGTATCCAGAGGGTCATTTTGTTGCATCAGTTGGCCAGAAAAAATACAATTAGTGAGGTGACAGTGAAACAAATCACACATACTAAACCAGTGGTCTTCAACCACTGGGCCACGGACCGGCACCGGGCCGCAAAAGTTTTCTGTCGGTCCACAGCTAGACTAGCAAGAAAGTTTGTAATAACAAAATAATAAGATTTTAAACTTTTAATTAATATGAACAATTTTTATTTATTTTTTCATCGCATTTTTCCCCGATTTAAAAAAAAGAAACAGAACAAAAACAAAATCTAATTAATCATACATAAATTAATTTGTTTTTCTATTTATCACAAATTTTTATGGGGGGGGGGTAAAAAAAGGTTTTTATTATACAATCTCTGGTTGTCTTTTGATAGCCAATCACGGCTGCTTATCAGCGTTGTTAAAACAATAAAATGTAACGTGACTTTTTTTGATCTCTTAAATTTTTTCTATGGCGATATTTTTGGCTTTAAATCAATTTTTATTATCTTTTTTTAAAAATAAAAACCAAAAAATAAGTTCTGTCTCTAACTTTTACAAAGTACTTCTCAATACACCCCCACCACCCCAAAATAAAGTAAGATCAAAACTTTTGACTTTTTCAAGTGTCATTTTCTTTTTTTTTGTTTAAAAATATGCCCACTTTTTTTTTTTGGCTTTATTTGTATACCGCTAAAATATTAAAACTTTTATTTTTAAAACCAATTTCAGTTACCTTTTTTTAAAAATAAATACAAACAAAAAATAACTTTGGTGTCTATTTTTTGTCTCAGTATTTTTCACCCCCCCCCCCAAAAAAAAATAAGATCAAAACTTTTGACTTTTTCAACATTCAGGTGAATAACATTTTATTCTTGCACGTTTTAACAATGAAATAATAAACATAAAATGCAAAAACATTAATGAGAATGATTGTTATTGTATGTTTTCTGTAGTATGACTGCACAATTCGAGAAAGAGTGTTTAGCATGTGAAGGTAAGTAACACCATTACAATACACAATAACTAGTGTCCTGTTTTGGTCAGTTAAAACAAATATGCTTATCTAAGGCTAAGCAGCTTACATCTTCAAGAAAATTTATCTAAACTTCTGCCGGTCCGGAAATCTTATCCTTATTTTTACCGGGCCGCAGAAGTTTTCTAATCTATATCAATGCTGGACAATTTTCCAAAACTGAATTATATTCAAAAACTAAATAAAAAAACCAAATGTACGCAAAATGTAAAACTTACATTTTTATTTTTAATACTTAATGAACTTGGCATATTTACAAATAAAAAAATACTTTTTTCATATTTTATCTGTTTAAAAAGTAAAAATTTGTAGGTGAGTAAAATAAATACTTCAATTATTTTTAAAAATGCAATTAAATTGGGTTATTTAATTAATATCAATTCTTTTATATAGCATTTATAGAAAATTATTTATCTATAATGTATTCTGGAGATATTTTTTCAATACCAGCTGGGTGGCATCAATAATTGTATTAAATTAAGTACTATGACAAATTTAAACTTAACAAAATGTATATAAATAATTGGTAAAACTGACTTATAGCGGTCTCGACACTTCGCCCTTTATTTTTAAAAAACATACTATCTAATCGCAAGTCTCGCCATTTTTATTGCTTTTGTGCATCGTTATAAGATAACAAATGTTTCTCATTTTATTGTATTTTTAAGTTTTTGGAATTCATAGGTTTGTTTTAAAAAATTTCTTAATCTATAGGTAAATACCGTAGGCATTTGCTAAAATACATAACGTCTGAATGAAATAAAGTCTTTCATATTTAGGTATTAAATATAATACTTTATTTTCACATGATATTGCCAACAGATTGGACTGTCCGCACGTCTATATATATATAATGCAAATAAAGTTGATTAAATTGTCGTAATGAAGTACAGACAGTACCTGTATAATTTTCACTCTAGAAAAATTTACATATAACATGAATATCTTTGAATGTTATTAAAAAATAACATATACAAATGAGCTCAGATTATGCAGGAAGGAATAAAAACCTGCAATGATCTACTCAGTAGCGCATGTTGATATAGTGAATATATGTAATTGTCATCAATGTTGATTGAATAATTTTTATTAAACAATTCAAAACAAAACACCACTCTCCTTATGTTAGTGCTCCTTCTTTAAAAGAAAAAAATAGGTGACGGAAGGGGGGGGAATTCATACCCCCTTCTCTTCTCCTCCTCCCCCCACATCCTTTTTTGTGGTTTTGTGGTTTCTTGAATTGGGGGGCGGGGGCTGGGGGGCTTCCACCTCAACCTTTAGATCTAATCAATCACACAACCTTCAACCCTCTTCTTTTTAAAAATTAAAAAAAAAAAAAATAAAAAAAAAAAAAAAAATACTATTAAAACTCTTAAAACAAAATAAATATATTATATTTTGTTGGTTTTAAATTAATTATTCTACACTTTTTGGTTTTTTTTTTTTTAACAAATCACACACTTTTAGGAGGAGGGGTGGAGGGGGTTGAATAATTGTCATTATGGATCAACGCATATATTATATCTATTTGTGTAAGAAACAATAGTTAAGGGTAACACAATTATACAGACTATATTAAATTACTGTGCACATGAATAAGTTAATTCATATCACCACATATTATCATGGACTTGAGAGATTATGAACTAATATACCCATTAGAAAGACCGCTGTTATTATCATACGCACGCCAGCCGTCACTGATGATATGTGTTCCAGGCAAAACATGTTGCTGGATGAGCGCTTTCAGAGTGTCAGCCGATCTGTCTGCGATTTCAGTCAAGAAACATTTTTGCGAGCCTCTTTCTACCGTGAAATGTACAGTATTGGCGAATAACAATAGCTGCAATTTGGTCATTTCATATCTTGTCATACTAAAATCGGTACTATTCATTATCTATAGAACATTTATGAAAATGTTTTAAAATGGATTTAATTTATACATGGCCTTGAAGTTTTAGGCATTCTAATCAATACCAATGCCACAATAACTAATATCTTATTTTTTAAAATAGATAAATAATAACTTCACCAGAAAAAGAGCCTTACCTGAATTTTTAGTCTTTATTTGAAAAAAAAAAAACCCACTTGTTTTCATTGTTTCGTGGCGACTCCTATCAGTTATTGAAGTTACTATACAAATGCTGTACCTTCAATTTTTATCAGCCGGACAAAATCACTCCATAACTTTTAATGTATTTCTGATCGTCAGTCTCTATTATGAATTAGTACTCAAGCATAATGAACAGTTTGATTAAACGAACTCGCTCAAATTATCCAACAAAATAAACTTGTTTTTTCAAGGATACGGATTTAACGAATATCAAAGAGTTACTGATATGTTATTTAATTGCATTAATCGCATAATTTCCCCACTGCGCTGTCCGTTACTATAAATATGAATTGGATTTTTTCAAAGAAATTGATTCTTCTGACGGTAAGTATAGAGTTATTAATCACAACCACAGATAGGTTGGTGGCTACTTTATACATGGTAATAACTAGCAGTATAAACACACATGGTAAAGGAAAAAATAAATAACAGTAATACATTTTTATTGGACAAATGATATTTCACTACTGCAAGTTGGCATTAGTTTATATTTACTCTTAAAGCTAAATCCAGAAGTAAAATATGTAAAATTAATGCAAGCTAACACAAAGATTGAAATGATGTGAAACGACGACTTTACTTATGTATCTGGATTGTCCTGCTGTCAAGTTTCAAAAATAAATTGTTGTATAATTTATGGTAAATTTTGATATGCATTGGTGTGATATTATGATGATTTATATGGCTACTAATTTATCTCTTTCCCTTCCCCACACTAAGTTTTCCTATATTCTCTATCCTGCTCCATCCCATTTTCACATCATCTTTGTCCATTCCATGGCCTTTATATCTAGATCCCCTTTCCAACCCAGCATAAAAACCAAGAATCCACATTCTGAATAATTTTACTTATATTTATTCTTTCACAACATCATTATTTGATTCTTTTTGTTTGTAAGCATTTACATTCAATTAGCAGATGCCTAATATTTTCCATGCCTTCCTTACATAACTTGCAGACTAAATCACTCACATTTCTCCATTTATGTGTATATTCCCTTGTTGCTAACAACCTTATTCAAGCCTTAAACAATAAACTATTTTCCTTGCTATTATCTTAAGTTAATTCACACTCAATATTCTGTTTTTTTTTCTACATATATATTTAAATTCTTTTTACTCTCTGTACTAGATCTCCATCTCTCCAGCTCCGTTTTTTATTTATGCATTTATTCTTCTATCCCATTCTTTGCACTATAACACTTAACAATCTTCCTAACACAATCATCCCACCTTTTGTACAAGTATACTGATAAAGTCTTTATCCAAATTTTTTGCATACCATACTATCTTTGTTACCCATCTTGTTGCCTAAACTTCACTCCTAATACAAATAAATACTATTTTGGCTATTCTCTTAATATCCATAAATTGCAATCTATCAAACATTTTCATTTTGCTTTTTGTATCTCTCATATAATAACTTGACCATCCCGTTTCTCTTTGCATTGCCTACTTTGCCATCCGCACATCTGCATCGAATGCATGTCTTCCTACTTTTCTTTGTACGTTTTCTAAGTAATCTAACACCCCTTTACTAGGACACAATGCATTATTATGCATTATTACCATAAGTTAACCCTGCTACTGCCACTTCCTTCCATACAATTCTTGATACATTATATTTATTATATGAAAACTATTAATTTCTTTATCAGTTTTTTTTCTTTTCTTTGCTTTGTTTATCAATTTTTTTCTCCCATTTATCCAAGCAATTTCTCTGATTATTTAAGTCTATTCCCAAATAGTTATACTTATTCACTACATTTAACTTTATATCCCCCAATAAAAATTCTCTTCTCTTTCTCCAGCATTTATCATCATTATTTTTGATTTTTTTTTACTAAATTTAATTCCCATCTCTTTACCCACTCTTGTGCATGTCTTCAGCATAACTTCCATATCTTTCCTAAATTTTGTACACAAGAAGATATCAGCAAATAAAAGCCTTGATAATGTATATACTTCCTTGCCATCTATTAATGGTATCTCTGCTCCACTTCACACTCTTTCTATTGCTCTCTCCATTTTCCTCAAATATAACAAAAATGAAATAGGTGACATAGGGCATCTTTGCCTCAGTCCCACCCCATTTTTAACTCCAACTGATTCTATATTTCCTAATTGATACATATAGTAATTATTTTCACACAATCTCTTAATAAGATTTACTAAAGCTCCATCCATTTCCAAATTTACTAAACTTAACCATAATCTATTTCTATTTACACTATCATATACCTTCTCTATATCTATAAAGATAATATATAACTGCATATCTGTATTCCTACTCATATCTATAAGTTGTTTGACTACAAATAAGTATCTCCTATGCACCTATCTGGTCTAAAACCTCCTTGCATTTCTCCTACTATATTATTTTCTTTCATCTCTTTTGCCACCCTTCCAGCCACCATAATGCAAATCCTTTATATAACACTGATGTTACTGCTATCGGTCCATAATTATTTAATTATTCTATTGTTCTTACCTTTTCTTTAAATAATTGCCTGTTGTATTATTACAGCTATTTGGAAATTCTTTTGTGTCATCTTATTAAAACATCATAATAGAGTTAATTTTGCACTTTTCCCAAATTCATTATCATCTCTGTGGCCCATCCATCTAAATCTCTTGCTTTTCCACTTTTCAACTTCTTTCCTGCCTCACTGAGTTCATTTTCTGTAAAACTAATATTTTCATTACTATGTGTTTTTATGTTTGTTATCATTCTGTCCTTCACATCTAACATCTTTTCTATATCCATTACATACTTATTTAAAACTGACTGTAATTCTTCTCTAGAACTATACTTTTCTCCTCATTATTTAGTAATACTATTTCTCTCTCCCTTACATTCCTTTTTTAAATGTTTCCAAATTTTTTTATTTCTATCTCTTCCACTTTTATTAATATCTTCCAATAATTTACTATTTAATTTCATTCTCTCTATATAATTATTTATTTTAGCCAATTTCTTTTTTAAAAATAGTTTTCCATTTAATATTAACATCTTTTTCACTTTCTTTGTTTTTAATAGAAAATTTGTATTCTCTGCATGCTTTCTTCTTGTCTTTTACACTTTTACTAATTCTTGCTTTTCTATTATTTTTATTCTTCTAAAGATCACATAATCACCATCTCTTATACTACATAACTGTTATTAAACAGGCAAAACTCTCCATATGGTAGTGCCACCCTGTGCCAACCAGAGTAATCAATAGATGCCAGAAGGCTTGTGCATAAAATCCCTATCTAGTGCCTACTCATCCAATATCACCAGACTAGTTTCTGGTTTGTGGTCTTCATCAGTGAGGAGCCTTGATCTGAGAGCACTGCACCTAGATCTTAGGATCTAATGCAACCCTCCAGCAGCCACCTTTTATCTCTACTTAACTACAAAACCATGAGAATGAAATTGGAAAACCCAATAATATTTTTAATCTAAGCCCAATAGCTATATAGTCATATGGGTCATCTAAACCTATTTGTCCCTTTTGCTTCTTCATCACACCAAATCCTTATATTCATCCCCAACAAATTTTTCCATGATTTCTTCTACTTTTATTTTATATTCTTCTAACATTCTTTTCATTCACTTCCATTCACATCTTTCACTATCCTTTCTACTTCTATTATTATTTTCCATCATATTACTACCCATTTCTATTATAAAGACATTATCACCATTGCATACTCTCTCTTCATTATCAAACACTTTAACTATTGCATACTCTGTCTTTATTATCAAACACATTAATTTCTCATACTTTATTCAGTCTCTCTCTATCTACTAATGCATAATGTATTGTATAAAATATATTATTTCTAGACTATGTGTATTTTCCCTCATAAATATTTGATAAATTTCCAATGTTCAAATTTATTCTTTGACAAATGTTTTTTAAAAAGCTGTCCATTCTTTATCCACATCATCAATTTTTTCATTATAATACTGTGAGGTTACAAGATGTTAGTGTTTATGAATAAGCTGTCACCACTACTCTGGCCATAGGAATAATAATAGATCAATATAACCATTGCATTTATCTCAAGCACTCTTATGACACTGCCTAAGTTGATAGAGGCCAGTTGCTTTAGTTCCAGGGATTTGGTTATCTTCACCATGATCCATTCATTATGTCAACCAAAAGCAAATCATTATTAAGCATATTTTTATCAAATCACAGAATCTTTCAAAATACATCTCATATCCAGAGATGGTTTAACTTTTGATGACATATGATCTTAAACTATGATAAAAGGATAGTGAGAATGTTCCATATCCTTAAAATAATTTCCAACCCAACATTCATAACTTTATCAATATGATTCATTCATTGTTTAACATGTATTGATGGTTGTTTACAGCACCCTAAATTTCAAATATGCATATAATATATTTCAATTGATTTGTCAAATAAAAAAAATCTGAATTAAATAAAATGCTAAATCTATTTGGCAGTGGTCAAGATGTTGGTTTATTCATATGTGAGTGTAAATTCTGAAAGCAAATCTAAATTTAATAATTTATTACAATGTTTAGATAACTAAAACACACAGGCTTATTATATATCTGTGTCAATATATGTAATATATAGAGTATATGAGCACAGTCTCACACGATCCACCACTCTCCACACTACCTCATAACACTGATACACTTGGACACATATATGTTGAAAAGATAAATAATCACCAATATAGGGATTTCATGCTAAACCAGCAATCATCAGTTGGTCCAGATTACTATCTCTACACATATATGCTATAAGTGCTCAGATATATATTAAGATAGCCAATCCTTCTACTTTAATTGACAGGCTTCAATCTACTCCACCCTCCAACCCTTCAACTGTCCATCCAATATTGGTTTTTTGGTTTTATTTATGTAATTTTAATTATGTAATGTTTGTTTATGTAATTTTAAGTAAATAGAAAATTATAATTTTTGGTTTTAATTTTTAGATTAATGTTTTAATGGTTTTTAATGGGTTTTTAAGGGTTTTGTTTTTCATGGTTTGATGTTAAATTTGACTTACTTTCATATATTTATTTTGGTTGTAATTTTTAAAAATAATTTTAAAGAAGTTTTAATTTTTAATATTTTTATTTTTTAAAAGATTTAAAAATTTTATTTAAAATTTTTTGGATTGAGTTGTTTCTGATTTACATTACTTTGTTTTATTATAATTTTATAATGATGACAATATGAAAATATAAAGAATAAGAATTTTGGTTGTATTGATGTAATATTTGTATAATTTTTGTTGTAGATCTGAAGAAGACTGCTAGGATGGTCAAAACTGTTATAAATAAAAAACAGATTGTTTGCTTAAAGTGTTAAAAGAGAGTTAATGAAGTTTTAATATAAAATATAAAAAGAAACAAAATATAGAGGGAGAAAGAAGAAGTAGATAAGAGTTATATATGAAATATAAAATGATGCACAAAAGAATAACAGGCTAAAGAAGTTTATGAATATCATGGATATACAACCAAAATGGAAGACACTAACAATGTTAAGACGTATATAGAATATATTAAAGTGGTAAAAGGGGAGGCAGTTTCGAGGATGGTACACAGAAGATGGAGATTATTAATTAGCTTGAATAATGTTAAAAATAATATAAGGTTCATGAAAAGGTGCCTAAATAGTAGTGTTATACCAAATTTTGTGAAGATGGAAAAGTTGAGAAGGATGATGAAGAATAAAAGAAACTTAATAAGGAGTATGGAGGAAAGAATGTTAAGAGAATATATAAAAGATGGATATAGAAATAAAAAAAGGATTTATGAAGATATTAAGGATTTGGAAAGGAAACTGGTGAATAGAATGAATAGAAAAGAGAACAATTATTTGAAGACTTGTTTGATGTGAAAAGGGATTTTATAAATGATAAGACAAATGTAAGACATAAGAAGAAGATGGATAAATTGATGAGAGGAGATGAAGAAAAGGAAGGAGAAGGGGAATAAAGGAATAAAGAATGTAATGTATGTAACTTGACATTTATAAAATTGAAAGAACATTTAAGAATAATAAATAAAGGATTGAAGTATGTTCCATATGAAGGTAATAGGAGAGAAGATATTATGGAATTACAAATAAGGGTGGAAAAATGGTGCAGAAGGTGTTGGACGATAAATATGGGATATATTATTATGATAATAGAGATGTATATAATGTTATGAATGGGAGTGATATAAAATGGATGAGTTAAAAGAAGAGGTTGGTAATATGGTATATAAAATGCAGTATGTAGGAGAAAATAGGAATCAGATGGAGACAAAAAAAGGATAGATGAAGTTAGGAAAATTAAAAGGGAATATGAAAGAGGTGTAATTTTTATGAAGTCGGATAAAGGTCGAAAATTGGTTATAATGTATAGAGAAGAATATATTAGAAAGATAAAGAAGTTATTGAAGGAGATATTTTTTGTTAAAAATAGGGAGAAATGATATGAAGATGAAGACTAATAAGATATATGGAATGGTTAAAGGATTGTGTAATAAGGGAATGATAAGTAGAGGAATAATAGAAAGTATAGTAAGTAAGGATTGTGAGATGGCAAATATTTATGGAGCACCAAAGTTATATAAAGAAGGGGTGACATTCAGACCGGTCATTAATGGTATAGGATCATATTATGATAGAGTATCAAAATGGTTGGGAAAGATATTTAGAAAGTATATAAATAAGGAGAGTGTGGCTTTTGTAAAAAATAATAGGGATTTGGTGGAGGAAATCAGGGAAAGGGTGAGAAAATATGAGAAGTATAATTTGACAATGGCAAAAATGGATGTGGTGTCTATGTACACAAATATAGATGAAAATAAAGCAATAAAGTTGGCAATGGATAAGTATAGGAGGGATAGGAAGAAAGAGGTAGAAATTCCAGTAGAAGTGTTGGGAAATTTAATGAGTTTGTGTTGTAGAGATATTACTTTTCAGTTTAATGGAAGTGATTATAAACAGAAGGAAGGGTTATTGATAGGAGGGGCATTAAGTGCAGTGTTAAATGAAATTTTCATGCAAGATATAGAAGGAGCTATGGTGAAGGAGGAAAACGCACCAATTTTAATTAAGATATGTATATGATTTCTAATTAATACTTAATAAGACAGAGGTAATTAAAAAAAGTATTACAATAAAATTAATAAGTTAGTTAAGAATTGAAGATTTACAATTGAATGGGAGAAGATATAATGATGAAAAAAGAGTATAGTAAAGGAAAGTGTAAAGTGAGAACCGGGGTGTTTAGAAAGATGGAGAAAAGAGTAATATAGTGAATTGGGAGTCTGATGTAGACAGGCAATTTAAAATTAGTACTATAACTTCGAGGTTATATAGAGTGAATAATTATTGTACAGATAGTGAAGATTATAGAAAGGAAATAGATACAGTATTTAAGGAGTTTATGTATAGTGAGTTTCCAGAAGGGATAATAAGGAGGAGTATTGAGAGTGTGGAAGGAAAATGTAGAAAGGAAGAAGAGGATAGGAGAAGGGTAATTGAAAGGGATAGGAAGAACAAATATATAGGAATAAGAGGTGATTATAGGATAGTTAGGAAGATTAATAGTCTAATTAAAAAGCATAATGTAAATATAAAAATGAGATGAAATAAAAGATAGTGAATATGAAGAGGAAAATATAATGGTTTTGGATAATAAATATATAGATTAGGAGAGAAATTATGTTAATGGGGTTTATATTATAGAGTGTAAAAAGTGTAGAGATAAGGGGGTTAGAATAAATATGTGGGTGAAACAAAGAACTCAATATATATATAAGGCTGAAGCAACAGATATGATAAAAGTTTGCCAGTATTTGTGCATATGATGGTGACAGGGCATGATTTGGAAAAGAAAAAATATAAAAATGATTAGTTATGCAAATAGTAAAAGGGACAGGAAGATAAGAGAAGCATTGTTGATTAAGAGAATAAAGCCTAACATTAATAGAGATGGGGGTATAAGGACTTTGGTAGTGTAAAATTAAAAAATAGTAAGGTTTAGGATGATTAAAGGAAGGGAAGTGTAAAAAAATTAATAAATAAAAGGATTAAAGTTTAAGGTAATTAGGTAATAAGAGTGGTTAATAGAGGGAGCTAGTTGATGGGGAAAGAAAATAAGTTGGAGGGTGGTTACTGAAAAAGAAAAATGGATGAAAGGTGGAAGTAGTAGAAAAAGTTTAAGGTAAGGATGGTTAAGTTTGTATGGATATTATATGTTATAAAAGTGTAGTTAAATAAATAAAAAAGAGGGAGTGTTAAAGTATAAATGATAAGGGAATTGGAAAGATGGTATGGAGGTATAAAATGAGCTAAGTAGAGTATAAATGGGTGTGTAAAAAAGGGGGAAAGAATGATTTATTGATTTATGGTTTTTTATTTTTAATTTTTAAATTTTGATTTTTTGATTTATTGGTTTTTGGTTTTATTTATGTAATTTAAATTAAGTAGAAAATGATAATTTTTGGTTTTAATTTTTAGATTAATGTTTTAATGGGTTTCTAAGAGTTTTGTTTTTCATGGTTTGATGTTAAAATTTGAATTATTTTCATATATTTATTTTGGTGTAAATTCATATATTTATTTTGGTTGTAATTTTAACAAATAATTTTAAAGAAGTTTTAATTTTTAATATTTTTAATTTTTTTATTTTAAAAGTTTTAAAAATTTTGTTTAAACGTTTTTGGATTGAGTGGTTTTTGATTTACATTATGTTGTTTTATTATAATTTTATAATGATGACTATATGAACATATAAAGAATGAGAATTTTGGTTGTATTGATGTAATATTTGTATAATTTTTGTTGTAGATCTGAAGAAGACTGCTAGGACAGTCAAAACTGTTATAAATAAATAAAGATTGTTTGCTTAAAGTGTTAAAAGAGAGTTAATAAAGTTTTTATTGAAATATAAAAATAAGGAAAATATACAGGGAGAAAGAAGCAATAGATGAGTTATATATGACAATATGTGTATCATTATTATTGGATTTAAATAGCTCAAGGTAATATATACCATTTCCTCTCACCAATAATATTAACTGATTCTTTTAAAACCATTTTTTATTCGTAAATTGTTCCAGATAGTGAAAAATTTATGCGTAATAAAATATTAATGAGATGGTATAAAATACCTGTCTAGTAAGTAGACTATTAGCCCAGACCATGATTTCTAATATTTTTATTGGGAAAACATAGATAAAGTACTAATAACTGTATCTATTCCATGCACTGAATGTGCTGTAATCATATTAAAGAGGTTTCTGACATCATAGGTAAACAAGGTAAATTCATCTAATGGTTTTCTGCATTATCAATGCAAAAATCAATTGAGAATTGATTTTAAAAACTAATCCAAACTCAAAGAAAGTGTTTGACAGAAATGGTGAGAAAATTGCATTAAATCAAGAAGGAACTCAAGAAACAGAACTGACCATGTGATCATAAAACTAAATGTAATTATGAAAATGGCATTATCTTGAAGGATGGGCAATTAAAATCTACCTACATAATTTTATATGGTTTGAAATGATTTAGAAATTCCACAAATAATACCTTATTACTCAATCACATAGCGTGAACAAAGAGTTGAAATCACTCAAAGCTCAACAGGAAACTATTCAATCTGCTTCGTTTTAGTCATAGTCACTGCTATATATAATAATGATCCAAAAATATGATTTGACCCTGTTTTATTAACACAGATTATTAAAATCATCATAAACTTACCTATATCTTAATATCCAAGTTTGAGAATCAAGTATTAGCTTGATAGAATAACTCAGCACGTTTTTTCATCTGGTTATTGATAACTAATGTCTATTAGTTAACTAAAAAAAATGAATTTGAAACTACTTTAACACTTGTTAATATTAATAAATAAATACAATATAGCTCTATTATTCTTATTCATGTCATATCAGGGAAGTTAGATAATAAAAAAATTTCAGATACAAGGCCCTTTATTTTTTTTCACATAAAATCTTTCTTAAAATATTGAAATGTTTATAACATAAACGTTGAATAATTCACTTTACAATATTTTCTAGGAATATTATTCTATTATTGAGGTTAATAAAATCAAAGTATGCATTGTGAAAATGCAGGTTTAGTCATGCTTTTAGCAATGCTGTTTGAACTAATTGTAAAACAAGGATCCATAATCCAATGACCTATTTGTCCATGAGGGTGAAGACTGCATGTAATTATAGTCACAATTATTATTGTTACAGTTAGCACATTTACTCATTCTGACCAAACTAGATTAACCAGGAACCATTGCTTTCTGGCCAAGTTAGATACCCTCAATGCCTGACTCATCTGACCAATTCACATTAAGACAGAATCATTGGCTTATAGATAAGCTAAATGCTCATTTTGCTAAAAATAAAATGACTAAAAAATGTATAATTGTTGCTAGCAGAAATAATTTTTAAAATTTACCCAGCCTGGAGTCTAAGTTTTAATCCTCAAGCTCAATAGAAGAATACCATAATTATTTATCCATAAGACATTTCCCAACTATCACCTGAGTATTTGAAAAACTATATATTTTTAGCTATCTTGTTTATAATTCTACCTGTTTTTGTTATGATATTTTTAATATTTACCAAATAGTTTTGCAACTTCTTTAAATGGCACAATAGTTTTACTTTGGTTGTAATCTTCCCAAAAGTATTACCATAAGATTATCTTTTATTGATATTGCATTAAGAAATGACATTATCAGTCAACACTTCTGAGTTAATAATTGTATTTATAAGATGTTCAGATAATTATATATTGTGTTTTTATTATTTCAGTTGTTAGTAAAATTATTTAATAAACTAAAGATCAGCATTTCAAGCTAATGCACATGCACTTTATGAATCTTAACAATAAATAAATACTTTCATTTCCAACACAAGATAAAGTCTTTGTAAAAGAATAGAATGAATCCATCTATTCTTTCAACCCAAATGCTTAAGTATGGGCAAATCTTAAACACTGGAAATGAAAGCGTGAAGATAAACCAATCACTTTAAATTACTTTTTACTATGTCTGAATGAATGACGCCTGCAAAATTTCTAGAATTTACGACACGTCATTCTCAAATGAAACTAAACATATGTAAATGAGATATTTATTTTATATAGCATGATGTATATGAATTGTAATAAACTAAAGATCAGCATTTCAAGCTAATGCACATGCGCATTATGAATCTTAACAATAAATAAATACTTTCATTTCCAACACAAGATCAAGTCTTTGTGAAAGAATAGAATGAATCCACCCATTCTTTCAACCAAATGCTTAAGTATGGCACTGGAAATGAAAGCATGAAGATAAACTAATGACTTTAAATTACTTTTTACTATGTCTGAATGAATGACGCTTTCATTTCCAGTGCTTAAGATTTGCCCATACATAAGCATTTGGGTTGAAAGAATGGGTAGATTCATTCTATTCTTTCGCAAAGACTTTATCTTGTGTTGGAAATGAAAGTATTCATTTATTATTAAGATTCATAAAGCACATGTGCATTAGCTTGAAATGCTGATCTTTAGTTTATTACAATTCATATACATTGCACTATATAAAATAAATATCTCATTTACATAAAATTATTATTTGTGCATGTTTTGAATTCATTATTGAAAAGTTTCACATTATGGAATTATTTTTCATTTCGATTAACAGCATTTGAAGGTAAATTAGTTTAGAAAGTCATGTCTTAAATTATTTATTTACAGTATTTTTGCATTTGTAATTCTGTGACTATTAGACTATAATGATTTACAATATAATTTTATTTCTGGAACATTGAATCCTATTTTTAAATTCAATATATATATACATATATATATTGTACCGAGACAAAGTCGGTACATGTATATACGCACACACACGAGCAATGTAAACACTCTATATTTTTTCTTCTTTCACTTTTCAACTTATGAAAAAGGAAAATAATAATAATAAATGTAGTTTTCTTTCAATGCGTTATAAAATACACTGTAAAATAAAATGTTAATATTTCTGATTAAATAGTTTAAGGCTTTCATATAATCTACTATAATAATATTCTCTAAAAAAAAAAAAAATAATAATATAAAATATTACTAATATGCCATTTTAAATCTCAATAAGTGATTTCTACTTGTATATGCCGCGGGGGTAATCAAAAAGGGGTTTGTTTTAAATTATAACTGTAGTGAAAGTTAAAAGCTTATAGAAGTGATTTTGAGACAGATTAAATGCTCGACTTTTAAACTAATGTAATTTAAATTGTTCTCTTAAAACACGCACACATGTATGCATAAAAGGTGTGAATAAGTATGAATTTTTCTAACTGAGATTGCAACATGAGATTGCCTAAACCTAAGATTGCCTCAAGCATATGGATTGAGTGGACATTACGTAGGACACGGACCCCAACGACAACTAAAAGAATATTGAACTCTGGGTGGAGATTCGATCCTCAGATAATAACCAACCCATATAAATATGAATCTAAATCGAAAAGAATTTAATTTAATTTATGCTTATGCTTATAGTTTTTTCCTAGATCCCTCCGGAAGCTACAACTAGAACTTTTCTTTTTTTTTTGCTATCCGTTTATCCAATATGATCACTGTGAAATTAACATTTAGAGCGTCGATCATCAGGATGGGCTAGGAAACCCTTCAGTGATTGATCGACGCTCCACCGCCAGAACATCTCCACAGCTATGAATGATCAACAACAGTACCGTCCGAACATAGTGCTCCAATCAGTCTAAGGACGTTGTTCCGTTTAATATACATGAATCGTCCAAACATACTACGCTGAACTTATATGAAATGAATAACCACGTATTATGGAAACATCATCTATCAGGTTCGAACCCTCCCCAAATTAGAAGCAGCAGAAGACTACGCAAAATCCTAGGTAAACATTTTTTTTTATAATGCTTCCATTCACTCTTTACGTAAACTTAAAAGGCAATCTCATAATTAATGAAATTCGACTTTCGTAAATCAAATATAAAATGATCCGTAATCTCTCATATTTAAATCTTGTTATTTTAATTTCAACTTTCGTAAATAAAAATATCAGATGCTACATAGTTCCTCATATTTAAATCTTAGGACTTTTCCAGTTATGAACTTTGATCCTAATTATTATTTTCTTTCGCAGATAAACTATAACACACACCTATTTTCAAAATGTATAAAGAGGAAATATATTTTGTCAGCCATGTTTATTATGCATAATATGTTCTTTTCTGTGCGAGTGCGAGAATGTGCGTATGTGCGTGTAAATAAAGTTATTAATCAATGTTTCATTTTTTATAATCAATAAATTTTTTTTTAATTTAAACTAGTCGAGCATTCCTCAAATCATTTCTATAATTAAATATATTTTTCTTTGAAGTTATTATTATTGTTAGCATTTATTCATACAATTAGTTATTTTACTTTTAAATTTGTCTTCCTTATATTTTTCTTTTGTTTTTATTTTTTTTTAAATTTCATTCATAAACATCGTGCCGTAAGTCACGATGTTTACTTATTATGTAGTTAACATAGATTTAAGAGTTGGGAGGGCCTATTATTAATAAATATAAGTAAATGTCAATAGAGCTAGTATAAATAAATTTATTGGACTGTATGATAAAGGGGGGATGATATTATAAACGTCTAAGTTGTTTATTCTAATGATGCCTCAACCGAACATTCGTATTAGTTATAAATAACCAATGATCCCGTCCAATGCGGGGACCGATCTGTCAATCAACCGATCTTCTTATCCATTGGTTAATATTGTGTCATTTGCCAGAATAATAGTCTTGAAGGCAATTTCATCACGACCCTGAGTGACCCCTATTGGTCCATGCTGGGAGTTCGAGCTTATGGGCAGGGATTAGACTTCAAAATCGTTTTGATATGACGTAAGGTGATGCGAGAAATTAAATTGTAAATCAAATCATCGTATCTGGCGCCCTCTTGTGTTGATAATGAACAACTATTGATATAAAAAAAAATAAATAAATCTTTACGCTGTATCATGTTTGTTTTGGAGCTCACAATTCCTTTTAGGAGCGGTTTAATAGGGAACCGGTGCAAGGTTTAATAGGGGACGGTAGAATATATTGTGAATGTTCAGATTGATGATCCAGGTATATATAAAAAAAATAAATAAATAAATAAAGAAGTTTGTTGATCTTATTTGATTTTTCCTTTACTTAATAGATAGATAATGTAAGATCTTGGAAATGTAAACTTAAATTTGATCACCATGGCAACCTTAAAGCTTTTAAATAGAATTATATACTGTTGATTCTAGCTTTAAAATAAAAATAACTTCACTATAATCAAACTTAAGAAAAACATATAAATAAATAAATTTATTAAAAAAAAAAAAAACAATTCAGTACAATATAAGTTTACCTAAATAGGATCGATATTATTTTACATATTTCATATATGAATGCAGTCACCATAGTAACATTATTACATACAGTTCAATGTTTTTATGTTGTGTATATTTGTTTATAAATTAATTTTAAAAAAATATTATTATTAAAAAAATATAGATATGTGTAAATTATTGATGTTTATCAAGAAAATAAAAGGTTGTTATATCAATTTTGTATTTTGGTTTGTAAATAATAAAAAAAAAATTGTAATCGAATTTGGATTTAATTTTCATGTATCTTTTTCTCCAAACTTACCCCAAAACCGCGCGAAAACTAATACAAAAAAAATTGATAGAATTGAGTTTTCTTTTGAGTAATATTGGATGGTCGTCAAGATACGAAAAACGTCAGAAAGAGAACATATAAAAAAGACGCGACAGAATATAACAGGATCTTTTTTCATCATTTTTGCTATAGTCAAGGACAGACATATTTTCTGTGTCTTAACAAATAAAGTTTTTCAATATTTTTTTTTTGTGTGTAAAACCATAAAACATGGAAAAATAGTGGAATTATCTGCCCGTTCAATCATTTAGAGGGCAGTTGCGAAAAGTTTCCGGGGAAGCGGCAACAAAGTGTAAAAAAAAAAAAAAGAAACCTATGAAGTAAAAAAAAAAAAAAATGCTTTATAAAAAAAAAAAAAAGTCGGCTATTTTTAATTTAAAAAAAAATGGATTTGCGTAAACATCGTCTCACGAGTAAAGGAACAGGGACCAACTGGATCAATTCACATCATAAAAGGGATAATCAAAGTGCACTCACCTCTTCGGACAGAAAAAGAAAACTTTTAGTGAAGTATCATAAAGTTTGCGATTATTATTTCTGACAAAGAAACTTCTCTTTACACCATAAGAACTGAAGTCAATCAATGGGCCAATAAATAGTGAATGAACAGACTCATATATTTATATGGTATGATTTTTTTTTATATGAAATGTGCGTGTATTAATTTTTTTTTTTTATATGTAATAAAAGGGGATGATTTTTTTTTAATTATCTCTAAAAGTAATATAATTTATTAAATGAAAATGATCGGAAAGACTCAAATACATTTATTATTTCGTATTCATTTATCCGTTATTATTTTGATAAACAAATAGATTTTGATACCCTCCTATTTCACATCTTTGGTATCGGTTATATGTAAATTTTTTAGCAAAATATCCAAAAGCCTTTCCCTTCATTTACTCATTCATTTTTTTTTTTGTCGTTATCGTTGTCGCAACACATCTAGAGATACACATAGCAATTTTATCATTTTTTATTTAGTCAACCAATCTAAAATATAAAGTCATTTCCGACGTATTTTATCATTAATCTTGCCAATTTTCTTTTATATAATCCAATAAATTGAGTTAATTTAAATATCAAGACTAGTTTAATTATTTTGTTTTATTTGGATTGCATAAGACGACGTAGCTATTTAAGTAACAAGATTCAAACTCAGCTTGGTAAGTGAATTAGAATATAAGATAAGGTATGTTTTGCTTATTAGTATTTTATTTTGTTTCCATATGAATTTTATATTTACATTTGCATTCGAATATTATATATATATCTTAGTTAATATTACAAAGTCAATCATTTCATGTTTGTCTGATTCCGTCATAAAAATCTAAATAGATCGTACTTTATCATTTGGTTCAGAATAATTCGTCTTGGGTATTTTTCTTAAACTCCTATAAAATGAAGAGAATAAACTTCATTGACCGATTTAATTGAATATTGTTTTGATTTGTATAAATATCAATTATAATCATATGTTTTAATTGTTGCCGGTCAATTTTTATTCAATTGTTTAAAATTTCAAACAGATTGTATTAATACTCACAGGTGAATAAACATCCAATAGAAACTTGATATGTCTTTTATGTAATGTGGTTGGACATTGTAGAGTTAGAGATGAGCTAATAGAGTGTTGATATTAAACTCCAGTGAAGTATTCTATTTTAAAACATAAACGAAGCACTAATTAAGCAGCACTTTATTGGAAGATATTTATAAATTATTTATAAATTATTTTGTAGCTTCTTAGTAAACCATAGACGTATGTTAATTTGTTTAAATATTTAAGTGAGTGCATAAATTTTCAAAGTGTTTATAAAATTATAATAAAACCAGTTGATGCCAACAGAAAATTATTAATTAGAAATTGAAGTAGAAAGAATCGTATATCGCTTATTGACACGAGTGTTTGTCTTTCTATTTAGCGTTTATTAAAATAGATATATATATATGGGTTCAAGTATTATTTTGTTTTGATATTTAAATAATGTCTATATGTAAAAAAAAAAATGTTTTGTAAAGTACTATTACAGATACTTAGAAGCTTATCCATTAAGTTAAAAAGGCAGCATCTTTAAATAATAAAGTAGATTTAAATTACTATAACAGTAGCAGGCTAATAAAATATATATATTGGAATCTGTTTTAGTTATTAATTGGATTTGATTTTGATTAGATTGCCAATCAAGTAGTTAGCCTAATCCTATATTATTGTGTAGGGCAATAGTAGTTGGTTTCACTGCTCTTTGCAATTTATGTTGTAATTGTGGTGGATTTGTTGATGTCTGGAGCAGATAGTCTCATTATTCCTTCATTTCACATATAACTTAAGTAAATTAAACTTTAAGAGAGATTATTTGCGCTTTGTGATGGTCTATTACATAATGGCGACCCGATTGAGCTAGACCAGATTAATTTAAATTAGATTGTTAGATTTTTTTATCAGATCAGATTGATCATCCTAACCATCACCTTCATCCATCAATTCAATCAGTTACAAATTGGCACCAACATTTTGGGCCTTCTTTCTTCAATTTAAATGGAATACAGCATTCAACAATTCCGACGGTTACAATATATATATATATATTAATTGACCCACAAAGATACTATTTAATGTTAATATTTGTAATTTATATACATCTAAATGGAAAATATTTTATTAAATATTATCCTTATCATCATCATATTCACTTCAGAATGAAGGTTTTCCAAATACAATAAAATTTCTCCAATTCAAAGGTATTTAAACACATTTTTACTTCATGACTACTGCTTTTAAAGTCATAAATATAAATTCTAATTTTTATTATTATATGAGAAATCCAGTCATCATGATCTGGTACTTTGCCCTCATATAGCATTTTTTGGCATATTTATAAAACTTTATTTACAGAGCATTTTACAACTGCACTATTTCTCAACTCATGTAGTCATACAACTTTATTTTTCAGACAACAGTTGAACATCCTACTCTAAATTCAAATTATTAACAAAGCGCAACTACAAATTTAAAAATTATCTATTGAGTCATTATTCTGCCTAATCTAACCCTAGTATACCCCCAAACAGCTGATATTAATTGTGATCATTAATTAAATATTTTATTTCTATCTACCTATTATTATATGGCTTTACATCTGTCATTGGACATGGATAAATACCTGAGCCCTTTTTTGGAAGCCAAAATTTAAAAGATACATATCCTAAACCACAAGGACAATTGATAATAAAGCAACATTGTCTCATAAATGGAAATATTTCCCTGTTGTATGAGCCAAAATGTAAAGAAAAACTAATAAAGACTTCCAAAAATGTTATGATAAAATAAGTGCTATTCATGGAATAGCTTGCAGAATTGGGTAATCATGAATATAAAAAAATATAACCGCAGAGCAAACTGGCCTGCAAGTGCCTCATAGATTTGGTCAATCATATATAATAAATAAAATCATGAACTAGAATGTTTTCTCCCTTATGCACTAAATATTTGGGAAATCTAAAATATACTACATGGATGTTGTTCTTAGGCAAATAAAATATATAACTAATAAATAGACAAACAAATACAATGATCCACAAATAACTCCATGGCAGTTTAGATTTATATTTACAATGGACTCGTGAATTTGTAAGGCACCAATGGTCCAGAAAATATTTTGCTTGGCAAAGAAAATACAATTCAATGAGTTGCTTGATGGTAAAGTATAGTATGGAATGTAATTGTAAAATAAATTGTGTAATAAAGTAGTTTTATAATCAAAGTATTTAGGTTAATAATAATATTTAGTGAAGTAAACATTAACTCATTGAGGTGGCTAAAATGAAGAACATAATTCTAATTTACGAACTACAATCTAATATATCTTTATAATTTATCCCCTTTTATATTGCAATTAATAGAAACAATATATGATTAAAATTATTAAAAAATACAGTAATAAAAGGGAATAATTCTCACAAAAATTATTAATACATTTATAATTGATTTAAGTCTTAATTACATGAGTCTACTATTTAAGTCTATATCGGATAAGATAAAATTAACACAATTAATATTAATAAAAAAAGGATTGTGATAAATAATTTTATTTTTAAGCTACTATTATACTCTTAACCATTATTAATAAATGAAATTTATTTTATGCAGATAATTTAAAATAACATTGTCTCTTATTTTAGCTTATATATAATTTCAGTTTAGATTCCATTATCCCACAACTTGCCACCTTTTTGACAAACAAAATACAAATATAGGTTTCTATGAATATTTTATTCTTAAATGATACTCAATTATTCCTTTGTCAATATTACAATCCATGGTAAATTTTGATAGTTTCATAAATTTGTAGCAGATAAGCATAGCATTTGTCGTTAACCATTCTGTTTGAATCGTAAAGATATCAAATGATGGGAATCTGCATTCCATCCTCTTAAATAAGTTTTCTATTCACAATACATATTTCTTTATTATAAGCCTGGAAACTATTTGTAAAAACAAGGTAAGATAAAACACAAAATTTTAAGCAAAAGAAAGTATGTGTGTTCTTGCTGAATTTGTTTCTGTAGCTATAGTAACACAAAACACTAGTCCCTTTCTTTTCTCTTGTTTTTAAAAACACAGGCTCTGAACATGGGATTTCTTTTTTTCTAATGATAATGAGGCATTGTTAACATTCAACAAAACTTAATAAAATATTTCAATTTTTAAATTTAATAAATAAAGAATCCATCTACAATCCAATCCATTTGTCTCAATTAATAAACATTTATTAAATGCAAGACCATTGTTTTCTTTATTTCAATTATTTATACACTACAAAGGGCACTATAGATGGCAACATGTACATCACAATATATTATCATTCTTTTAGAAACTAGTCAAAATTCAAGAATTGTTGATGATAGAATAAGATCAGTGAAAATTGCAATACACAAAGAAATGTTTGATAAAATATTAATTTATTGATATCCTAAAAATTAAGTTTATAAAGCATTGATAATTAATGAAGGGTATAAAAGAATTGGTGACTTTTAAGATATGAACTTGTGTAATGATGAAAATGTTAAAAAGAAAAGATCAGCAACACAAAATCAATTTTTAAAATACCTTTTGTTGCATATATGAGAAAATATGGGACTTTTCTGATATGATAACATAAGTGTAACGGTATATAAATATGCCGTTACATTAATTTAAAATAAAATCTTAAAAGTTCGCAAATAAAAATAAATGTATTAAAAAGAAAAAAAAACTAAACGCTAAAATTAAAATGTTTGTTAAACGTATATATTCGCACAGACGCTAAACTTTAAAATAATTTTTTTATAAATAAAAAAGGATATTTGAACATATTTTTTTTTGTAAAAAAATACAAGATTTAAATATAAAAATATTTTAATAAAGAAATAACGTAAGTTAAAATAAAAACAGGTATTAATTAATTCCCGTAATCTGTAAATGGAAATGATTGTTTATTAATTATCCAAAAGCTGTGTAATTAAAAAGTCAGATGAAAAACAGATAAAAGAATAAAGAGAAATTAATTTGGACCAATGGAAGCACCAAGCCTCAGCCCAGACCTGAATGAAAAGGATGGATTAGTGACATTTTGTTGGTTGAATCTGTGTGGATACTATAAAAGAAGAAATACAGTTTTCCTGAGAGTTTTCTGGCTTTGTTTTTTTGAGGGTCGTGATAGGATGCACATATCACACACTATTTTAAAAATGAACTGACTGTGATACCGAAATGAACCAGCTAATGCTACCTCCGGAACATCTGACCGGGTTTTCAAATAAAGACTCCGTGGAAATTTACATCAAGAGCAGTGATTCTTCTACTGTAAGCTATTGACATGAACTCTAAAATTTAAAAATAATTAAGAACTTTCGTTCAAGCTTATGAACTTCTATCTGACTTTTAAGTTTAAAATCAATTGATAATGTTTAATTTTATGTTTTGCTTTTGATAAAAATCATTTCCATTTTTTTTTCTTATTATATAAATTTTAAATGAGGAAATTTAAGTTGGGTATAGACGTTGCATAGATTCGTTAGCGGTTAATTATGTTGCTGTTTCATAGTCGATTGGAATATATAAGTCATCAATGTCACTGCAGCATCTTATGATGAATGCTAGTGGGTTTTTGTATTCCCTATGCAATTGACACTATCGATGATTTTGTATTTTGATCGGTTGTGTTTATTTTGAGATGTTTTTGACTGCGGAATCTGTGCAGCCAATCTAAACTCGACATTATAAAACAAATTGTATAAAATTCATGTGTGCGAATGTAATTAAATGTTAAATTTAAGTCGGGTGTGAATGCCTGTATAGATTTGTAAAGTTATAGATATAGTTTAAGGGAGGGTAATCTTAGGTTATTCGTTTCGTAGTTGAATTAGCTCAATGGATTGGATATATTTGTGTAATTAGTAGATGTAGTATGAGATCCACTATGGGAAGGATTGCATATATATGCCACATCTTCTGTTTGCCTATGGATGGGTTTGTAAGATGGCAAAGGACCGCAATCCATTCCTATGGAGTTTTATGTTTATTGTTCTACTCGCCAACAGATGTAGCATTCCTGTTGGTGGAGAGACAATGTCTTCCCTAACTCTACTTACTGTTCAGATGTACATTCCTGACAGTATAGTATTTTGTGTTGTCGTATTTTCATGCTACATTGAATACCTAAATGTATCAGATGGATTGACGCCGGTTTGACTGTGAACTTTTTGGCCTAAGGTTAAATAAGGGATAGAATATTTTCTTTTCAAATGCAGATCTATGTAGTCTATTCATACTCGACAATCTTAAAATAAATATAAATTCATCTGTAGATGATTTAAAATTTTAAAATAATAAGTTAAATTAACAGTATATTAAAATCTAAAAAAATAATAAATGTTCCTCAAAATTTAAAAATGATTCAAAATTATATATGTGCGTATATAAATATTTTTATGTGTTAATTTCTGGCAGTAGCTTTTATTTATTTATATTTAAGATATAGATTATTATCTCTGCGTCTCCACTGAGCTAGTGACTTGGGCTAATGATCTGAATATATAAATAAAGTGGAATTTTAACATCACGTATCTGCCTACTTTATAAATTATTCTAGGCTCAAATGCCTAGATGGCGCCCTGGTAGTTGCAGATACGATTGACTGCTATCTCCACCTTCATTTGGATCATTATAATATATTATCATTCTTTTAGAAACTAGTCAAAATTCAAGAATTGTTGATGATAGAATAAGATCAGTGAAAATTGCAATACACAAACAAATGTTTGATAAAATATTAATTTATGGATATCATAAAAATTAAGTTTATAAAGCATTGATAACTAATGAAGGTATAAAAGAATTGGTGACTTTTAAGATATGAACTTGTGTGATGATGAAAATGTTAAAAAGAAAAGATCAGCAACACAAAATCAATTTTTAAAATACCTCTTGTTGCATGTATGAGAAAATATGGGACTTTTCTGATATGATAACATAAGAGATTACAGTCTAAAGCATTACCTGAATTAAACTTTTAAAAACTAAGAACTATACTGAAAATATTTTCCAATGTGTATTGTAGCACTTTTCAATTGTTAGTAAGTACAGTTATATCTGTTCATTTTATTTATTTATCATAGGGTTTTTATACAAATGATTTTATGATTACATTGTACTCCATGTAGTAAATTAATTTTATTTATGTATTTTATATGAATTCCTGTTAGAAAAAAATTATTTTCCAGGAAAAGCAGCAGCAAAATTCAATGAGATTGTTGTCAAAAACCCAGGTAATTCACATGAAGCAGACTTGATTATAAAAACTCATTATGCATTGAATAAATAAAAATAGAATGGGCATTCCTGGTATTCTTGCCAGATATCCAGTTTAGCCTTATCAGTCAAACTCTATATGGTCTGCACTTTTTTAAAAAGTTTAGATTGTAGTGTTTCTTTTACAATGAAATCAATTTATCTGACTAATTTTTCCACAATTGCAAAGAAAGATATCTGCTAAAAATAAAGTAATATTAAAACTGTTAAACGTTTTTAATATGAAAAGAAATCAGTACTAATTTTTTGGTCAAAATAAAAAAATTGTTACATGGATTAACTACTATGTAGCATTTTCAAAATTATTTTATCCACAATTTATAAAATTTTTCTCTACTGAAATTATTTACACATTTAACTATCAACAATATTAATAACAATTTGCCACATATTACAGTTTTGTTATAAATAAATGAGTTAATAATTTATTTATTGGCCTTTTAACAAAATAAAAAAATATTTGCTTCACCCCATTAAGCAAATTCAAATGTGATGTTATTACACGAACTATAATAGAGTCTTTTAACACAACTTTGTTTCTATTGGCAACTTATCTTGAAACTACAGTGGTTAAAAATGGTAGTAAGAACACAATAGTTAATTAATCTGACAAAAATTTCTATGTTTCAGCATTAAATTTGAATCAAAATAACTCTTATCTTTACTAGTAAGGTACTGAAATTACTGAAATCTATTCCTGTTAGAAGTCCTTTTGGAAGTATCTATCATAATAAACAATTAGTTTAAAATAATCATGGTACTCTGAGGTCAGCATTGAACAAGGATAAAGAAACAGATTTCAAGAAACTTACAAAGTTTTTCATACATATTCCAGAAGAATCATAGCCAACACTTTATAAATAAAGTTATTGAATGAATTGTTAATACATAGAAAACATTACTTTGATTCTTTTAAAAATTTTATATGGAGATCAGACATTCTGTTGAAAATGATTCGATCTTACTACGTATGGTTTTTAAGTATAATTTCTTATTTATAAAGAAATGTTTCTACTAATTCACAATATGAGAAAATAAATAAACATATGATCATATTTTTGATTTTCACTCTCCCCCTACTCTATCACATTCTATTTAGAAATAAGTTATGAATGGATATTTTAAAAAATAAAATTTTATATTAAGTTATTCACAGAAACTATTATAGGTAAAATTGATTAATTTATCTTCTATAAATGTCATATCTTCTCATTATTAGTGATTTTATCTCAGAATTCCTACATTAAGATGTACTAAAATTAAACTTTTTTATCACAGGTGACAGTAGTCTTGGCATACAGCTAAAAGAAACACCTCTTTAATAAATCCTTCCTATAAGCTATTTCCCTGTATTTGTTATTTCTAGAGTTTTGTGTTGAGCATGAGCTTAAATCTAAACTTTATAATCAAGCATTGGTGGTTGAGAGGTCAGCACATCTGCTTTACAAGCAGTTGTCCTGGGTTAACAAGTTCACTTCCCGGACGATGCTATGTCACATGAAACAAAAAATCTAAACTTTATGAAATTTATTTGTGAAATCTACTGCTGTATTTCCATATACCAATTAAAAATGTGATATTCCCTTTAGTTGTAGATTGTAGTATTAAAAAAATCAATATGATTTTAAATTCTCTTAACAGTTATCAACAAGCCATTTTTAGAATAGTAGACTGAATATCAACCTCTTGATTATAAAATGAAATAATTATGATACAATGCATTACTCATGTGAGGCTTTCTATAAATGTGGTTGCTAAGTGACAATTGATGTTTTTATATACAACAAATTTCATTTACCATAACGATCATCAATTAGATAAAATTGTAAAAGAATGAATTGGCTGAAACAGATATAAAAAATACCAATTCATTTACAGAAATTTAGAAATATTTAAAGTATTTTTTAACAACAACCATTCACAAACAAAAGTGTAATTTTATTTTTCTTTAATGGAAAAAAAGATTATAAAGAAAGAGAGAAATTATTAAACAAGTAATAAAACAGCCAATGTGTTTTTATTTTATTAATGGCCTTTAAATTTTAGGCTTTGCTTCAAGCTGATTTTAAATATTTAATAATTGTAAATTAGCAATCAGGCTAATGCACATGCACTTTACAGATTTTAAACTCTATATAAATGAATACTCTTCTCAAACACAAGATAAAGTCTTTATCAAAAACTTAACACTTAAGATTGGCCCATACTTAAACGTTTGGGTTGAAAAGATAGATGGATTCATTTTATATTTTCATAAAGACTTTATCTTGTGTTTGAGAATATGAGTATTTATTTATGTATAGTTTAAAACCTGTAAAGCACATGTGCATAAGCCTGATAGCTAATATATAATTTATTAACATCATCATCATCAACAACCATTATCAATCCACTGTTAGATAAAGGTCTCTACAAGTTTAATCCATCTTCTCGAACTTTAGCTTCTCATCTCCACATCACCCCTGCACACTTTTTTATTTCATCCATCCATCTCATATATTGTCTCTTTCTGGGTCTTTTACAGTCTCTTGGAATCCAGTTTAAAAATTTCAATTGTCCATCTATTATCATCTCTTTTAACAATATGTCCAGCCCAACTCCACTTCAATCTTTTAATTTTTTCTTTGAGGTCAGTAACACCTGTTTGTTCTCTTACCCATACATTGCATTTATAATCTCTTCTTGTTACTCCCAACATACATCTCTCCATACTTCTTTGAGTGGTCTGATGTCTCTACATTGCTCTTCTATTAAGTGTCCAAGTCTCAGATCCATAAATAAGAACTGGTAAAACGCATTTGTTAAAAACCTTATTTTTAAACACATAGGCATATTTTCTTTTAGGATCAAGTTATTTCTACCAAAAGCACTCCAACCAAGTTTAATTCTATAATTAATTTCCTCCATTATGTTTCCATCTGTATTAATAATCTGACCAAGGTATTTATAACTGTTAACTTCTTCTAATTCATCATAATCAATTTTTATTTTCATATTTTGAGCAAATCGATTAAACATTACTCTAGTCTTTCTAACATTTATCTTTAGTCCTACTTTCATCTGATAATTCCTGCAACATTTCCCGCAGTTCTGAAGCATTATTCGCAAAAACAACTACATCATATGCAAAATCTAAATGACATAAATAATCTCCATTTCCTTTCACTCCTTTAGTTTCCCATTTTAATCCACAAAATACTTCTTGCAGCACTGCTGTAAAAAGTTTTGGAGATATGGAGTCACCTTGTCTTACACCTTTCTCAATGTTGACTTTCCCAGTATCATTATGTAATCTAATTGTTGTTGAATTTATTAACATAGCACTATATAAATAAATACCTTATTTTACGAAATTAAATATAATTCACTACAAATACTTTAATTACCAATTAAAAATTATATCATTTAACAATTTTATTTAGCTAATTTAACAAATCCAAACAAGTCAAAAAATAGCATTTCTATATTATCACTTTACTCATTTTTTTGTATCAAAAGTGTTTTATTCTTATTAAAAATCAATGTCCTGAAATCATATAAATTAACTGATTTCATTAAAACTTGCTGAATTAAATTTTGAATTATCACATAAATCATATGAGAATCTCAATTGTGTCCTAGTTAGTGAAATGACTAAATTCATGACATTTCTAAGTAATTTTCTTTGTAGTTTTATAATCACATAAATAACAATTAAATACTTCAGTATTCAAACAGCCTTTCTGTGTATGTTATTTTACTTCCAGTTTATTTTGATCAAACTTAATAGAGTATATTATTTATATTTTATCACAATATTTTGAATAACTACTCTGTAATCACACAAGTTACACTAAAAATGTTTTTTCCACTGTGGTTTTTTTTATATATTTTAAAAATATTTTTTTTACTAATGGTTTTGTAAACACAGAAGAATGAAAATATTTTTTGTATGATTTTCTTCAAGCATTTTCCGTTTATTTTTTATGGCAGATTTAAAATTATAAATACAATAAAAATTTTTATATCATGAGTGTACTTTCATACATTTTCAATTATTTTTAAGAATAATTTTATAATTACATATAGTGCATTGTAAGTTTTTATTATATATATATATATTCATGTATTACATAATGTCCTTTTTGAGTAGCCTTGTAATCATTCAGATTGGATTGGAATGTTTTTCCTCTTTTAAATGCATTCTTTCATACATTTTAAAACTATATCTTACAGCATTCTTAAATTCACATAAATTATAATAGACTTTGACCTGTGTAATTTATATGTACTTTTAAGTTAACTTTGTTGGCTACAGACAAAGATTAAAAGAAAAGATTTTTTCTAGTAAAGGTTATTTTATGATCTGTTTAATATTTTTCAAAAGTTCTATAATTACACAAGATGTAGAGAATATATTTTTTTCTGTATGACCTCCCTCATGTTTGGATAGTCTTGTAATCATGTGGATGTACTGAAATGATTTATCTCTTCTATATAATCTTTTATGTAATTTTAAAATAAATTTGGCAGTATTACTATATTTACACAAGAAACAATGTGATTTTATATATATTTTTGTGTTATGTTTGTTGATTGCTTTAAAATTATACAAATATTAGTAGTAAAAAAATTTTCCATTATGAATTCTTTCATGATTTCTTAATCTTTATTTTGCAGAAGGCTTGTAATTACACAAGATGCAGTAAATGCCTTTTCTACTGTATATATTTTTTTATGTAATATTAATCTATTTTTGAGTAATATTGAAATCACACAGATTGCTGTGAAAAAGTTTCTTCTGTATGTATTCTTTTATGTATTATGAAAAAATTTTAGTGGAAGAGAAGCAGCTTTGTAGGCATTGTTGAATGGGTTCTGAATTCACCCATATAGCTATCTAGTTTGTTTGACTGGATTTGAAGATATTTACGTATCAGAAAAAATTCATGCTTTCAAGCTGATAGAAAAGTGTTTCATAGCTGCTGATTAGTAGAGTTGGTGTTTAGATCTAGTTTCTGGTCTTCATACTCTTTACTGACATGAGCCAACTAGCTCAAAACCATGGTTTAAAGGTTGGAGACAATTTGAAAGAGATATTGAATTCTATCTCTCTCAGCATTTGTATAAACAAAGCTTGATTATGGGCTATTGGTAAAGCTCCATCTAGTGATCATTAAGTGCAAACTATAGCAAGTTACAAAATTTATAATTTGTTTTGTTTATCATATATGTATTGTAACCTCAAGAAAATAATGAAGAAATATTTCATTTTGTAACCTAATGAAAATCAAAGCAGATCTCCCATCAATTTATCTCTATAACCTCTTAAATATCAAAGAATCTTTCAAATAAATAATCACTCTCTGATTCTCCCTAATTTGAGACCTTCTCTCTAACTTATAGAAATATTTTAAACAACATTCTACCAATTTCCAATTGTGGACACAATACTAGGGATTGGGTTGAGATTCTTACAGATAAATAAGGATCACCAAGTAGACTAAACTCAGTGGTCAGTTACATATGAAGAATTATCTACAGAGATATACAATTAAGATAAAGGAAGAACTTAACTCTGATAGAATAAATTACTACAAATAAAACATAATTTTGGGAGGAGATAAAACCTCAATCATTCCCTAGTAAATAATTTAGAATAAAGTAAATCTCTATCTTCATCCCAATCAAACTCTCCGAGTTATAAAAATTTGCACTTTCAAAATGTATTCTCTAATAGACTTATGATTAACAAACTCTATTGTATAGTTTAATATTATCCACTGATATAATTTGACTTCCTTTACATCTTGTAGAATAAAGAAGTAATTCTTTCTTATAATGCAAAATAAAGATTTCAGGGTTTTCTTTCTGGTATTTTATCAAATAAAATAATGGTATAGAGTTGCAAGGCAAATGATTGACATTCTAGCAAGCTTTAGGAACATACACTTCTTAATAAGCTAATGCATCTGATTAATATCATAATAATAATAATCATGTAGATTACCAAAAAAATGCTTACTTTATCCAACAAATATCTAATAAAAAAATCATGTAAATAAATTTCGAATACTTATAGCCTTTTACCTAGAATGGCCTTCAAATAAAAGAAGGAAAAGGGTACATTTCATTTCCTTCTCTTATCCTAAACAACACAGATAAAATACTACATTTACAATATTTAAATTTTGATAATGTTATTAATGTGCAGTCTGAATTACGGATGGATACATTCATTGCAATACTTAAATGAACATTTGTCAATTTAAAATTTTAATTAAATCAAATTGATATCATTTTTTTTATTAATTATTAGTAATCTTTGGGTCATGAAAATAATAATTATCTGATATGAAAAATATACATTTTATTTCATTTTGTGGGTTTGTGGAACCAAAGAGAAAAATTTTCACACAGAAAAATACTCAAAAACCAAATTTTAACAAAATTTAAAAATACATTTATTACATCTAAACATTAACGAAAAAAAATAATTATGTACAACGCATAATAATACAATTACAGTTTGGACATCATAGCTACTGGATTTTTTATTTAACTCCAAGGATTTAATAATTTAAATTAACTTAATGTCAAGACTATTGCTTCTTGGTTGTCTAATTTCAAAATTGCACAATAAACTTATGACCATAAATGATTATGACTCCTTGCTAAATATTTATTTGAAATCACAATTTCTTCTAACTAAACCAAGGCATTAAACGAACATTAATGAAATTGAAAATAATAATTATAATGGTTGGCTAGTTTGCACCATAAGATAATTAACATTTTCCATATATTTTACATCCTAACGCACTTATGATATCTCACTATTAAAATAATATAACAAAATTATGAAAATTAACTTCAATATAACTTATTGCTGCTTCTAAATTAAATGGCTAATATGATGATGATAACTGTCATCATCACATCACAACTGCCTCACACTATGTTAATTTTAAAACTAAATGGTAAATAAAAAACATTAATCAGAAGTCACACATATGTTGTTAGTTAACTTATTTAATGTCCACATTAAATGTAAAAATGTATGAAACTTACAAAACCATTCTGCAAATTTCTCCATATGACGTATATAAATAGCATTGTGTCTGTGTATTTTCATCATGCTATGCTTTAAATTGAGGAATTAAATTATTAAATCTTGTGGATTTACTTGTATACTACTGGCAAAGCACAGTAGCACCATAAGGATATTATTATGACTAACCAAAGCACTGAAAATTACTACCTCAATAACTAGCTATCATTGCCATAACTTTTATAAAATACAATAATCTACACCTTCTGTGGTGGACAATCTAGTCTTTTAAATAGCAAGACAACCTGACTATACTAATAGTGGCTTCCATGCTTATCTGTCAAGCATAAGTGTAGACGAAGATGCAGTCTTATCACCTAGAAAAGAGAAAACCCACCAAAGACAAATGATTCCCTCCATGGAATCTAACTAAATAAGCTATATAAAATATTTTGGAACACTGTCATCTCATGGCAAATACATATAATAATGGGAGATCATTTCCATCCCATAAACATCATAAATAGTATACTATCTAATAAATCTAGATCTATAAAGCATAACTATTTCTCACAATGGCAAGATACAAATTTATCCCTAATGATAAAGATTAATAGCTTGTATTAATATTAAAATCCATGCATTAAACAATATCCGAAACCCACAGGAAAGTATTAGTCAAAACGACTATAAACACATTGAAATAGCATAGTAAATATTTGCATAAGATAAGAAATATGCACACGAACAATGAACATAATAAATATTTATGAAATTAAGTGGACAGATTGATGCAATAGATATTATTACTTAAATGGTTAATGAAATAAATTTGTTCTCAGACAAATTCAAAATCTAATTTTTGCTATGAATGATATTAAGAAAATTATTAAAACTTCTGATAAACACACCTGTAATGATTATTTGTCCTAAATTATAAAGAATAGGCAATTTTAAATTAAACCCTTCACCACTATATTTAAAATTACCTGTGTGTAATACAATCTCTACACACTATTGTAAACTCCTTGAGATAATTTCAGATGGTAAAGTAAGATACCTAGACATATAAAATAATGCATAAAATATATAACTATTATATTACCTTTTTTTCTTTTAAACAATATAAAAATTACAATAATAATGATGATAATGATAAATTCAGTTCATTAGTAAAGCTTCCTCAACAGTAGATAGATAATTTACAGTGTGTGGTCTCATGTCGTTAGCTATGAGATAATATCGATGCATTAGTATTTTTCAAACTAATACATATATATTTAAAAGAAACAACAAAGCAGCTACAACTTCACTATGACAGTAGACAAGCACATGAATATGATAGACTACTTTAAACATGAACAGGTATGGATCCATTATACAACACAATTTAATATTAACTAGTTAGTTTTAAAATATGACAATTATGTACAATTATTATTAATTGTAAAATTTTAATAGTTATCTGCGGTTTTACTGGAAAATATTTTATTAACAGTTTTTCCACTCTTTCTGGAGAAGCAGATGATAAAGAAACATTGCCACCATAAAATAAAATGATATGCCAATTTTCATTAATAAATTTTTAACTTTCATAAAGCAGTATTCAATTTATCTGTGTTTTTTTAAAAATCATTTAGACACTTGTTGGTTTTTTTAAAAGTTAATAATTAAAACCAAAACATTTATTTAAATTATTTTAGTTTTGAACAGTTCTTAACATTTTATTATTATTTTTTTTAACTTGGTCTTAAATTTACTACACTAAGAATGCGATTTATTAACAAAAATGATTGTTTATCGTTTTCCATATGATCTCAGTTAAGATTACCATTTTCATTTGTTGAAATTTTTTAAAGTTAAATGTTAAATTAGAAGTATTAGCTTGGCACATTATATTCTGAAATGTAGACCGTTTAGTTTAAAGAAAGCATAAAACTTGATACCTTAATCTATCCTTCAGCAATCCATTATATGTGAAGACTTCAAATATAGTTTATACTGGTTTTAAAACAAAAGGCAAATAAAAGTTACACTGTTTTTCCTTCCTTCTTATTAGGACAACCTCCGTGATGAAACTAAAAAAAAATCAAATCAGTTCCCCGCTCTTTTCTTCAATATCAAAAAAACAACAATATCACATGTCAGCATTCTGTGTTTCAATTTCAAGGTTAATAATAAATCAACTACTTAACATGAATAAAGTTTTTTTAAAAAAATAATAAACAGAAAATACATGTAATAATTTACTGAATTTCATATTTGGATTTGTGTTTCTATCAGAAGTTTAGAATAATAAATATTTTATTTGCCAAGTTTCATTATCTATTTTACTTTTAAAAGTTAATAAATAAATTGAATATTTTAATAAAATTAAAGATCTAAAAAGTCAACATATACATTCATGCATGCACACACACCTAAGAGTATGAAACTAATCTTATTAAAGGCAAGCTTCTTTTAATAATCCACTTCAACTTTAAATAACTAAATGCTATTGAATTATTTTAAAATTTAACTGAAGTATAAATTATAAAGGTGATTAAATGAAATAATTTAACTAACTCATTAGTAATTTAGTAACCCAATAAATTTTCAACACTAAAATTAAAATATTCACTCAGCTAGCTTTATTTCTTTTAATTTTTATAAAATTTTTATATTATGAACACCCACTTTATTAAGTATCAATTACATATGTATAGCAGTTATATATTTTTAATATCTTTTATTAGATAACTATTTAAATCTAAATATATGAAATATTGCTTGTTAATTAAGTGATAACATTTTATCTACAGATTAAATAATATGGTTTTATGTCTTTAGTTATTAGTTTTATTTTATCTTTTATTTTCTTTTTATTGCTAAGTATTATATACTGCTCTGTCAAAAATGTTTTAATAAAAGCAGGTGGCATATCACATGGTTACAATATACATATTGAAACAGAAACTGTTTCATGTGTGTATGTATTTTAAGAGCTATTTTATCCTACCTAAAAAAGGCAGATGTATATGAAAGAAGTTGATCTTATATATTTTTAAAAAAATAAAGCAAAAAGTTTATAAATTTACAAGAAAATCATTATTTTCTATAACTGAGAGGAAAAAAAGATAAACCTTCATTATTGATTTTATAATTTTAAATTATGATATAAATATGTCTCTAGGTATTTACTTAAAGCTGGCATTTATTAAAAATAGTACATTTTAATTTTTGAAATGATGTTGTTGTACAAAATATAATATTTGCTTGAGACAAAGTTATCAAATTGAAAAACATGGCTTAATTCTCATGATGCATTATCTGTCCTGCTAAAAGTAGTGTCCAATCCTTAAGAAGAGAAAAGCACTCAGGCTTAAATGAAAGCTGTGTAACAAATCAGATATAGTGAGGAGTGCTGCAGAATCAATCCAGAGATCAGAGTATAAATAGTTGAGTATGAAGTTTAGAGGGAGATTTTATTTTAGATTTTAAAAGAAGTTGAAAGTAAGAAAAGTGAGAGTTAAAAAGTTAAATTTTTTATCTAAGTGTTGCTGAACTGTTTAGTTGACAGTTGATTTTAGTCACCTTGGAATATAATATTTACAGCCACACTGCTAATGATGAAAAAAGAAAGTATTAATAAAGATATCATAATGATGGAAGGCTAATCGGTAATAGCTTCATCTTTCATCCATAGCCATGATTCTCCAAGATTCACCTGAGTGAACATCATAGAAAGTAAATAATGCCATTCAGCTTAAATAAAATGACCTCTTTTTGAATGCAGAAGTGAAGGAACAAACTAGATAAAATGAAGGTAACAATTTCATGAAATATTCAATACTTATATGTGTTTATAAAAAAAGTGTCTTTCTTAAATTAAATTATGAATAATTATAGCTATGTGAAAATACGTTTTATCAGTGATAAATTATAAATACATAAATGTCTTAAATTTCTATAATCAAAAGGCATTTTTAATAAGATAAATCATAAATGATTAACTTCTTATATGCAGATACATCTGAATTAAAATAAATACCTGAAAGAATTAGAAACGCTGAGCTATTACATATAATGATAACTAACTAAATTATAATAATGTGTTTATAACCCAGATAAAATTAAAAAAATATACAAAATGAATGTTTATACAAAATGAATGTATTTAATAAATTTATACTATATTATGAATAAATTCAAACATGTAAATATGAATTAGTATGTCAATAAAAGTTAATGGTTATATGCATATAATGAACCACATACTTAAATAAGTTGAAAGATTAAGAAAATCATTTTTAAAATTTTTTTTTATTTATTATTTGAAAACTCTGAGAAAAGGAATATAAACATGGAATTAAAACATGTTATATATATGAGTTAAGAAGTAAGAATACCAAAACAAGGTGTCACGGTTAAATTTACAATTATATACCTAGTTATTGATGCATATAGGTTATATATATGTCTTATGAAATTGAAAATACCAAATAAATACATTTGCAAGATGAATTGATATCTGGACAGATGGAAATACATACACTTATATTTTACCTGAATAACCAATGGATATGAATGTGCTTATATGGACTGATTCAAACCCAGAAATGGATAACCAATGAACCTAGGATAAATGTTCTCATATTCTGGATTCAAACCTGGATTTGGATAACAATGAATGGAAATATATTTATTATGCTTTGATTCACCTAAAATTAACTGGAATAATAGAAATGCTCTTGTCTATAAAGAATATCTTCATACATGAATTAATTTAAGCCATGTTACATTTGACAACTAACTAAAAGACTACAGATCAGAATTAAGTGAAATTCTGAATTAAATAGAATGCTATCAGTTATCTTCATTATTATCTCTGTTGTCTTCATATTTAAATGACTAAAGATGTATATTGTTAAAGAACTATTGAAAGAAGGACTTTATTATATTCTCAACAAATTACATTCTTTAATTCATATTGTACTGCTATTGGATGTATGCCAAGAGACACAATGGACTGTAAATGAAATATTTGTTTGAATTAAGTGGAACTCTGAATTAAATGCTATCAGTTGTCTTCATTATTATTTCTGTTGTCTTCATATATTGCATTCATCTCTGTGAATTAACTAAATAACTAAAGATGTAAATTGTTAAAGAACTTGCATTCTTTAATTCATATTGTACTATTATTGGATGTATACCAAGAGACACAAAGGACCATAAATGAATAAAATAATTAAACTTATGCACGTAAATGCACACTTATACTTGACTGAATTATGAATAGTCCACAAACCTGGAATTGCTTACATTACCTATTTATCTATTAAAAGAGATATACAAATATAGAACAAATAGTTAAAAATATTCATGCAGTAATGGTAGATGTCTTCTTGATAAACGACCTTTTGAATTCTTCACCCAAGATAAATTAAAATGAGCCTTCATTTGCAATGAAGGATGAACATTATTGGAAGGACTTGTAAATGAATTATTGATAAATAAAGTGCTTCTAATCTTCTTATGGTTGAACTGAAAATGAATCTTCACATGAATATGAAGGAACTTTATTAGAAGGACTTGCAAATGAATTGTTGTTAAATAAAATTGTTGTTACTTAAAATTAATTTTAGTTATCCAGTTGTTCATGTTGCATCACTTATCATTCATTGCACTTGTTCACAAGAATCTCATTCCTCCTGAGCTATGTCTGGCATAACTAGACCTAGGTAAGTCAGGTTGTAGTGAGATGGAACTCTAGTGGTGCCATTTTGGAAACCAAACACAGAAATTTCTAGATACTTTCAGTCTTTATGGTGCTACATCCTCTATTGAGCAGGAAATATTGTTGAAGGGGGGAGATAACATCTGCATTGGGGAATGCCAATTGATAGTTTCTTCCTGCATCATGCTCATCAGGAAATCGTTACAACCAAGGTAATAAAGGGGTTGTATGAAGCTCCGGTTACAATATATATAAAATACAGTACCCATTATAAAATATTATATACATAAATAAATAAATTTTAATGGTAAATACAATATTATAGTTTAAATTCTTTTGTAGCCAAAATTTACTTAAGACTGAAAATTCCATAATGGTAATAAATTTATATAATAAATATAAAATGCAGTACCCATTACCATTATGAAATTTTCAGTCTTAAGTAAATTTTGGCTACAAAAGAATTTAAACTATAATATTTTATTTACCATTAAAATTTATATATATATTATAATGAAGTGGGGGGAATCAAAGTTATCATCCCTGGGGTTATGGAATATCATCATCAATGCCAGTTCAACAAGATATTTTAAATAATTTAATTTAATATATGAGAACATGATATTATTAGATATAATATTAAAGTATTGAAATAATGAAGTATTAAAGTAAGATTTAAAATAAGATAATGATATTAAAGAAATGTTTAATATCACAAAAATATAAGAAATTTATATATTAATGAGAGAGCATGAGACCATGAGAGATCTCTGAGATCTACCAGCAAAATCCTTAGAGCAACTATAAGTATAATTAACCATACATCCTCAAGCATCATAATAAGTAAAAGTAAGATACTCAAAAGTAATAACCATTCAACATCATAAATGATCAACAATCAAAATAAATCAACAGTCAATCTTGTTACTGGATTTGAAATGGGTCTACTATTGAGCCTTTGCCAACTTGGCACAATTATTTACACAATTTAGATGCATCATCTTAAGTGCTCATTCATCAGAATACATCATAAAAGCAATAATGCTGAGATATTAAAACATGCTGATTATCATCAATGCTCTGGCCATTTAGTGCCATTAATGTACTGGCCAACTATAAACTTAATTTCTAATAAGACTAAACTAAACTAAAATGTGCATGGGCTTTAAAGAATATAATACCAGTGCAACCAGGATAAATCAACCCTACTGGATACTCCTTAAGCACTAAATACATCCCCATTTGTATAATCAGACCATTATGCATGAATCTAGTTCAGAGAACATAAGCTCTATTACTGTATTGTGACCAAGAGATGATGCATACATACAATATTCAAAACTCTTTTTAGAATTAAGTTCACTGGAATAATTTTAACAAAGAAATACAAGTTGTTGTAAAAGATACCAAAGCCATTAACATTATAAATATTATAATAAAGATATTTCAAATAAGTACAATAACTACTAAACATCACATGATCATCATCTCTTATATTAGCACATCCATTTATTACTGTGATTGGCACAGGGTGGCGCTACTCTATGGAGAGTTTTGTCTTGTTTAAGTACAATAACTGTTATTTAATGGAAAAATACAGCTTAACAATTTGATTTGAGAGTTACAATTCAAAATGATTTCAAAGTAATTTTGACAAAATTTTTCAAAAAGTTGCAAAGCAAATAGTAATTGATATGTTCAATATATTGACATTTGTTTTGGAGATTGATTTACATAGTCATTGGAAAACATCTTTGCTACATTGCATTTAAATTATATTTAGCATTATTTTTTAAAAGTAGTTTGTTTTTAATTTTTAATCTTTTTTTTGGAGTTAGAATGCTTTCTATTTATATCATTAACCATAATGTATGATTCTGAATAAAAATATTTAAATAAAAATTAAAATGCAAAAAAAAATATTGTCCTCATTTTCATTTTTATGTTAATATTTATTTTGAGTCACAGATAAAGTAAATTGTTATTGCATAACTCTAAAATGGAACAATTTTGTGAATCTACTTACATAATGCATACATTTCCAACTATTATACATCTCCTCAAATTTAAACAATTTCTTTATCTTTTTCTTTTGTCTACATATCAAATATACAAAAATTTTATAACTTGTTTATTGAAGTTACATGTTGTACATTTTTACACCTTTTATTAGATTATATATTCCAGTTCAGTATTCAACATTCCATGTATTATCCTTTTTAAAAAAATCTTTTTAGCGCAGATTTATTTTAAATTCTTAATTATTTCAGTGGTGTCAGTCATGTTTCTTTTTTCATCAATAATTGTTATTTATAACTAATGTTGATTCCAATTTGTTATGAAGTATGAGGTCCCATTTAAACTTTTTAAGCATAAAAAGGCATATTTACCTATAATAATTGTTAATTCACTTTCCTTACTTTTTTCTAATCACAAAAGAATGTATGTTTTAATACTGCTTTATTTCCAATCGCCTCAACCCAACCCAAAAATAATTTGACACATCTTATTTTTTAGCATTTTGTCTATATGAGTTATATTATAAAATCATATTATAAACATATTGTGCTTGATTGTTATAAATCTTTATTTTTTTTCTCTTTGATGACCCTTGAATACTATATAAATATTTTTATCATTTATCTTTCAATGTATTTTTTTTCATTATTATATCTCTTATAACACATTTTGAAATTCTCTTTAAAATAGTAAATACATAGTTAACTACATAATTAGAAAGGATTTGAATACAGACTTTTAAGCTCCCTAGAGCTATCCACTCCACCTTATACAATGGATAGACCTGACCACATAGGTGTGAAAAAAATAAATGATCTACAATATATGTATTTTGTGTTGTACCAGCACTCATCAGTTGGCCCACACCATTATCTCACACACATATGTATAATCAATACTCAGTTTATATTAAGATATCAAATAATAAAACATTAATGGACAGGCTTCAACCTTTTCAACCATCCAAATCGGTTTCAAGTATTAGTAAATTTTGAACATGATTCAGATTTGAATGAAATTAATATGAAAATCACTGATACACTTTTAAAAACTGCAACTAAGATAGCTGGTAGAAAAAAGCAGCAATTGACCAATAAAATTTCTACTGAGACTAAAGAATTTATGAAGAAAAGAAGGAATATGAAGATATACAAAAATGATGCATTAAAAAAGATTGAATATCTAGAATTTTGTAAAATGGTGTGGAAAAGAGTTGAAAATGATATAAGAATGTATAACTGTGAACTAGCAAGGGAAGCTGTAGAAGAAAATAAAAGTCTCAAGAATGTTAAACAACATTTTGGTATTGGTAGGAAATTTATATCTGCAATAAGAAAAAAAGATGGAATTATTACTAAAAAGAAAGATGACATCATAAAATTGGTAGAAGATTTTTATCAAGAATTATATAGTAATAAAGAACAAGTACCTCCTATTTCTATAACATCTTCCGAATTGCCCAGAATTTTAAATGAAGAAGTGAGACATGAAATTAAATGTTTGAAGAAAATAAAGGCTCCAGGTAATGATGGAATTATAATTGATATATTAAAAGAAGCAGGTGAAGAAATAGAAACAATTTTAGCAAAGTTATATACCAAATGTCTAAATGATAAAGATGTACCAGATAATTGGAAGAATGCTGTATTAATTTTAATATTTAAAAAAGGTGATAAAGAAGATATTAGAAATTACAGACTTATCAGCCTTTTATCAGTTTTATATAAAAATTTTACCAAGATAATTGCAACTCGTCTACAGAGAACATTGGATTTCCACCAACTAAGAGAACAAGCTGGATTTAAAAGTGGTTTTAGTACAGTAGATCATATCCAGGTATTAAGAGAAGTTATAGAAAGGACAAATGAATATGAGTTGTCATTATGCTTTGGGTGTGTAGATTATGAAAAGGCATTTGATTCTATAAACATTTCTTCAGTGATTAAAGCATTGGATTATCAAGGTATAGATCCAGGATATTGTCATATTTTAATAAATATTTATAAAAATGCAACAGCAACCATTAGATTACATAATGATACTGGGAAGATCAACATTGAAAAAGGTGTAAGACAAGGTGACTCCACATCTCCAAAACTTTTTACAGCAGTGCTGCAAGAAGTATTTTGTGGATTAAAATGGGAAACTAAAGGAATGAAAGTAAATGGAGAGTATTTAAGTCATTTAGATTTCACAGATGATGTAGTTGTTTTTACAAATAATGCTTCAGAGCTGCAGGAGATGTTGCAGGAGTTATCAGATGAAAGAAGGACTAAAGATAAATGTTAAAAAGACTAAAATAATGTTTAATCAATTTGCTCAAAATATGAAAATAAAGATTGATTATGATGAATTAAAGAAATTAACAATTACAAATACCTTGGTCAGATTATTAATACAGATGGAAACATAATGGAGGAAATTAACATAGAATTAATCTTGTTTGGAGTGCTTTTGGTAGAAATAACTTGATACTAAAAGGAATTTATACCTATGTGTTTGAAAAGGAAGGTTTTTAAGAAATGTGTTTTACCAGTTCTTACTTATGGATCTGAGACTTGGACACTTAATAGAAGAGCAATACAGAGACTTCAGACCACTCAAAGAAGTATGGAGAGATGTATATTGGGAGTAACAAGAAGAGATCAAAAACACAATGTATGGTTAAGAGAAACAGGTGTTACTGGCCTCATTGAAAAAATTAAAAGATTGGAGTTGGACTGGAAATATTGCTAGAAGAGATAATAATAGATGAACAATTGAAAATTTAAACTGGATTCCTAGAGATTGTAAAAGACCCAGAAAGAGACCACATATAAGATGGTTGGATGAAATAAGAAAGTGTGCAGGGGTAATGTGGAGAAGAGAAGCTAAAGATTGGAGAAGATGGATTAAACTTGGAGAAACCTTCATCCTGCAGTGGATTGATAATGGTTGATGATGATGAATGGGATGGATGTGGAAAGAGAGGAGTGTATGATAAAGAGGTTACACATTAATGATAACTTAGAAAAATAGTGGAATATGATACAGAGGTCAATCAATTTACTCACAGAGATGCAGCATAAATAAACAATAAGATACATTTTATTGCATTCAAACTGCATTTAAATACAAATTAATCTTTAAAAAGTTACCAATACTAGTTTCAAAATCAGTTTGATGCAAATAATAATAATGTTTATAATTATATAAATATAAGATGTAAATTTAGTAATGTAAATAAAACATTCCATAATGTAAATATTAGATTTCTGTAATTTAATACCAATATATTCTTTAAAAATTGTAGATAAAAATTGTTTGTAAATTTCCTTTGATAGTACACTGAGAGCCTATTGGATGCCTAGCCTAGCTAAATAATGAGTTATAATTCACCCTCCCCTATTCATCCATAACTATAAACCAAAATCTCAGTGTTACACATAAATGTTAGGCAAATTAATTCATTTTATTGTAATATGCATTAAATAATTTTTTAAAGTAAAATACAAGAAAAAATACTATAACCATGCTCTTGTTGCATACTATTTATAAATTTTAATAATAACAATAATAATTGTGATAATGATAATAACACTAATTTTATTATGATTATTATTATTGATATATCTGATAATTAAGAAATATACTTACAGAAAATATATTTTAAAACAGGCAAAACTCACTATACACACTGCCACACACAGCAAGATAGAGTAATCAATGGATGCCAGAAGGCTTGTGCATAAAATCCCCATCTAGTGCCTACTCATCCAATATACCCAGACTAGTTTTGGCTTGTGGTTTTTTTCTGTGAGGAGCTTTGGTTCTAAAAGCCCTGCACCTAGATCTTAGGATCTAATGCAACCCTCCAGCAGCCACCTTTTATCTTCACTTAACTACAAAACTATGAGTCTTAAACTGAAAACACCTTAATGTTTTCAATCCAAGCCCATTAGCTTATATAGTCAGTTTAAGACTCATAGTTTTGTAGTTAAGTGGGAATAAAAGATGGCTGATGGAGGGTTGCATTAGGTCCTAAGATCCAGATGCAGTGCTTTCAGATCCAAGACTCCTCACTGATGAAGGCCACAAGCCAGAAACTAGTCTGGGGATATTGGATAAGTAGGCACTAGATGGAGATTTTATGCACAAGCCTTCTGGCATCCATTGATTACTCTAATTTGCTGTATGTTTCAATATGTATAGTGAGTTTGCCTGTTTTAAAACACTTATACACAAGCATAAGAAGTGATGGTCATGTGATATTTATTGGCTTAAAGAAAATATATTTGTTATTATTCTGTTTTATTACAGCTTAGCATGTTTTTAAAATATTCAATACAACATTTTTATGGTATATAATGTATGATTACACGTTTGTTAAACATTGTTTACTTATTATCTAACAAGCTATTCAACATATTAAAATTTAAATTCACATTTAGATTTATTCAAATCACCCATTTTTTTTATATTGGTATTCTTATCTTTTTATTGATTAAAAACAATTCCTGATTATTGCACATGACTCTTTGACCTTTTATTTTTTGTCCTTTCTCATTCTGCACACTACTTCTGCTTTTGGAAGATCAAGTCAGTTGATAGTTTTTGGCTTATAGTCTATAAATAATGACATGCATTCTTTATCAAATATCTGTAAAATTAAATTGTATAGTAACATGAAAGGCATTCAAACATACATAAAAGGTTATAATATAATTTGTATAAAAGAAAATAAAGGAAAGTACATGGTGTTAATAGAAAAGAATGAGAACCAGACAAAATTTTATTTACAGATTAAAAATTTTAAATTTATGGAAATATTATCATAATCTTAAGAACATTAAATGCAAATTCATTTCCATGGTTTTTATAAATCACTGCAGAAAGGCATTTACAAAAGTGGGTTCTTTAAAATGTATCTTTTCCCTGAAAATATCCTCAAAATGATTGTGAACATAAACCTATATAAGAAAGACCTCCCATAGAGGCTGGTTATTAATATTGACAGTCATATATTTATAAAATGGAAAAACCTTTGCCATGTGCATGACTGAAAAATTGAGAATACTCACTTAAATCATCATATGAATTTGTTAACAAGATTAAAAGTACCAAAATAGATACCAATAATAAATTTGCTATACTCAATATAGAAGAGTTATAAATTTCACTGCCCTGAATAAAATCAAGTGAGATGATTGATGAATTGCTAAGTAACAGGAATTATTAAGTCCTTATGGACATCATGAAATGGATAGACAAAGACCACACTGTGTTAGCAAATGGAAACTACTATAAAATGAATAATGATATTGGCTGCCCATCATTGGGATTGTCAGTATATTTGTAAACCAAATATGTATATCTAAATTCATGCTTTATGAACATTAGATACACGAAGGCCACATTGATATGTGCTACAGACACACAGATTAATAAAATATGTCAGGAATTGGACCGCATAGAAAAAAAAGAATAGCAGAAAAATAATATTTTGTATTTGTCTATACAAAGACAGGGACATACACTGTACTTTAGAATAATATTTAAGCCTTTAAATATAAAAGGAGCAATACACCATAGATAAAGAACCCTGATGTTACATAATATGATAAAAAAAGAAAATTGAAAAGTATACTGATGACCTTCAAAAATGGGACATAATCACAATAAAGTCATAAAGATCATAAATAGATTGTATAATAAATTATAAAACTCATTCATTCCAATAAGAAAAACATAAAAATGGATAAAGCTACCCCATATACCTAAAATTTGCACATAAATTAAAAAATATGTTTAAAGACAAATGTGATATAAACTTTCAAACATTTCCATCACTTAATCACTTTACCAAATAAGTCACCACATCAAGTGGTTTATAAAATTAACTGAAACAACCAACCTGCAGTGATGCATATTATGGGGAGTGAAGGCTCAACCAGTCAATGAAGCTTGCCCATCATAGATATTTATATAATAAACTCCATAGAGGTAATGAACATTCAATATTTACAGACTATGAGCTGAAAACTGGCCAAAGATTTGAGTAACAAAAGCAGTAATAGTCTGCACAAAAAGAGAGGACAAACAGTGGAAGAGTAAAGAAGCATGTTGAATAGCGAATGATGATTTTTCTATCAACAGCAAAGAAGCGAGCATGCACATACCAAAAATGGGTGATTTGATTAAATTTAAATATATTGAATAACTTATTAGATAATTATAATTATCTAATAATTATAATTATAAAGATCTGGAAATTAAATAATTATATTCTATGAATATAATATATTAAAAACAGATTAGGCAGTAATAATGCTGAACATTAAAAAATTTTACCTTCTGGGAGTATATTCTTTAATTATCAGACATCGCATTGATCAGAAAATAAAAAAATTAGCTCTAATTCATCATCATCATCATCGTCATAATAATAACAATAACAATAATGTATATAATAACAAAACTTGCCAATTATAGATTGAACAATGAGTTAATATAAATTTGCAAAAAAACACCTACAAAATAATAAAAAATAAAAACAATGAAATGAGCCTATAATTAAAAACATACTATACTAAGTGCAATTATATATAATATTTTTTAAGATGACTTAGTTTAAAATTTAAATAAAAATGCCATTATTAGAAAATTTTTTATTATAAGTTCCTAGGTATACTAATACTCCTCATTAAAAAGTAGGTTTTTAAAAACCATTTTTGATATTTTTTATACTTTACTTTATTTTTGTACATTTTAATTGTTTACACATTTAAAGACCTAATGAGGTACAAAGTTGAGGATCACCTGTACTTGTCAATCAGGTCACTAAATGATCGTTTAATAGACTCCATATAGTAATCTATATCTGATAAAGAATATAAACTTTTCCACTTAAAATTAGATCATTTTAAACAAAGACCCAAACAATTTCTTTTTTTGTATTTTTTTTTAATAGTTGTGAAAAAACAAGTTCTATTAAATTCAACATTGACATAAATTTCTTAGGTAAAGCAATGTAAATCAAATGAAAAAATAATAAAAAAAAATAAGTTAAAACATTCAATTGTAGAAAAATTATTAAAAGAATAGTCTACTGTGTGGGTTTTGAAATTAGTACAGGAATTAAATTGTTTAGATGTAACAAATTACCAATTCTAAATTATGGTGAATGTATAATCCAATTTATTACAGTCTTATCTAAGTATAATCAGAAATATTAATATCACCTGTAATAACAATATATGTTTTGTATTTTATTAAAATGTCTTCAAGAACACAAAATAATACATTAAATTCTAAAATGGATAATGTTGGTTTTATGTATACAGTAGTGACAAAATTTATTATTTTATTTCTAAACATTTTACACAAAGTAGCTTTACATGATGATGATGAAATAGGAAAATATGTAATGAATGTGCTTCTACTTTTGGAAACAACATCATATCTATCTTTTTAAAATCTTCACACCTTTTATCCATAAAAATAGCATCTGAAATGAGATGAGAAAATCATGTTTCTGAAACAAAAATTATGTCTAAATTTTCAGAACTGAAGAATAGCTTAATTCTTCCAGTCTTAGTTCTCATTTCATGAATGTTTATATAAAAACAAGAAATCCAAACATAATGTCGAAAAATATAGAATAAATATTAATTAACAAAGAGCAAAAAAAATAATATTAATAAAAGATAATTTTTAACATAATATCACGAGATCATAAATGACAAGAAATAAACTCCCAATACTTATTATTTGGAATTAAAACAAAAAGGTCCTAGAATTAGAGTTACATATATTAATCATGATGTATATGACTTTAACCTGAATTGTATTTTCCAAGTATCTCCTCACATCTGTACTTCTAATATTGATTGCCATATTTCAAATAGAATATTTATTACATTTATCATTATCGTTAATTAAGAATAAAAGGTTACTAATATTTGGACCATTATAAGAAAACAGAACTTCAAACCTAAGTTCATTAATATCTTTTGTCCTAATTTAAAAAGAATAAATACAATTTATATTATAAAATTTATTTAAATAATACTCTTTGCTAGGCAATCTAACTCATAATTTTCTGTTAGAAAATTGATGAGGGTGAAGGTGTTGAGAGGATGTATTGGTAAAGTATAACTAGAGAGCCACTATTTATAAGATAGTTTAAAGTTTTCTTATTGAAGTATAATTGTGATTTATCCACAAAATTGTCTTTTATGTAATGCATTGTTTGCCAATTAAAACATACTTATTATATGTTTGAGAATTGACACCTTTTACTCCAATGTCATAAACAATTGTATTGTTTAAACAAATGATTGAGACTCTGAATTGATATTATTGTTTGCAATTCTTTTTATATTACCAGAGCACTTGTTATTAAATAAACTAATATTAATAAAGTCATGCTTTCCAGTAGATGTATTATAAAATTTCTTTTGTAAAAAATCTTAGTTTTATTTGGACCAGCCATAGGAAAAAAGTTGTTTTGACAGAAGAAGAAAAAGGGCATTGAACAATTTTTTTAGAATTAAAACAATAATTTGATGATGTAACATTTTAATAATCAAGGTATGGATTTGTGAATAGAAAAACTGTAAGACTTCTAAAATGAAATTTTCAGGACATTAAATGATGTCATTAAAACATTTATCTTTGTGGTTTAAATCAACAAAAATGATTCAGTTTCGGTGGTGGATATAATGGTAGGATTAATTAAAAAACAAAGATTGAAATGAGTTTTATAATTCAATTTATCTTGCACATTGAACTATTTCTAACATTATCAACTTTACAAGTTTGTACTCGTGTAGAGCAATTATTACAATTATCAAAATCATTATTTGTAGCAGTATTATCACAGATTCCAATAATGTAGAATTAGTATTTGATATAGAATGCAGTTTATTAAAATTGTTAGAGCTTCAGCAGTATGTTTTGAAGTAATATTGCAAAAAGTCATGGTTATCAAATCTGAATTTACTTCAGTAAATATACAATAATAAGTAAGTAAATAATATTTTAATTTGTGAAGTGCAAATAGTTAAAAATTGAAATAAATTGAGACACTGCTGAATCTCACTACACTTGTTAAAATACCTATCCAACAGCCAATCAGATGTCATGATAGCCGTCTAACTGACAAACCCAAACACACAACAAAGATTTTATGAGAAAAGGGCAGCCACACCCTTTTCTCAACTTTTCTTTCTATATATCTAAGCCAGTTGCAAGTATTTAGGTTTGAAAGCTTGAAGCTTTAAATATCTTCACAAATAACTCACTGTCTGCTTATATATATAGAAAAAAAAGTTGAGAGAAGGGTGTGGCCACCCTTTTCTCATAAAATCTTTGTTGCATGTTTGGGTTTGATTGTCATTTAGATGGCTATCATGTCATCTGATTGGCTGTTGGATAGGTATTTTAATGAGTGCAATAATAAGTAAATGAACTGTGAATATCAGAACTTATAGTTTGCATTCTGTTATATTCATTGTGCTTAGAATCTAATCATATTTCTCAAAGTCACTATCAATTACTGATTCATTCATAATCTAGTTAATATCTGAAAATTTTGTCCTGGAAGGTATATTATTTCAAATCTTACAGTTATTAAGCTATTATCAATTGGTTTAAAAAATAATATCATAGTTTTATACATATAGATTAAAATATTTTTGATGTTGACCTGAAAGATCAATCCCCAAAGATGTATTAGAAATAATCGTAAAGTAATTTTGACAAAATGAAATCTCTGCAATTCTATTTTGAGCAGGAATATGGTAATTATCTGTAGTATTCACAGAAAGATGATCTGAGTAAGAATTAGTTGAACTTGAAAGAGGTGACAAAAGTAGCACCATTGTTAAGATGAATTTTACAAAAATCAGATACAAACACAGACTCAGTAGAATAGTGACAGAACAATCCAAATGATTATTTGAAACCTCTGCATATGTAAAACCATACATGTAGATATAAGATTATTTGTTTCTTTAGGTGCACATGTATATTTTTACTTTAATAACATCTTTATTGGAAAAAATTATTCTAAAAATTTTCTTGAGAGATCATTCCAAATTATACATCAATTAGAATATAGTTTATATGCAAATAAATTTGTTGCATACAAGTTAGATAACTATTAAAGAAATTCAAGGAAGCAGCTGAAATTGTTACACTGGATTAAAGTTAGTGTGGATTTCAAGTGATACCAGACCTTCAGTAAAATGATCAATGCTAGACTAGTAGATTGACTAGCTATAATTAACTCTAAAATGAAGTATTGGCAAGTGAGAAGCAGTGACTTGTTTGAAAATAAAAGAATTTGTTACAAGTGAATGATAATTAACAAGTTATTAACCAAGCAGGGGAGAGCTGTTGGTAGTGTAAATAGTTAATATCAAGGTGTAAATTGAAAGTGCTAATGTAAGCACTAAAACTGCAAACACTAATAGTTTTATTCTAAATGTAAAGTTATTTATGTTACTTGTGTTTCAAAAGGCATTTGATTTGAAAGCATAAATATAATAACTGTAAAAGATGATTATTTTCATTCAAGGAACAGAAAATGCATTTAAATATTAATGTACTGTTACCTATTTCTGTTGTTTTACCACATTGTTTTTGTTATTAAACAATCTATTGTGTATTCATTTCAAGGTATACTATTTATTTATTTACTCTTTGACATGTATTAAAGGTTTCAGTATACAGACATACTTCATGTGGTGCAGCAGACAGGATTTGACACGGGATAACTTTTATTGTGAAGAATAAAATATCACATCATTATGTCCTCAAGTCCATGAATTTGATATAAGCAACATGGACTCATGGAAAATGTATCTTGTAGAATACTATATTTTTATAAATAACGTGAAAAAAGAGCAACTCAAAGTGTTGATTTTTCATTATTTTGCAGATGAAGACATTATACAACTTTCAAATAGAGTTACTGATCCCAAACATTTAGAGGACCTTCTGTACAATAAATTTGCAAAAATTTTAAATGGACATTTCTCTCAATAAGTATTGAAATCAGTCTTGTGATAGAGATTATGAAACCAAAAACAACTACCATAAGAAAAATATGCGAAGTATGACTTAGCTCTAAAAGATGATGGATAAAAACTGGTTTTGGTCTGGAAATAAATGACATATTATGGAGCCAGCTCTTATATGTCATATAGGATGATAATTTCCAAAACTCTGACCTAAGTTATATAAAAGATCTAAAGAAATATGTCACACAAGAAACTTTACAAAATAATGCATTGGTGTTTATAGGGCACAACAGTTAGGGCAAATTTTGAAATAAATCAAAGTGTAGTAAAATATTAAGTCCTGTAGTAATAGAAAAAAGAAAAGTCCTATTGTGGCTAAACCTGGATATTTTAAAAATAATTGTAAACTTACAATTAAAATTTGTAGAAACTTTGACAAAAAAATTTTTTTAGAAGAGGTCTGTAATTTTGAAGAGAGATGGAGCTATTGATTTTATTAAACAAGACTATAAATCTGAAGAGTAAATTATGAGAGTGTTAGTTTAAAGAGGGTGAATGGCAGAGAAATAGGCCACATGTATTTTGATAGTTATTTGCAATCAATTCATAAAAATGGAAGTGGAAAGTGAAGCCAATCTCTCACTGATATTGCATAGAGATTGGATTAAAATTAACAGATAATGTAAAAGAAAAATAAGACTATAAAATACAGATGTGATAGCTATATACATAAATGCCAATAAAATTAATATTTGAGAGAAAAGGGTGGTGCCTGTAAAATAAATTTCTAGTGTGAACTGACTGACACTTTTTATAATAAATAAAAATTTCACTCCATTGTTATGAAAAAATTGTTTTTAAACACTGGGTATTATCATAATGTGAATATTTTAAACTCCAGAACATTAAATAGCACAGCTATAGCAAATAAAATGTAATAATCGAAGACTCTATGATTTAGCTAACAATGCTAGTATCAGCTATGGGTAGAAATAAAGACATTCTGTTTTAGCATGGGTAAGTTATGTTCTCCTTAACGACTTTTTATTATTGTTTATTTAATGAAGAAATTAACTGTTTTTTCTTCATAAAGAAAATTTCACATATTATAGTATATGTATAAATTTCTAAAATAATTTTTTTTTATTTGATTTTATCTTTTCTCTCTGCGATATTTATCACTTAGCAATTTAAATAAAATAAAAATATCTAATGGATTTTTTTTAATGAAGGACAAAAAAGTGCATAATTAAGCTATATATATATAGTCTTATGAAATCCGACATAATTACAGTATAAAAAATACAATATTCTCAGTGAAATTAATCACATGGATCATGATGCAATAAAGTCCATCTGGAAAATGACTTTATTATAAGTTTAATCTGTTTACAAATTTTAATGTTTACTTCTTATTTATTTAAAAACAACCTTTCATGAATTTATTGAATATTGGTAATAAATATATAAATTCAACATTCCTTTTCTTTTTAAAACTTGTTTTATTCCAAACTATAATTTTCTTTCTCCTTCTATACAACGTTTCAACTACATTCTGTAGTCATTATCAAGTTTCCTTAAAAAATAATAATAATAATAATAATAAAATAAATAAAAATAAAAAACAAAAATAATAACACAAATAAATAAAATATTAATACATTCCAAATACATAATATTCAATTAAAACCATAATATTATTATAATCTACAAATACAATTATTTACCTCCTTCCCTATCTTTAATTATTTCTTTTAAATTACCTTTATAAATTAACACTCTTCTTATATAAATTTATTATCTATTCTCTAAATCTTTACCCATTAACATTCTTTTTATAAACCTCCCCCCTTTTTTTTATTTTTATATATTATTCCTATATTATCTTATTTTTTATCTCTATTTATTAACATTCTATTTAATACTGGTTTATACTGATCTATATATACTTGTTCTTTTTTATTCTCTCTTTAAAATTTGTAACGCATTCTAAATTAAATAGAATGTTAATAAATAGAGATAAAAAATAAGATAATATAGGAATAATATATAAAAATAAAAAAAAGGGGGGAGGGTTATAAAAAGAATGTTAATGGGTAAAGATTTAGAGAATAGATAATAAATTTATATAAGAAGAGTATTAATTTATAAAGGTAATTTAAAAGAAATAATTAAAGATAGGGAAGGAGGTAAATAATTGTATTTGTAGATTATAATAATATTATGGTTTTAATTGAATATTATATATTTGGAATGTATTAATATTTTATTTATTTGTGTTATTATTTTTGTTTTTTATTTTTATTTATTTTATTATTATTATTATTTTTTAAGGAAACTTGATAATGACTACAGAATGTAGTTGAAACGTTGTATGGAAGGAGAAAGAAAATTATAGTTTGGAATAAAACAAGTTTTAAAAAGAAAAGGAATGTTGAATTTATATATTTATTATCATGGAGCTATAATATAAAAAGAAAAAGAAGTGAAAAGTTGTGTATATAATTATATGAATATTGGTAATTGGACGTCTAACAAAATGAATGCAATTTTGGGCGCATTTAGATTCATTGTAATTATAAACTTAAAGTTATTACTGTATGTCTTTTATTCATAACATTAAATTTGCAAATCATTTTTTTTTGCAAATGTGAGAGATGTTAGATTAACCTCATTATTATGTGTTTTCATAATTAAGAGAAAACAAATACAAGCTATTCTTAGCAAAATTAATATTTATTTTATCAATATCAATTTCAAATTTATTCAACTCCTTTAGAATAATGGAGTTTCCAACAATGTCCAAATTCTTTGATTTATAATTTCTTTTCTCCATATTGCACCAATACATTTTATACCTTTGTTCATCCATCTTCCTTGGAGTGTTTTTTAGAACTTCTCAATTTTTATGAAAATGTTTCACAGTGTATGTGCCCAACTATTATAATCTCTTCTAGGAATATGTGTAGACTGGATAAACTTCTCTCCCATAATTTTTAATGATGTCAGTTATTAGATACTGTTATTTCTAATACAAATAATTCCATCCTTTATTGAATATTCTATTGTTTCTATATTGGTTCATAGATAATTATACAATTCTAAAACATGCAACAAGAAATTGTGAAACAGTTTTATTATTAACATCTATTTTCAGATATATAATAATATGATTTTCATAAAAAAAACAATTTATTTTTTTAAAAAATTGTTTTAATTGATTCATATAATCAATATTTTGCATGTAGTTGAAATTATAATAAACTTTATTTTTGTCAGCACTTATAATCTTTATATGCAATTAATAGTTGTTAAATTATTCTGATTTTCATTACTGATATTTATTTATTTTTACATAATAACCTGAACATTTTTCTAGTCTTTTCAGAATTTATTTTAACACTCTGTTATTATTTCTATGTGATAACTTTTGTATCATTTCTTGACACCTGAAAGAGTAATTCACAAAAACAACCATATCATCTGTATTATTTTAATATTTCAGTAATCTTCATTTATTACACACTTATCTTTTCATTTACATTAAAAATATTTAGTGATATGAAGACATCATTTAATACATTATCTTCACTATTACTCTTCTTAATATGACAGTTTTATCTGAACTTTGATTTTGCATTTCTAAGCACATGCTTATGGAGTTTCTGTCATTGTATATTTTATAGGTCCAGACCAAAATGGCATTCATATGCATTGTTTTTTGATAACATCTTGGAATATATGAATATGGTATACTGTGATAAGTCATAGTTCCAAACCATGCATATTTTTTAGTTACAATACAAAGTTTAATGAACAGAATTGTAATCATTTTAGTAAAAATGTCATATAGACATGATATGCAACTTATTGGTCTGTAAATTTTAATATCTCCTTATTATATTTAGGAAATGTCAATATTATTACCATGAACTTTCATCTGCAGCATACATCATTCATATTTTGACATTATGTAAATACATTGATACTGCATCTTTTGTTTCTTTGCTTGGTTTATTAATATATCAACAATAAACTAACTTGTCTGTCTTATTTCTTGACTTAAAATGTTGGTCTCTTTACATGGACATTTTATTGTATATTTTTGTTTGTTCTTTATTAAATTTTAAGGAACTCCTCATATATTTCATGATGCCATGTCTTTGATTTATAGTTGTATTTTTTCTTATAAATGCAGGAATATACTTTTTCCATTATCAAGATCTGATGCTACAGTTTCAAATTTATTTTTCATTACTTTTTTTGCTAATTGATAATTTTATTTTATTACATCATTAATACCTTTTTTCCTTATATTTATGCCTTTTTAAAGAACAATTGATATAAATATATGTTTGTTAAGTTTTGATTCAATTATCTCAGTAAAAACATTATTGATAAACTATTTTTGTGGATCCGTTACTTTTGTTGCACTTTGGTTTTCATTAACTTTTTTACACATTTTATTTCCATTTAAAATATCTTCAAAATTGGTTAATATTTTAAAACAATATGCATATGTTAATTTTAATTCAAAGAAACAATTCTACACATTAGGTATATTGATCCCGAACTTATTCATTATAAACATCTTTCTCTAGTTTGCATCAACATTTAATGTATCTAGTATTTCAATAATTAATACCCACTTTCCGTACTTAATATATTAAGTACCTTATAGTTTTTTTTCAATTAATCAAAGTCTAATTTAATTTTGATCTACTTTTATTTGAATGACTTTTGATATTGTCTATTTAAAATTATGCTCACTAAAGATATATATGGCAAATTTTATCTTCTGAAAAGTTTACAATTTCATGCATCATCTCATTTTTATTAATACACACAAATTTAACCACAGTATAAAGAAATTTCAACCATATACAATGTTCCTTTTAAATACTTTTAGCTTAATTTTAATATATATGGTTTAAATAATGTTCCTGTGTGTACTCATGGTGAACAGCGCCATCTAGTGGCCAAAAGTTGCGTCGTCTGCTTTTGGCCCCCTACTCTGAATATTTTCTCCTATTTTTGCGGAAATGACGACTCTAGCAGTGGCAGGACAGAAAATAAGACAGTACCCTCATGTTTATTAATATACACAAATTTAACCACAGTATAAAGAAATTTCAACTATATACAATGTTCCTTTTAAATACTTTTAGCTTAATTTTAATATATATGGTTTAAATAAAAATTTTATTGTATATCCATGTAAAATTCTCTATTTTTGGTTTATGTAGAGAGATAAATTGATCAAAATTCCAATTAATCTGAATTTGGGAGATTGTATTATAAGATATAAATATTATTTCAACATTATGAGATACACCATCACATTGCACAAATCATATTCCTCTGGTTTTTGCAATAAATTTTTCTTATCTTTTAATTTCAATGTTTGTCTTTTTGTACTTTTGTCTTTTTTAACTTTACAGAATCCAATGTCATCTTCATTAATAGACATTTACTGTTGTAGTATATCCAAACATTCTTAAAAGTCATTTGCATTTACACATAGTTTCATAAATAATTATGTTGAATTGTCAAGTATATACACAAAGAGATGACTTCTAAATCTGTCAGCGTATAGTTGGAAACTAATTTTTTGCCTGGCAAATTTGATGAATTTTGAGGATAACAAACATCAAAAAACAAAACATGTGAATTTGAGATTTTCTGTAGATATTGTAAATATTTATTAAAACATATATATATATATATATATATATATATATATATATATATATATATATATATATATATATATATATATTATCTACATGCACATTACTATAAATTTGGTCACTAGCCAAATTTATAGTAATGTGCATGTAGAAAAGGTAAAACAAAATCATCATCACAATTTTATATAACCATAAAGGAAGTTGTAGGGCATCCAAGTTTAAACCCTACAAGGTCCAGTTCTTAAACACTTTAGACAGAGAATGGGACAACAATTATATGCTTTATTTGTGTGTGTGTTGATAGAAAGGTAATACACACATTTAAACTATTTAATATTTAATTTTTCTTTAAAAAGCAAAGTTATAATGCATACATATAGGCAATGTATGTGTAAATTATTTAATTGTTTTATATTTCAAATATTAAACATTTTAATTTTCTTTAAAACTAACCTATGCTTGATCAATTCTAATATTTTATTCTATACTTTTATTTTGCTTTTCTTTAATTATAAGTGGGATTTAAAAGTTACAGATTTAATTAAATAATTGGGTTATAATTACTAAGCTAGCAATTATAGTATTTAGGGTTAGTTTATGAATGATTTGAAAGAATGCAGGAAGGTGCCCCAATACCAGGAATCAGTGATCGTTTTCATACTGAAGAAGAGGATGGGGAGGTTTTCTTAAAAACACAAGAGGAAAGAGAGGAAGTAGAGGAAGATGCCTTTAATGTTAGTAGCAATAATACGGCCTCAAGTATAAAAATGGTAGATGAGGAGCCAGAAGTGGGCCAGACTACAATAGAAAAGAAAGAACTCTCAGACATGAAATTAATGATGGAAAAAATGATGCAGATGCTTAACAGTATAGATTTCAGCGCTTGAAAGAGAGGGGGAGAAAACATTGTAACATAAATAAATGTGTTCAAATAGAAATAACTAAGTAAAGGTTCAAAATATAACACTATCAAGAATTATAGGCGAATTATTAGCAAATTATTATAGCAATGTATTAATAACCAGTATTATATGAAATCACGTATAGGGAAATCACGTGAAGTGAGTACACTAGTAATTCAATAAAATATAACTCAGGTATACAGGCAGTAGGTTTTATCCACTTTCATTTCTTGGTTTGATGTTAAGTGCATGTTTAAACAAATACTAAGTGAATATGGTCTAGCAGGGCGCCACTAGATTATCTGAATCTAGACATGGTTATATCCAATAACCTTTCACATGTACCGGGTTTGAATCCCTTCTTGGTACTTTATTTATAATAAAATGGAAGATTTTGCTTTTTGAGCCATATCACTATAAGCACTAATAGTTAGGTAAAAGTAAAACATCTTTAAACCAAAGTGGAGTATATTAGACATAAATCATTTCTCAGATCTTAGCATAACAAATGTGTTTCAATATTTTTATAAGTTTACTAGCTCAGATTATATATAACTAATTGAGGATGGCAATTCACTCATCCTTGCATGAAATAGATGATGGGATGTGGTTATAATAATACTAAGAAATCACTAACTATTATAAAATCAATATTTATTTATGGCCTTTAAACAGTTAAACAGCTCATTAATTAAAACGTTGATGATGATGATGATAATAATAACGATAATGACAAGGGTTTCAACTACAGCTCTAGGACTAAGCCTAAACATAAAACTAAATTTTATAAAGAAATGCATAATTATTGCTTAATTTTAGCATACTTACTTATGTCTTAAATAACTAATATTCAACCAGTGATGATGATGAATAATCACACTTAACAAAGACTACAATTAATGAAATATATACGCCTCGTTTAATAAAGCAAACTAATATTTATTACTACATTTCTAACATATACAGAAAAATTTCTAGATAAATATGAAAATTGACATGAATAATAATAATAATAATTGATTATATTACAATCCTCAGATTAATTTTAAGTTCTTTCCCCTTTCCCTTCAAATGTATTTGTATTAAGTTGGACGTCACATTGACCATGATTTTCACTCCATGAGAAAAGTATTAAAAAAAAATATTATCTGCTCATTAGCACACATACTTTAAAATCCAACATGTAAATAGAATGTAAAAAAAATGTTAGTAAAAATTGAAAGAGCAAGTTTTAGAAAAAAGTTTTAAATTATATTCTCCCCCCTCTCTTCTACCTCTGAAACGCTATACTTAACTTGAAACAAAATAATCTAATATTCTAATACTACTCACTATTTTACATTCACTCCCAATTATACACATATAAACATATTATTATGTATGTGCGTGTTTTATCTCATAATAACAAAATATTATTAAAACCAAAATAATAATATTAGTTAAAACTAAAATCATAATACCATAAAAAAAAAATTGTTTTACATATTCATATTTCATAACTGTAAAATTAATAAACATATAATTTTGATACATTCAAGATAATTTATGAAGCTCAAAGTTATTATTAGTAAGACATTCTTGTTTTAATCGATCTGAATAGTCTTTAAAAGTTCTTTAAATAAAAATATACCACTTTATTGCTAAAATGTTTATTAAGACTGATATCATAAAGAAAATAGATATAAAAAGTCATATTACCGATCTTTTGTTTGTAGCGAATTTCCAAGGGTTCAAACTTGTCTTGTATAATGTTTATATTTCTGTAGCTACCATTTCCGTTTTACTGGGAACAAACTCTTTCTTGAGGTGGATAGCTATTTGATGATGATGACTCTATTGAGGTTATTTGCTTTAGTGGACAATTTGGAAATCATTATAGTAAATTTTCTTCTCTTCTTGTCAAGCATGTGGATGAAATACAGCAGTTGTTTTCCCATTTGTAAATTTTCTTGAGTTCAAAATCAGTTGTTGTAACAATTAATTGGACTTGATGATTAATATTTATCAGTAGATTAATTCATCTTCTTTGAATGCAGGTGAATGCTTTCTTTCTTCTATTAAAAACATCTTATTTATCTGGTCAGTTGAAAGGTGTAGAATATTATTTTAGACACATCTTTCTTTCCTATGTGATGTGCAGCTTCCCCAGATGGTCCGGCAAATGGAATATACATATAATTTTTCTAGCAAGCCATTTTTTTATATTTTCAGCATTAAATTTGATAGTTTAACAATCTCAATCAATCACAATAATAATCTAAGACAGCTTTTTATATCCAATTTTTAGCTAACTTAACCAATCAGAGATAGCATCACTTGCTATTTTTGGACAAATTTGTTTTAATTAGATCTCTAATTTATTTTCAACCAAAGTATTTTTCAACTGAAAAGTTTAATCCTTTTTCCAGACACTTTTGTTTTAAAAAAAAAAAATAGACTCAATTCTTATTTCCTTTCTTTTGTTTTTTCTTTCTTTTTAACATCCAGGTAACACTTCAAATCTTTGAGCTTCCTTCTTTAGATCTTGATAAGAAAATTTCAAAATTATAGCTCCAAAGTGACAATCATTTACAAAAAATTTACTACAAAGATCGATATCTGATTAAACAGATTTCCTCTTTTAACAAAAAAAAATTCTACAAAAAAATAATTTAACAGATTTAATACTTCCTTTTCTTTCAATATTTAGGAAATGTAAAATTTTTGTATGTAATGTACACACATCCTGCATTCTTTCAAATGTGCTCTTCCATAAACTAACCTTAAATACTATAATTGCTAGCTTAGTAATTATAACCCAATTATTTAATTAAATCTGTAACTTTTAAATCCCAATTATAATTAAAGAAAAGCAAAATAAAGTATAGAATAAAATATTAGAATTGATCAAGCATAGGTTAGTTTTTAAAAGAAAAATTAAAATGTTTAATATTTGAAATATAAAACAATTAAATAATTTACACATACATTGCCTATATGTATGCATTATAACTTTAGCTTTTTAAAGAAAAATTAAATATTAAATAGTTTAAATGTGTGTATTACCTTTCTATCAACACACACACAAATAAAGCATATAATTGTTGTCCCATTCTCTGTCTAAAGTGTTTAAGAACTGGACCTTGTAGGGTTTAAACTTGGATGCCCTACAACTTCCTTTATGGTTATATAAAATTGTGATGATGATTTTGTTTTACCTTTTCTACATGCACATTACTATAAATTTGGTCACTAGCCAAATTTATAGTAATGTGCATGTAGAAAAGGTAAAACAAAATCATCATCACAATTTTATATAACCATAAAGGAAGTTGTAGGGCATCCAAGTTTAAACCCTACAAGGTCCAGTTCTTAAACACTTTAGACAGAGAATGGGACAACAATTATATGCTTTATTTGTGTGTGTGTTGATAGGAGGTAATAGACACATTTAAACTATTTAATATTTAATTTTTCTTTAAAAA